>OZ012615.1:3071133-3690678 GCA_963942555.1 Aleiodes leptofemur | reverse complement strand
TTATAAAATTCTTCATGGATTTTATTGGATATTTAAGAATAATTTATTGATTTCGTTAGTTGAAGTTTTGAGTAGATGGAAACGGTCTTTCCTTTGTTGAATTTGATTTTCAATGGAATAAGCGAAGGCAATGAATAATAAAATTATGGAAAAAATTGATTTTTTTTCTTTAATTTTGAAGGTAAGTCAATAAATCTGTTAATATCTTAAAATTAAGTGAAATCAGAGGAAAATATCGAATGAACCTTTTTTTGCAGAGAATTTCAAGCAGAGATCAGCAAAAAAAAATTCGCATTTCTAATTTTTTAATTTTTTTTACTTCTGTAATTTCCATTGGAAAAATTTTGATTACTTTCTTAATGAAAAATTTGGATTTTTAAATTTTTCATTAGTTTGAAAATTAATTTTTTTTTTTAACAATTTTGATTACTATTGTAATTTAAAATTTGACTGATGAAATTCCATAATTATTTTCTTAATGAAACTTATCAACATTTTTATTAGTTAAATTGAATTATAAATGTCATATAAGCATCATTTACATTGGATTAAATTATAAGTTCTTATTTGTGTTACATTTAGTTAAAACTCTCAACTCAAAATTTTTGTCTGAAAGACAGTTATATTTGGGAAGATTAAACATAGTAGCGTTGATTTCATTATAAAATTAATTATTCCAATGAATTAATGAGTAAGAAAGAATCAAAATTTCGGATAAGATAAAGAATTATAAAATTTCATCAGTCAAGTTTTTAATTACAATAGTAATCAAAATTGTTAAAAAAAAAAAATTAATTTTCAAACTAATGAAAAATTTAAAAATCCAAATTTTTCATCAAGAAAGTAATTAACATTTTTTCAATGGAAATTACAGGAATAAAAAAAATTAAAAAATTAAAAATGCGAATTTTTTTTTGCCTATCTCAGATTTCAAGAGTTACGAAGATGGTCTCTTAATATGAAATATCAAGCCATAAATATATCGTCCCCTAATACTTTTTCGTCACTCTTAAAGGTCCCAGCAAAAAAAAATCCTAGAGCAAAAAGGACGTATCTCCATTATTTTCCAAAAAATTCTAAAAAAAAAGATATTGGCCTTAAAAATTGTCTTATTCAGTTGTTCCTTCCTCACTCCTGAATTCCCTCTCATTTCCACGTATCACGAGCGAAATTTCCTCAACATGTCCCGCATAGTCCCGTATTCTGTCACCAAAAACCCACCCCAGGATAATGTAACACTATCGTAACTCAAACTCACGCCGCAGAGGGCACATTTACCCCTCCCCCCCCCTCCCCTCTTTTTATCCTCCTCCATTCCATATTCTCTTGAACTTGAGTTCAACTCATACTCAACACACACACACATACACACACAAATGCAACGTACGTTACAATATATACTAGAAACTTTTCATCCTCGTATAACATTATATTACAGCCCCCGTGTGTATAAGAAGAGAGAGAGAGAGAGAGAAGAGTAGGGAGTTAGAGAAAGAGGGCTTTTGTAAAATAGGACAATGCACTAAATATGCTCAACGTTTGCGCTCCACAAAGTACAAATGTGACCCGAGACGGTATCCCTCCTACAAACATTTGTTTATCATTCTTTATTTCCATTTTTTTATCCCCCCCTCCTCTAATATTTTCTTTAGACTTTCTTTTTGGGCGCTTTTTCCCTCTTTCCCTTTTTCTCTCTCTCTCTTATTAGATTGCGAGGAAAAACAAGCGCTGGTTCTGCCACTGAATTTATAACTGTAGAGAAAGAAAAATACGTGAAAAAATTCTCCCTGGGGTTATTTAATTAATGATAATAAATTATATAGCTGGAGAATATAAGATTTGGGGATGAAAAAAAAAGAGAAAAAAATTAAAGGCATCGTAAATAATATAAATAATATGGAAAGAGTTTTTATGCAAAAAGCATCTGTCTGATGAGCGGTGGCCCAATGCGGTAAGAGGGAAAAAGGGGGAGAGGGGGGAGGAGAAATAAAAGCAAAGAAAATGTAGAGAGGAAAGAAAATTGCGTCTGAAGCTTTCCCGGGACGGATATGCGGGAAGTGCTTTTGAGAGAACGAGATTTGGCTCGTGAGCAAGAAATTCAAGTGGCGAAAAGTGACACGCATGCATATATGAGTGGGTTTTTTTTTCAAGCATTTGCATGTATGTGTGTGTGTGTGTGTTGGGCACTCGTAAATTGCGGGAGAATGATGCATGGAGTCATTGCTGAGAGGACAGTATTTTTATTTTATTTTTCTAATGAATTATCTGAAGCAGAGCAGTGGAGGAGGTGAATGCACTTGTTGAAATAAAAAAAAATGGGCATAAATTTGTAGGGTGTATTTTGTAGGATTTCGTGGATATAAATCAGGGGAAGAGAATGGGGCGAATTTTCAGGGATTTTTTTTTTGGGAATATTTTGGAAACTAAAGGAGATAATACAATTTTAGGAGATTTTTGTTATGAAGAAATTGCGAGAACCACATCAAAAATCTCAATAAAAATGGCGCTATCTTCTTACTTAGTTTTCAAGATTTTTGATGAAAAATGATTTTTAAAAAAATGATTCAGTAGGAAAGGGGTAAAAGAAGATGAATTCTCAGGAACCAATGGAAATACGCTCTTTTTATTCTATCTAATCTTCCTTAAAAGAGAATTTCAAGATTTAACAAGAAGGATTCAGGCAAAAAGGGCGTATCTCCATTAGATTTCGAGATATTCTCAGAAGAAGATAAAATAACTTCCATTCGCAGACAAAAAAATCGACTTATCTCGTTTTACCCCTTCACTACATGACATTGACAATAGCCAACATCTCGATATTTTGGGATTTTCTATTTTTTTAAGAAATATATTATTTAAAAAAAAAATTAAAAATATGCACATGTGAAATATTCAAATATTTTTGATATTATTTTTTATAATAATTTATTTGTTCAAAAAAAAATCAAAAAAATGATCAGATAAGTGCAAATTTCATTATTATTCCACTACTTAATTGTCTTATTTTATCTTTTCGACCGAAAATTAATTTAAAAAATCCACAATTTTCATTAATTCCAACAAAACTCCTATAAATTTATGAATCCATTAATCGAATTTATTCAAGGAATTCTTCTCTAATTTTTCTTCAATTCCCCAGAAATTTCCAAATTACCTCCCCAACCAAGTGCAATAAAACTTTGTTTACCCCATTAAATCCTCCCTCGAAAAAAAAGAAAGAGAAAAAGATATTCATTTGAATTGGAGCAAAATATTTGTTTTCATTTACATGGGCCAGCCACCAAAATGTTTTCGAAAAACGTGGGAAGCAGAGGACCCCTGTCCTCCGTTAAGCACGGGGTATTTACGATACGGTTATTGAAATCCTCGGCAGTAGTGGTGGTCCCGTGGAATTTGTATAAACAGGGGCTCGGAATGTGCCCACATAAATACGAATAGACACATACATACACACACGCGACCCAAGTGTGTGAGAGAGAGGGAAGAAAAGGAAAACAGGAAACGACCCCACCCCTTTCCTCAAAAAAGCCGGGGAATTGAATTCCCATTCAGACGAGATTCATCGTCTTGACAAAATAAATATTTCCCTTCAAAATTTCCCCTCACACGCCTAATACAACATCTTTCAACCCTAAAATAGTCAGCACGAGCTACTCAACGTCATTGGTCGGTCGATAAAACAGAAAAAAATGAGGATTTGTAGGTTAGTTTCTAATTAATTGCTGATAATTCGAGAAAAAGTGCTTTAATTTACCCGAAAAAGTGATTAAACTATTCGAAAGTCATATCTTCAGCTTGTGAATAATTGGAGAAAATCATTTTGCTGAATCTCTTATCTTCCAGAATTTCTTCCAAAAAGGCATCTCTACAAAAAAATTTGAAAAAATTCACCAACAATGTAGACATGTCGGAGCATCTCTTCAAATTTTTTCAGATTTTTTCATAGAGCCCTTCGCTCCGAAAGAAAATCCTTATATATTTTTCAAAAATTTTCTCTTTATTAAATTTATTTTCTCTCAGAATTTCTTTCAGAAAGAAGTTCTTCCAGAAAAAATCTGAAAAAATTCAACAATACTGCAGACATATTGGGGCATTTTCTCAATTTTTTTCAGATTTTTCTTGATCACATGTATGAGATAGAGAGAGAGGCAAATAGTTACGACTACCTTTTAATTAAAATTTCTCAATAACTCTACGGTGAATTGAATATTTTTTTCTTCTATTATTTAGTTAAAATGCTGTTCTTTTCGCCAATTGTTATTAAATAATGGGTCAACCGTGTGGTTTTTTAGTAATTTCGTTATTTCTGTCCGATTTAGGGCGTTTCATCTCCACCACCTCTATTTATAGCATAGAGAGCTATATTGGTGATTACACCAAAGTGTTAATTTATAAAACTATTATTGCACCCCATTATGAGTATTGTTCTTCTTTATTGTTAAACTTGAATGAGAAAAGTTTATTTCTGTTACAAAAAACCCAAAATCGAGCTATGAGAATTATCCTCAGAGTGAATAAGTATACGCCAGTTAAGAGTATGTTGAATGCATTATGCTTTATGTCAATTAAAGAGAGAATTAAGTTTGACGTTTGTGTGATGATTTACGAAATGCTAAATGGTTTAACACCGGATTATCTTTCGAGAATGATAATAAGACGTGAGCACAGTTATGATACTAGAAGAAGAGATGAACTGCATATCACAAAAAAGAGAACAAAAACTGCCGATAAAACAATAAATGCGTATGGTTTTTCTTCATACAACAAATTGAGTGAACAAATCAAAAATATGAATAAACGAGCATTATTTAAAAGACTCTTGGCAGGGGACATTAGGAGTGGTGTGTTATAAAAATGAAGAAATAAGAAGAAAAAAGAAACAAATGTAACACAAAATGTTTCAACAAATGTATCAATTGGTAGCCATTGGCTAAATAAACACATTATTATCATCAGAAATATGGCATCAAAAGAATAATGAATTAACTGTACTCAAGCACACTAAGAGTACTGTCTTAACACAGAAAATTAGCGAACTACTAAAATTAATTCAAAAAAATATAATAATTCCCCAAACCCTTTAATGAATAAAATTGAATTTTTCTAGAATTTTCCGCTCAACCGATTGATCACAAAAAAAAATTAAAACCCGGGGAATCCCCCATAGCGCGACCAGTCTAGTTAAAATAAAAGTGAATAACCTCGTAAATGAAAAGAAAAGTTAAAAAAAAAAGAAAAAAAGTGTTACATTGGACGAGGTGTTCACAGAGAGCCGCTTTATTAGGTTTAATTAGCCGTCGAGACAGCATCGTAGACGGTGTAGAATATAAATTAAAGTTGAGCCCGTGTATCTCGTCTGATGCATCCCCCAACGGGTTGTGCACACAAGTGCAAGAGAGAGAGAAAGAGAGAGAAAAGACAGGGGAGGTTAAAATGTAGGGGTGTGAATATATCCTCTCGAGAGAGCAAAAGGGTTGAGTTATATACATGTATACACTACTACACCCTCCTCCCCTTCCCCCTCTTTCCCATCAGAGGAGGGGGGGTTGGAGTAGATAGACGTCATAGGTGAGAAATGCGTGTGGGAGAAGAAGCGAGAAAAAACGAGCGTATGCCCGCGGTACACTCGCTTTTGTGACTGCACAACGTGCAAGAGGGCTCTTCTCGGATGACAATTATTTCTCGAGGAGTGGGCAGGCGTGCTTATACTCCTTTTTTTACTTTTTATACCTCCTCTGTACACACATAAAGGACATAATACTGTCTCATTCTTCGGCTTGGTCTATCGCTTCTTTTTATTCATTATTCCCTTTTTTTTTTTTTGATGTCATCCTTTGGCTTTTAATTTATGGTAAACAATTTATGGACCGTCTACATTGTATTCAGATGTCCCGAGGCTCCGAGAAACACGGATTACTTCACATTTTTTTACAATTTTTTTTTCCTTCAATTACAACAATTTTAAATTCAATCCTTTTTTGGGGAGAAAATGAGTCGATTTTTTTTTATCTGTTTTTTTGGAAATATTTTAGAAGTTTTTCCTTATTCCTTTTTTTTTCCTGTATTTTAAACAATTTATGGACCTCATTGCATTCGAATATTCCGAGCCCCCCCCGCCCCCCCCCCCGGGAACACGCGGGGGTCGCGTATATGTTTTCAAATATTTTTTTTTCTTCAATTACTTCTCATTTTTATTTTGTTTATTAAACTCGTTTTTTTCCATTTTTATGTATTTTTTTGCTTCTTTTTTGTGAAGAATTGGAGGACGTTGCGTGATCCTGTCGGTTGTTGTCACTGGTGAGGATAGCAGTGAGTACTGTGTGTGTGTGTTATGTGGGTGTATGTGTGTTGTGCACTGTCTGTGGAACAGAATGGACTACTAGGCATAGTCATCCCTTGGCTATAGAGTTTATTGAGAAGGCAATGGCTGGTTGTAGCGTGTGTACTGACTCTATTGTCGTGTCGTGGGTGCCTGACACGGGTGTAACAGGCTTCCCAGGTGACTGCTTTGAGACTAGAAACGGTGAAGAGAGAGAGAGAGGAGGGAGGGGAGGGGGGGAGGGGTGGTGTTCTTTAAGGACCCCTGTAGTACATACAGAAAAAGGATATATTGGAAGACGGTGACTCTCGGGTTGGATAAAGAGAAATACGATGGCGTGGGGTGAATGCAGGAGTGACGAGGGTGCCCTCGTTGCTCTAGCTGCCGTATGTTCAGATTTTTCTGTCGTGTATTTCACAGACAGAGTGACAAAAAAAAATGTTGGAAAATGGGTTCAATTTTTTTTTTCTTCTTTCGGAATTTTAGAAAGGATTTCATTAGGAAGAAGTCTTTTTTTTGGGGGGGGGGGGGAGGGGGGGGGAGGATTGGTAATGGGGAACTTTTGGGGATGTAGTGATATTTAAAAAAAAAAATTAAAATTTTTTTTATTAAAAAGTTAAGAAGAAAAAGAAATTAAGAATTGAGAAAAATATGAAATTTTTCAATAAAACCATTTTTAGATGATTTTAAGTATCTTCTATTACAAAAATTACAATCGAAAATCCTGATGATTACATAGCTTCCATTTGGAAGCAAAAAGGGTGAGAAATGGGTTTCTTTTTTTTTCTCTTCTTTTAGAATTTTAAAAAGGATTTCATTAGTAGCAACTCGTATTTTCGTGGGGTTTTACAGCGGGAGGATTGGTAATGGGGGAAAATGGAGAATTTTCGGGGATGCACTGTCGTTACTACCATTTGCAGTCTATAATGGGGAGAAGGTAGTTACGGTGCGAGAGATTAAATTAATAGAGCGTTAATATCATTTTCAATTGGCGCACAAATGGAGGGCGTTGAATGGCGGAGAGTGCGAATATTGTTTTTGATTTTGAATTACGTAATTTATTCGTTTTAATGGATTGTTGAATTTAATGGATTTGAGTTTTGTTTTGGAGAATTTATGGGTTTTTTTTTTAGAGGTAATAATGTTGGAGGTAATTGTGATGGAAAAATCCGGTGTTAAAGGATGAAATGAAAAAAGGCAATTTTTTTGAGAATAAAGGGAAACTTAATGGAGATATGCCCTTTTTATTCTGAGCCATTTTTGTAGCTCTCGAATAGGGTAAAAGGGGCGTATCTTCACTGGTTTCCGAGATACTCTTAAAAGAAGAGACAAAAAATCGTGATTCCGAATCAAATTTTCACATTTTTTTTTAGAAATTATGGGTAATTCTAGGAAAAATCAATTTAATCTCCAGAATTCTGTCAGAAATAATGAAAAATTAATTCAAAACTCCATAAATTGATGGAAAATAACGTTATTCATCGACAAAACCACAGATATTCCCAAAAAACTAAGAATTTTCATCCAAAACCTTCAAATTTCCCCCCAAAAATTGAAAAATCAGGTTTTTCATCGAAATTTCCTTCATTTTTTCAATAAAATCATAAAAAAATGTATTTCCCGTTGTTTTATAAAACTTCTCATTTTCCCCCACTTTTCCACCTGTTTATTAATTTATTCCTCAATTATCCCTTCATCCAAGTCCTTTGAACTGTTTTTTCCGCACTTGCTCCCCCTTTTTCATCCCCTCCAATTTTTTTTTATTCTCTTCCACAACTCAGTGCGCGTTAAAATATAAAATGCAATTTTTTTTTACCATCCACATTGTGTTATTGATTTCCCTGGACCTTGAAAAGCCTCTGTGGTGGATGATGCGAATGGTTTTTTGTCTCCCCTTTTTGGTTTTCTTGCCCCACAGCATTATAAGGGTGAGCCAAGAGAAAAAGAGACAAGTGTCTATGTATTAGTACGTAAAAACTACCCCGACCAGTGTCAATCCCCTCTGGATGAGCCCCCGGGGCAATGTCACGGTATTGGTGGGTTAAAAAGAGGGCGAGAGCCGGTGAAATCAGCTGTTGCGTGGAATCGGCAACGGGCGTGAAACAGTAATCACCATGACGAATTTTTTTTTATTGATTCAGCAAAAAAAAATACCCTCAAACTATAAAACTAAAAAAACGGAACTATTGAATAATAATAATAATAATAATAATAATAATAATAATAATAATAATAATGATAGGCGATATTTGGGATTTAATTCGAGGTATCGAATCGATTAATCGAAATTCCGAATTTAATTTTGAAATTAATCGATTGGAAATTGATGGGATATTTTTTTTTTATATCATCGAATCTCGAATTATATTCGAGATATCGAATCGATCAATCGATATTTGAAAATCGATCGCAAGTAGTTGTGATATTATCCCCCCCCCCCTCCCTCTTTAACTAAAACCGATAGAACGATATGGAATTATCGTATTAATACGATCTTCGATTAATCGAATTTCTCAAATTAATCGATTGGAAGTTGATGCGTTTTTGAAACTAAAACTGGGGACACGAAACTATTGAATGTTATGCGATATCTCGAAATCAATTCGAGATATCACATCGATTAGTCGATGTTTGAAAAAAAAAACGATCGAAAGTTGCTGTTTTCTAATAATTAAAACAATTGTTGAATTTACTGAATTTCATCAATTCAAACAAATTAATTGTTTGAATAAACAAAATTCGATAGATTCACGATTTTTTTAATTATTAAAAAAAAAAATATTGGTTTAGGATCATTAGAACAAATATTTAATTATTCTTACCACGTTTTTTTTCTCATTTTTTTTTCTCTTTTAATTGCTACTTTTAACAATGAAAATAGCGTAATAACAAGATAAAAATAAAATGAGAATAGAAAAAAAATGAAGAATGTAATTTCTTTTCTGGGTTATTTAATTTGAAAGAATTATTGACTGCAAATCCCTGGAATTTTCATCTCTGTAAATCTTGTCTCTTGAATTGTGTTTGTAAGCTATCTTCCACGTTATCCCCAACTCCAGGGCTATATAAACGCTTGAGAAATTCCAAGGGAGACACAAATGTCAGACAGGTAGATGGCAAACAGCATTTTGTGAGGAAGCTTAAGGCTACCTACTTTGATGGGAGTGTGTTAAATATATGGGACTTGAGAGGGGGGGAGAGAAAAAGAACCGAGACGAATTCTCTTTCGGGAAATAATTAACGTGATAGATGCTGGGAGTTTAATGGACCGGAAGAATAATGCACAAAAAAGGTGAAATCAAAGAATATCATGGAAACTAAGCGAGATAGCGCAAATTTCATTGAAACCTTTTTTTTAGAGAATTTCAAGTGTTTCGAAAAAGTTTTTTTACAAAAATTTTCGATATTTCGCTTTATTTCCGAGATATTTCCAACAAAAAAAAAGAATAGACTCCATTTTGCTGAAATTAAATAAATTCGTTTTCTACTCTTTTTTTTACTAATTTCTTCAAGTGTTAGAATTCACAGGACAATTGTATGTGAGAACTATCGCATAAACCTGTCGACGTGGAATGAATGAGTCTGTAGTGTGTATTTGCATTTGCTAGATGCTGCTTGATACACAGCTTGAAGATCATTCCTTTTTGTGCCCATAAAAAAATACCTAAAAACACAAGTTACACACAGGGGGAGAGAAAGTATCACGAACTGTTCACTCGACCCTCTCTCGTATCAAACGAACATCCGCCTTTAAGCTAGCAGTAATCTACCTCTTCTATGTGTGTGACAGTTTGCCCGGAGGTTATTGTGTATTTTGCACGAGAATCACAAAACATAGGATTGCTAAAAGGGAGCGGAAAATGAAGCTGTAAATTCAAGTGATATGCGTAGGACGATAGAGAGATGCGAAAATAGATAAATATCATTAATTCATGGGGTAATAAATAATTTGGGAAATTTCATGAGATTTAAGCATCAAAATATGCGCAATTGAGGTAGTATTCTAGCGAATTTGAATGAGGTTAATCACTGATTTTTTGGATGTCGTATCAAAGATGATATTTTTCTACATTTTTCTGAATTTCTTCATAATTTTTGTTCGTGCAGTTTATGAGATATGAATTATCAAAGTTACTGAAAATAGCGGTGGTGGGGATGCAACGCCCTAAATCGAACAGAAATAACGAAATTACTAAAAAACCACACGGTTGACCCATTATTTAAAAACAATTGGCGAAGAGAACAGCATTTTAACTAAATAATAGAAGAAAAAAATATTCAATTCACCGTATAGTTATTGAGAAATTTTAATTAGAAGGTAGTCGTAACTATTTGCCTCTCTCTCTATCTCATACATGTGATCAAGAAAAATTTGGAAAAAATGGAGAAAATGTCCCAATATGTCTGCAGTATTGTTGAATTTTTTCAGATTTTTTCTGGAAGAACTTCTTTCTGAAAGAAATTCTGAGAGAAAATAAGTTTAATAAAGAGAAAATTTTTGAAGAATATATAAGGATTTTTTTCGGAGCGAAGGGCTCTATGAAAAAATCTGAAAAAATTTGAAGAGATGCTCCGATATGTCTACATTGTTGGTGAATTTTTTCAGATTTTTTTGTAGAGATGCCTTTTTGGAAGAAATTCTGGAAGATAAGAGATTCAGCAAAATGATTTTCTCCAATTATTCACAAGCTGAAGATATGACTTTCGAATAGTTTAATCACTTTTTCGGGTAAATTAAAGCATATTTTCCCGAACTATCAGCAATGAATTGAAAACTAACCTAAAAATCCTCATTTTTTCTGTTTTATCAACCGTACACTACGATACTACCTTAATTTACAAAAGTAAAACGTTTAATATTCACATTATTTACGCTTTCTTAATCCAAAGAATTAACAAGTAAAGTAGACAAGTTCAAGGGTTTAAAAAACTTTTAGACTTTTACTTAACAGTTTAAACACTGAATGTTTCATGTCAAAGGTATGAAACCTCGGACATTTAATGAAAAGCCGCCCGACACCGCTATATTCTACACTTTCTGCACTCATTACATTTAAACCCTACTCTCTGCTGGCATTCTCGCGCTTTATCCCTTCAAGCCAAACACTCCCTCTCTCAACCACTATTACTTACTCCAGCCAATAGACTGAAACTCAGTTGAACAGTTACCAAACGATTTCAAGTAACGAGTAACGACGAAACTGTATAATCCCCATGAATGGCAACTCAAATTCCAGTGAAGCGTCTCTCCTTCAATGCTTTCTGGGGGTCACTTAATTCAACGTTTCAAGGTAATTTAATTACAGTGAATTGACGATTGACAATAAAATTTGCTCTCAATGCTTTCATGGATTGTCCCAGTTTCTGGGAAATTTATTCGAGATTATTTATGAATTGATAGGAAAATTAGAAGCAAAAAAGTAAAAAGAAGTCTATTTTTTTGTAATTTATTATTTATAAATATCTCGGAAAATAATGGAGATACGTCTTTTTTTATTCTAATCATTCTTTGCAGTTCTTGATCATTATCTTAAAAAAAAAAAAGCAGAGGAGAAAAAAAGACGTATCTCGACCATTTTCTCAAATATTCCCAATGAAAAATAGGAGATACGCCTTTTTTCCTCTAATTCACTGTTATAACTCTTGAATTTCTCTAAAAAACTGAGTTCAAGGTAAAAAAAAGGCGTATCTCCACTAGTTTTCTTAAGATATTTCATTAAAAATGGATATACGCCCTTTTCTTTCCAATGCATTTTTATTGCTCATTAAACGTTCCAATAAAATAAAGGCTCAGGATTAAAAGGGCCTATCTCCATCGAATTTTTCCTCATTTTTTTTATTTAAAAAAAACACGAAAAATTGACTGATTCCTTAAAAAAAATATTTTTTAAGGGAAATTTTTGAATGAAGTATCACTAAAAATTCGACTCAGTCACCGGCAATTCCGTTATGGCGACCGCAATCAGGTGGAGAGAGAGAAAATTGGTCAGAAGTAACACGTCCACAAGAAAAGAGGGAGAAGGAGGGGAGGGGGAGCAAAAAAAAGCAGAAAGAATTGATGGAAAAAAGAAGAAGTGATTCCCACAGGAAACGCGTCCGGTGGTAACCATTGCCCGAGGGCTGAGCATCGCGAAGAAACTCAACAGGACAAAGGGATCCCCCAAACGATTACTTTCGGATTTCACGCTGGGATCGTTCCTCGTCGACCAATTTAATACTCCTCCGGGATGAGGCGAGAGAAAGAAGCAAACTCTCTTCTCTCCTCAGAGTACTACCACAACGCAGAAGAATTTTTCCTCATTCACAGAAGCGCTTGCTATTGGTGTTCATGATCAGGAAAACTGACTAGACCCAGGACACAATGGCTCCTTCAGTGAGTTTTCAGTGGAAAAAGGAAACTTTCAACAAGTAACGCTTGGCTAACTCTTCGGTTATTTGTCAAAAATTCAATCGAATGGCGCGAGAGTGAATGGAAGCAAGAAGTATCGAATTGCCACGGTCAGATAAATGAGTTTTTTGATGAGAAAAATACGGAAAAAAAAAATGAATAAGATGGAGTTTTTCCGGGTAAAAATTTCATTCCATCGGTAAACTTTGGGAATTTGAGGATGACGGAGGAATTGAAAATTTTTTGATTATTCGGTTTGTGAAGGGAGATTCATTATTTTCTTTTAATACTGAAGAAAGAATATTTTGAGAGCAAATGGAGTTTTGCATTTCATTTTAATCAAGAAAAGTAATCAGTAAAAGATTCGCAGATTTTATTTTGATTGAGAGATGAAAATACTCTTGATCCTTCATTTTCAGCTCGGGAACTGTTCATAAATCAGATCAAATCACGAGTGTAGTGGAATAACAGGTTAAGTCAATTTTTGTAAAAAAATGGGATTTTATCAGAATTTGCTTCAGGATGTATGGACACGTGTCCCACAGGAAGGATTTGGCTGAATATGATCATTTAAGGCGTCATTTTTGAACATGCATAACAGGTTAAGTTCGCTTTTCGTAATTTTCAGGAGAAAATTTGAGGTATGTCGACTTAACTTGAAAAATAATCATACGTGTCAAAGTTAAGTCGACATAACTCAGTTTCTCTTCATTGAGTTTATATTGTGTTATGATCTGCTTAGACGATCTTACTCAATATAAATATATTCTTCGTATACTTCAAATAAATACTCATCGATTATAATAATTATAATCGATAAATATTCATTTAATATTAGTATTTATTTTATTTGGGGAGTTAAGTCGACATAACTTGAATTTCTTTCCAGACATTCCAAGTTAAGTCGTTGAAATTATAGAAAAAAAAGACTGTCGACAATAATTGCTTTTGAATATCTAAATTGACTGCGAATCAATGACGTTCATCATGAATGTAGCACATAATCAAGATCGAATCATCATTTTACGGTTTTTCGACTCTCCTGGAAAATTTACTTTTCTCGACTTAACCTGTTATTCCACTACACTCGTGGAATGTCGTTCACTTCATCAACAATGACTCTTGCTAGTTTTATTTATATATTTCTATCATTATTATTAATCATGGCGTTAATCTGCACCTGTTGCGTTTTTCTCAGTCATTGTAATATTCAGTTGTATCAGATCAATCTTCATTATAAAAATATATTCATACTGATTAAATCATATTTTGAATAATTCTACTTTATTGTAAAAAGTTTCATTAAGAGCTCAAGAAATTCGTTTTATAGCCTGGTATAACATATATTTTCTTCAAAAAAATCAAAAATGTCGCTCGTCAAAAAAAGTCAAAATTTAAGTTAAAAATTGAGAAAAAAAGGTGAAAAAAAAATTTGATTTTTATATTTTTTTTTCGAAAACTCCATTCTAAAGCAAAGGAAATAGCCACCTGTAAAATGCGGTTGCGATGATTTAATCAGGAGATATGGATTTTTGAAAATTACCACATTGTAATTTTTTTCGATATTAAAAAATTCATATTTCCGAGGCTTTCGAAAATTAAGGGCTCAAAATTTGGGTTTAGGCATATTCTGATACGTATCAAAACATAAAAAATTCAACTGAATCAAAAAATACAATTTTTAAAATCTGGTGATTTGACATGGAATTCCCCATCTCTTTATTTCTAAATTCTCATGATTAAAAAAATCTAATTATTTTGATTGCCCTGAAAGTCATCAACTGACCAAAAGTTCCAAAGAATTTTTCAGAAACCATGTGACTGTGAAGAAAAATATCGTGGGAGCCAAGAGAGTGCAATAATCGTTACAGCTGATAGTTTTTGTGAGTATATTATTGCAGTGACCGCAAGGGTGTTACCACCCGCGTGGACATCCTTGGATACCTGCCTGCTTCCTCTCAAGTACCACTACAAAAGAAGAAGAAAATGAAAAAAAAAGCGAATAATAAAGAGGAGAGTAAAAGAAAGTGGAAAAAACCGTGAAGAAGAAAGAAAAAGTTAGAAAACCACATTATGCTGAGTTTTATGGATTCTCATGACCGCACACGCAATTTTCTTTTATTTGTCGACGACAAATTAAAATGAGAAAACTTCATAAACAATAATATTTAATATCCGGAGCTCAACGCAGTGATTCAGAAAATCAATAAAAACACGAGGTGACTCAAGCATTTTTTTTTGCATTAAGGTAGTGTCTTAGAGTACTGTCGATAAAACAGAAAAAAATAAGAATTTTTAGGTTAGTTTCCAATTAATTGCTGATAATTTGGGAAAATGTGCTTCAATTTACCCGAAAAAGTGATTAAACTATTCGCAAGTCATATCTTCAGCTTGTGAATAATTGGAGAAAATCATTTTGCTGAATCTCTTATCTTCCTGAATTTCTTCCGAAAAGGCATCTCTGCAAAAAAATCTGAAAAAATTCACCAACAATGTAGACATGTCGGAGCATCTCTTCAAATTTTTTCAGATTTTTTCATAGAGCCCTTCGCTCCGGAAAAAATCCTTATATATTTTTCAAAAATTTTCTCTTTATTAAATTTATTTTCTCTCAGAATTTTTTTCAGAAAGAAGTTCTTCCAGAAAAAATCTGAAAAAATTCAACAATACTGCAGACATATTGGGGCATTTTCTCAATTTTTTCCAGATTTTTCTTGATCACATGTATGAGATAGAAAGATAGGCAAATAGTTACGACTACCTGCTAATTAAAATTTCTCAATAACTATTCGGTGAATTAAATATTTTTTCCTTCTATTATTTAGTTAAAATGCTGTTCTCTTCGCCAATTGTTTTTAAATAATGGGTCAACCGTGTGGTTTTTTAGTAATTTCGTTATTTCTGTCCGATTTAGGGCGTTTCATCTCCACCACCGCTATTTTCAGTAACTTTGATAATTCATATCTTATAAACTGCACGAGCTAAAATTACGGAAAAATTCAGAAAAATGTAAAAAAATATCATTTTTGATACAGCATTTAAAAAATAAGGGCTCAACTGTACTCGTGTTTTCTGGACTACTACCAAAAAAAAAAAGGTTCCATGCACCAAAAAAAGTGTAAAATGCAATTTTTTACGTAATAGCCTCTAACTCGTTATTGTCAACTGTTCAGACGATTTAAAAATTGCACACTCAACTTTTTTATTACCAAATACATATGAAATGTGTTTTTCAATGCACCAGTACTTCAAATTTATGTACAATTCAACGTATCGATACTCGTCTTTGTAACAGTGCCAATGTGCGTCGAGAGATCAACGGAAATGAGAGAGAGAGAGAGAGAGAAAAAAAAAAGAGGAAACTGGCACTTAATGGCATCCAAACACAATCGTACTGCAAACATTGGAAAAATATCAGTGCGATATGAATTACGAAAATTGTGTTTGAGAGAAAACAGAATTTATTGGAATCCATTAGCAATTTTTTTCTTTTCCCCATTTATTTCTCTTTTATTTACGCAGCTACAAAATGCGTTTTGTTGAGTGCACTCTTAAAATCTATATTGATACATTATTTTTCGAATAAATGAATCAAACGATTTCGCCTCTTTTTTTTTTGAGATTAAAATAAATATTGAATCCATTTCAGTAGCAAATAAAAAAAAAAATTAATAATTATTTTTTTGTTGAACTTCCTTTTTTCAAGAATTTAAAAACTAATGGAGATACACCCTTTTTATCCTAAGCCATTTATTTGTAGCAAAATGACAGATTCTTTATAAATTTAATTGTAAGAAAAAACGTTTTTTAAAAATTATTTTTCTTTTGTTTATTTATTACAATCCATAAAATTCATAAGCAAGGATACTCATAAAATTCAAGATTTCAATTAAATTTTAAAATAACAAGTTACAGCGATATCATCTTCAAGTATCAATAATATAATGGTAATTTAAATTCTCGAGGTAAAAAAATGTGATAAAAATCACATACACAAGTGAATATATCACTTGACTGTGTCAGATTCAATCGAATAACTTGCACAAAGCAAAGAAAGAGACATAAAGATGAAATACAACTGATGATAAAACACGAGTTTTTTTTTTTTCTTTTCTCTCTTGTGTATTAACATTTTCAAACACCGGCATCAAATGTCACAGTAATAAAATCCAAGTTTTTGAATAAATTTGTTGAGAAACGAAGAAAAATTTACAAAAAAACTGTAAATTTTATGATTTACCGATCCTGCCGATATTCCATTACTCAGAGAAAAGACAAATAAAATAAAAGAACATAGAACAAGTGCAGAGAATTCAAATTACACGAGCTTCAAATAATCCCAGAGGACAATGGTCGAGCTTTTGCTGGAGATAATCCAGATTCTTGTATGTCCCAGTAGGTATTTGATCTTGGAATGCATTCGTATCAAGTGCTGAAAATTTCTGGGGCAAAGTACTTTATTGAGTCAAATTAATGTTTTATTAGTGAGCTTGTTGCATGAATTTTTTAATTACAAAATTATTAGTGAAGAGATTAAAAAAGGACAATTTGAGTTATTTTTATAATTATTCTCAGTGGAATATTCCGAAAAAAAATGAAGATACGTCTTTTTTTCACTCGAATCCTCTTTTTTAGATATATATATATATAATTTCTAGTTTAAAAAAAAAGATTGGGGCAAAAAGGACGTATCTCCTTTATTTTCCTGGATATTCTCAAAAAAATGTCAAGAAAAAGAGTTGACTTTTTTTAAATCTCTTCTGGAATAATTATTAAAAATGAGGGGAAATTGCCTTTTTTTGTTGTAAATTATGGATGTGTCATCTCTAATTTAATGTAAAAAAATAAAAGAGTCCCATGCAACAGTCCCATTTTCCCTGCACTTCTCTCTCTCTCCAATTCTTGGAATGAATATCATTTGTACATATGGTAACGGATATAAACGCATTCGGAGAAGTTGGTCTGTGCCAAACCTCCTCCAATCAAATATACATTAACGCCAATGGCCTTTACAAGAGATTTCATGAATATTAATCGGTAAATCCAGTGGCACTACATGCATCTTGTCTATATACCTTGCTACCCACATGAACTTGCTCTCTCACTCTCACTCTCTCTCTTTCTCTCTTGCTCTTTCTGTATTCAAGCCCACCATGCACTTAAACTTGTCTACAAGGTGATCCTTGTAAATATGCGGCTTCATTAAACTTGCGTCGAGTCACGATTTAATTTTCTCATCCTCCATTTATTTTGTCATTCACTTTTTTTTTCTTGCTTTTGTTTGTTTTTTTTTTTTTTCATTTATTAATTAAACCGTTATAATGAGTTTTTTAAAGAATTAATTTTAATGACTGTAATAGAGTCACGGGGGATTTCACAAAATTTTTGTGAAATTGAGGAAAATTAAGAATAAATTCCATTTTTTTCTCATTTAATGGTTTTTTTCACAAATAATGGAGATACGCCTTTTTTATCCAATCTTTTTTTTTGTAAAGAATTCCACAAATTATGCAAAAAAATTGGAATAAAAAGGGCGCATCGCTATTATTATTATTATTATTATGATATCTTGGAAAATGATGGAGATACGCCCTTTTTACAGCAATGCTTTTTTGTAGAAAATTTAAAGAATTACATTAAAAAGAAACACAGGATAAAAAGGGCGTATCTCCAATGATTTCTGAGATGTTTCCCCCAAAAAAAGAGAAGGAGGAGAAATTTGACTTATTTTACTTAATCATTCTCAATGCAATATTTTGGAAAATAATGGAGATAGGCCCTTTTTACACGGCGCATTTTTGCAGAGAATTTGAGGAGCTAAAAAGATGGATTCGGAGCGAAAAAAGCGTATCTCCATTAGTTTTATTGACATTCTTTAAAAAAAAATGCGCAAAAAACTCGACTTTTCCTATTTTATCTCTTCACTAGTGATTTTTTTTCCTTTTTTTTTTTTTTTTTTGGTGGAAAAGTAGAATTAATCCATTCAGACATTCTAATGATTCTTCTTTCACTCGGTAATTCTGTTAGTTTTAGTAGTGACAACACAGAGAGCAACTAATTAACAAACCCAAGGGAAATCAATGGAAATAAAGATAGAGTCGAGTTGGGAATAAAGAAAAGTGGAATGACAGGAAAGAATTACAGAAAATTCAATTATCGTACAGAATGATAGCACTTTATATACACGTCTCATTCGATTTTTCTGTGGTAAAGTTTTGGCAATGCCAATAAAGCAATTTCCGAAAGTTTTTTTGCTTTCTTGGTTAACAGTAAAACTGAAAGAGAAAAGTTTTCTTCGTGCTTCTATCCTGGAGATCTTTTCTTTTTTTTTTCTTGGTGATAATAGGATTTTTTTGGACGATCGAAATTGCGTTACTAACATCCATCGAAAAATTTGGGCGAATTGTGTAATTAGTTTATGGATTTTGGGTTTTTTGGAGGGACAAATGGGATTTTAGGTTGTTTTTGAGAGAATATTATAAACAAATACTGAACATTGATATATATATATCACTTTCAACCCCATTTGTGGCCTTAGTTATTCTGTTGTTCTTCACAATGAATAAGTAAATAAATAAATAAGTAAATAAATAAATAAATAAATACATAAATAAATAAATAATCTCAAATGAAATTTGGTAAAGACCAATGCAAGATGGCGACTGAAAACTAATTTCAAGATTCTCTGACTTTTTCCTGATTAAAAATAAAATTCCAGGACCTACAAAAAAAATATAATTTGAATATACGTTAAAATTCTGAGTTATTCCTGAAAATAATTTTTTTTTATTGAAATTTAACAATAATACCCGAAATTGCCTTAAATTTTTAGAACTGTGATTTTCTGTTAGCCTTTTTGCAGATTTTCGACTAATCGAAAAGTTCAATTTTTTTCGATTAAATATCTATAACTTCTAAAAATATGGAGATAATAAAAAATAAACTAGAAAATTTCCCTGATTTTTCCAGAAATTTTTTAATTCCCTGACTTTTCCAGGTTTTCCAGGTCAATCATTAAAAAAAAAAAATCCGAAAAATTCTTTGAAAATTCTGAGATTTTCATTTAAAAAATTTTAAACCACCTCAACCATCATTTAAATGTCAGTGCCTAAAATTCCCTAGACCAAATGTTTCCTGCAGTTTAATTTTCCTCTATCCAGCGAATTCATTCCAACGCGTTTACTCCAGCTAAAAATTTCCCAAACCATAAACCAACGTTTACAAAATACTCGTATCCAAGTGCAACGAGAGATGGAAAATTCTTTACTGGCACGAGCATCAAAGCATCGGCCGAACATATTACCTAAATACCAAAGTTTTTTTTTTCACAACGAAAAAAAAAGAAAAACATTATGGACTAATATCAGCAGACTGCAACTCACGTAATTCGCGCCAGTGCCGATGTGTTTTCTCGTAATTTCATATGAGAATAGATGGTAATAACTCACCTGAAACAAAAAAGAAGACAGAAAATATGAAGAATTGCTGTAATGAAGGAGAATAATAAGAGAATACAGAATATAAAAAAAATCTAATATATTTTAAAAATCAAATCTCGTCATCCTCTGTAGAGAATCACAAGAGCTACAAAAATTGATAATATTAATGAAAATAATAATAATAATGATGGGTCGTGGATAATGTCTTGATATTGGCCATGCAGACAACTTCAAGACTCATTTCCGATTTTTTTAAATTTTTGATTAAAATTATTTTCTTTTATTGATTTTTCTTCTCCGAATTTCACCTCATTGCGAATGAGACAAATAATTTTTGGAGATAAAGAGCAGGGATCGAAAAATTGAGGAAAGAGACAAAAAAATATAATTGAAAAGACCAAAAGAAAAGATTAAAAACAAAAAAAAAGAGTTGAAAAATACATAAAAAGAGTAGAAAAATACAAAAAAAAGAGTTGAAAAATACAAAAAAAGAGTTGAAAAATAAAAAAAAAAGAGTTGAAGAATACAAAAAAAGAGTTGAAAAATACAAAAAAAAAGAGTTGAAAAATACAAAAAATAGAAATGAAAATGCAAAAAAAGCGTTGAAAAATACAAAAAAAGAGTTGAAAAATACATAAAAGAGTTGAAAAATAGAAAAAAAAGAGTTGAAAAATACCAAAAAAAGTTGAACGATACAAAAGAAAAAGTTGAACAATCCAAAAAAAAGAGTTGGAAAATACAAAAAAAGAGTTGAAAATGCAAAAAAAAAAGAATTGAAAAATACATAAAAAGAGTTGAAAAATACAAAAAAAAGTGTTGACAAATACAAAAAAAAGTTGAACAATACAAAAGAAAAAGTTGAACAATACAAAAAAAAGAGTTGAAAAATACAAAAAAAGAGTTGAAAATGCAAAAAAAAAAGAATTGAAAAATACATAAAAAGAGTTGAAAAATACAAAAAAAAAAGTTGAAAAATACAAAAAAAGAGTTGAAAAATACAAAAAGAAGAGTTGAAAAATACAAAAAAAAAGAGATGAAAAGTCAAGACATGATATGGACAACAGACCACATATATACATGTTAACATTTGTTTTGGCTATTATTTCTCCATGTTTCAGATCATTCCAAGTAATTTCCGACAAAAAAAAAGAATTTCGAAGGAAAAAGAATGACCAAAACAAAGCTTTTATTCGCAAGCGAAAAAAAGGCGCGAAAAAATCGTAATTTCACGTGAGAATAGACGAGAATAACTCTCATTTGAAACAGAGAGAAAGAGGCAAAATATGAAGAATTGCTGTAATGAAGGAGAATAATAAGAAAATACACGAGGATAAAGAAGAAGAAGAAAAAAAAAGAAAATTCCAATATGATTTTAAAATTAAGTCTCGTTAAAGGGCGTTGCACAAGTCAGATGCTCACTCGTTACAGTTTACTTCTCAGTAATCGCGTCCGGTGATTTAAACGTGAATATTTTAATATCAAGCTTACGGCATTCCCCTGCAACCGTGTTGGAGGACTGAAGGACAGAAATGTTGGGAGTCCTCTCTTGGACTTAATGGACGGCCTCCGGACGCGTTCTCCTTCTTTTTTTTCCCCCTTTTTTTTATTCCTTTCTTTTCATTCTTCTTCGCTTCATCTCTCTCTCTCTCTCTCTTTTCTGCACTTTTCTGTTACACGGCAATAGGTATCTCTTGTGAGGCCAAGGATGAGGCATTGGTGAGGCCAAGGGACCAGCGCAAAGAAGGAAGGAAAAAGTCGATCTCATCGTGAAACCGTACAGGCAAAACGAAATCGAAGAGAAGCCTCGTTACTCTCCATGTACGGTTGAACGAAGAAGAAGAACGTTAAACGTAAATTCAGGATTATTATTATATGAAAATTTAATGCATTCTTATTTTCTACGATTTATCGTGAGAAAACACTGTAAAGTCTAATTCTCTTGGTTGAATGTCAGGAATGTTTATGGAATTAAAAAAAAAAATTTGAGTCATTAATATTTCTGGGCAATAAAATTAGTAGTGAAGAGGAAAAACAGGATGAGACTGTTTTTTTGTCATTCTTTTGAAAATATCTCGAAAAGTAATGAAATCTTTTATTGCAGAAAATTTTCAGAGCTGTAAAAATGGATCAGAACAAAAAGGACATATCTCCATTTATTTCCAAAATAATTTTGTTTTTCAATTAAATAAACAGAAAAATTATTTAATTAAAAGAAGAAGAAAAAAAATAATTCGATAGTAAAAAATTGAAAAAAAAAAATTTTCATAATTTTTTGTCACATATTTTTCAAAAGTAACCAAGAAATTAGTGGAGACACGTTTTTTTTGCTTTAATCCATTTTTTAACTCCTGAATTTGTCTATATGAAAGGATTGTAGCAAAAAAAAGGCGTATCTTCATTGATTTCCATGAAATTCAATTGAAAATCGTCCCAAAAATAAATGTTGTCCTATTTCCCCTCTTCACTACTGAAATTAAAAAAAAATCAATTCCAAAAAAGTGTAGTTCTCCAAAAACAATTTACCAAGTACTTCAAAAACTTCATTTCCTCTGCAAACGAAGTTGAAGTGTAAACTGCAAATAAGAGTTGAGTATCTTACTCAAATAACTCGACAGATCAAAGAGATAACTTGGGTACTTGATATGTCTCATTTAATAAGTTTGCGGTTGACCTAAAATGCACTGAAGTGCAAGAAACTTAATCTCGCATTTCTTAATTAAAAAAAAAAAAAAAGAAAAATAAATATTTAATTGATTCGTTCAAAGGCACGAATTGCGCTGAGTAAATTAAAATCCACGACACAATTGACGTGACTCCCCCCCTCCCTCCCTTTTTTCCCTCCTCCACAATTCATTGCACTTTACGAAGGTGAAAGAAAAATGAGAAAAAGAGTGATTTCTTCTCATTTTCATATGTCACCTTATATCTCGCAAATACGCATTCCCATATGCAGCATATCGCTGCAAAATGTCATTACCCAACGTCTCATTCTTGGAATCTCTCTGCATTATACGATTCTTTATTTTTTTTTATTTATTTTTTCCTTCTTTTTTTTCTCTATACTCTTGGCATATAATCAGCTGCCATTGGTACCGAAGAATAAGACGGTACTTTCACCATACCTATATGGTGTATATATACACGTGAAGAATTCGCATTGAATGGCAAAGTTTCATGCAACGATTATGCATCCATAAGGATCAACTTTTATGAATTCAAGTTTTTTTCTTTCCTTTTTTTTGCTTTTACATAGTTGGAAATAAATATATTTTCATACTGGATGAATACGAAGTAATGAAATTTATTGGATTTTTATGATATTATTGAATTTTAAATGAAGATCTTGAAGTATTTTGTTGGAATTTTATTGATAATTGGAGAATAAAGTGGGAATTTTTCGAGTAATTCGATTAATAAAATTTTTTAACACAATTTTTTGAACATTTTTAGGGTTTTAAAGTTTTATTGAGGATTTTCATCTCACGTGAATTTTTAATGAGGCTAATTATCGATATTCAAAGGACAATTCAGGAGCAAAGAGGTGAATCAGGATCAATCTTTGATTCTTACTTTTTTTTTTAGAATATCTCAAAAAATGATGGAGATACGTCTTTTTCGACTCAAATCCATTTCAATAATTTTTGAGATTGTCTACGAAAAAAAAAATTGGGATAAAAAAGGACCTATATATATGTCCATTACTTTTTCTGAGATATAAAAAAAGAAAGGAAGATATTCTGAAAAAAATTTTAAATCATCAACTTATTCTGTTTTACCTTTTTCTTACTAAATTTTTCATCAAATGTTGATAGTTAACCTTATTAATGATTTAATAATAAAAAAAATATTTTGAAACTAATGGAGATACGCTTTTCTAATTCTCATGCACTTTTGGAGCTTTTAAGGCTCTCCGCAAAAAAAATATTGATAAAAAAAATGCGTATTTCCATTAATTGTTGAGATATTTTATCTTTTTTGCCTTTTCATTTCGAAATTTTCCATAAAAAATCTAAAAAATCCCACAAAACTCACTTTCATGATTAAATATCTCGGAAACTAAGCGAGATAACGAAATTTGAGTCATGCCTTTTCTTATAGCTCTTGAAATTTTCTAAAAAAAGGGATGAAAGACAAATTCGCCTCATCTCACTAAATTTCCAAACGATTCCCCAAAAAAACAAATGAGAAAAAATTGTCCAGTCTAATTTTATTACGTAATCCAACAAAATAAGATAAACACTGGTATTATTGATTTGATAGGAATGAGTAGCAGATAGCACACATAAGGGACCTCTAGAGTCCAATAGTTCTATCGAATAACTCATTCACCTATGCAAAGTTACGCAGAGACAATCGGAAACGTTGATTTACTCGGACGAGGACACTTTACGCACGATCGCCTCGTTTACACGATGTACACAGTTAAATTCCCTTTCTCTCTCTTGGCTTGGTATCACGGAGGAGAAATAGCAGGCAACACAGGATCTGCCAAATGCGCGTGTGTTACGATGCGATATAATACACGGTATATATTGATTATATATATGTATATATATATATATATATATTCAAAGTGTATATACACTTATGCGTTGACGTGCGATCGGTTCGATACGTGAGTTAGAAGCTACGTTTGAGAGACAGGATAGTTCAACGGCTGACCGCTCACATGCATTCAAAGGCTTGTGCATAATTATCGTTGTATGTTAGCATTTGTGGGATATGTAACTGTATTTTGGTGGATGGATGAAGAGACTGTTAGCAATTCATGCGAAAACCACACTGGGCTTCCGGCGATCTGGGGAGAAATGATTCATAGGAATTTTTGAATTTTTTTGGTCGTTAAAACAGGAAAAAATGAGGATTTGTAGGTTAGTTTCCAATTAATCGCTGTTAATTTGGGGGAAAATGTGCTTTAATTTACCCGAAAAAGTGATTAAACTATTCGAAATTCATGTCTTCAGCTTGTAAATATAATTTTTTTCTTCTCGAATTTCTTTTATATTAATCTCCTATCATTTGCATGAGATAGAGAGAGAGGCAAATAGTTACGACTACCTTCTAATCAAAATTTCTCAATAACTATACGGTGAATTGAATATTTTTTTCTTCTATTATTTAGTTAAAATGCTGTTCTATTTGCCAATTGTTTTTGAATAATAGGTCAACTGTGTGGTTTTTGAGTAATTTCTTTGTTTCTGTCCGATTTGGGGAGTTTTATTTCCACCAACGCTATTTTTAGTAACTTTGATAATTTATATGAAATTATGAAAATAAAATTATGAAAAAATTTAGAAAAATGTAGAAAAATATCATCTTTGATACGCCATCAAAAAAATAAGGGGTTGAATTATATTCTTCCAATTAATTAAAAATCACAGGAGATTGGAGATTTTTGTATTCTTCAACTCTTTTTTTTTGTGTTTTTACTCTCTTCTTTTGGTATTTTCAATGATCTTTTTTGTCTCTTCCCTTCATTTTTTGGTCACCTCTATTTATCTGTCAATATTATTTGTCTCATTCGCAATGAGGTAGAATTCGAAAAATAAAAATCAATAAAATAAAATAATATTAATCAAAAACAAAAAGAAATCAGAAGTGAGTCTTGAAGTTGTCTTAATGGCAAATGTCAAGACATTGGCCATTCAAAACATTGTCTGCGACCCATACTCTTAATATTTTGTTAAATTAAACTTAAATGAATCCATGTTGAGTCCTAACAACATTGCAAATTATCCGAAATGATGAATAAATACACAATTAATTAATTATTTTCACTATTGCACGTTTCTCGATTTCCACCTTTATTTATCATTTGGGATAATTTGCAATGTTGTTAGGACTCAACATGGATTTATTTAAGTTTAATTTGACAAAATATTAAGAATGTCAAGAACCTCAAGAAGCTTAAATTATAAGCGAAACGTTGCGAATCGACAATATCTTCGTATTCCATTTATAACCTTCCAATCTCCCATAATTTTTAATTAATTACTACATACATGGAAATAAATCCCATAATTCTTCTAATTATTCTCCAATTCTTCGGATTTCACTAAACAATTTCGACAGCATCAAGAAAATTCAATCCTCATTTTGTAACGCTACACCTGACTATAATGCGTATTTTTGATGCACAAGAGCCTGAAGCTGTCAGAAAGTTACGCTTCTTCTTCTTCTTATTCTCCTCTTGAAAAGACTTCATACAGAAGTTGTTGGTGTTCTTCTTCTTCTATAAAATCACGTTTTTACAGCACTTCACTTCATTCGTTACAGCCCTTGGGGCCATGGAGCCATCCCCAGCTGTACGTATATTTTTATGGAGCAATGGGATTCCTACTTGCATATTATCCCAACATGCTGGTATATCATCAGAATGAGATGCCAGGTTAACAATGAAAAGTCAACATCACGAATGATTTACTCCAATGCGTATGTTCCACTTTTTCCTCTTTTATTATTCCTCGTTTCTGTTTTTTCTCTGGATTTTTTTTTGTAGATGTTTCCTTTTTTTTTTGTGATTCTTTTGTTGCATGCATTTCTATGGTTATTATTGCCGTTGAATTCATCAGATTACAAATGAAGTGCCCGAGAGAATAATTCCGCCATTGAATCTAAAATCTATCGAATTTATTATCTCTGAATGTGAGGATTTTGTCATCCGGATTTTCATCCACTCAAACACACTCACACACACACAGGGGCAATTTTATTCAGGAATATTCACCGATGTGAATTGAATACTGAGGAATTTTCCGAATAGTCTTTGTTATTGGGTTAATTGGATTCGGGAAAGGATGTGGATCAATGAGTTTTGATGTGATTGAGTTTATTATTGATGGGAATTCATTATTTTTGGGAGGTTTTAGTGGTTGATTTAATGATTCAGGTGATATGTCATCATGTATGGGAACATTATAGGAGAAATGTCAAGACATTTTCAGAAATTCAGATAGTGCAAGTGTATCTGTAATTTCGAGAATTTTGGATAATCGAAAATGGATAATTAACTGATCTTCCAGAATTAACATTTCAATTGATTATTTCCTCATTTGCATAAGTCATTTCTGATTCTATTTATATATATTGATTAATGGTTAAGTGTCACTAAAAAGTTAATTTTATCCTGAAACGAATGTGCTCTGAATTCATTTTACGGAAAGAGTCGATTAAAACAGCAAAAAAATGAGGATTTGTAGGTTAGTTTTCAATCAATTGCTGATAATTAGGGAAAATGTGCTTTAATTTACCCGAAAAAACCGATTGAACTAGTCGAAAGTCATATCTTCAGCTTGTGAATAATTGGAGAAAAACATTTTGCTGAATCTCTTATCTTCCAGAATTTCTCCCAAAAAGGCATCTCTACGAAAAAATCTGAAAAAATTCACCAACAATGTAGACATGTCGGAGCATCTCTTCAAATTTTTTCAGATTTTTTCATAGAGCCCTTCGTTCCGAAAAAAAAATCCTTATATATTTTTCAAAAATTTTCTCTTTATTAAATTTATTTTCTCCCAGAATTTCTTTCAGAAAGAAGTTCTTCCAGAAAAAATCTGAAAAAATTCAACAATACTGCAGACATATTGGGGTATTTTCTCAATTTTTTCCAGATTTTTCTTGATCACATGTGTGAGATAGAGAGAGAGGCAAATAGTTACGACTACCTTCTAATTAAAATTTCTCAATAACTATACGGTGAATTGAATATTATTTTCTTCTATTATTTAGTTAAAATGCTGTTCTATTCACCAATTGTTTTTAAATAATGGGTCAACCGTGTGGTTTTTTAGTAATTTCGTTATTTCTGTCCGATTTAGGGCGTTTCATCCCCACCACCGCTATTTTCAGTAACTTTGATAATTCATATCTCATAAACTGCACGAACAAGAATTATGAAGAAATCCAGAAAAATGCAAAAAAATATCATCTTTTATACCGCATCAAAAAAATGAGGAGTTAATTGTACTCGAGTACCTTAATTGATATTCCAAAATTAACTTCTCAATTGATTATTTCCTCATTTGCATGAGAAATTTCACTCACTCTACAGAGTGTTCATCGATTTAATGTTTAAATGTCAGTAGAAAGTTAATTTTATCCTGAAACGGATGTGCTCTGAATTAACTTCAGACTACCGGATCCAAAGAATTCGTCAATTTTTGATTTCATTAAAGACAATAAAATGAGTCAATTTTTTTTGTCATTTCGTTTTTTCCAGAATATCTCAAAAACTAACGGAGAAACGCCATTTCCATCCAAATCCTTTTTTGAAGCTCTCAAAATTCTCTAAAAACAAAATATATCTTCAAAAAATTCCCCTCTCTCGCTTCAATTCTAGAATATCTTTTAATCTTTTAATAAAGAAATAGCAGAGAAAATCTCCCACAAAAGTAGATAAAAATTCCGAAAAATAATTATAAAGATTATGCAGAATTGAATCAGCTGTTTTTCAATATCGACTCGAATCCTCCCAGGATTTCCCCAAAAAATCGATTTTTCTCATTTCTCCACACTCATTCCTACGTGCATGTGTATCGAACCGTATCACTCGTCTTCCCTCCATAGTTGACGGAATTTCACTGAGATATTGAATTTCCCTGAAAATACTGCGGTAACGTGCAGCTGCCAAAGATGCGAATAGTAAAGGTAGGAAGTTAAAGGTGCTTGAAGTTCAAGATATCTTTGCTCAAAACTCACGTACATCATTCGCAATAGAGGAACTTCATTCAACTGGATCATGAATGCTGTGAAAAGCCACACAAGTTTGGTGCACAAGTGTATTTATATGTAAAATATCACGAGATCGTAATATTTGAGAGAGTAAAAGGGCTTTTCATGGGGGCTTTGTAGTGCTCCTGTGAATTGATACATTATGCAGCACAAAAGTGAAGTCTATTATCAGAGACTATTAATTTGAAGCAGTTGCCACGGTGTTTTGGTTGGAATTTCGCGTGTGAATTTTCCATCAAACTCATTATTTTCATGGGAATAATTAGCAGCAGTTAATTCTTCAGTTCAGAGAATTTGAGGGAAAAAAAAGGGGAAAGCCCTTTTTTCGTGATGCTTTAACATTGAAAATATCAAATGCCACAAGGGCAAAATAAATCTGACCAAAATTACCAGGAAGAGACGAAAATAATAATGAACATGTGGACAGACAGGCAGTCACGAGCAGACGTGATTAAAAAGCATGAATTTTGTATCGTTGAAATAAACGCATGTTCCACGTTTTCTAATTCATTTTTTCCTTACAAAAATCATGCAGTGAAAGAGTATAAAAGAGAAAACGAATTTTTATAATCATTTGAAATGAAACATCTCACGAAATGATGGAGATACGCCTTTTTTTACATTAATCCTTTTTTTTTAAAGGAATTTAAAGGAAGGAATTTAAAGGGTTTGGTTTCCTCCTTTAATTCAGTCATCAAAAAATAGGTAAAAAATAATAAAGTAGTGAAGAGATTAAAAAAAATTGGAAACTCGATCCATCTTTATAATCATTCTGAATGAAATATTTCGGAAACTAATAAAGATACGCTTTTTTACCCTAATCCTTTTATTTGTAGAGAATTTCAAAAGCTACATGGAAGAAATAGAGCAAAAAGGGCGTATCTCCATGAGTTTTCGAGATATTTAAAGAAAAAATACTTTCAGAAGAAAATCGGTAGTAAAAAGATTAATCTAGAAAAACCGACTTATCTTATCATTTTCAAAAAAATTCGTCTAAAATTAATGAAAACGTCTTTTTTACCCAATGCCTTTTTTATAGAGGATTTTAAGACTCATAAAAAGCAAATTGGAGTAAAAAAGGCATATCTCCATCAATTTCTGGAATATTCCTTGAAAATTAGCTACAAAAAAAGTTCTAAAGAAAAAAAATAAAATTACAAAAATTCATTTTTTTTTCTCATCATTATCAATAAAATATTTCAAAAATTGATAGAAATACGTCTTTTCTACTCTCATTCTCTTTTCCAAAGGATTCCAATAGCAACAAAAATAGTTTCCAAGACATTTTCAAAAAAGTATTTTAAAAAATAAAAAAAAATCACATGTTTCACCTCTTTTGAAATGTTAAAAATTTTATCTGTGCGTAGAAATCAGAGAATGAGAATGACGTATCATTGCAGCAGCAAATTTTGATTATGCATATCCGGCTTATCAGGGTCGATGCTGAAGTGCGACAATATGCGACGTCTGTCTCTCATGGAAAAGAGAAGAGGAGGGGTAAAGGGGGAGGGATGCTTGCGAAACGTGAAAATCAGAATAGTAGAGGTGATGTACTGGGATTTGGGCGAGGGTTATGAGTGCTCTGCTACAACGCCGAGGGAAAAATGAGAGAGAGAAAAATAGAGAACAGATCAACGGTATGGGGGGGAATTGGGGAGGTTTTTGATATTAAATCCGAGTGACTGGCGTGTCGTGGACGAGACGAAGAGGAGTGAGTGTCCTCGCAACACCACATGGAACTGACGTGCTGAGTGACGTCAAATTAAAACACGCACGAACGCTACGATTCGAACGACACTACCCCCCCCCCCTCTTTGCCCTATCGCCCTTCTTCTCTTATCTCATTCGGTAGTTGAGTATTTTCCTCTTCTCTGCCCCAATCACATTCATCCCACGAAAAAAAATATCGGGGGGAGAGGAGAAAGGGGGGGGGGGTGTCAACCCCGCACGCCTTTCAATTCCAAACCCGTATTACATTTGCGGTATAAGTATGCAGAAATAGGCATGATTTTCCTTTTTTTATTTGATTCTGTGTGTTTGTCAACCCTATCTTGTGGGGAAAATTCGATAGAGCGCTGCTGGGGACAGGTGAAATCGGGGAAAAGAGTGTGAAATTGTGGGAATTTTAAGTGTCTCGATACTGCAAAACAAGCATGATTTTCAAATCTTTACATATTTTTTTTATTTTTATTTATGCGTTTTGAACAACATGGTTCATTCCGCTAATTACAATATGTATTTATTTACATAACAATACATATATAGAGAAAAAAAAAGAAATGGTGTATACATATATATGTATATGTCTTTACATAATTTATATCTTGATATGAAAATCTCTACAGAGTTCAGGAAGAAAAAAATCAGTAGTGGAGATCGAAAAAGGGGACTACACTCATTTTCTTGGTTTATTCTTCATGGCAGATTTCGGTAATTAATGGAGATACGTCCCTTTAATTCTGACCCCTTTTTTCGTAGGGATTTTCAAGAGTTACAAAAAAAAATCAGGATAGAAAGGACATTTCCCCATTATTTTCTGAAATATTTGGGGGGGGGGGGGGGGGGAAAGAAAAACGTGGATTTATTATCGTAATCATTGTCAATGAAATTTCTCGAAAATTAATGGAGATACGCCTTTTTTGCTCTGAATCATTTTTATACATCTGGAAATTTTCTCTACAAAAAAGGGCTATTGAAATTCTCTATAAAAATCTTCTTTGTAGAGAATTTCAAGAGCTACAGAAATGAATGAGAACAAAAAGGACGTATTTCTACTAATTTTTGAGATATTCTTTAAAAAAAACAGAAATTTACTCATTTTTTGTCATTATTATTATTATTATTATTATTATTATTATTATTATTATGGCAAAAAGAGCATACTTCCATTTGTTTTTTGAATATTCTCAAAAAAATATTAAAAATAAAAATCAACCTATTTTTATGATTATTCTCAATGGAATATGTTGGAAATTAATGGAAATACGTCTTTTTTACTCTGACTCTCTTTTGATGAGAATTTGAAGAGCTAAAAAAAAGGATTAGTGGAAAAAAGAGGGCTTATCTCCATTAGTTTTCTAGATAAGTATGCAAAAAATAGCTACGATTTTTTTTTTCGGTTTTTTATGTGTGTTTGTGTTTGTTAACCCCATCTTTTAGGAAAATTCAACTGAATTGTTGGAAACAGGTGAAATCGGGAGGAATGCAAATAGTGGAGATTCGAAGTGTCTGGATACTGTGAAACAAAAACTATTTTTAAACGATCCCTTTTTTTTTCACCAGTTCGATCGAGAGTAAAAGGGGGAGGGGGGAGAGATTGGCAGGTTGCTTTTTCGGGTGGAGATCAAAAAGACCGATTTCAGAGGTGGGGGAGCGTAAAAATAAAAGAAAGGAAGACGGGGATTTCAATCGAGAGATGATATAGCTAACTGCCTTTCATCCCCCCCCCCCCCCTCCCCGTCCTCTCCCCCTTTCGATCTCTGTATTCCCTGAAATTCCCAATTCGTCGCTCGATTCCAATTCTTTTGTCGTTATACGCTTCAGGGTTATCCTACTTTCGTATTATTTTCTCGTACCAATATTTTTGATCCAGTCGTGTGCCACCAGCCCGTTCCATTCAAAGTCCTTTTTTTTTTTTTTTTTTTTTACCTCTGTTTCTCTTCTTTTCTCTTTTGGGGCGCCTTTTTTCCGCACGCGCGTTTTGTGGATATTTTCCAGGGGCGATCGGTCCATGGCGGCGTCTGGGGCTCCTGCCCTTCTCAGTGGAGGGACAGAGGGGGGAGGGGGGGGGGACACAATGGGGACGCTTGTCCCAGCAATTGTCCCCGGGAGTGACTCACTGGGGCCAATCGTTTCATCCGATTATTTATCGTCAAAAAGCCTGACGAGTCAGTTGGAATATTTTAATTGTCATTGGCGCGTGCATGCATGTGTGTGTGTGTGTGTGGTGGGGGCTCATGGTTTAATCTTATTACATGACAATTGGATTTTTGTTGAGGGCATTAATTTACCGAGATCAGTATTTCTTCCTGCCTTTCATCATGGATGGAAGGTTTTTTTTTTTTTTTTTTTGATGGAGGGAGTGGATTAGCTTGGGCACTGAATTTTTTTTTATCCATGAATTAAAAAGGGATTTTCATAGTTGAGTGATAATAACAGTTTTTTTTTCTAGGTTTCTTTTGGGAGAATGTGGAGGCATTGCATTTTGAATTTTGGGAAAATTTATTAAAGGCGATTTAGAAGGAGGGGGAATGGGGATTTTAATGAAACGATTCAAAATGTTTTTTTTTTATAATTTCAATTAAAAAATCTGGGCAATTCTGATGAAATATGTGTTAGAATTTTTTTTTAATATTAAAGCAAAAATTACAGGTCTGACTCTTTTCATTATCGTGAACTATCAGTTTTTTGGGGGATTCTTCATTAATTCATGACATTTTTATTCAATTTTCATCAATTATCGAAGGATTTCTTGAGGAAAAACTGATTTAGATATAATGAATTTCTAAAATCCTCAATCACCAATGGAAAATAATTAAAAATCACGTGAAAAAAGGGAAAGAATTTTGAATACCTCAAAAATTTATAAAAATCGAGTTGAAAAATGGAAATGGTTTCAAATACCTCAAGAATCGATAGCAATCAATTAAAAATCCCACTAAAAAATGGAAAGGGTTTAACTCTCAATTATTCTCTCAAATCATCGAATTCCCAAGAAATTCCTAGAAATAAATCCTGACCTACATTTTCTCAATTTTTCAACTCTAAAAACCCCTCTAAAAATCTTTTTTCACGTCTTCGAAACTATCTCAGACCATTTTCTCAACTGAGAACAAAAAAAACGTAATTTCGTTAATTTTATGAGCAGAAAACGACTCTACAAGCAATTATCAGTTAATATTGGCTTTTAAGCTGTAATACAGAAGCGAGAGAGCCTAGAAAATAGGCGATTTTTGGATTTCCACCGAAATTGCATACAATGATAGAAAAAAAAAGAGGAAAAAACGAGAAAACGAGTGCTTTAGAAAGATCCAAGTACCAAAGTCAGCTTCATGCAGATATCCATGTCTCTCTCTGTCTCTCTCTCTCGCATTGCTGTGTGGTTGTACACCACATACCAGTTATCCCCCAGAGAGCTGCACTTTCCAGCTCAACCCTCTCTGTATCTCTGTCTCTCTCAGTAAAACTCAGCATCTCTCACTCCAAATGCGGTCTCATCTCGGCACGAACGAGAGAAACGGGTGGTAGGCGATTAAAAACTTCAAGTCTCTTTTCCTCAATTCCACTTTTTTCCTTTTTCCCCCCATTCTTTTTCTTTGGCCAACCATTTTTTCCCCTTTCCACTACAATCTCAGGACTTTTTTTTTTTTTAATGTCACGAACAAAATCAGAAACATATAACGAGGTAAAACTGTCGTATGTCATAATTTGAAACAAAGAAATAAAGTAATTAGAAAGTTTGTACATTCAATTTTTACTTGCGATCGTTTTCAGTGATTTTGAAAAACGTGAGACAATATGGCTTCAATTGTTTTAATTGATTTTTTTTCAATCGGCGAAACTGTTCGATGAGTCGAACCGAATCCTCATTATTGAGGAATTTGATGAAAATGGATTTTTAAATGAAATTATAAATCTCGTTGGAAAATTCTGGAGTGAAGATATTTTTTGTCATTTATTTTTGGGAAATTTGTTGGAAATCAAGCGAGATAAGGCGATTGTGTTTTCATACTCTTATTATTATTATATTTTTAAAAATCTGATGGAGTAGATCGGGGCAAAATGGGCCAGGGAGACGAAAGAACCTAGGATTTTTTTCAAGAGTGATGAACTCTCTGAAAAAAATGGAAAAAATTCACCAAATATTCGAATATATTGGAAGATCTTTCCAAATTTTTTAAGATTTTTCGGCGTGGTCTTTTCCTCCGAAAGAAATTCCTGAATCATTTTAACTCAGAGGTCCATTTTGCCCCGGTCTCTCATATAAAAAACACTTATTATCATCATATTTGAAAAAAATAATAATAATAATGCATATAATTATTAAATTGGTTCACGTAAAGTGAACAAGTGCGCAGTACGACGTTAAACAATTTTCATAAATTTCAAAATCACATGAAACATAATTAATTAAAAGAATAAATAAATGAACAGTTAATACGAAACAAAATCTTTGAATTAAAATTCTTTAAAATGAAATTATTGTCAACTATACAAAACCTAATTAATTACTTAATCAATCAATTTATCAATTAACAATCAAATAGCGTAACTAAAGTCATTACATTGAAAAAAAAAAAATGGTGGAAACTATCAAATATTGATGCCATTGGTCCTTTGCAAATATTTTTCTGAAATAATTAAAAAAAGCTGTTGAACTTACCGAATTTACTCAATTTAACTAGTTAATTTATTCGAATTACCTCATTTCAGTGAATTAAACATTTTTTTAAATTATTTCCAAAAATATTTGCTAAGCACCAATGGTAGGAGAGACTGGGGCAAAATGGACCTATTGATCAAAATAATTCAGGATTTTTTTTTAGACTGAAGGCCTATTTAAAAATATTTCAAAAAATTCAAGAAAGTTGTTAATAAATCATTAATAATTAGCATCAAAATCAGACTCATTATTGACAAATACACACAAATTAACAAATGGTCCAAAAAACACTTTTGCAGCTCTTGAAGTTCTCAACAAAAAAGGATCAAGACAAAAAAGGCGTATCTCCATTAATTTCCGAGATATTCAAATGCAAATAATCACAAAAGTAAGTTTTTGTCAACGAAAAATTGAAAAATTTGAATTTTTCTAAGATAACAAAGACTTCGGGATTTATTGAGGTCATAAGAATCACCATGAAGACACTCAATACTGAATAGACCAAAATTTAATCTTCAGAATCAAATTCAACTCCAACACACCATGAGAAAGGAATTTTCCTGACTTTTATTGCAGGAATCACCGACAATACAAGAGAAGAAAAGCATCAAGCAAAAGTTTACATCCACAAAGACATAGATTGAGTTGAATTTGAAATTGAATGGCAGAAGATTGAAGATGGATTTTCTCGTATTGTCGTTTTTTTTTAGAGGAGAAGAAGACTGAGTATAGATTGGATCATTCGTTTGGGTACAGTATTTTGAATTGGTATGGGCACAAAGCCCAAAACTGATAGGCACTTGCCTTTGGGGCGGCTTCAACAAGATGTGTGGGGTAAAGTTCGATTGAGAAAACTTGGGGTTTTAGGGGGAGAGAGAGAGGGAGAGGGAAGAAGAGATGGATCAATGTTAAACATTCAGAATAACTTTTGAACGATGGTAAATTACCGGGGATATTCTGATACTTGGATTTTTATCTGATACCTATCAGTGTGTATACTGTGCAAACACTTCAAACGGTTTTGAAGCCAAAAAAAAAATCACATTAAATTTTTCTTGAAGGGTAAAAAGTGGAAAAATGGGGGAAAGTGGAAATTTCAATAAAAGGGCTAGAGATTTAACTTTTTTAAAAATAATTTCATTGGAAAGCTGAGAAAATTTCAGGTGGAAAACATGTGCCGGACAAAAATATTTGATTTTTTTTAATTCAATTTTTTTTTTGAAAATTCCCTTTTTTTGGAAGATTTTCGATTTTTTTCGTCGTAGCGAGTTGGGGACAATTTTTAATATAAAATGAAATCATTCTTCATCAATTTAAATAGTTCAGGAAAAAATGATCGATTTTTGAAGTATTTATCCGCCATTTTATGAAAATAGGTTTTTGACATAAAAATTTCAAAAATTGATATTTTTTTTAAAAACCCATAAATCGATGGCAAATGATCTCCCTTTTTAATTTAGAAGGACTCCAAGTGGCTCCAACAAATAAAACTGAAAAATAAAGAAATAAAAAATAAAAACTTCTCAAAACCTGAAAATTCTGACCCAAAAAAATGAATTTTTAAAAAATAATAAAAAATTAACTCCGACACATGATTTCTATGGAAAATTTTCTCATTTTTCCAATAAAATCATCAAAAAAGCGATTCCTACCAAAAATTTCTCCATTTCCCCCCCTCCCCTCCTTTTCCCTCCACTATTCGAACAGTAATAAAATCCAATATTTCATGAAATGAATTATTTGAGACACTAAATAATCACGATCACAAGATAAATCCAGACAAACAGAAATCATCTGTTCTCAGTATATTTTCTCTTGTTTTCTCATGAAAAGCAGAAGGGCTGAAAGAATATTATCATCTTGCTCCACAAACTCTTGGGGTACTGCCAAACGTGTGTGCGTACTTGTGGCAATGAAGAAAGCCCCAAAGAATAGAGGGAAAAAAAAGGAGCGGATAAGAATGGAACAACAAAAAAAAAATCGTAGAACGGGAAATAGTAAAAAAGAAGCTACCACTGTAATACCAGATTATGCTACTAAGTACGGAAACCAAACAGATGGGGCATTGTGGGTTAGTGCAGCGTACACACAAATCCTCGTATTCTTGGCTTGTATTTCGGAGACAGTTGACATAAAGTTTCTTATCTCAGCCATTTATTTGTGGTGACTCTTGAAATGAATCGAATTAACAAACAGAATTCAACGTTTATGGAGGAGAAAGTTTTTGCAAGAATTTAGATGCATTTGTGTGAATTCAGAAGGAGTTTAAATCAATTTCAACGCACCTGTCAAGTTTTATGAAAGTTTTCATTCTGCACTTTTTTGGTTCTTTTTTTTTTGATATTGAAAAATTTGGATTTTTGGCCAGTTTGGGATTTTTTGGAATTTTCTAATTTTTGAAAAATCGCAATGTTTTCTCGCACTTTGGGCTTTTTCAAGATTTTTTAAAGTTTCCCAAAAATTTTCAAAATTGAACTTCAACAGGCTTCTATTTTCCACACAGTTTTTAAAAAATCCGAATTTTCGAAAAATTTTCCAAATCCAAAATGTTCCTAAATTGAACTTCAACCACTTTTTTGAGCCTACATAATTTTTTAAAAATCAGAATTTTTTCCCATTTTGGGATTTTGCACAATTTTTCAGGATTTACCCAAATTGAACTTTGGCAATTTTTCTTTGCCCACATAGTTCTTGAAAAGTCACAATTTTTCCCACAATTTCGAATTTTTCCAAAATCTTATTTAATTTTCTCCCCTTTTTCTTCTTTATTCTTCATTTTTTGACGAATGGTACAGAAATTGGAGATTTTCTATAACTAATTCTTGGAAAATCTCAAAAATGATGAGTTTCAGATGAAAATGTCGAGATTCCTTTTTTGTAGCTCCTGAAATTTCCTACAAAAAAGTATTATTTGACAATTTTTCCCTAAACCTGCTAAATTCAAATACATTCATCGAATAAGAACCACAATAATTTTCAAATCTCCTGAATGTGCAAAAAAAATTAATTTCCCCAATTATTATTATTCCTTCAGCTGCGATACCACAAATTATCCATCCAGAATACTTCAGACTCCCCCAAATATTCTCATTTCCATCATATCATTAAAATACACTAAAGTCATAAAGAATTTATTTCAACGAACTGAAAATTTTTAATTACACCGAAATTAATATTTCCCACCGTCTCTTTTTTCCCCTTTGATACACCTGCCTGAATTCAAACAAAATAAAGAAGAAAAAAACCATCCATTACCCATGGTGTAGAAATAATTCTGTAACCAGGCGAATGAACGCTTGGGCACGCGGACAAAAAGCAGACGAAATACGTGAAGGCGTCTGGTTATAAACATCGTGTGCATTTCGATACATTTCTCTCTCTCCACATGACAAAAAATTCAGTGAATAGAAACGAGAAAAATAGAAAAATTAAAAAGCATCTGCCATATGTGTATTTCTGTAATTCCCAGGCGCCTGTTCATTTATTAGAAGAGCCCGCCGAGTGGTTTGCATCATTTTCCGAGTGAATATTTCGAGGGACAAGCGGAAGCAAGCTTGAATACAATTAACCCCTTATTTTTTTAATGCCATATCAAAAATGATATTTTTGTACATTTTTTTGAATTTTTTCATAATTTTTGTCGTCCATGATGATGAATATTGAATTTTGAGGTTGATTGGAATGTTGGACATATGAATAAATAGTAGGAGTTAATCTTCACATTTATTTCCTAAAATCGCGACCTTTCGCTTCTGATTAGAAGCTCCTGCAGGCTCTATAAATACAATAAAAATAAAACAAGCATCGAAAAAAAACCGTTTGTGACAAAATTTCTTGAATGAATTTCCGATTAATAAAAAAGTTTGAAATCCCTTTAGATAAATGTAAATTGTCATAATAATATTAAAATTGAAGAACAGTTCTGTTACACTATATCAGTCTTCATTTTTTACCTATTGTTATTATCCAATTCACGAGTGTAGTGTAATAACAGGTTAAGTCGAAAAAAGTAAATTTTCCAGGAGAGCCGAAAAACCGTAAAATGATGATGCGATCTTGATTATGCGCTACATTCATGATGAACGTCATTGATCCGCAGTCAATTTAGATATTCAAAAGCCATTATTGTCGGCAGTCTTTTTTTTCTTTAATTTCAACGACTTAACTTGAAATGTCTGGAAAGAAATTCAAGTTATGTCGACTCAACTCCCCAAATAAAATAAATACTAATATTAAATGAATACTGATCGATTATAATTATTAAAATCGATGAGTATTTATTTGAAGTATACGAAGAATATATTTATATTGAGTAAGATCGTCTAAGCCGATCATAACACAATATAAACTCAATGAAGAGAGACTGAGTTATTTTTCAAGTTAAGTCGACATATCTCAAATTTTCCCCTGAAAATTGCGAAAAGCGAACTTAACCTGTTATGCATGTTCAAAAATGAGGCCTAAAATGGTCATATTCAGCCAAATCCTTTCTGTGGGACACGTGTCCATACATCCTGAAGCAAATTGTGATAAAATCTCATTTTTGACCAAAATTGACTTAACCTGTTATTCCACTACGCTCGTGAATTGGCGAAGAGAACAGCATTTTAACTAAATAATAGAAGAAAAAAATACTCAATTCACCGTATAGTTATTGAGAAATTTAAATTAGAAGGTAGTCGTAACTATTTGCCTCTCTCTCTATCTCATGCTTGTGACAGGACATTGATGTAAAAAAAATTCGAGGAGGAAAAATTATATTCGCACGCTGAAGACATGACTTTCGAATAGTTTAATCACTTTATTCGGGTAAATTGAAGCACATTTTCCCCCGAATTATCCGCAATTAATTGGCAACTAACCTACAAATCCTCATTTTTTCCTGTTTTATCGATCGTACTCTGCGATACTATCTTAAACACGAATCGAAGCAAATGGCCAGCAAAAAAAAATGAGGAAGTAGCAGAAAAAAGAGGTGAAGCCAGAGGCTAATATAGTAATCATTGAGTTGAGGCAGGAGGGGTTATTCGATTATCAGGTCGATGAAGGGATGTAACGGTAATCAAAGAGAGATGAGAAAGAAGAAAAAAAAAAGAGGAAAAGAATAAGCAAGAAAGAAAAAAGGAGGTCTCTACTTTTAGGGCACGAAGTGTATTGCCTCTTTTGTCTTACTATATCGACCCCCACACCGGTTGTATCGTATTACATGGGCCGGTGCGTGCATAGTAAAGCTTATTAATTCTATTTAATGGGCTTAGGTCCAAAAGCCCTGTGCAAAATTGTCGTGGAACCTGAGCAGAGGCGGCACATGTGAGAGACTCTAAAATATCGTGCACTATCCTCAAAAAAAAAGAAGAAAAAAAACATTGATGTCACATTCCAAAACCTGTTTAGGTTACCGTGAGAATTTTTACTGGTTATTTTACATTGAATGCACTTTATTGTCTCGTGATAATCTAGAGTGAAGGAATAATTCATCAGATTTTCAATGCAAATTTTTTTGCAAAAATATTTCAAGAAACGGTAAACTTATTTTAATATTATCTAAAAATAAGAGGTTATTTTAGACTATTTTAAAAATGTATTGAAAATCATGTGAGTTAGGAGAATTTATCAGGAGACCATTTTTTGGAGAAAATTAAATTCTCAACATAAGAGGTTTTTTGACATTTTTTTTCTTCCTAAATTCAGTCGTTTTTGAGATTTATGGAAGAAAAAAAAATTTACAATAAATTTTGCAATGGAATATCTCGGAAAATAATGGATACGCCCTTTTGATCCTGACCCTATTTTAGAGAGAATTCAAGGGCTTTAGAACAATATTTTAAGGCAAAAAGGGCGTATCTCCATTATTTCCAGAATTATTGAAGGAAAAAGGAACAAAAAACAAATTTATCCAGTTTCACTTTTTTTTTCTAGTAAATTCATGTTTTTTTTCAACTTTTGATTTCCTATGATAAAATGATTTGGAAACTAATGGAGATACGCCTTTGTTTCTCTAATCCTTTTTACAAGAGTAGAAAACTTCAAGAGCTCCAAAAAAAGAATTAGGATAAAAACGTCGTATCTCCATTATTTTCTGATATGATTAAGAAAAAAAACTAAAAAAAAAACGAATTTTTCCTGTTTTCCTTTTTTTTCCTAGGAAATGATTCTCATCCTCATTATAAAAAATTCTGATTGATGTTCTCAAATCAACGAATTTGTCAAACATCCACAAAAATAAACCGTAAACTTAATGATTACCAAGAAAGTTACCAATGATGAATGATGAAAACTCGTTTACTGGATGTATTAACGCCAGAAATAAACTAAACACGATGTTTCGTTGAGACAATTTGCAGTTTACTGCTTCTCTCATATCCCTATCCCTATACTCCACATAAATACATATATATAATATATATATACCACATGTTAGTTTTCATCGGGGTTTAATACGGTACACACCAGAGCCAAACAACTACACAGAGTGAAATAGAACTTTGGATGTACCGATGGTTTTCTATTAACAGCTCTCGTGTGCGTTTCTCGGTGACGCAGTTATATTGAAATAGTATCTGCCATTAGCGCCTTATCTTTCGTGGCCAGACACGGCGAGAGCTCTCGTGAAATATCGGACGATGTTACACGAACAACCCCCCCCCCCCCCCCCACCCCCCAGCCTCTTCCTCTCTGTCTCTCTCTTTTGCACCTCCAAACGTAATTTCATCCTTTTTTTTCATCTTTCTTTCTCTCTCTCTTTCCCATTCGCTAACACATATACACACACATATATTATTTTTTCTCCTCTCTTTTCGCCTTTCGTCTCTTCGCTTTTGCCGACTTCTCCCATGGGAGTTGGAAGGCATTGCATTAAGAAAGATCGTTTCAGTAAGATTTCTCGCACGGCCTCGCGCCACCACCCGAGCACTTGTGATTTATTCGTAACGGCAAAGCACAACTGAATGCAATACCTGTGGACGACCACAGGTGCATCCGTTCCTTGGTGTTTCATGAAAATTTTCTGCGTTGTGTGAAGTACAATACATTAGTTCTACCGCAATTTTTCATGGAATTCATAAATTTTTTAGATGATTTTGAAAAGATGAATTTTTTTAGGATGAATTATTAGTGGTAGGAAATTACAAATGGTGAATCTGTAAATTAGGGGCCTTTTTTTTTATAAAATTTGAAAATCTCAGAATTAAATTGGGGGAAAAATAGAGGTTTGAATTCAACAACCATCAGATTATATGTCTAGTGCTTTACTAATTGAGCGATTGTGAATTCCAATATTTATCTTCGAATTTTTGATTCCGATATATTATCTTATTTTCTTCACATCCCTTCCTGAGGCAATTTTAAATTAATTTTATTTTGGAAAGCTGCTGAATCTGCAGATTTACCTTACAAATTATTAGAATATTGATGAATCAGGAATAAAGAAGAAAAATAGGATAATTTGATTTTTATCTTGAATATTTTTTTTTGCTGATATTGAGAACAATTTTATTGATTTGGAGATTTTTTTTAAATTATTTACGTGATTTATAGAAAAAATTGACTTTTTTTGTGATGATTTTCAATCAAATATTCTCAAAAATTAATGGAGATACGCCTTTTTTATTCGATTAATTTTAGTAAAGCCTTCGTAGAAGTTACAAAAAAGGATTCAGGCGAAACTGCTCTATCTCGCTTAATTTCCAAAAAATTGTTAGAAAAGAGATGAAAAAAAAAAAAGATGACTTTTCCTGTTTTGCATTTTTGCTATTGAATCGACGGAGTTGATGGAGATACGTCTCTTTTACCCTGAACCTTGTTTGTAGAAAAATTCCAGGATCTGCAAAAATGGATTTGTTCAAAAAGGACGTATCTCCATTAATTCCTAAGAAATTCTCATAAAAAAAACTTATCTCGTTTAATCACTTCACTACTGATATATATTTCAAATTTAAATCAAATTAAAAAACAATTTATTTCAAATTAATCCTCTCAATTCAATTCTCTGTATCAAATTATCACCGAAGATTAACAATATCAAAATTCATCAGAAATTAATCACTATCCAATCACCTACCAATCTCATTTTCCCCTATTAATTAATTAAATTTGTCAAAAAACCCCATAAAACTCCACAGAAAATATAAAAAAAAAAGATAAAATTCCCATTAATTAAATGACAGACGTTAATTTAACTGGAAAATTTAGCTTTAAGTTTATCCCTCATCTTTACCTCCAAATTCCTGTCATGCCAACCCCCCCCCCCCCCCCCAAAAAAAAACGACAAGTCGTCCTGTGTGTGTGCGTTAGTCCAAGAGAGTTGAACGAGGATGAAATATCAAAGCCCTTACACCCATTCCCAGGCACTGGTTCGAGTGAAGAGGAAACAAGGGGGAGAGAGGGGAGAGGGGGAGGAGGGGGGAGGGTCCCCAACGCCTTGTACATACGACGACACACTCGTTTTTCAGTATGTTGTCTCTTCCTCTCGATTTTAGCCTCGCCAGCTCAAAATACCCATTCCCCCCTCCCCCTCTTCCCCCTCCCCTCCCCCTTCTAAAAAAGAGGAGAGACGGGGAAAAAAGAGGAGGAGGAGGTGAAAGAGGAGAAGCGCTGAAACAAAATAAAAAAAAAGAGGGGGGGGGGAGGAAAGAGGGAGGGGGGGAAAAAGACGCAAAACCTCGGTTGTGCGTATCTCCTTTATGACGACACTCGCGCCTGGCGTCAGTCACTCCTGCCAACGCCTGCAATTACTCGAGCGATATTCGAGTGCCACAGAGAAATACACCACGCTAAATGAGTGCAACAGCCTGAGATTCCGTCTGGCTGAATCTTTTCCATTGGCGTCTCCCCTATTCTCTTGGTTTCCATTTTTTTTTATTTTTTTTTTTTGGAGGTGGAGGGAAAGGGAGATGTGTTTTTTTTTTGCGAGACTCTCTAACCCTTTCCACAGCATGCCTCCTCTGCTCCATTTGATTTTACGGTAGAGTCACCAAAGAAGGGGAATTTCAATCATTAAATGGATTCATTTTTTACTTTCAAATTTTTTGGGATCGTCTGGGCAGAATATGTGCTTGTAGTTGCTTTTTCCCCTGGGGAATTGATTAATTAATTTATAGAGTAGGTGATGAAAAAAAATTCTTCTATTTATCTACCAAATTGGTATTTTCAATCAATTTTTATTAATTTTTTTTTTTCAACGGAAATTGAAACAATTCTGTTTACTCAGAGTCTCGATGAAATTTCATTTTTTTTGGGGGTGAAGTTCTTCATGAAAAAATTAGAAAAAATTCAACAGCAATGAGGACATATTGGAGCATCTTCTCAAATTTTTTCACATTTCTTTACAAATTTCTTCAACTCTAAAAAAATTCAAGATTTATTAAAAATAATATTAAAAATTTTCGATTGAATTTAATTAAATTTTGAATATTTTTTACAATTCTTCAACTAAGTAATAAAATTGTAAAATAGTAAGAATTTTTTTTCCTCTCTCATGTTTTATGTTTCATCAGACTCGTTATCTTTAATTCCCCGAGGTTCACGTGTCGCATCCATATGTATTACGAAAATCACGCGATCATTCACGCCCAAACATTTACAACTTATGTCTCTGACTCCTCTTCCCCCTTCTTTTTCTCTCTCGCCCCCACGAAATGTGGTCCCCCCCTCTTCTTAACTCTGTCCGCACTCATCCTACGCAGCTTCATGAGCTCATTCCTTTTTTTTTTTCCTCGATAATCCTCCCCACCGCTTATGTACTCATACATGTCGAAAGATAAATTGTCCCCTGTGGAGATAGAATTTTTTTTCTCTTCTCTTCTCTTTTTTCGGGTAAAAAAAGGAGGAAAAAGGTGTTGGACTTTCCGTGTAGCCTATACTGCGTGGGAAAAACGATTATCACCGTGTTGATCTCACTTTCAGTGAGTGACATTTGATTTGTTAATACATGTATTTTTTTTTAAACGTTTTTTTTTATATGTCTCGTCATTTACCGTTAGTCTCTGAATTTTTTCTCTTTTTTTTTTGGGGAGAGAGAATTATTTCACACATTTTCATGCAAATCATTGTCACGGAATTGGTCAATTAAAATTTTTCTTTTTTACATCTGTTTGACAGACATAATGGTCCATAATTTTTTGAAACACACTCGAACATCTAATAATGTCATTAAAATTCCATACTCTTTCTTTTTTTGTGGGATTTTAAAATATCGAATGTTCATGAATTTTATTGATTCCCAATTTGAATATCAACGTTACTTACAGAATTTCTACGGACTTCTTGAATTCTATGAATAATTGATTGCTTACCTGCAACAGAAAGAGAGGAAATACTTTAAAATCATTATATATTCAGATTATATGAATTTTAGGGAATTATTAAAGTCATTCAGGACACAATGAAAAACTTGCATGTTTTTTTTTCAATAATAAATTTAAAATTCATTTTTTTCTCATTCAATTGTACTTGAATTTTTCTTTTAGGCGATATCTAGGAATCGAGGGAAAATAGAGAAATTTTCATGGAAATCTCTTTTGTGTAAAAAATTTGAAGAGTAATTCAAAAAATAAATTTTTTTTTCATTGAACGGAAAATTCATTGAAAAAACAAAAATTCCCAAATTTCCAGAAATTTCTTCCTTGTTTCTCATTGATTTTACCCAATAAAACTGCAGAATATTTAGGAACACAGATCTCATCACAATCACCATAATCCCACCTCCCCCCTCCCTCCATTCCAAAAAAATTAGGAAAAATCGTTAAATTTTTATAATATTTGGCAGAGTAAAACTCACGAATTACCAAAAATTCATTAAAATACCTAAAATTCTCAAATTTTCATGAGTTTTTTCTTCTTTACCATTGATTTTCCCCAATAAAACTTGAAGAACAACCACTAACTCAGTGATCCCCTCACAATCTTCATAATCCTCATTTCTTCCATCCCCAAGAATTACGTAAAATATGTATCATGGCATAACTAAGGTTAGGTTTCATTCCCACCGGATAGATGCTAAAGAATATTCATCATCCCTCAGAGTCACCCTTCCCTCCAGTATTCTCTGCAATTCTTTATTCCTTACTTTTTTATTCATTTCTCTCCTACACTAGACTGTCCTTATCTCTTTTTGTCCATATTTCGTGCCATTTTTCTTGCACTTGTTTTTCTTTATTCACCGAGAAGGAGAAACCAAAAAAAAATGAAAAAAAATAAGAAGAAATAAAAAGAGGGAAGCAGCAACATTCTACTTGTCTCTTCTACTTTAACATTCAGCCATTCCCTTTCATTCTTTTTGCGCATATATATATATATATACATATATATATATCACCGTTCTAGAGTAAAAAGGGCGTAAATGATACACGTTTCCTATCTTGTTACGTCCTTTTCACTCTAGGACCACGATATATATATATATATACATATATATATTACGCAGACACCTTTCTTCCTTCTTCTCCCAAGAAATTACGTCACTACCAAATCCCTTGGCTTATTTAAACACGGTAAGGTGCATCTTTTCTTGGGTGCGAGAGCGCACACGCCAGGGCTTAACGACTGGGACTCGTAAAGTTGTCCGGTGAGAGGAGGCGCACGTATACCCAGAACGGGAATAGTAGCGGTTCTTCTTCACAGTCTCATTCTCTCTTCTCTCTTTTCTCTTCTCTCTCCAGCCTCCCTGCCACCCCTCCCCCCTCTTTTTTTTCTCCACCTTCTCTTTTTCACTCTCCTTTTATTTTCTATTCTTTGCTCCCCTTTTTTTTCGGTGGAATCTACAGCCAAGGAGAAGAATAAAAAATGAAGCAGACGGTAGTAATATTGTGAGGAAAATCACCTGGTTCTCCATTATATTTTTAATCCTACAATTGTAAGGATAAATTATGTGGAGGTATATGAATGAATTATTTAATTGGACGATTAAGGTATTTCTAGAGAATTGGGTTTATATTTTAATGAAGAAGATCAATTTTAGTTATTTAAACTGGGTATTTCCTTCATTTTTAAGGTTTCATTGATTCTTAAGGTAATTCCTTGTGTTTTTGAGGATGTATCGAAGATGATATTTTTTTACATTTTTCTGAATTTTTTCATAATTTTTGTCTGTGTAGTTTATGAGATATGAATTATCAAAGTTACTGAAAATAGCGGTGGTGGAGATGAAGCGCCCTAAATCGGACAGGAATAACGAAATTACTAAAAAACCACAGGGTTGACCCATTATTTAAAAACTATTGGCGAAGAGAACAGCATTTTAACTAAATAATAGAAGAAAAAAATATTCAATTCACCGTATAGTTATCGAGAAATTTTAATTAGAAGGTAGTCGTAACTATTTGCCTCTCTCTCTATCTCATACATGTGATCAGGAAAAATCTGGAAAAAATTGAGAAAATGCCCCAATATGTCTGCAGTATTGTTCAATTTTTTCAGATTTTTTCTGGAAGAACTTCTTTCTGAAAGAAATTCTGAGAGAAAATAAAGTTAATAAAGAGAAAATTTTTGAAAAATATATAAGGATTTTTTTCGGAGCGAAGGGCTCTATGAAAAAATCTGAAAAAATTTGAAGAGATGCTCCGACATGTCTACATTGTTGGTGAATTTTTTCAGATTTTTTTGTAGAGATGCCTTTTTGGAAGAAATTCTGGAAGATAAGAGATTCAGCAAAATGATTTTCTCCAATTATTCACAAGCTGAAGATATGACTTTCGAATAGTTTAATCATTTATTCGGGTAAATTGAAGCACATTTTACCGAATTGTCAGCAATTAATTGGAAATTAACGTAAAAATCCTCATTTTTTCCTGTTTTATCGACCGTACTTTGGGATACTACCTTAATTACGTGGAATAATTAGAAAAAAACCAACCATATGCAAGTTTCACCACAAAAAATTACTATTTCTCATCGAAAATCGAAATAATTTCCAAAAAGTTGATAATTCATGAATGGACATTATTTATTCGAACGATTAAGCTATTTCCCAAATATTCATTTAATATTTCACTGAAATTTTCATTGACTCTTAATTCATTATAATTAATGAAACCTCTCTTCAATCATATTTCCTCAATTACTTAATTACCAAGAGAAAAAAATAAACTAATTTTACCAGTTAAATCTATTTGATAATGATAAATATCACTCCATAATAACCCTTTGCTACCCATGAATTAACTCTCTTAATTACACAGTTTTGAAGATTGATGAACATGCCATAGCAATAAATTAAATTGTACACGTGACTTTATCGTAATCATTCACACTCTCACTCTCGCCCTGTGTCACATTCTCTCAGAGAAATTGTTTAACTGAATTTTAGGTAAAATAAAAGAGAGAAAAAAAAAGAAAAAAAAAGAAAAAGAGAGAAAAAAAAGAAAAAAGGAGAGAAAAAAAAAGAAAAAGGGAGAAAAAAAGAGAAAAAGGGGGAAAAAGTGATGAAAAAGTGTTAGCAATTAAATCGTTCAATTTCACGAATTTCAGCAACACAGGTGACTGTTCAGAAAAAATAATGAAGGAAGATTGAGATGACAGCTAAAGCCAGATGTTGCCTTCAAGGGATGACCGATGCATGCCACGTGGATACTACTGCATGGCACGTGTGTGCTCATTTCCTCTTTCTCTCTCCCTTTTTTTTTCTATGTATCTGTCTCTCTCGCTCTATCCTTTTATCCGGATTTTAAAAGCGTGTAACAACCTCTCTCTCGCAAGTAGTTTAACATTTTCTGGACTTTGTATCTACACACATATTTGCAGATAACAATCCGCCATAATCATTTACGTGGGCTTCCGGCGTTCACCTGTTCATTACACTGTAATGTGTGTGTGTGTGTGTGTGCTATATCTTTGCGTGAAACACCTGGCTATGGGAATATACTTTTTATCCTTGAGAATTATTCATTTAATTGTTAGGAAATTTGTCACGATGAAACAGCAAATAATTGCTCGGCATCTGTTGCTCTGAGTTGAAAGGCAAGAATTTTTTTCCTTTTTTTTCGGTGGTGGTGAAAGGGAAATGAGAAAATCAGGGCAAAATGGATCTTGGGGTAAAATGAATTGGGTTTTTTTTTATCAAAGTGAAGGCTTCTGCGGAAAAAAATCCGAAAAAAATTACACGATAATGTAGACGTTTCAGAGAATTTTTCTTCAATTTTTCAGAATTTTTTACAAAGTCCTTTCTTCCGCAAAAAATAAAACGAGATAAATCGACGTTTTTCTGGATATTTTTTTTTAGAATATCTTAAAAATTAATGGAGATACGCCCTTCTTATCCTGATCCTTATTCGTAGTTTTTGAAATTCACTAAAAAAAGCAGACTTTGGCGAAAAAAGGGCGTATCTCCATTAGTTTCTGAGATATTCTTAAAAAAAAATAGAATTATTCAGTTTTAAGCGCATTTTTAAAGGAATAGAGAGAAAACCACTCGTTCGAACAGCAAAAAAACTCAAATAATTTCATTACTAATTTCCAAAATCACGTAATTTGACTCAGATTCCCATTATCCCATTAAAAACTCCAAAATGCTTGATTTCAGAATTTAAAAAAGCAAATTCTCCCAGAAAAACATTCATTCTCTCAAAAAACGCTGAATTACCCCCCCCCCCCCCCCCCCCCAAATCCTCGATGATCACCCTCTTACAAAGTATTCTCATCAAAAAAAAATAATTTCATCTTTGTCAACCGGTAATTTCTCCCCCCTCCTCCCCTTGTCATAACGTAAAATGAGACAAAAAGAATTTTTAATCCTCACAAGAGCGAACAATGTCGAGAGAAAAGTGCCCAGAAGGATAATGATGATGAGAATGGTATTTCGATTTATTTTTTTTATTTTTTTTCCTTCAATTCCCATCTTAACTGAGAACAAAATGATCATATCTCCTTTTTTTTTTTCTTTTTTTCATTTCCCCTCACCCGAAACTGCATTTCAGAATGAGCCAGAGACAGGAGAAAAAGAAACGAAATTGAGAATGAATCGCCGACATCAAAAAAAAAAAAGAAAATACAATATTCTCTATCTTCCTTTTTTTTTCTCTCTCTCTCTCTCTTTTTCTCTTTCGTGTACACGGTTGAACGGGAACGAATCGTTTGCGACACGAGGAATGCTATTTTTGCGCGTCAGCCTTGAAGGATCCTCTCCAAAATGGAAAACGAGACTTTGGCACGCACGCAAAAATACGGTTTTATGTATAAGGTAACAATTTTGTACAAAGGAATTACAAAAGAGAGGAACGAGGAAAAGGGGGAGGATAAGGGGGGAAAAGAGGGAGAAGAGGTGGAGGAATGAGAATCGCCTTCAATTTCAATGATATCATAGCGTGTCATATTGTACAGGAACGGAGTAACGAAATTAATGAGTCGAGTGACTCCCTCGGGGCCTGCGAAACTTCAAAATGATTCGAGTATATAATTTATGAGTAAAGAAAAAAAAAATTCTTGGGGCTTCTTTTTTTTTTTTTTTTAATTTTCAGGATTTTTTGCAGGGGAATTTTAGAAAGTTCTCGTATCGATCGAAATATATTACTTGGCTGAACACGATGAGATCGTATCGAGATGTATTTAGCATGTCAAAATAGCATCAAAATGGTATAAGGAAAGGAAAAAAAAAAAACAATTTACATTTAATGAAGGTATATTAGGTGCGATTAAGAAAACACCTTGACTACTTGATTAATGACATTGTTTGTCGCACTTGATTTATTGAATTTTACTTTTTTTTCTTTTCTGTGAAAGGGGCAATACATGTGGAATAGTTGATTTCATTGGCTGTGAGTTAGGATCGAAGGAATATTCATGATTATTTGTAAATTTCTTGGATTCTTGTGTTTTTGCATGAATTTAACAGAAATTAAGATGAATAAATTATTAAATTTGCAAATTTAGTTGGGAAGAGGTAGAAGAGGAGATTAATGGAGATACGCCCCTTTTCACCTTAATCCTCTATTCATAGAGAATTTTAAGAGCTGAAAAAATGCATTAGAGCCAAAAGGACGTATTTCCATCTTTTTTTAACTTTTTGATGAATAAATTATTGAAACAATTTTTTTTTATGAAAAAAAAAAATCGAAAAATTGTAATTGTATTTGAAATTATTGATTCTCCTCAATCTTTTTTTTTTTTTTAATAAACAGAATTAATTGAGACAAGTGATAAAACGAGATAAATCTATATTTTTGGTCATCTAGTTAATTTGAAAAATCTCAAAAAAATTTAAAAAAATCCCTAAAATTAGTGGAAATACGCCTTTTTTCACCTGAAGCCCTTCCTGCAGCTCTTGAATTTTCTTTTAAAAAATTTCAGAACGAAAAGGGCGTATCTCCATTATTTTTCGAGACATTCCCAAAAAAAAAATGAAGAAAAAAATTTTAAAAAATAAAAAAAATAATTAAAAATTGAAGGAAAACATTTTTTTTTCTCTTTAAAATTTTCTTAAGATTTTTTTTCTATTAATTAAAAAAAATGATCTACTGTGCATCAATTATAACTGGGAACGTGATGAAAATCCCATGAATTTCACAATTCTCAATACGAAATAAACTTAAAAACAAAAAAAAAGTGTAAATGCTCCGTTTTCTTCCGCAAAAATAATAAACGATTTCACTTCACTACATCTACGAGGATATGATCAGTGAATTCTATAGAATCGTGACTGCTGCATGTAGCAGCCAATTTATCCTCAATTGAGTTTATACACAAAAACTCGTTTTCCAGGCTCCATCCAATTCTCGATAAATATAATCCATAAAAACAGAATTAAATGAAAAAAAAAAAAAAATAGAGAAAGAAAGAGATATTCATTTAATACTTGCTTCACACTGTGCTTCATTCGTAGTGTAACATTAATGAAACGATAAACTATTGACCCCGCTGAATAGTTGACGTAATAGAAAGTTGAACTAATGGGAAGCTGAGTCACTAGTTCGCACGATTATTAACATCGTTACTGCACGTTCACCGATTAAATGGAGTAACAGGAGCTCTTGTGAGTGTTGTATTTTTCAGATCAATTCAATGATGAAAAAGGAGAAAAGAAATAAGTAGAATTTTTTGTAATCGTTTTTGAAAGAATATCTTGGAAAATAATGGAAATACGTAAATTTTGTCCAAAAAAATTTTTGGAGTGAATTTTAAGAGCTACGAAAGAAGGATTCGGGCAAAAAAAGCGTATTTTCATTAGTTTCTGAAAAATGGACGAAAAAATGTTGATCAAACCAAAAGAAATCATTGAATAAATTAATTTAGAGGTTAATTGGGATATTGGACAATTGAATAAATATTCAAAATCAATCTTCACATTTATTTTTCTAAAAAAAAATAATTAAAAAAATTATTTTGAATTTTTTTGGAAAGTGAAGGCCATTAACTAAAATTTTGAAAAAATTCAACAATGATGAAGACATGTTGGAGCATTTTCTCAAATTTTTTGACATTTTTTCGTAAAATCCTTCACTCTGAAAAAAATTCTGAATCACGGATTTTTTGGAATCTCCACTCAGAATTTAAGGGATAAATGGAGATACGCCCTTTTTGTCGTAAGTTGTTATTGTAGAGGATTTCTAGAGATACAGAAAAGTCTTAGAGCAAAAAAAGGTTGTATATCTATTAGCTTCCAGAATATTTAATTGGAGAAAAATCGTTAAATAACAAAAAAACTCATTAAAAAATGATGTTCTATTTTTTTTCAAGTGAAACACTCTTCCGAAAATTCTGAAAAAATTCAACAATGACGTAGTCATATTTGTGCATCTTTCCAAATTTTTTCAGATTTTTCCTCAAACTCCTTCCCTCTAAAAAGAATTCCCAAATCCCATTCTCCACAAAATCTCTCCTAAGAATCTGAGAAAATTCTTAGAATCAGATGATCTAGAATTTCACTGGACTTGATAATAAAGTATCGGTGGCAGTGCTGTCAGCACAACGGATTGATCACCAGCAATTCTTCTGTGTTATTCTCGTCCCTCTTCCACTCTGCAAGAGGATCTCCAGGAAATCTTGACATGAAAAAAGTTATCACAGAGGGCTTCGTTACCCGATAACGGATGAAGTCTCCCCTATCCTCCCCCCTTTCCCCCTTTCCACAATATATTCCTGTCAGTCAACACACGAGGCTAAATTATTTCGTAAACCTGACCCATCGCCGTTCTATCGAGATGGAAAAGCAGTTCACTACTATACACCCAGGAAACACGTGGTCCTGTCAAATCATTAGCGCCAACAAGACAGATGGTGTAAATGACCCAGGCAATTGATCCAAATAGCTGTTTGAATGGCTGAAAGACCCGAGAGTGAGAATCTCCATTCAGCTGCAACCGACAAGGTGAAATAGACGAAGGGCATTACTGGAGGGTAAAGAGGGGAAGGAGGAGGGGGGGGGGGGGGAGGGAGGGGTGCTCTTGTGTTAACGTATACATCAACATCAACATCTAGACGAGCGCCTCAACTCTGTGGAGGAGTTTATCAACAAACTTTCAACGATAAACTCATTGCAGCTTTGATTCGATTTCCCATATATAGTGCATGGGTACACGAAACTGGGTCACATTACGGAGAATTATCGAGAAGTTCTTGTAATCTCGTTGAGGAGTTTTTTTGAGGTATTCTACAGTGTATTAAGGACCTCTTTGAAATAGAGGAGATTTCTAAATTATTTAACGGAGTTGGGGAAGTAGGGGAAAATGGACCTGAGGAGGGAAATGAAGCTGGATTTTTTTAGGGGGTGAAGGCTTTTGTGGAAGAATTTGAAAAAATTCGGGAAGGATCTAGACGTATTGAAGCATTTTCTGTGCGGCATGAGAGGGGCAGTGATTTCGTCAGTGTTCCAATCCCTGAACATGAAAAAATGTGTTTTTAAATTCCTCATTAAAATTATTTTCAGGGAATTATGGAACGCTGCGAGTGTTCAAATATTATATTATTATCATTACATTTCATAGATATTTTTGTTATTCTTTATTTAATTAGTTTGAGAATTATTTTGAAAAAAGCGTTGCATTCTAGGAAATTCTGGCGACACAAGTTGGCAGCACTTACGTGCGAGTGACAATTTTTCAATCATTTTTATTAATTTTAATGCCAATTATTGACCCAATCGTCGTATAAAAATGGAGCGTTTCTGCGAGAGGTAATTTCTCACTTATATCCGAAATTTCATCCAATTTGAAGAATTTTTCGAAAAGTTTCTTAAGCTTTTGTGAATTTCCCATAAGAACACATGTTAAACGATGGTTTTTGAAAAATATATAACTTTTAAACCAGGTATGAAAAAAATCCAAAATTTTGCATACGGTTTCTTTATGAATTGGAGAACCTTGGAAAAAAATTTCATTGAATTCGTACATTTTTAAGTTTTGATAAAATACCAGTAGAACATCCTTAACAATGTAGAAATGTTGAAGAATCTCACAAACTCTTTTACTCTAAAAAGAAAAATTCTAAATCATTTTGCTCCGATCTTCTCTACAAAGTGGTGAAAAGAGTCCACTGATTTTCTATCGATTCGCAACAGTGTAATTTTCAACTCAATGTGAACGAGGAAGATGCTTATCTCAACAATAGACCAACGAGAACAAACTATCATTCAGCAGCGGAAGCCAGTGTCCAAGGGGCACTGAAGGATCGGTAAATCTTGAACGTAACTAACTATTCCCAACGTTCGTTGTAACCTGTAATTTCAACGAATAATCCGTGCAACTAGCTCTATCTATCTCTCTCTTGGTTTAAAACTTTGAGTATTATTTTCCACTTGACTTGCAATTACAAATTAATAAAGGGGCTTTCGAAAAGTCCGCTTGTTCACAGTTGACCTCTGAATTGCTGACGAGAGAGAGAGAGAGAGAAGGGGCCAACACAATGTAACTGGATTTTCATGATGTTAAAGACGGTTGAACTGTGTTGTGTGTGTTCTCATGATTCATATGGTCAGAATGGGCTGAACCTCGGCTAATTACTGAGTGTAACAACTATGATGGGCCACTTGTTTCGTTTTTCAACGTATAAATCTAGTTTACGCCCACTTCCGCGATACGTGAAATGCTTATTTGACTTGTGGAAATTTCATGTTGGGGGCGATTTAAGACAGATTTGCATTTAAGAACATTTTTTTGGACATTCAAACTGTCGGGGAGGAGAAAGAGTTCATTTGAGCGGAATAATCTTGACATTTATTTTTTTAAGCAAAAAAAAAAAAATTTGTCAATTTTTTTTTTTGTTGATAGAATTATCAGATTTTTGTGGAAATTTTTTTTTTGGTAATTCTCTAGTTTTTTGGGGAAATAATTTTTTTTTAGGTAATTTTAAAGAGATTTTCTTCTGGATTACATTCATTTTTAATATATGAAGTGTGTAGCTTTTTTGATGTAAAAAAATTATAAAATTACAAAAATTATTGATTCACTATTTTTAATATTAATTTTTATTTTAATTAATTTTCACTGTAACTTTGACATTTTTTTTTTTGGGAAGTTTTTTATGGTCTTCGGAAATATTTAATACAAGGGTTTGTACGTTCGTTCATTAACGCTCATGTTAATTGAAAATTTATGAAATTTTCTAGGAAATTGTTTTTAAAAAAGGCGTCTTTTCGAATTACACTAATTTTCTCCTGAATTCGATAATAACGTGGAAATATATTCAAGATAAACTCGAAACGCCATTAAATAACTTCAACTTGAAGAGTAAATTCTAACGCAATTTCGAAAGCTACGTGGAAGTGCTTTGAATTTTCTTCAACTTAAATTTCTACAGAAGCGAAAATTAACATCTAGTTGTCAACAAAACTCTCGAAAATTTCTAAGGACGGGACAAGTGCAACAAGGATTCTCATTCAATGCGTAATAATACTGTCTTATTGGTGTAAAAGAGTTATAGAAGTTTTGGTCAGCCATTTTGAAAAAGGCAGAAACTCGCAAATTCACGTGGTTTGCTCTGCTCCAATTTTTCCTCCATTTTTAATAATTCCAAATTATTAAAAAAAAAATTTCAAAACTTAAATTTATTAATTTTACATTAAAAAAAGAAATATTATTCGAGGTCCGCCATTTTGGAAAATGCAAGAATTCTCAAATTTACGCAGTTCTTTTAATTATTTACAATTATTTAGAAAAAAATTCTCAAAAACTTGAATTTTTTAAATTTTGCATTAGAAAAAAACAAAAAAAATTAGTCAGCCATTTTGAAAAAGCCAGAAATTTCAAAATTCACGTAATTCACTCTGCCATTTTTTTTCACTCCTTTCTAGCTATTTTCAACCATTTTTCAAAAAGTTCCTGGAAATTTTTCAATTTTTTAATTTTGCATAAAAAAAAATTATTCCGACCCTTTTTTTCTTCAAAATTCCATTTCTTTAAAAGAAAAAAAATTGTTTTTTTTCTTCTGTAATTTTTGAAACAACTTTTAGATGACATTTCGTATCTGTTTGGTTACTCAAGTTTGTTTCATATATTTCACGTATTTTTTTCTTTCTACAGCTTTACTCGGTAGTTCTATGGGTTTTTTTTGACAAGGGCACTATCGTTTGTCATTGCGATACAAGAAGGGAGGGGGGGGGGGCTTACACACAGTGAGAGGTAATGTATCAGTATAGTTCTTCATGCAAGAGTATTCACCCTTGTTTCACAGGGGAAAGATGAGAAAAAGAAGAAAAAAAAAAGAGGAAATGAGAGAATCGAGGCTTCGAAGTACCAAAAGTAGCATATATACTTCATACATCATATTTCTCTCGTTTTTCCCTCAACTCCCGGTATTTTTGGGGGCATGACTTCCGAGTGGTGGTTAGGGGGCTTTTTCGTTTGAGAATTTATGCGATTTAAAGATCTGGATTAGAAGAGACAAAATCTAAAGATAGAAATGAATATAAATGGAATTATTTGAAAAAATATATTATTTTTATCGTATCCAATAAATTTTCAGAGATTGAAAAATTACATTTTTATTCAACTCAATTTCAAAACTTTTTATTCAAATTTGTTTTTCAAACGTTTAGCAGTATTTTCACGTATTTTTGGAAAATAAAAAAAATTTGATGCAATGGGAATTTTTTCAACAATTTTATGGATTTAATACAAATATAGTTCATGCAATGCTTTTATTTATTCATAAATTCATATTTTTATTTTATTTTCAAAATTTATTAAAAAAAAAAAAAATTGAAAGTTCATTTCAACATTTTTTACAAATGCATAGAAAAAAAAATAGGCTGAAAAAAAAGGCAGTGAATTTCGGAAAATCCCGCTGATAATGAGACTGATGAGTTTTTTAAATTGTCGCTCTTTCATTTTAAAAAACTCGGGAAATTGCAGGTGAAATGCGATACGATAGGATGATTTTTTTAATTGTTTTCAACGCGGAAACAAGTGGGGAATTACTCTGTACACAGTTTTATCTGCTGATCAATTAGCAATTTGTTTCGGAATGGATAATCCATGTTTGATGCGTTATATTCGGTGTATTTTGTCGAACCCTCATTCCAATGATTTATACGGGGGAGAGGGAAGGAGAAATGGATATTTTAGTGAATGGATTTGAAATAGAATTTATCAACTGATTTTATTGGAAAAACGAAGAAATTTAAGGTGGACAACATGTGCCAGTTAGTTTCCAGAATTTTTTTGAAAATTGATTTTTTTAAGGTTTTTAAAGGTAAAAAACAAAAAACGAGGGTGAATATGAATTTTCCATCGATTTCTGTAGTACTGAACCAATTTCTCTTTATTTTTAATCTGAAAATGGAGGAAAAATTGATTTTCATAGAATAAGTTATAAAATCCTTCGAAAATTGATGAAAATTAATTGCTAACTCCATAAATCGATGGAAAATGAGCTCATCTTCAACATGGTTCTCGAATTTTTGTGCTGCAGGAATTAAAATCAAAGAAATTCCCAAAAAACTGAAATTTTCCCAAACCAAAAAGGATTTAACCTCTAATTCTCTCCAAAAACCCTCGAATTTAAAAAAAAAAAATCCCCAAAAATCAACTGACACATATTTTCCATCCAAAATTTTCTCATTTTCTCACCGAAATCATCAGAAATTTTCTATCTCAAACAGGGGAAACTGAGACAAAATGGATTCCCAGCACTGGAAAAATAAATTTCTCAACTTAAGATATAACTTAGCAAAAAATATCTTAAAATCAAAAAGTATCTTAAAGTTGCCATTTACTAGCAATGGCGTCTCTAAAATGTTTTAAAAGTGTTTCCAAAAGTATCTTAATTTCAAACACTTTTTTTTTGCAGTGAGGGTAAAACGATCCAAGATTCTATTCCAGAAACGAATGAGTTTGCAAAAAAATCTGGAAAAATTTGCCAAAACGCTCCAAATTGTCTAGATTTTCACCAAAATTTATCCCAAAATTTTTTATCGAGACCTTCACTCCCTAATCATAAAATTCCACTTTATTTCGTTCCTCCATTCCCGCCCCCCCCCAGCCTCCCCTCAAAACCCAAATTTCCCCCAAAAATTAAGTACCAGACGCTAACATTAACACCCACCCCCCCCCCTTTTCCCCCAAAGTTTTTGTATTTTAATCCAAGGAACTCGCGCAGAATACGTGAGCGTGAAAATTATTGTAATTTGCGACAGTTAAGTTCGTAATTACTTGGACCAGTTGATGATCAAGAGTTGAGGCTGAGGTGGTGAAAGAGAGAGAGAGAGAGAGAGTGTGAGTTTTGGGTTAAAGGTTGCAGGTTAAAGGGTCATTACCGTTTCTCCAATATAATACCCCGGGTTTTCGGTGTTTCAGGAGTAGAGTAATAGAGAGAAGAGGGGGGAGGAGGGGGGGGGGGGGGGAGGAGATGTTGCCTCCTGGCATCGTGTTGCCAGTTTAACATGGTTAGAATATACAGGGCAAGTATACGCACCTGCTGCCGTTTAGTTACTCTCCTCCTTGACCTTTTGGGGTCTCTTGCTTATCTCCCTGCTCGTTTATCCCCCCCCCCCCTTCCCTTATTACCCAAAATGTTTGTAATCAACTGGTCCATCACTTTCTCCTTCCTTCCCGAATTAATAATTGAATATAAAATAGATTTTTTTTTGTTGAGAATTAATTTAATTATTTTTGACAATAAAAGTAATTAATTCTCTAATTTTACGAATCAAAACTTTTCAGCAAACTTAAAATACAATTAGAAACTTTGCAAACTCTAATTTTCCCACAATTTCACGTTTAAAAGCAATAAACACTGAATTAATTTGAACACATGATAATCATGATTTTGTTTGGGAAAAACTTTGTTTTGCAAACTAAAATCAATAAAAAAACAATTAAAGTCAAGGGTTATTTGGGTAGAGAGGCAAATTGTTGAGAGTAATTTTAGTTTAATTACGTTTAATTCATTCAATGAGTAAGTTGTGATCGTGGCTGTGTTTAATAAAGTACCAAGAATTTTCATTTCTGGATAATTAAAAAGATATTTCAATTATTTTTTTTTTCAATGTGAAATAACATAATTAATCACATTTAATTTATTGAGTCAAAATATTTTATTTCAAAGCGAAATCAAACGTTAATTTTATTATAAATGGAATGCAAAAGTTCTTTAGCAATTCTCGATAAAAAAAAATGAATTGAAGCACGTTTGTCTCGAAAAAAATTTAATCACAATTTTCTATTGCAAATATCTCTAAATTGATTCGATTTATCGAAAAATGTCAAATGATGTTGTTCTGAAAAAAATCCAAGTTTTTACAAAAAAAGTGGTTTTTTATAAATTCTCCTAAAACCTTTCTTTCTCGACATTTTCCTATTCTAAAAAAAAATGTACGTGATTTTCCGACTTCTACTCCTTTATTCCACTATTAAAAAAATTCCAAAAAAAAACGCGCTAAAACGCTTAACCAATCCAAAACCTTAGAACAAGTAGAATTTTCTCTTCACCCTTTTTTTTCGCAAATATCGCAGAAGCTACGCAAAAATGAAGCATTTTTTCTTTCCTCTTTCTGCAGCTCTTGAAATTCTCTCCAGAAAAATCTTAGAATAAAAAGGGCGTATCTCCATTACTTACCACGATATTCGCGAAAAAATCTTCTTTTTTTCCCCATTTTTCTTCCTTCTCTACTAAATTCCCCATTATCGACAAAACATCGGGCATAAATAAAGTTGCATTATTTCCCGAAAATCGTGACCGAATCATTAGCTTCTACCGGCATTTATCGTTGAGCATGTGTGTGTGTGTGCATGTAAAATGCCACGTATGCCTAATTTTTTTCCCTCTTTTATTATCATTTTTTTTTTCCTTTTTTTTTTTTATTCTCCCTGGCCTTGCACGGTGTGTGTACCACGTCTGGCGTGCGGCGTGTGTGCGCGCGCGTGCCTCCCGGGGAAACCGAGTTAACGGGGCGTGATATATCGCCCCCGCCTCGTGCCAACCCGGAAATGGCAATAACTCAGGTTGGTAGCTGGTGCACACGGTTTAACGGGATGGCATTAAAGATTCCTGACTTACGTTGGCCCGTTTTTTTTCATTCTACTAGCCCTTATTCTCATCTCCTTCTGCGTTTTTCGGGGGAGAAGGGGAGGGGGGGGGGCTTTTCCAACCGCATCTTTAAGGCTGGTAAGGGATTTTCGGCTGCCACTGGGGACATTGGAGGAGGCCAACGAATCACGATAACGAGCTTTTCCCCCACTTTTAACATTACATAACTCGTGAGAATAAAAATCATTGAGAAATTACCTTTGGGAGAAGGGAAAACTAGTGCAAGTTGGAAAATTTCCTATTTCTCTGTCTTTCTATCTCTTTCTATGCGATGTTGGAAAGAGAAATGAGAAGAGATATAATTTATCGGGTGCTCGTTAGCAATGATCTCTTAACTTTTTTTTCTTTTTTTTACTTTATTTTCAAGTCATATCTACAAACGCGAAAATGGAGGTAATGACACATCGTTCACGGTGCTAAGTTGAAAAGTTTCGTTCTGGGGTAAAATCGATGGAGTCGTTAGTGACGAGTAAATGGAATTTTTATATTTTCATTTCTAGGAAGAAAAAGGATAAAAGTCATCGGAAATGGAGCACTCGAGGTGCACTTGATACCTTGCATTGTAATGATGCTTTTTACAGTTTATTTACGGGTGCTTGTAATGCATTTCTATTGGATGGAAATTTGCATGTCGTTAGACAGGGTAATTAGGGAAGTTGAACTCAGCTGATAAATTGATGAGAAATTAATGAAAATATTTGAATAAATATTTTTTTTAATTATGAGAGTATTTTTTAATCCTGAATTTTTTTGATGCGGTAATTAAAGATGATATTTATTTGCATTTTTATGAATTTTTTCATAATTTTTGTTCGTGTAATTTATGAGATATGAGTTATCAAAGTTACTGAAAATGGCGGTGGTGGGAATGAAACGCCCTAAATCGGACAGAAATAACGAAATTACTAAAAAACCACATGGTTAACCCATTATTCAAAAACAATTGGCGAAGAGAACAGCATTTTAACTGAATAATAGAAGAAAAAAATATTCAATTCACCGTATAGTTATTGAGAAATTTTAATTAGAAGGTAATCGTAACTATTTGCCTCTCTCTCTATCTCATACATGTGATCAAGAAAAATCTGGAAAAAATTGAGAAAATGCCCCGAAATGTCTGCAGTATTGTTGAATTTTTTCAGATTTTTTCTGGAAGAATTTCTTTCTGAAAGAAATTCTGAGAGAAAATAAATTTAATAAAGAGAAAATTTTTGAAAAATATATAAGAATTTTTTTCGGAGCGAAGGGCCCTATGAAAAAATCTGAAAAAATTTGAAGAGATGCTCCGACATGTCTACATTGTTGGTGAATTTTTTCAGATTTTTTTGTAGAGATGCCTTTTTGGAAGGAATTCTGGAAGATAAGAGATCCAGCAAAATGATTTTCTCCAATTATTCACAAGCTGAAGATATGACTTTCGAATAGTTTAATCACTTTTTCGGGTAAATTAAAGCACTTTTTCCTGAATTATCAGTAATTAATTGGAAACTAACCTACAAATCCTCATTTTTTTCTGTTTTATCGATCGTACTCTGGGATACTACCTCGATGCATTATTTATCTGGATATTGGGGGATTTTATCGATTAAAAAAGCAAAGAGAAATGGAGAAATACAGAGCGATGGAAGAATTCATTCGATTATTCTTCATCGTGAATTTTTATTAGCACGATGTATGCAATGATAAGAGGCACTTACTTCTCCATGTAATGATGGTTATCAACGGGATATCTTTTGCCCTCACTTTTTTTATTCTTCAATGAATATATCAAGTCAAGTATCACTTCATTCCTTATGCTCCGAATATCTGGTTTTATCGGGAAAAATTATTGAACAGAGACACTCGAATAGCAGTAAAATTTCAATAGACTCTTATTATCACTGCAATTGCAGTCGTTGTTTGAAGAATCAGCACAATGCTATATTAATAATATTTCATATTCTTTGAAGCATAAAAAATTGATTGATCTGGATGAATATTATTCTTTGATTTCATTCAGAATGCATGTAATGAAAAATCCTGGATTTTTAGATTAAAAAAATTGCATCGCCTCTGAAGCATTGAAAACCTTATTTTTTATAAAATTATTCCGGTTTTTATGGTATAAAAAAAATAAAATTTCATTAGGTTCGTGAATAAAAACCTATTCAGCTTCATTTTCAATGGAAAATTTTTCAATTTTTTATGATTTGAGCCCGCAAACAAATAAGGCGATTAAAAGAGATTGTAAAAATCTCTAAAATACATGAATTTAGGAAAATATATTGAAAGGTATTTTCTAGCGGTATTAAAAGATTTTCCTGATATAGAGGACTTGCTCGAAAAAATTAAGAAAAATTATGAAAACAATAGAGAAAAACTGCAGCATAATCCCAATGTTTTTCATATTTTTTGAGAGAAAAAATTCGTTAAGGAGTAACACTACTGTAAAAGTCTTAAAAAAAGGCATTTTTTGTTTTTTTTTCCTATAGAAAAAGTGGCAATAAAATGATGATATTCAAGGGAGTGATTGAGCATATATTTGAGTCTTCATAAAAAAAATTCATCAAAAAATATCAAAAAATGACGACACAAGAGCCATTCTTGCGAGGCCCCTCGAATTTAAAACACTCTGCGGCACGTAGTGTAACTGGTGTAAATTTCAATTGAAAAAAAAAAATTGGCTCAGTCAAGACCCACATAGCTACAGAAATACGTAGGGGATTTCAAAAATATTGTTTTTTTGTAGGATCGATGACCATTTGAATGAAAAAATTCAAATTTCGGCCTAAAAACCGGCAATTTTTTATCAATGAAAAATGTGCAAATCAATTTTTTGAAAATCCCCTACGTCTTTCTGTTCGAAATATTGTTTTCAAGATGCTGTGGGAAATTCAAATGAAAATAATGGAAATTATTGGAGTTATGCTGCGTGTCAATTTGAAAAATCATGTTTCGAGAAAAACACGATTGAAGTGTTGACTTAGGCTATGAATATGAAGAAATGCCTTGGGAAAAATCCAAAATTTCATGTGACATAATGGGTTTCAGGTGATAACATTTCTTGCCGTATTCTGGAAGGGCCAAAGCAATTTTTAAAGCAAGAAAAAAAAATCGATTTTTTGAAAATTCTACAGTGATGTGACCCCTTTAAAAAACAAAACAAATTTGATTAATTCCTTCTTTCTCAAATATTTTCCATAAAAATGTATTCTCGTAAATGAATTCCCCTTAAAAATAAAATCGTGGATCATTAGTGCAGCAATGAAACGCGTTCATTACCCAAGCAGCAGTAATGCACCCTTAAAAAAAGAGCGAGAGAGAGAGAGAGAAAGAGAGAATTCTCCCGGGTTGCGTGCAGCACAGCTGGACAGACCGACCCCAAATGTCTCCCCAGTAGTAGTGCACTGTGCGGCAAATATATGGAGTACATAACAGAGTACTGGAGAGAGAGAGAGAGAGTACATAGTGAAGCTGAATCCAGTCCCCCTCCTCCCCCCCTCTTTTGCCCTTTCCACAATGAGCTTCTCTCACTCCCTTTTGCTCTCTCGTACTCTTACCAACATTGTACACCATCAACTACCATGAGAAGAGTGAATGGGGTGGTAGTGCGTGCATCGCGTGCGTGCCTCGAGTGCCCCCCTCTCCCTCCCTCCCCCTCCCCTCTTCTCTCCTCACCATTGTATTTCAGCATGCGAGAAAACCGTGTAGACACAGGTATATATATCGAATTCTCACTACAACGACAATATTCAACGATTCACCCACCCTCATTAGTCACTTCACCTACCATCTCCCCCCCCCCCCCCTTTTTCCACCCCATCCTCCTCCTAGTGCACGGAATCCCTCCTCAGTTTTATTTCAGGGAGGAAATGAAAAAAAAACACACACATTCGTATCAATTTTTTCTTGATTTATAGTGCACTTAGAGAGAAATGGGGATTTTTTGTAATGATAAATATTGTTAAAAAATGAATTTGACGGTTGAAAATAGTGAAATGTATCTATTTGCCTCTATGTTTTTTTTCTAATGTTTTTATTTTCAATTTTTTCATTAATTTGAAAGGGGAAAAGGAAAATAGAATTAGTTAATTTTTTTTTGTTAATTTTTTTTTGAGAATTACCCGAAAAATAATGGAGATACGCCTTTTTTATCTTATTCTTCTTTTTTATGGAGAATTTGGAGGAACAGAAAAAAATTAGATTCATTTTAGTGATATTCTCTATTTTTTTGCCTTGAGAAAGGACTCAAAAACGTGATTAATATAATTTCCTAAAAATATTGTTAGTATAAAAGTAAATAAAAAAATTAGTGTTCATTTTGCGTTTGTTTTCCTCGTTTTTTCCCCCAATTTTGTGACATTTGAATTTTCAACACTTTTTTTTATGTCCCCCAGGGCCAATATTATTATTCTACACACGAGCACTGTGCTTCTGTCAACAAGACATTATATATTTTCCAAAAGTAATTTTCATTTTGACCTCACAAAAAAAAAAGAGTATACAGCATGAGAATGACTCCAAAATTTCATGATTGATCCAATCAATAACGAATAGTGACACAATATCAACTGAATTGAGCAATCCACCAATAATCAATTAGCAAAAAAAAGTAAAGCAGGATAATTCAATTTTTTCTCATATTTTTTTGTATATGTCCCGAAAAATTTTGCTCGAACCCTTTTTTAGTAGCACTTGAAATTCTCAGAGCAAAAAGGGCATATCTCCATTCATTTGCAAGATATTTCCAAAAAATGATGAGAAAAAAATTAAATTTCTTATAACAATTAATTAAAATCCATGAACCAATCAAAAATAATAATAATAATAACTCAAAATGTACAAGATACTTCTCCTGACATGCAGAAATAATTAAAATAAATAAAAGTTCATTTCTAGAAGAATAAAATTGCATTCAAGTCACTTAAAACATAATAAAATCAACAATTACTATCGAAAAAAAACTGCAATGGCATAGATAAAGATGCATAAGAGCTATCATAAAAGCTATATATATATTTAACAAAATGCACTTGAACACATTTATAGAAGAGATTGAATTCAGTGTATTAGTATCTTCAATAAAATTAAATTTTCACGTGAAGCAGTATTCTACCACCAATTTGCACAGTGGTTTTCCGAAAATACCTGTCTCTAGTATCTCCATTCTCTTCACATTTCGTGTACTCTCGAAAATTTCCCACTAGCACAATGCATCTAACTCACCTATTCCCATTGTATCAACAGCATTATACCATCTACTTGTGAATAGAATTCAGGAGGGGTGTTAGTGGATTCGGAAGGTAAAAGGGGTAAAAGGGGGGGGGGGGGTATTACTACTATGGAAAGATGTCTTGCAAGAGCCAAAGTGAGCCAAACGAAGTTTTCGGAGGGGGGGGGGGGGGGAGGAGAAATGCACTGAGGAGGTAATATCTGAGTCAAGATTTAGGAGCACAGAGGTAGTAAGAGGTAAAAGGGGGGAAAAGGGAGGGGGGGAGGCACTGGTAAAGTGGTAGACGCTTAGTTGTGTACCCTAGCCTTTCTCAATCCCCTAATTTTGAGAAGACTTATGCCTGCACAGATTTAGCTAATTGAAAAGATCTCTAGACGCTCAACTTGTGCACCACTGAATACGTATACAAAACTTCTTGAGCATGCTGGATTATAATCAGTGTACTATTGTTCTTGCAACTACTTGTATACGATGCAATTATGTATTGCTGATTTTATCAATTTTTTTTTATTTTTTTATTTTTATTTTTCCTTTGAATTTTAAAGAATTGCAGGAATTTTAATCGTGAAATTTTGATGAATTTTGAGGATTTTTGTAGGTGAATTTGTTGAAAATTGATGAAAATACGCGTTTTTCATACTGAGAGCCTTTTTTTCAGAATTTCAGAAGCTTTGGGAACAAATGGACGTATCTCCATTAGATTCCGAGATATTTGACAAAAATTGTTGAAAGAAAAAAATCGAATTTTTCTGGAGTAAAATGGTTTTAGAGTATTGCAGAGTAAATAACTCTGAAAATCGTGGATTTAGGGGAAAATTTCAAGAAACCTTTTTTGTAGAGAATTCAATTTTCCACGAAAAAGGTCACTTGATGAATTCTTGTAAATGCAATATTTTTCACGATACTCTTAAAACTAACTGAACTTGACTTAATTCATGTAATTTATTATTCATTCTCACTGAAAAAAAAGTGTTTTTTTAAATGAAAAATTCAGGCTAACACTACTTGTATTACGATAATTACGTATTGCTGATTTTCTCAATTTTTTTAAGCTCGAGGAATTCTTTGAACTTGAGGAATTGCAGCAATTTCCATGAAATTCTGATGATTTTGAGGATTTAAGGAGTGAATATCTCGGAAACTAATGGAGATACGCCCTTTTTGGCTTGAGCCTCTTCCGAAGAACATTTTAAGAGCTACGAAAAAATGATTAGGGCAATAAAAGCGAACATTCATTAATTTCTGAGATTTTTTTCAAAAAATTGGTGAATGAAAAATCGAATTTTCTTGAAGAAAAATGATAATAATATATTGCAGAATGAATATCTTCAAAACTAGACGATTTTGGGAAAAATGTCAAGAGACACTTTTGATAGCTCTTGAAATTTTCTAGAAAAAAAGATTGAGGTAAAATTGCCCTATCTCGCTTACTTTCTGAGATATTCGCAAAAAATCATGGTTTCTTCATTTAAATTAGAAAAATACAATAAAATTAGAGAAAAAATTGGCTTAATTCTATGATAGATATCTCAGAATTGACTAGGCTCATGAAAAAATGTCAAGAAACAATTTTTGTAGAAAATTCCAAAAGCTACAAAAAAGATCTCATCATAAATTCTCCTAAACCCATCAATTTCATAGATATACGTAATACAATAAAGTTTATCGAAATTATCTCAATTTATTCCTCAAAAAACAAAAAAATATCTCCGCATAAAAATTAGGGAAATGATGACTTCCAGAAGACAGAACGCAATTTAATCCATAATTTTATTATTCACAATACAAAATTCCATAATTTCCCTATAACTTCCAGTCGAAAAAATTCAGATAACTCTATTTACTTTATTTACTGCAGTGAATTTTGTGCCTCGTCGATTCTTGGATAAAAATCCTCGAGCTATTTCATCCTTTATAGATATCTATAGATATCTTGGTATGTCCACTGGAACATATGCTACATACCATTTCTCTTTCTCTTCTTTTTCCTTCTTCTTCATTCTCCCTTAATCGAGAGACCACTCTCGTTCTCCCCCCTTCCCCCTCCCCTCCCCTCCAGCCTCGGAGGACCCCGATCGCTCTTTGCGCGCGAGCGAATTCACATTTCATATTACCCCCCCCCCCCTTCCCCCTCCCACGATACATACCCCCTTGGAAGTTTTTCAACGGCAGGAAAGAATTTTATCGCATCACTTGACCCGCGAGGGGAATCAAGAAGAAACGGAAATTGGTGGACCACAATATTTTTTTTTATTTTATGTTTATGAAAAGAGAAAGAGAAAAAGAGAGAGAAAATGAGGAGAAAAAAATTGCTCTCAACTTTACTCCGTTTTTTCGTTTTGTTTTATTTCGAAATTTATGGGGGAAAAAAATTAGTAGAAAATGGAGTTTACTCGAACCCTTGGGGAGGTGAAAGAGACACAAGCCCATTGAAGATCGTAAAAAAAATTGACCTTTAACTTTATTCGAAGGAATAATGTGATTTGCAAAATGATACAGGATTTTTTTTTCAGAGTGAAAGACTCAGTGAAAAAATCTGAAAAAAATTAGGAATATGCTGCAACATGTGTATACTATTACCTAATTTTTACAAAATTTTTAACAAATTCATTGACTCTCAAAAAAAAAAAGATTCTAATTTTTTCAATATTTTCAGAAATAACGTGATGTACACAATGATTAAGGATTTTTTTCGGAATGAAGAGCTTGACGAAAAAATTTGAAAAAATTTGAGAATATGCTGCAATATATCTATACTTTCATCAAATTTTTTCAAAATTTTTCACAAACTCCTTTACTCTAAAAAAAAATGTAATGTTTCCAATATTTTAAGAAAAGGATATGATGTGAGAAAATGACTCAGGATTTTTTCTCAAAGTGAAACACTATGCAAAAAATTCCGAAAAAATTGGAAATATGCTGCAACATGTGACTATCATCGCCTAATTTTTCAAATTTTCTAAAAAATTTATTCATGTTCAAAAAAAAATACAAATTTTTCTCCAATATTTTCAGAAATAATCCCTTTCGAAAAACGATTCAGGATTTTTATTTGGAGTGAGACTCCCCAAAAAAATTTTAAAAAATTCAAGAACATCCTGCCACATGTCTCCACCATCACCAAATTTTTTCAAATTTTCCCACAACTTCCTTCTCCCCCTAAAAAATCAATTTCCCAATAACTGTCTCTTATCCCCCTCAAAAAATCCCCTTAATCCCTCCCAAGACATTCCCCCTCAGCCCAAAAATCTCAAAAGATCAAAAAGGCTTAAACTCTGATTAATGGAGCCAAAGAGCAGATAAACCATTTATCGAAAAGCGAACTGTCACTTTGTCAAGCGTAAGAAAATGAATGAAGACGTGAAACATCATGTGAGTGAGTTTAAGTAAGAGAATTGAGAGTATAATCCAACGTGATTTGGAAATGAAGATGAACTGGGTTACATAAGATATCCTGAGGGACGACAGGTCCACCCCGTTACGTCTGTCGTGTTCTCTTTCAACTGAGAAATTCTTATCTTGACTGTCGTCAACGAAAATTATTAATGGAAAATACGTTAAAGCCCATAGTTTACTTGGAAGATGTCGAAAAGTCAAGAAGAAGGATAAACTGGAGTTTTCTTTTCCTGTAAAGTGAGCGAGTGTGTTTAATGATGATGCTTCAGTGTATATCTTTATTGTAAATCGTTTTTTCCTTTCCTGAATGGAAATATTTTATTTCTCTCTTTATTCCATTCCTCTATGTGCCTCTCTCCCTTTGCCATTTTTAAAGCCCTTCAGGGGATGAGAAAAATTGTTTTTATCTGTTTTCTGTGATAATTTAGATCCCCATGAATAATTCATTAAATTCAAGAAAAGTGAATCACGTCAGAATTTAAACGAAATAGATGAAATAAAAAGGAATATAATAGTGGAGATTTTTTAATAAATTCATCAAAGAAATGCTTGCGAATACAATTCGCTTTATTTTATTATTTTTATTTTATTCTTCTTTTTTATGTGCTCTGGGTCAAGTGGATGCCTTTGTCATGGTAAATCCTGTCGTATTACCATTGTAATTGGTACAGAAAGTCATAGAAATTGGATTCCATGGGTTTCATCATTCATTTGTTAATTCATTTCATTCAAGAGATTTGAGGGGTTTAATTTTCTTTTTAATTGGGTATCAGAGATGATATTTTTTTACATTTTTTTGAATCTTTTCATAATTTTTGTGAGTGCAGTTTATGAGATATGAATTATCAAAGTTTCTGAAAATAGCTAGGTGGGGATGAAACGTCCTAAATCAGACAGAAATAACGAAATTACTAAAAAACCACAGGGTTGACTCATTATTTAAAAACAATTGGCAAAAAAAACAGCATTTTAATTAAATAATAGAAGAAAAAAATATTCAATTCATCGTAGAGTTATTGAGAAATTTTAATTAGAAGGTAGTCGTAACTATTTGCTTTGAAAGAAAAAATCAATTTTATTCTAATATTTGAGATTTTTCAGAATTTTCGAAATTTTTATGAAATTCCATGAAACTTTTATAAAATTTTTATGATTTTTTTTTCGAAAATTTTTCTTTTTGGATATTTTCGCCAATTAAACTCCGGAAACCTTCATTCGCCCACATATATTTCGAAAATCAGTTTTATTCTAATATTTGAGATTTTTCAGAATTTTCGAAATTTTTATGAAATTTTCATGAAACTTTTATAAAATTTTTATGTTTTTTTTTTTCGAAATTTTTTCTTTTCGGATATTTTTGCCAATTGAACACCGGAAACCTTTCTTTGCCCATATACATTTCAAAAATCAGTTTTATTCTAATATTTGAGATTTTTCAGAATTTTTGATATTTTTGGGAAATTGCGGAAAGAGAAAAAAAACTAGTGAATTTAAGAAAAAAAATCAAAAGACCTTTTTTTTTCAAAAAATTTAATTTCTCACAAAAAAAGATCTCAAAAATTCTCGTAACCCCAATAGTTTCCTACATATTCACAAAATAATCTCCACTTGATTCAATTCATGTAATTTCCACTACAAAAAAAAAGCAAATTGTTTTTCTTTTTCTTTTTTTAATGAAAAACACAAAATTTTTGTGGAATTTTCTTCATTTCAATTTGTTAGTAATTATAAATTAAATTACTTCTGGCCAGATGGTAATGAAATTTCATTGAAAAACAACTTTGTAAAGTTTCAACCACAACTTTTACTTTTCTTCTTCTTCTTCTTCTTCTTTTTCTCCTTCTTCTTCTTCTTCTTCGTCGTTTCTTTTTTTTTCTCTATTTTATCCTCCCTCGGTATATTCTAGTAAATTTAGTTTCACCCTGAAGTAAGACAATCTCATTCTGCAACTGTTGTTTGATATTTCATGGAAAAAGCGTGCACACACAAGTGGAATGGGGTATAGACAAAAGAGAGATAAAGTTGGAGGAATAAAAAAAAGTGGGAGAAAGAGAGAGATATAGATAGATAGATGGAGTTGAGAAAGAAGACACTGAAAATGGGGATTTGAGGGGGTGAAGGGGAGGAAATGCGAGACAGTCGGCCGCGGGGTATCGATTGAACATTCGCTCAAATATTTAAACGCTATTACTCCCCCTCCCCCCTCCTCCCTGGTGGTGCTGCCTATAGTTGGAGAAACCCGAGGATGTGATCTAACTTGGAAAAAAAGGGGAGGAAAAGAAAATGCATCGACTCAGGATAAACCGCAGCCTCGTGTCGTCATTTTTCCATTCATTTTTCATTTAATCGACAAAAATAAAATCGATTTTTACGTCAATCAAAAGGATTCTACTCTTCAATTATAACCCAAAATAATCAATTTTCAAATAAAAAAAGGAGAAGTTTTTAGAAAAAAACTGATGAAAAAAGAATTTTTTCTTCAACAAATAAATCATTGAAAAAAGGGAAAAAAGTGCATATATAGAAAAATAAAAAAACTAAAAATGTAAATTTTTAAAATATTTTTTCAAATAATGATTCTTTTATTAACAAAAAAAAGGAAAAAATTGACTTTTTTTTAATTACTAATTTTTTAAAAATATCTTGAAAATTAAATGGAGTTACGCCTTTTTTTATAGTTCTTCATATTCTCTGCAAAAAAGGGCGTATGTCCATTTTTTAAAAGATATTCTTTAAGTAACGATAAAAAAATTCTCATTTTTTTTAACCAAAATTTCTCTCAACATTTTACGAATTTTATGATTTTTATTGGACAAAGCCTCAAATTTTAGTTTCACTCCAAAATGATGTTACTCCAAAAAAAAAAATAATAAGATTATATCAGATAAACGTGATGGTCGTAATTGGCCACGTAGTCTCAATTCTATCCCCGGAATGTTGATTGGCGCGATACGAGTGTGTTTCAGGGAGGTACCCGAACAAATCAGACCACTCCAACCTCCTCCTCCCCCTCCTCCTTCACCATGTGGATACCAGTATTTCCACCTATATGTGTTACTCTGTCCCAATGTTATATCCCTACTATGTCCAACCGTGCGAAATTGAACCAATAAATACCAAGTTTTCGCTGTTGGACGTAACCACGACACTTTAATAACGACCAAAACGTAAAAAACAAGCCTCTTTTCATTTTTATTTTATTTATACTCCAATGATATTTTTCCTTTTTTTTTTAAACTCTATTTTTGATATTGCAGGATGGATATATATATAGTTTTTCCCCATTTCTTCTGCTCTCGCTAGTTTTTTTTTTTTTTTCTTTCACTATAACCTGCTGTTCATATATTGCCCAGACAGAGAAAACACGGAGTTGAAAAAATATATGTATGAAATTCTAGAGTGGACGAGTCATACAGAAATATTGACGTGCACCACGTGTTTTCTGTTTCTATATGTCTCGTGTATTCTTTTTCTGGGATTTCTGGACTATAAAAATTGCAACGTCTGGTCTACACTACTGGAGTTAAATAAAAACATTGGGAAACAAGGTAAGTGGAAAATTGGAAAAATTTTGGCATGAATTTTTCTTTTTTTTTTTTCATTTATTTTGTCGATGATTGATCGATAAAGAAAAGAGGAGAAAATAAATGGGGAATCATTTATTATTTTGTAAACATCAATTCAATGGCAATTTCAGCAAATCAAATTCTGGAATCATATTTCGTTGAAAATTGTTGAAAAATAATGAAAGTTGCAGAGTTTTCGTGATGACCTTTTTTTGTTAGAGAAAAATGAGAGCTACAAAAAAAGTCATGATGAAAATCTCTCTATTTTTCCATTATTTTTCAAGACTTTCAAGAATAAGGGTGATTCAATTGTTTAATTTTTTTTTTTTTTTATTGTTAAATAATTGCGGGAGGAATTTATTTTCATTCATTTTTTGGAGAATCATTTAAAAAACAAAAGGTAAAAAACAGTGTAATCATATTTCGTTAAATATATGGGAAAATAATGAAAGTAGCGAAATTTTCAAAATTACCATTTTAAAAAAACAATAAAAGCTATGAAAAAGGGAATTGAGGGAATTTTTCCATTTCCCTTATTTTCCAAGATTTTAAAAGATTGAAGTGATTCAATTGTCGAATGAAATCATTGAAAACAGAATAAATTGGAAAATTGGAAAACTTTGAAAAAAATAGGAGAAAGTGAAGGCAAAGCAAATCTCAGTGGCAACATGATCCAGAATTTATTTTTTCAGAGTGTAGAATTCCATAAAAAAATCTGGAAAAATTTGAGAAAATGCTCTCATATATGGACATTGTTGATTAATTTTTTTCAAATTTTTTCGAAGACTCCTTCACCCCAAAAAAAAACCGAATAACCGAATAATTTGTTGAAAAAAAAAGTGTAATTATATTATATTTCGTTGAATATCTCGAAAAATGATGAAAATCTCGAAATTTCCGTAATAGCCTTTTCTTTAAAAAAAAATAAATAAAAACTACAAAAAAGTTAATCCCAAAAACTTCTCTATTTCCATTATTTCCCAAAACATTTCCTAAAAACTGATGAATATCAACATGAAATTAACCAAATTAAATGTTAATAAAATAAAAAATCAATTATGATTAAGAAGTAACTAAAATCTATCGATTTATTTAAAATACTTGAAATACTTTGATAGAAGCTTCCATAAACTTCGTTTGGCATTGTCGATAAATCAAGTACCATAAGCCTATCAATCAAGCAACAATCTCAAGATAAACGGAATGTCAAACGAAAGTGAATTATACTCTCCCAATAAATTGAATGAGAGAATGAAAATAAAACCGAGATAACGAAATATAAGAGACAAAGATGAATACAAATAAATGAAATGAATGAAAAAAAAAGAGGATAGAATTTTCAAGACGCATCTGCCGATTGGTTGGAGGAAGGTTCGAGTAGTACATTGGCACGCACCCACGCACACGACGAAGAAAGTACGAAGGACTTGATCGACTGGACCACCGTGATCCGCAATAGAGGAAACAGGATTTCTCATCACTTCTTCTCTTTTTTTTGTTACCCCCTTTAAACTTCTTTCCTCTTTAAATGAGAGAAACCTCTTTACTTTTCTCATATTCGCATTTACCCTCTTTCTCTTATTCTCATTTCTCCGGTTTCTATATCTCTCGTGTTTTTTTCAACTTCAATGCTGGAACTCGCGTGTCCATGCACCATATATATATACGGTGCACCATTACACGCTGCGTGTATCACAAAACAAACATATTTTATCGAAGATTCTTCGCCATCTCAATTCTTTTTCAATTATTTATTATTTATTATCATTATTATTTTTATTAATTATTTATTATTATTATTGATTATTTTTATGAAAAAAAATGACTATTTAATCTCAAATTTTTAAATTTTCGAGATTATTATGATTTTGATGGAAAGCTGAGAAAATTTTAGATGAAAAATATGTATTAGAATTGATTTTTGGGAATTTTTATTCAAAATTCGATGGTTTTTATAAAAAAAATCGAAGATATTTTTGAAAAATTTCCATATTATGGGGAATTTTTCAGGTTTTAATGGTAAAAACTCGAGCACCACCTTAAAGATGAGCTGATTCTCCATCATATAATAAGAATTTCAATGAATTTTTAATGACTTTTGAAGAAAATGGCGGAAAAGCTGATTATTATAGCGTAAATTTTGAAAATACGTTTAAAAAAAATTGAAAAGTCATTCAAAACCAGAGAAATCAATGGGAAATGAGCTTTGAATTTTTCCGCTGCAAATATTTCCAAAGAACTGAAAATGTTCATTTTCCCTAAAATGATCGAATTCGTCAAAAATTCCAAAAAAATCAATTCTGACCCACATTTTCCAACAGGAATTCCTTCAGATTCCCAATAAAACCATCAAAAATACCTCATCTCCAAAAATTCACCAAATTCCATTCGATTTTCATTTTCCAAACCCCCAAATTCCAATTTCAACTTCACCCCACCTCCCCCTCCCCTCCACCCCTTTCTCCCCCTATTTTCAATTTAATCCACCACCAAAACCTAAATCACACATAAGCGCCATCACTTCGTAATTGAAAATGAAAAGTCAAAGTTTTTGCGTAGGTGTTTTCTTATTTACAGGGAGAAGTGATTTATTTGATATCCGGTACAATGAACTCAATGCCTTAAAGTTTCTCTCTGTTGTGTTTCCTCCGGATATTCAGAGTTATTGAGTTTACCGTTTGAGCCAAATAGTTTCACTCAAGTGTGCAAAATAGTTTGCCTTGTATTTTCCCAAAACAAAAAAAAAATTCATCAAGGATGCTCTACCGGTATTTTATCAAAATTAAAAAATGTGAGAATTCAATAAAAAATTTTCCAAAGTTCTCCAATTCATAAAGAAACCTTATGAAAAATTTTGGATTTTTTTCATACCTGGTTTAAAAGTTATAAATTTTTTAAAAACCATAGTTTAACATGTGTTCTTATGGGAAATTCACAAAAGCTTAAGAAACTTTTCGAAAAATTCTTCAAATTGGATGAAATTTCGGATGTAGGTGAGAAATTACCCCCCGCACAAACGTTCCATTTTTATACGAAGATTGGGTCAATAATTGGCATTAAAATTAATAAAAATGATTGAAAAATCGTCACTCGCACGTAAGTGCTGCCAACTTGTGTCGCCAGAATTTCCTAGAATGCAACGTTTTTTTCAAAATAATTCTCAAACTAATTAAATAAAGAATAAAAAAAATATCTATGAAATGTAATGATAATAATATAATATTTGAACACCCGCAGCGTTCCATAATTCTCTGAAAATAATTTTAATGAGGAATTCAAAAACTCATTTTTTCATGTTCAGAGATTGGAACACTGACGAAATCACTGCCCCTCTCCTTACTGAACATCCTTGATGAAAAAGCCCTTCAATAACCCAATAAGTGCACAAATATATATTTTCCCGAGATAAAAATCGAAAATTCAATGAATGAAAATTCTTTAATCAACTTCAGTTTTTTTTTTCATTTAAACTTTATTGAAACGTTTCAATGAAAATTCATTAGAAAGGCACTTCAGTTTTCATTTCCATCTGAACTCTTTTATCCAACGCTCTAAATGAATAATTAACTTTACTCTGAACGGAAAAAAAAAAACAGGGGATTAAATTACCAAAGGCGATAAAAAAAAATGGAATACTCTGTGCGATTGGTTAACGCTCGATACTGCAGTTTGATGAAAAATTCAATGCCAGAATTTGGGACATCGAGGGGTTAACACTTGGTCAAGTGTAAACGTGGTAAAAAATACATGTGTTTGTTACTAGTAAAGTTTATAAAATTTACACACAGAGTATTTTCATGAATAAATCTCTTGTATACTTCTTCTTTATGCCGAATGGACATTTTATGCTACATTGTAAATACATTTTAATCTGTGAAATCTCCACTTCACTGTTATCTGCAGATCAATTTCAATCGCCACACACACACACACAAGTGTTTCAAGTGTCTATTTTTATTATCGATGTTAAAACCTATGGATTTTTAAAATTCCATCAATCCCATTGAAAAGCCCAGGGAATTCTCGCCCAAAAAAATGCTTTCAGTCAATCAATTTTTGGAAAAATAAAAAACTAAAGGTTTAACGAAAAATTTAATGAAGATTGGGGGATAAGTAACTTCGAAACTAGTGGATTTAGGGGAAAATGTCAAGAGACCTTTTTCGACGAAAATTCAATTCTCTACAAAAAAGGTCTCTTGATGAATTCTCTTAAATCAAAAGGCGCCTGAGATATTATTAATTTTATTGACAATTAACTCGAAATTTTCCAAATAATTGCGAATTTTTCTTCCTAAATAAATCGAAGAGAAAACAAAAATTTAATTTAGATTCCATTATAAGTATCTCCGAAACTATTGGATGTAGAGAAAAATGTGTAGAAATCTTTATTACAAAAAATTCAATTCTTTACAAAAAAGGATTCTTCATAAATTCCCCTAACTCCAATGGCTCCTTCGATTTTCTTAATTTTACCAAAAATTAACCCCAAATTTACTCGAATAATTGCGAATTTTTCCTTCAGAATGAATCGAAGATAAACCAAAATATAAAAAAGAATTTGGAGTTTAAAAGAAATGGAGAAAAACCGGAAACGTGAACGTATTACATTGCATGCTCCTTATCTGTAGGGCACGCATCCTACTACGTAACGAAATAATGAATCAGCCGTTTATCTCGTCTGGTGTAGGCGTGTCTACCAGCATTCCGCATTATCTTAATTTCTTTGAGGATCACCCTATGTATAATGTTGGGGGCTATATTGTGGATGATACTACTCAGTGGTAGCAAATGTTTTATTATCTATATAATGAAGATTATATTCCAAGGACGGTGGTTTTGGTATATCACGCGAAAAGACCTCGTCAATGCTTCCAAGTAATCTTAATCGTATCCGTGACTCATATTACTCGCCTTATTCTTTGTTTATATATCGTGTTTCAATTTCTCCATGTATTTCAATTAAATTGATTTTTTTTTTCATTCATTTTTTTTTTTTTCTACTTCATTCTGTGAATTGGATGGGATTCACTCTAACGAGCCTCCTGATAATCCATCGAGATTGTGTAAAATTACCTGATAATTTATTTGCCAATTTTAGTAGAGTCTTAAAGTATCAAAACGCAGTAAATCTCTTAAAATTTCATTGTCTTAAAAAGGATCTCGAAAAATTAGAGGGATACAGAAATTTTGATTCAGACCTTTTTTGTAGAGAATTTGATGATCTACAAAAGAGGTTTCTTGATAAATTTTGGTGAATCTAATGGTTTTGAAGATTTTTAACGAAATTTTGGGATTTTTAGTAAAATCGTTGTAGAAAAAAGATTATTTTTGAAAAAAAATATTGAAAAATTAGTGTGGAGATGAGACGAGTTGAGATCGATTATTTTCGATGATTTCAATGAAAAGCTGATATTTTAGATGGAAAGTGAGTGTCAAAATTGATTTTTAAGGTTTGAAAAAAAAACGTTTAAACTTCTTTGAAAATTCTTCAAATTGCTTTGAAAATTCATTAAATTTCAATTTTTTAAAAATATCTCGAAAAATAAGGGAGATAGAAAAATCTTCTTATTTCAACCTTTTTTCTAGCAAATTCAGTTTCCTACAGGAAGGATTTCCTGATAGATTTGGATAAATTCCTGAAGTTTCAGAGATATTCAAGAAATTACAATGACTTTCGACTAAAATAATTTAAAAAAAAAAAATCATTTTCTTGAAAAAATCATTGAAAAAATTAGCGTGAAGAAAAGACGAGTTAAGATAGAATTTTTTAGATGTTTCCAATAAAAATTCGAGAAAAATTCAGATATAAAAAATGTATGAAAATACATTTTCACAATTTCCAAAAAAAAAAAGCCTAAATTTCTTGGGAAATCCTTCAAATTTCTTCAAGAATCCTTTAAATTTCATTATTTAGTTATTTATTCATTCGCCAATCTAACAGCCGAAGCCAATTATCTCCAAAATATCTCAAAAAATAATTGAAAATACACAAATTGTCATTCAGACCTTTTTCCTCGCTCTCATTCCACTCTCCAAGAAAATTCCCCCCCAAAAATTTCCCTATCTCCCTCAGATCTCGAGAATCTCTCAAAAAGTCGAAATTCTCAAGACTCAGAACTCCAAAAAAAAAAAGAAAAAAATTCTCAGAAACAAGAAACACCTTGAAGACCCTCTCAATAAAAGAAAAGAAAAATCCTATTGAACTCACCGGTGTTGTGTAAGGTTGACAGGCAAGTCGAATGCCATCATGTCGTAGTTTCTCCTGCAGTAGCATTTTCAATTGCATCCTAGGTATTCTAACAAGTTCAGCTTTTCCCTCTTCATATTCATCCGCAAATTTTGTCAATTCTTGTCCACCACTTGATGAACTAGCAGTTGGTGATGTACCTCTCTGTGCTTCTTTGTCACTCGGTGGTCTTTCTGAGGATGTACGTGATGATTTTGAACTAATATTATCACACAAACAGTCGTTAGTCTCTTCAAGTGTAAAATAAACACTGGCAGCACCCTCTTCTCTGAGTGTTTTGACACTCTGAAGTAATCTTGAACGATGATTCTGATTGAATACACCAATTGCATCTAAATCAGGATCACCAATTTGTTTGCATATCTCTAAATCATCATAGCCATTGTCAATAAATGACTCAGAGTATTGTCCTAAATGAAGTGAACGAAGCCACTCGACCACGATATTACTTGCAATAGTCATATTTATTTATTTTTTATTTCCTCAATAAAAAAAAATTGCTTTTCAAACTCGAATGGATAAATTCGTGTTTTCAATTCAATTAATCATCGAGAGTAACATCAGCTTCAAGCAACACATCTTTAATTCATTTATTTTCCACTCCAAAAAAAATTCTTCGATGTTTAAAAAATTCTCCAGATTTCAAGTTACACACACAAACTTTTTGCAGTTTTTTTATTTTGTTTAATCACACTCTCAATCTTTCTTCCCAATCTTCTCCAAAAGTGGTGAAAAAAAAAGGAATTGCAGGTTGTCCATTTATTATTTGCCAAAATTCTTTCTCAACTTTTGCATATGTATATATATATATTTGTTTGACAGAATTTCACAATTTATACACTTTAAACACACACGACACAAAAAAAAAGAAAAAAAAAAAATTTCACTGTGATCACAAAAAATATCACCAATTTCTTTATTTTTATTGCCCCCAGGAGACGAATAAAAAACGTGCAAATAAACACAAAATGATCAAGAATTTGTGCAAACACTGTTGGGATAATTGAAGTATCTATTGTTAATGCAGCAGCTCTTTTATCCCCTTTTTTCTCTTCTTTCCTCTCAATTTAATCCGTCCATGAAAAGTACCAACGAAAAATAAATGATAATTAAAGTTTCGAAAAAGAGGAAAAAAAGTCTCTCATTACATGAGAAGAATTTTTCTGTGTGCAAGGAAGATTCTTATGGCGGAAGACGTTGTGTCCCAAAAAACCGGTGATATTCACCTTTTTCTCCTCCCCCCTTTTTTTTCCCTGTTTTTCCTTTTATTTTTTTTATCCTCTGTGATGGCCAAGGCGGGGGAGAACCAAGAGAGAGAGAGAGTGAAGTATATTTTATAAAAAAGGGGCAAAAAGGGAGAAATAAAATGTTTTGTTGTAAAAGGAAGAAGAAGAAGAAGAAGAGTGCTCTTGTGCAGAGCCAGCGACCTTGGAGTCCTCCTTTGCCTCTTCCTCTCTGTCTAACTCCCAACAATGTTGGCTCCTCCTGTCTCTTTCGCCTTTGGCCTCCTCGAGTTTCGTGAATATCTCTCTCTGTCTTTCTCACGTTTTTTTTTCTGCTCTTTCTCTCCTTCCTTTTTCACCTGTTTTTATTTTTTTTTTTTACAAAAAACGCGCGGGCGGTTTATGCACCGCTTTAGCCTCTTTATTCTCCCTTTTTTTTTTATTTTTTGCTGCCCCTCGAAGGTTCTTCCTTCCTTCTCACTCCTCGTGTATATATATGTATATACCTTTTTCAACCAAAGCGTCACCGGTAAACCAGATTTTTATCGCATCGAGTCACAATCGAGAGATTCGCCAAAACTTAAATTATTATTTTTCTTCTCTCTTTTTCCCCCCTTTTTTTTTCTTATTCTCATTCAGGAGTCGGTGCGTCTTTTATCTTCTGCATGCTGCTTTTTTTTCATTCTTCCCCCTCTTTTTTTGCTTGAGCCACAATTGACTTTTATCCTCTTTCTCTCTCTTCTTTCGCAAAAACTGTCGAACGTCAATTTCTATTTTTCCATTTGTTTCTCCACACTCGGACCAAATGCACACACAATTGCGTTTCTGTGTGTGTGTGTTTTTTGTGTCTATGTGTGTGTGGCTTCCTTGCAGTTTCGTTTATATAAACCAAAAAGGAACGAATCCTCCAACCTCGTTGCCGGCTCGTGAGCCACTCGACCCTGAAATTCTCGTAGTCTCTATCTCTCTCTCTCTTTCTCTTTCTCTCTCTTACTCTCTATCAGAGTATACGTTACACTCGACTGTGGTAGATTTCTGGTGTGTACCACGCGGCAGCTTGACAACGCGTGCGCTGTTTTAAAATTTTCAAATTCACCGTTTTTTTACGCTATTACACACAAAAACTCCACTTTTTATTATTATTATTATTTTTTTGCACACTTTCCAGAAACTTCACTTGAGCTCTTTCGTGTGTCAAAAAAAATTGCCTCCTCCTTTTCCCACGTTTTTGGAGCTCTCATCCAACGAAAACATATAATACGCACTAACACACACACATAAATACACGAGTAGAGAATTGGACCTAAGCCCCAAAAAAAAAACACCATATGACAAGTTCCCAAAATTTACCCAATTTTTTTTAGTGTAAATAATTATAATTCACATTTTTGATGATTTTTAAAAAATGTATTTTTCAATGTCAAAGACAAAAACACAGTGATAATGTGTGTGTATGTGTGTGTGTTTGGATTGGGTATGTGTGTGGCCTTTTGTCAGATGTTTTTATTCTTCTTTCTTCTTTATAATGCCAATAATGAAAATTACTTTTACTTTTATTTTTACTTTGTGTTTTTAAAGACGAAGCGCGTGGTTAAATGTTAACGTACTCCTTGAGCATTCGTTCTTATTTGTGTGTGACCCTACCGCGACGCGGCACACGGCTCGACTGGCGCAACGTAACCGTGCGAGGGAGCCACCTCACCCCCCACCACCACCACTACAGTGCCCCCCCATCATCCCCCGAGTTTATACCAATGGGCATATACTAACGGTGAGAGCTGGCGCACTGTTCCCCCACTCCTCGCCACAAACACACACATATATATATCGTTGCCTTAGAGTAAAAGGGGCGTAAGTGCCATTTCTCCCAATTTTTTTTCTTCAAAATAACAAAGAGACGTATCTCCACTATTATTGCTCCAATAGGCTTTCCAAGGCTTTTTACGCAATATTAGTGAAAAATGAAAAATAATAACATATAGGCGTAAGTACCACTGACTAATAACAAAGGGGCGTAAGTACCGGAGATAAGCCTCTTTGTTTTTAGTTTTGTTATCGAATTTTTCCTAATCATTGGAAAAATACTAATAACAAAGAGGTGTAAATTTGGAAAAATAATTCAATGAAAAAAATTTAAAAATAAAGAGGCGTAAGTGTCATAATGTAGATAAAAATCGCAAAAAACAAAAGGGCGTAACTCCAAAAATTCTCATATGCTAAAAGAAAAAATTATAAAAACAAAAAGGCGTAAGTGCCAAAATTTAGATGAGAAATCCTAAAAACAAAAGGGCGTAACTCCAAATATTTTCATGAGATGAAAAAATTATAATTCCCTTTCATTTTAAGATTGGTAATTAGGCCACTTTGTTATTTTAATTTTCAATTACCCAAATAATGTTCCAGAGACCATAAATTTTTTTTTGGAGTAATAAATGGACTTACGTCCATTTCACACCAGAATTTCGTATTTTTAGCACTTACGCCCCTTTCACTCTAAGGCGACGATATACATAGGGGAACTTGGGGCAAAATGGACATTGTAATGAAACAGTGGGAGAGAGATATTTTTTAATGATTCCATTGGAAAGCTGAGGGAATTTTAGTCAAGAAACATGTGCCAAACTTAATTTTTTTCCATTTTTTCGAGAATTTCGATTTTTTTGGAGCATTTTTGAGGGGTAAACATTTTGTTTTTTGAGAAAATTCAGTTTTTTGGGAATATTTTTGGGTCTATTGGTCGTAGAGAGCTGGGACCAATTTTAAATGAAAGGTGAGATCATTTCCCATCGATTTATGGGGTTTTGGATTCAAAAATATCGATTTTTCAGATAGTTATGGGAACTTGTGTGAAAAATTATGATCATCGGTTTTTGTCCTATAACTTTGTAAAAAATCAATATTTTTGAATCCAAAACCCCATAAATCGATGGGAAATGATCTCACCTTTCATTTGAAATCAGTCTCAAGTCACTACGACCAATAGGACCAGAGATATTCTCAAAAAACTGAATTTGCTCAAAAATCGAAAGGCTTTTACCCCTCAAAAATCCCAGAAAAAATCGAATTTTTAAAAAATTGAAATAAAAACTAATTCTGGCACATCTTTCTCGACTAAAATTTTCTCATCTTTTCGATCGAATCATTAGAAAAAATCCATCTCCAATATTTTCATTCATTTAAAGATTTTTTCATAATATATCCATAAAAACTCAAATGTGTCCATTTTACCCCACTATGTCCGTATTGCCCCCACCCTCCCCTATATACACACACACACACACACAGATACACAATATGACCTTTTACTTATTTCTTTTCTCATAGCATTTTGCTTCTCGAATCAACTGCAATTTCGGGTCTGTCCCCATCCTTTGTACTATATCTATAGATATTCTACTACAGTGTTATAGAAAATAAAGAGGACAGGTGTTTGACACTATTCAGTTAGTGTACATTAAATATTTATAAATGCTCTTGTTCACTTATTTATTCTATTTATTTTATTTATTTCATTCATTTTTATTTATTCTATCCGAGAATAAGGAAGAAAATGGGAGAATTAATTTAGTGTATTGAATCTACTTTCATTCCACGAATTATGGGTAAAAGGGGGCATTTAGTCAACGGTTGAAAAATACAGTGGAAAAAAAAAAATTGTACCCGAGAGACACACAGTTGCTAAGAGTAAAGCGTGCACACGAATTCTTGGGGCACTTTGTATGCTGGACTTGGTTCGTGCTCTTTCACCCAGGAGTCATGCTTTATACTGCAATGGGAGGTGGTTTGCTAGCGAGAAAAGAAAATTTTATCTAGGAAGGAACAGGTGTGGAGGGGGGAGAAGGGGGGGGGGGGGGGGGGGGCTCTGTGGGCTTTTCAAGTGCCAGGAGGTCCTGGGTACTTATGACAAAAGAGTAAAGGGCTTGGTGACACTTTTCTGAGTTTGTAAATCAGGTGGTTGATTCGAAAGTCATTTTTTTAATGATTCTATTTTTTTTTGAGGGTGAAAAGCACTTTGGAAAATTCTGAAAAAATTAGACAATAATTTAGACATGTATGGGCGTTTTCTCAAATTTTTTCAGATTTTTTCGACGAGTGGTTTACTGAAATAAAAAATTAATTAGGAATTCTTGCATTTTTTATCTAACTTTGATTAAGGTGGTATCGTAGTGTACGGTCGATAAAACAGAAAAAAATGACGATTTTTAGGTTAGTTTCCAATTAATTGCTGATAATTCGGGAAGACGTGCTTTAATTTACCCGAAAAAAGTGATTAAACTATTCGAAAGTCATATCTTCAGCTTGTGAATAATTGGAGAAAATCATTTTGCTGAATCTCTTATCTCCCAGAATTTCTTCCGAAAAGGCATCTCTACAAAAAAATCTGAAAAAATTCACCAACAATGTAGACATGTCGGAGCATCTCTTCAAATTTTTTCAGATTTTTTCATAGAGCCCTTCGCTCCGAAAAAAATCCTTATATATTTTTCAAAAATTTTTTCTTTATTAAATTTATTTTCTCTCAGAATTTCCTCAGAAAGAAGTTCTTTCGGAAAAAATCTGAAAAAATTCAACAATACTGCAGACATATTGGGGCATTTTCTCAATGTTTTCCAGATTTTTCTTGATCACATGTATGAGATAGAGAGGCAAATAGTTACGACTACCTTCTAATTAAAATTTCTCAATAACTATACGGTGAATTGAATATTTTTTTCTTCTATTATTTTGTTAAAATGCTGTTCTCTTCGTCAATAGTTTTTGAATAATGGGTCAACCCTGTGGTTTCTTAGTAATTTCGTTATTTCTGTCCGATTTAAGGCGTTTCATTCCCACCACCGCTATTTCAGTAACTTTGACAATTCATATCTCATAAACTTCACAGACAAAAATTATGAAAAAATTCAGAAAAATGTAACAAAATAGCATTTTTGATACAGCATCAAAAAAATAAGGGATTAACTGTACTCGAGTTCGCTGGAATACTACCTTGAAACCTTAAAAAATAAAACGTTTAATTTTACCATTGAAATACTGTCAAGTAACATAAAGTTTAAACGTAGTTTGTTTTAACGAGATACATTTTAGCCAAAGTTACATTGGCCGAGAGAAAGGGAATGACAGTTTGTAAATGAAAGGTGTCACATACGGTCACATACAAGGATAGTATAGAAGCAAACTGAACGTGACCCCACGAGAGTAATAATCCGTAACGTTTGCCTGCTGTGTGTATACATGTATATAACGTTATCTGTGTGTATGTACCAGTCAAATGGCCCGCACCCACTTACTCCAGGGTGCCCACGGAGTCGTTTCATCTACTATTATATATTGAGGAACGTTGAAATTGTCCCCGAAGTGGACTAACGACTACCACCATATGGCTTAGAAATAAAATAAAGTAAGATAAAAAAAAAAGAAACAAAGGAAAAAAAAACAGTGACATACTAGTTGGCTTCCTATTCTTCACTTCCACCACTTTTCCTAACCTAGTAGTACCGCAATGGGTGATTTATTGGAGCTATCTGATTGTTGTGATGGGCAATCTCCGAAGAAAAACATCGAAACTGAGAAAAAAAAAACTTTAGAGAATTCCATTGTTTGGGAATCGATTTAAAAAAAAAAAAAAGTCGAAATGAGAAAATCAATGAATCGATCCCTGGAAAATGAAGTTTTTAGAGAATTGATTTTTTCAAAAAAAAGAAAAAGAGATGAAAAAATCGATGAATCGATTAATCGAGTTTCTTGAAATCGGTGAAAAAGATTGATTTTAGGGAGAAAATTCGATCTGATAATGATCGATTCAAAATCGTCCATCATTAGATTTCCGAAGAAAAGTCGATTCTCAAAAAATCTATTTTTAAAATCTGCAATTTTTCGATAATCGATTGTTTTAAAAATCGAAATACGCAAAATTTCCATCTAAATTGATGACGAAATGAATCAGATTTTCAATTCCACAAAATCGATTCATCGAGTTTCTTAAAATTTCGCAAAAATATCGATTTTCAGAAAAAAAAGATCGATTGTATGAAAATTCGATTCAAAAGCATCCATTGATGGACGTTCTTTAAAAAAAAAAAATCGATTCTCGATTAATCGATCTTAAGAATCTACAATTTTCCGAGAATCGATTTTGAAAAAATCGATAAATCGATTAAGGACTCAATCCTTATTTCCAGAGAAAAATCGATACAATTTTAAAAAAAGAAATTGAGATAATTGATCGAGTTTCGTTAAATCGGCAAAAAAAAAACGATTTTAGAGAGAAAAATCGATCTTCTAATGATCGTTTCGAAATGATTCATCACTAGTGTCTATTGACTGGCAATCTCTGAAGAAATATCGATTCTCGAAGAATCGATCATTAGAAACTACAATTTTTTGAGAATCGATTTTTAAAAAAATCTCATCGACTTGTCAAGTAAAAGTCGAAAAATTGATTAATCGAGTTTTCTAAAATCCTCCAAAAAATCTCGAATTTCAAGGAAGAGGGATCGATCTTGCAAAGATCGATTTGAAATCACCCATTACTACCTGATTGCCACTGGTTGAACCATTAGATTCATTCCATTAATAGATTTACAAATCCATTTCTGTACCTGGTCTTCTCATATACACACAAACACGCACACACTGATACTTGTCAACATTTTTCTTCCACTTTATCCGTAGATTTCTCGTTATTTTCCCCCTACACTTTCTTCGTGCACTAACCCGGATACGAATCAATCCTAGGGGGGAAAGGGGGGAGGGGGAGAGACTCACACGAACGTCGTTAAAATCCCTCGGGGAGAACGAAAACTTTTCATTCGTTCTTTCTGTACTTTTTTTTCCCCTCTTTTTCCATTCGCTTCTTCTGCTTCTTTTTTTTTTCGAGAAGAAGTTGCACATCTTTTCCTCTCTCACCTATCGCTGATAGAATATCAGACTACTCGACTGCTTGTAAACGAACTGTCCACTGGGCACTTGAGATCATAGAGGAAGTATCAAGAGGACTTGGTTCGACAATATCGTTTTTCACGGTTTTTTTCTTCTTTCTTTGTTACTTGAGTTTTATCTGTGATAACAAAATGGAGTTTTCCATACTTTATAGTTTATTCGAGGTAGAACATCAGTGTCACAGGACAAGGGAAGTGAAACGGAGAAATGAGAATGGAATAATCTTCAAACAGCTGCTTCTTTTCATCAGTGATTGGTGGTATTGTTGAATTTTCACTCTGATCATGATTGATTGGACGCTTTTTCTGTCAATTTTTCTCTCAATTCTGATCCAATAAAAATCGATAAGAGAGAAAAAAAAAGTAAGAGTTTTTATGTTATTTTTTTGATAAATCAGCTAAAATTTCGGGCAACTTGTTGGAATTCATGGAAAAGGATCATTAATAGGGATTTGCGAATAATTAGAATCCACGAATTATTTGGACCGAATCGAATATTGATATTTGATTCGAAATTCAAATCGGATAATTAGAATTTTCGAGTAATTAGAAACTTTCAAATTATTGGGATTTTCAAATGATTCGATTAGAGTAATATTTGATTCTTTTCGATTCGAACTCCATTCACACACTCCTAGTAATTAAACTATAGAAATATTATTATTTTTTGGACATTTATCAGGAAGCAAAAATTATCTACAAAAAATAAAGAAAATAGAATTTTGAGACAATTTGATTCAATTTTGTTACCAGTTTTTTCTTCTTTCAATAACTCGGAAACTAAGCGAGATAGTAGGTCTATATATTCTTCCTTAACCCATTTTTTAGAGAATTTTCATTAAAATTAATTCGTTTTAAAACTTCATGATCGTCAGAAAAGCCTCTTTCTCATGTTCTCTTTCGATTAATTCACCCGAGGGGTTACTTACTTAAAGATTAAGTGACACCATGACTTCAAAATGAAGTCGACTTCACGTGAATTCAGTGTCTGATTTCAATGACTTCAGAAAAATGTGATTTCAATGACTTCAAGCGCTGATTAACGTGACTCCATGACTGCAATTGATTGCCAATGACTTCATCAATTTGTAGTCAGTGACTTCAAATAGAATGAAGTCATTGAAATCACAATAAATAAAATTTTACGAATAGAAGAGGATGGGGGAAAACGGGTTTTTATCATATTGAAACAAAAACTTTTTATATAAATTGACACATTACAATATTTAGATGTTTTTTATTGGAAATATTTTTTAACAGCCTTAAAAATATTATTAGGTAGTTTTAAATCCCCACTCTCAGTTATCACAGGAGGGGAAATAATTTTTCGATACTGTTCAATATCGATGTACCCATGTACACTCATTGGCTCTAATTTCAAACAATTTGTACTTTCATCTCAAATATACCAGTGGCAAAGAACACTAATTTTAGTGACTTCAATGATTTCAGAATTGATTTCAAAAAAAATAAAATCATCTGATTTCAGTGATTTCACTAATTTTTACCAATTATTTATAAATAAATATTAAAGAATTGATGTTTTTTCATTAAAAATCGATGTTTCAGATGCATTAAAGGAAAAATTCATAAAATCTGTCACATAAATCAGAATTAAACGAATGAAAATAATGACAAAAAAAGAAAATACTAAATATTTCAAGTACAACTGAATGAAATCCTGCAAAATTCACCAATCTCACTAATTGGCCTTCGAGTATGTCTGCTCATTTGTGTACCTCCACATTTCCATTCTCCATCACTTTTCCTCTATTCCCCCAATTTTCTCAATTCTTTTTGCTACCATTTTATTAAAACCATATAACCAACGCAAAATGGCATGTAGACTGTTCGTTGGAGCGCAACCGCATGTTTCATTAACGAAAATTCTCTTCTCACTTTGCTTCCACAGGCCAACAGGTATATCCACTCTCTCTCTCTCTCTCTTTCTCTCTTGCTGATCGTGTCATCCATATTCATAAATACGACCCACTTCCAGCATTTTCGGGATATCATCGAAAATTCATCCAATATATTTGAAGAATAAATGAAAAAGTAAAATATTAAAAGAGCTGAAAAATAATGGAAATACATTTTGCCTCAACTACGTGATTGTATTATGCAATTTTTAATGTTTTTTTTTTAATTCACGACTCATTCAACATTTGTGCAACAAAGCAACAATAATTGAAACGAACAAATTAATCAATCACGTATCAAAATTTAGTGAAATAAATATTTTAACCGCATATTCTTTAATTAATTCAATTAAATTCATCAAAAAAAAATGATTTTTAATGTTTCAAGTGACAAAATTCCTCAAAATTTGGAGAAAATATTAAATTCATCAAAAATTTTCAAAAATCTATAAATTTACAAATTTCCAGATTTTTTGCTAATTTTAAATAGTTCGAAATAAAATTGATTCGTTTTTTTTTGTCAAAAGGAAAATAATTTCCAATGGAAAAAGTTAAATTTCCCTTTAAAAAATGGACATACGCCCTTTTATTTATTAAAAAAAAATAATGATCATTTTTTTTAGTCTCAAAAAAAATAAATAAAGAGAATTCATAAAAATGATTTATTTTACAGGAAAAAAGAAAGGCAAAAGAATTTATTACGTTCAAAAATGGCATTCAGCACTTGAAATTTATGGCAGGGTCAATTTCGCATTGTGAAACACGTCTGTTTGGTATGAGTGACACCAGAATCATGCTGGGACTTCACCCAAAAATGACTCTGCGGCTGTAGTACTGAAATGACCATGCACATTCCATGTGGTTACGCACTTGAAAATGAGAAGAAAAAAAAATTTTAAACCAGGTAAACTTAATAAATTAATAAATTAATAAATTAATGGTTAAAAGGAACGGAACATTACGTGGAAAGTTATCTGAGACGAGTAGGAAACCGTGTAGATGAGTATCGAATGGCTCTTGGCAAAGAAATGGCATCGTAAATTGCTCGTGGGTCCATGTACGAACGTAAAACGTCTCACTGAATGCCTTGTATACCTCAAACATTGCAATGGTTCGACCTCTTGGATACAAAATTACGACTCTGTGTGTGACCCAACACGTTCCTATTTCTCTCATTTCTCGTTGGAACTAATGATTTTAATAATCGATTTGGTCGTTAGTAGTGGAGGAAATGTTTTGGCTTCAAGGTTTTTTTTTTTTTTTTTTTTTTTTTAATGGTGAAGAGGAAAATTACTGGAGATGTGATAAGGCTTGTTTCTTGAAGCTCTTGGATTTCATTGGTGGATATCATATTTTCCGACATTATTCAGGATTTTCCATCAGTTCTCACTGCATTTATGAGATTCAGAGTAATTGGAAGCTGTTGGAAAATTAAAATGGCGGTAGGAAAACGCCTCAAATATCTTGGTAATATCGAATTCCTCAGAAAACTGCTAAGTTCGGGTGTGAAGCCAGAATTGAAGTGGTAAAATAGTTTAAAAATCTCGAACTGTGAATTTTGAGAATATTCTGGTTGCAATGAAGTTCAGAAGACAATTTCTCCAAAACTTGTCTCCATTGTTGTGCCTTTTTTTTCTCGTTTTCTCATATTTTTAAAGATTTTTCTTTTTCCTGAATTTTTCGAAGAATCCTTGACAAGATTTTTTTCTTTTTAGAATTATTTTAAAATTGTGTTTGAAATTTCATTTGAATGAATATCGTGAAAAAAAAATGAATTGATGAATAAAATGAAATCCCTCTATATTTGACTTGCCCGTCCAGAAGCATTCTCTATGTTTGACACATTCTTAGGTTTCCACCAATCATAATCATCAATTCAGTCAATGATAAAGGGTAGTCAAATATAGAGGATCCAATGATAAAAGAATTCCATTGTGAATTTCTTTATAGTTATAATCATGAATATATCATAGTAAACAAAAAAACCAAATACTTAGGTTTAATAAAATAATATTACAAATTTATGAGATGTTCTAAATGTGGCATTTTTCCAAATTATATTTTGTTACTTTTTTTTACATTAATAGTTCACCGTTAATATAAAAAGAGCAAAAAACTATTGTAAAAGACTAAAAAGCTAAACATGGCTTATAAATAAATAAATAGTAAATATTTACTATTTATTTATTTATAAGCCATTATTAGAAAGCCAAAATGGAGGTTTGGTGGCGAAATTTACATGATATTAATGTATAATGTATTAAATATAAAAAAATATGGTTTTTTTTTTATAATATATGATAAAGAAAAAATATTTAAAAAAATATATATATATCTAATTCGGGTAAAAAGCTCTTCAAATCATGGGTAAACTGATGAAACTCCTGTCTCACAATTCCAAAAAAAAAACACTTTAATTAGACGAAAATCCAATTATCTCTTCCAAACTACCTAGAATTCACCAAATGACTTATTAACTCCTCTGAACAATGAAAAATCCCCTGAAAGATTCTCCACATTTACCAGAACAGCTACAATTTGTTATTAATTTAACTTATGTTACTGTATTCCCCCGACAATGATATATTACTCTATCACCTCACTAACACAAAAAAAGAGCAAAAAAAGAAGAAGAAAAAAAAATAATATTATATCAGTACATTATATACAACATCCATAAACGTAAGCCAATTTATCTTGGAACGGACGTGTTTTTCATCCACGAAAAGACGTATTTATTTATACCCCTCGTTTTCGTGGTGCAGTATTATTTAATTCTTTTTCATCATGTTTTCCTCATCCTTTATTTCTCACTGCCAGCGAATTCATCCAAAAACTAAAAGAAAAAAAACCAGAGATTTTCATTGACACATTGAAGAACAAAATAAATAAAAGTAAAATTCATGAATGAAAAATGGTAAAAAAAAAAAAAGTGAAAAGAGTAATTGTTCCTCAATAAGAGAAAAAGGGCTTATATTTAAGGTGTTCCAACGCTAATTGCACTGAATCCCTTAGAAATAAATTTACACCACTTGCAAATCCTTCTTATTGGATTAATGCTCGCAATTAGCTGAGTAAAACGCGTGAATACCCACCTACAGCATTTCTGTTTTGCTCCCTCTACATTTACCCCTCCACTCTCTTTCTCTCTGTCTCTGTTTCTAAAGCATTTGAAAATAAAACTCTCTGCCACGAGTAATAATACTGCAAGGTGTGAGCCACTCACCATCACTTCCTCTTTCCCTATCTCACTCTGTACATTCATTAATACCTCATCCTTCACAGTTTGTTCATCTCTTCTGTTTCTCTCTTCGCCATCTTTTCTCCCTGTCTTCTTTTTTTTTTTTTTTTTTTTTTTTCGTTTCTTTTTGTTCATGGAGATGAGCAGAGAGTCAAGCCATTCGACGTCCGGCATGCAATCGATCTTACGATGAACTCACTTTCTCTCTCTCTCTTTCTTCTCTGCTAGTATCTGTGAATTTGCATATTTATTTCAAAGGACATTAGGCAGGAAGATTGATTCAGTTTATATGATGTCAATTTTGAGTTTAATAAAGCGGGTTAAAAATGATTTTTTCTCTTTTTTTTAACTGCAAACGGGTTTTTGATGCTAATGAAATAGGAGAATGGAATTTCACCCAGTAATTTGATTGGTTAAAAAGTAAATATTCAGGATTGTCTGAAAAAATGGGAGAATTACTGGGAAAAAAAGAGCATTTGCATTAATAATCGAGGGAAAAAGGTGAAGCGTTTGATACAAACAAAAAAAAAAAGGAGGGGTTAAAAAATAACTAAAAGCACAACGCTCAACGAAATAGCTGAACGAAGTTGGTATTCATATTGGAGTCCAATATTTCCCTCGTTTATCGTCCGTACTTCCACCCACATATCGAGTATTTGCGGAACTCAATCCATCGAATCAGAATCAAACAAAGAGCAGTACTGTATCAATTCAATGGTATATATGGTACATTTGCCAGTAAACGGAAATAAATACTGTGTGAGAGAGTTGCAAATGTAAAACAAGAACTGTTGCATTTTTTTTTCTAACAAAAAAAAGGTCTTTTTCCTCAAAAAAAATTGTAAATAGTCGTTTTGGTATGAGAAAAATTAGTAGAAATGACATTCAGATGATATTTGAAGTACATTGAGAAGAAGGAAATTCTATTATTAAAGAATCTGTATTTGAATTGAAGAAAAAGAAGATTGATAATTATCAACATTGTACTAACTTCGATTATGTAAGCTTAGTTATTAATATCTACGAGGAATTACTTCTAAATCACTTGTGTACTTCATAATTTGGTTGCAAAAGACATCTTTGTCACTAATTTATTATGCTGTAATAACATTATTTGTATCGAGCATTTATCAATCCGGTTATTGGCTTCGGTTGTTGGGTTGTTGTTAATTAATTAAATAAATTAATAAATAGATAAATGAATAAATAGATAAATGAATAAATAAATAAATGAATAAATAAATAAATGAATAAATAAATAAATAAATGAATATAATAAATAAATAAATGAACAAATAAATAGTTAAAGAATTGTTGATAGTTTAATTTAAAACAAACTCGAAGTTTTTTCAATCAAATGAATCATTGACTAATTTTAAAACTTTTGTCTTAAAGTAGTATATTTATTTATGAAACAAGCGATGAGATGATCGGCTCGAGAAATCTCCAATCAATTCCCAATAATTAATGAAAATGAGTTCATGCCAATCTATATATATTCAATCTAAGTAACGCATTATTACTTTTGATAAATAATTTCTTAAAACTAATCATTTCTGATTTTTCTTAGTTTCAAAAAATCTCTTTCTTGGGGAGAAACAGCTTCTTTTTTAGTGTATTGATTCAACCATAACGAATTTCATTCTGATAATATGAATATTTGATTCAGAGCTTGCGTGAAATTGGGAATTTCCATTCTTTTTATTTCTTGATGCCAAGAAGAATTTCTCGATAAAATACATTTTTTTACTCAGTGTAGTATGATCATGAACGAAATTCACTGATTCAAATTTGGAATGAATTTTGAATCAAAGTTTATATAAATCTGAACCATCTGGGGAAATCCTGGGCCAATTGACCGGTTTTTAACGTCGTTTGTACTCAATAACGAAATAAAAATAACACAGTGTCTCATGGACCAATGCCAGGTTTTGAACTCTGAGTTTGGATAAATGATCGAAATTTGCAAAATGTCTTTTTGAAAAGAAAAGGGAGAAAAAAAACAAATTTGCGTAATATGGTAATTATTGACCATTCCATTGTTGAAGTAAATCTTGACAAATAATCAACATAATTCATTAATTCTCCTTCGAATACGTTCTTGATACCAGGAGAAAGGTTTCTTATTTCAGTTTATCATAAATAATTATTTTTGGGGTATTTTGTTTGGGTTTTTATTTCTAGACACTCACACTGCAAAAATGAATGTTTGGAATTAAGATATTTATAGACACCTTCACGATAGTTTGGAGACGTTTTTGCTATTGAATTTCAGTTTTAGGATATTTTTGATTTTAATATATTTTTCTCTAATTGATATCTCAACGTGTTTCTGTCTGTTCATAGAAAAAAAAAGTTAAATTTTTCGATAAAATCGTTAATAACAATTTATGCGAGATAACATTCTCAAATTTGATGAAGTGCATCTGTAAAGAGTGTCATGAAGAATAAAATAATTCTTAGAAACAAAAAATTAATTGAGAATTGGACAATTTTCTGTGCTTTTTACATTCCTTCATTATTTCAAGTTTTGAAGGAATTTTCCAAATCGCAGAAAATTTTACAGCTGACAACCAATGTTTTGTCTCTTGGACTCATTTTATTTCTCATTACATTCTTTACAGATTCACTTCGTCAAATTTGAGAATTTTATCTCGTATAAATTGTTATTAACGATTTTATTAAAAAATGTTGCTTTTTTTTTACTATACGGATAGAAACACCTTGAGTCAAGATACTTATTTTTTTATAGTCCAATTCCAAACTCTATTATCTTTTGACCATCATACTTTGATTCTATTATACTTTAATTATTACTTTAATTATTTATTCAGAACCTAAATCTAAAATCCACAGAATTTCATCAACTCAACCCCTTAATATTAACCATCCCTCCAAATTCCTAAGAAACTCCCAAAAAAAACCATTTATTCAGCTTCAATCGCTCCAGAATTTCGATGGAATTTCGTAAATATAGCCATTGCCTTGTGTTGCAAATCCATGAGCAAACGAATTCGCATAATCCTGATTGAAATGTCCCTGTTGTCCATGAATCTCCAAGTGTTCCCGATGTCCGTAATTACCAGTTGGATAGTGTCCCCCAAAATGCTGATGTCCAACAGGCGAAGGCTCAGGAATTGGTACTGGCAGTGGTTTGGACAGATAAACTGGCACTGGTCGATCAATTTGCACTGGATAAGGTTTAGAGATGTAAACTGGGAAAGAATGATGCACTGGAAATGGTACTGGACGCTTGACCTCGTAAGAAACCGGAATTTTTACGGTGTGTGTTACTGGTGTTGGCTCGGGCACAGGTACTTTGATGACCTTGGTGATAAGAGGCGTTGGTGGGAGATAAGTGACTTGGGTCTGTTGATGATGGAACGAGTTAGGGCCTTGTTTTGGTGGAAGGAGAACTTCGGGTGGAGGAGAATTTGGTGCTCCGGTGCTTGCGGACCATTTTTCTGGAGGATAGGCATCATTGTGGCCTGAGGAGTAGTTATTTACTGGAAGTCCTCGTTTTTCTAGGTCCTCGGAAGCTCTTGTTGCACTGATGGTCAGTAGTATTACCTGAATGGATTAAATTGTTAATGTTGATTAAAATTGATGAAAAACTCTTGAAGTCATGGCGCCACCCCGCAATGAAGTCAATTTGCAATCAAGTGAAGTCATTGAAATCAGCAAAATCAGTAAAGTCAGATGATTCAATTTTTTTGAAATCAATTCTGAAATCATTGAAGTCACTAAAATTAGTGTTCTTTGCCATTGGTATATTTTAGATGAAAGTACAAATTGTTTGAAATTAGAGCCAATGAGTGTACATGGGTACATCGATATTGAACAGTATCGAAAAATTATTTCCCCTCCTGTGATAACTGAGAGTGGGGATTTAAAACTACCTAATAATATTTTTAAGGCTGTTAAAAAATATTTCCAATGAAAAACATCTAAATATTGTAATGTGTCAATTTATATAAAAAGTTTTTGTTTCAAATGATAAAAACCCGTTTTCCCCCACCCTCTTTTATTCGTAAAATTTTATTTATTGTGATTTCAATGACTTCGTTCTATTTGAAGTCACTGACTACAAATTGATGAAGTCATTGGCAATCAATTGCAGTCATGAAGTCACGTTAATCAGCGCTTGAAGTCATTGAAATCACAGTTTTCTGAAGTCATTGAAGTCAGACACTGAATTCACGTGAAGTCGACTTCATTTTGAAGTCATAGTGTCACTTAATCCTTGAGTGAGTAATCCCTCGGAATTAACCTTTTTTTAAATAAATTAAAATGGCTTTCTTTTGGTTTTTGAGAATTTCAAGGGGCATCACGTGAAAGTGACACTTGCCTCTGCCATTACCGACCGAGCACGATGTGGTACCTTAAGGCTAGTGCCTTAAGGTACTAGAGAAAATCTAATTTTCATCAATAATTCGTTTTTTTTTTAGTAGATCGTGAAAATAATATGGAAAGTGAAGTAAAATGAAAATTTCAATGAAACGGCTTGAGATTAATTTTTTTTTTAACAATTCCGTTAAAGAGCTGAGCAAATTTCTGATAAAAGACATGTGACAGAACTGATTCCTTTTTTGAAAATTCTACTTTTTCGGGGGCAAACGAGGGATCAAACTCTGACTAACATTTTTTGATGTCAAAACGGGTTTGAGCCTTGATTTTCGGTTGAAAAAGTTGAATTCCAAAAAAATGATCGAAAATGAATCTTAACATGTTTTTTTAAAGGAAATTGAAATATCATTAAAAAGATCTATCTTGAATATTTGTTCTGATTCCGAGTAATATTCGTAATATAACAAATAGAAACTGAAATGTGTCCTTTCTCTATTTTTTTCAAAATTTTATATCATTGCCTTTGAAACGCAAAGTGGCTTAAATTCTATGCTTATGCCCAGTCCTTACGCCTTTTAGTTTTCAAAACGATGATATAAAGAAATATCCATAAAACTTAGGAAAAAAAATCTAATTCTGCATTATTTGAAGCAAGTGACATAAAAAACAAAACAATCGAACTCCTAAGTAATAATTTAAATTAACGATAACTCACCAAAAATGTCTTCATGATGCTTAGTTTTTGGAGATTGATGTCAGAGTGTTTAAAAATCTCGTCTTCCCTCGTATTTATACAAGATCAAACCAGGCTTTCACCAAGTGACAATAATCCACATCACAAATGGCGAAATAACCCTAGACATTCAACTTCTAACGTGACATAATTTCATATTTTTCTCAAAAAAAGAAAAAAAGTAAACTTTCTGCTTTTGCACAAGTAGATTAGACAATTCAAATTCTCAGAAAAAAAAACATATCACCAGTTTTCTCTTACTACTGAATTACTCAATTTTTTTTTCTCCTTTTTTCACCCCGTAAAATAATTAATGCATCGAATGTTTGCGATTGATTTTATCCTCCATTCAGTATCGAATATTCAATTTTGCCCAATGAATATTCGATGAGATATTATTTTCTGCATTTGTACATTACCATTTGTATTACGTGGGAAAATTTAACTCTCGTATCTCATGATTATCAGAATTATTTTTAGATTTTGAGAGATGGACATATTCATCGATACGAAAGAACTGTATAAATAATTTTTCGGACTAATTGGGATATCGGAACAAATAAATTATGAATGTCAATCTTCATTTGATTTAAAATTTGCGACATTTCGCCCCTCATTAGGAGCGATCTCAGGCTCTTAAGGGGTAACACCACTGTAAAAGTCTAAAAAAGGCGTTTTTTGGATATTTTTTTTCTATAGAAAAAGTGACAATAAAATAATGGTATTTGAGGGAGTGATTGAGCATATATTTGAGTCTTCAGAAAAAAATCATAAAAAAATACCAAAAAATGACGACACAAGAGCCATTCTCGCGAGGCTCCTCGAATTTAAAACATTCTGTGGCACGCAGTGTAACTTGTGCAAATTTCAATTGAAAATGAAAAAAAAATTGGCTAAGTCTAGATACACATAGCTACCGAAATACGTAGGGAATTTCAAAAATATTGTTTTTTGTGCGATTGGTGACCATTTGAATGAAGAAATTCAAATTCGGCCAAAAAATCGGCCATTTTTTATCAATAAAAAATGTGCAAATCAATTTTTTGAAAATTCCCTATGTATTTCCGTTCGAAATATTGTTTTCAAGATGCTGTGGGAAATTCAAATGAAAATAATGAAAATTATTGGAGTTATGCTGCGTGCCAATTTGAAACATCATGTTTCGAGAAAAACACGATTGAAGTTTTGACTTAGGCTAAGAATATGAAGAAATGCCTCGGGAAAAATTCAAAATTTCATAAGAAAAAATGGGTTTTGGGTGATAACTTTTCTTGCCCGTATTCTGGAAGGCCCAAAATAATTTCTAAAGCAAGAAAAAAATCGATTTTTTGAAAATTCTGCAGTGGTGTAAACCCTCAAGGTAGTTCTATACCTACAGGAATTCGAGGATTAAAATTTGAAATAAATTTCAACTGGAAGCTCATATAAATCTTCAGTATCTCGTGAAATTTCTGGTCAATTGATCGTTTTGTTTGGTCAATAATAAATAAAAACGAAATAAAAATAACACGGTGGCTTATGGGCTAATGCAAACTTTCGCACTTTTAGGTTAGGCAAAAGATTAAAATCTGAAAAGTGTCTTGAAAAAAGGGAAAAAAAACAAAAATCTACGATCCAAAATAAATTATTAATAAATTGTCATAATGAAGAAAAATGAAGAGAATGGCTTCCTTGCTTTCCATCACTTTCCATTGCACCAATTGCAAAACTCTGTAAATTATCATAGCTCGATAAATTGATCCCAACTAATTTTGTATTTATAGAGTTTTTACATGTCACTCTCAAAGAGCAATAGAATCCTCTGAATTCGTTAATTTTAATCGAATTTAATCTCGTTAAGACTCTTTATCGAAATTGCATAACAGCACTTTTGTAATATTTCACTCCATCATTTTCCCATTATCCATCTACAAAATCATACAAAATTGGAAAAACTGCTGACATGGTCTATTTATTAAAGCTTAACTCAGCTCAATGTTGACGTGGAGTTTAACATTTTTTTTCTTTTTTTTTAAACATATTCCACTGCATGATTTTCCACGTTTCCGTTTGAACAGGAGTCCCGGGAATATTTGACGTGATTCAATATTGGTTTAATGCTGATGTGTAGGTAGTCCAGAGGTACTAGAGCCAATTCAGTGATTCCTCAATCTCTTTTTTTTTTTCTTCTTTTTTTCCATTATTTTTCAACCGAATGAATTTTGTGTCTCACTCACGTTTGCGTGCATAACCCAGTGAAATTTGCCTTTTTTATTTTGCAATTAGCATCCTTTCTCGTGATAAGAGAATTTCATTGGTGTTTCAATGATAGGGGATTGAATATTTGGTTTTTCAATTGGTTTCCAAGCTTCAATGGCCTCACAGTCCGCTTTTTCTCGTAATTTCTATAATAAAAAAAAAAAAATTGCAAATACTTGAATGTTTATTCCGAAGCTTTTCGAAGCCACTCCACCGGAATTTCCCTCATTTTTCCAATGAAATAATGGAACGTAATTCATTTCGAACTCTTTGATAAAGAAAATTAGGAGTGAAGAGATAAAACAGAATAGTTCTTCTTTTCTTTCAAGAGTTTTTCGAAAATATTCTCGGAAACTAAGCGAGATAGAGCGATTTTATCCTGACCCTTCTTCGTACTTCGGAAATAGGGAACTTGAATATTTAATTTTTAATTTTTTTTTTCACTGCAATTAATTGATTAGGATTAGTTGAGTATATAAAAAAAATAATAATAATTGAATATGTTTGTCTATGTTTTTTTTTACTTTAAAAATGAATAAATTTCAAACAGCCAGAAAGCGGAAGTGACGTCGATATACCATATAGTTTTGAAAAGTGTCATTAGCTAGCGCTCCAGCTCCAATGTGATTGGTCAACGCATATACTCTGTATGATGCAGAGGTTATGTAGTGGATATAAAGAATCATTAGAATTTTGTTTATGAAGTTTCATTATTCACATAATGTCTAAAGTAGACGAAAGCATCTTCGTAAAATATCTTTAAAGTTGATTTGGGGAAGCTTATGGATTGTTTAGCACTGATATTCGAGTTCTCTCAACTCACACTAGACAGCGCTGCCGAATAATTCGGTATTTTGACGTCACTTCCGATTCATCACCGTTCAAAAAATGCAATTTTCAATAATTCATAGTTAATTAATTGATAAAAAAAAAAAAAAAAAATATATGCAAGTTCCCTATTCTCTGCAAAAAAAAAGGCAAGAGCGAAAAAGGCGTATCTCCATCAGATTCCAAGATTTCTTCAAAATAATATTATCCAAAAAACGAATCATCTTCAATTTTACCTCAAATTATTATAATTTCAATATAAAACCACAAAGTGTGTTGATTTATCCTCCTGTTATTCTCACTGTTAGACCATTAAGGTTTAACTGGTTCGTTAATCATTGGACTCTCCATCATATCCCTCTCATTATGATGCCCCGTGTCAATATCACACAGTGTGTGTAAGCCTCGACTCTCCCAATTTTCGTATAAACGCAAAGGATTCACCATTTTGCCTATATACAATACAGCAGCCAGAGTACTTGAAATTCACCAATATCCCCAACCACTTGAACCAATGACAGAGGGTTTCGATGTAAGTGTCCTTTTGAACTACTCCATCAGTACTATTCTCCACCCCTCCCCCCCCCCCCCCCCTTTTCTCTGCACTCAATTCACATATGTATTTTACAAAACAAACATTTCAATTATATCCTCAACAGAGATTTTCCTCTAATTCTACAATTCTGCAATTAAATTTAATTCGAATAAATCAACACACGTTCATGTTAATTGTATTTTCCTCATTCCGATGAAAGAAATTCTCTTTATTTTGTCGTTAATTATGACTAAAATTATTCACATAAGTTGGATTTTTTTCATTTTTTTTTCTTTTTTTTGCAAATTTATTTCAAAGGTAATCACTGATTTTCAAGGAAATAAAATTCTATCAATATTTATGAATTAAATTGATTTAATTGGACGTCCAATCAACGCATGAATATTTGATACAATAATATAAACATTGGACTGTACTACCAGGTGTTTATTGATTCACATATGCAAAGTACAGTGCCACAGAATAGTAATAAAATTTATGATTTTCTTTCTTTCTTTATTATTCATTTTATGTTTTTTTTTTTTTCGGTTTTTTGTTTCAACTCTCGCTCTACTTTTTTATGATTCTCGTTGAATTTTATAGGTTTGTCACGCGTCACACTCAGACAACTGGTAGTGTACGTGAATTCCTAAATGCCGGATGATTTATTTGAATCCCACTGGTTAGAAAAAGAATCATAAAAAAAAGGAAGAGAGAGAGAGAAAAGAAGTTTGAGGCTGTTGAGGCCGGAAACAGAGTGACGAAAAAAAAAAAAAAAGAATTTCAAGTCTATTTCCATTCTAAGCAACACACTGGCACTATATTTTTCGTCGTCTTGTTCGAAATGAGAGTGAAATAATTCATAATGTCTTTTACACAAATTTTCAGGCTTGTTTTCACGATTTCTTTTTTTTGCGGTTTTATTGTGATTTTTTTGGGGTAAATATTTTGATTAATATGCGGAATGAATTTATGGTTTAGGGGGAATTAAAAATACGCGAATTAGGGTTAAGGAGGCTCAATTGGTGCAAGTGAGTTAAATGAAGTGTTGCATTCAGAATTTGACAAATTGAATTGAAATATTGATGGAAAATAATGCAATTTAAAAATGAGTAGTCTGTAAAATATTTATCATTGCAATGAAGCGTATTATTCATAAAACAGAATTAAATGCAATGTTGCTGAAAGTTTCAACTTCATTGTAATGCAAGTTAAGGATGTTCTACCGGTATTTTATCAAAATTTAAAAATGTACGAATTCAATGAAATTTTTTTCTGAGGTTCTCCAATTCATAGAGAAACCGTATGCAAAATTTTGGATTTTTTTCATACCTGGTTTAAAAGTTATAAATTTTTTAAAAACCATCCTTTAACATGTGTTCTTACGGAAAATTCACAAAAGCTTAAGAAACTTTTCGAAAAATTCTTCAAATTGGATGAAACTTCGGATATAGGTGAGAAATTACCCCCCGCACAAACGCTCCATTTTTATACGACGATTGGGTCAATAATTGGCATTAAAATTAATAAAAATGATTGAAAAATTGTCACTCGCACGTAAGTGCTGCCAACTTGTGTCGCCAGAATTTCCTAGAATGCAACGCTTTTTTCAAAATAATTCTCAAACTAATTAAATAAAGAATAAAAAAAATATCTATGAAATGTAATGATAATAATATAATATTTGAACACCCGCAGCGTTCCATAATTCCCTGAAAATCATTTTAATGAGGAATTTAAAAACTCATTTTTTCATGTTCAGGGATTAGAACACTGACGAAATCACTGCCCCTCTCATGCCGCACAGCCCCTGCTCACAATACCTGTAGAACATCCTTAAGGTAGTATCCCGAGTCCGGTCGATAAAACAGGAAAAAATGAGGATTTGTAGGTTAGTTTCCAATTAATTGTTGATAATTCGGGAAAATGTGCTTTAATTTACCCGAAAAAAGTGATTAAACTATTCGAAAGTCATATCTTCAGCTTGTGAATAATTGGAGAAAATAAGTTCTTCCGGAAAAAATCTGAAAAAATCAACAATACTGCAGACATTGGGGCATTTTCTCAATTTTTTCAAGATTTTTCTTGATCACATGTATGAGATAGAGAGAGAGGCAAATAGTTACGACTACCTTCTAATTAAAATTTCTCGATAACTATACGGTGAATTGAATATTTTTTTCTTCTATTATTTAGTTAAAATGCTGTTCTCTTCGCCAATTGTTTTTAAATAATGGGTCGACTTTGTGGTTTTTTAGTAATTTCGTTATGTCTGTCCGATTTAGGGCGTTTCATCCCTACCACCGCTATTTTCAGTAACTTTGATAATTCATATCTCATAAACTATACGAACAAAAGTTATGAAAAAATGCAGAGAAATGTAGAAAAATATCAACCTTGCTACGGCATAAAAAAATAAGGGGTTAAACTATTTAAAAAAAATTGGTTTTCATTATTATCTAATTTTTTTTTTCATTTAACATGGACAGCGTTTGGACTGCCTTAATCGTGTGATATTCTCGTTTAATTTGTAAAGAAAAGTTTTAACGAAATTCCTGGTTACATTATACGGGGTCAGCTTTTGTTCTACTTTCCAGGGATAAAATTGACGAGAACAAAAAACTTTGAGACTTTTTTTTCCTCTCTCTTTCTCTTTTTCTCTCGGTGACTTTCCGCTGGCCTCGAATTTTCCCCAATTTTTTTTTTTTTCGTCAACCCTCTGCAGTAGCTGAGTTACACGCGAGAGCAGGAAAGTTTGCCGCTGGATTATGGGATACTGCGACACACACCAGGAGGACACGTGGGAAATCATTGTAACTATTCCGCGTCGCCTCGAGGAGATGTACCGTCCAGGTGATTTTCCCTCTTCTTCTGTGGCACAGGGGGAGGATTTTTTTATTTCGCTGGATTCTCTTCTTTTTTTTTTCTCGTTCTTCATGCATATCAGAGTGGTGCTTGTAATGGCGGAAGATACCTCGTTGGGGTAGCAGTTGAATTTCAGATTTTATGGGAATTTTCGTCGAAGTGAAAAAATAAAAATTTAATGACCTTTCAAATTTTTACAATTTGACGGTTCTGAGGTAAAACAAAGATAAAAGCGATTTTTTGTCGAACTTTTCTTTGAAAACATCTCGGAAATGATTAAAATAACGCCTTTTTGCACTCTAATCTTTTTTTATAGCTCTTGAAATTGTTCGCAAAAAAATCATCTTTTATGAGAATAAAAACGACATTTCTTCATTAATTTCTGAGAAATTTCTAAAAAAAAAAACCGCCAAAATTCAATTTATCCTGTTTTACCTCAAATTTATCCAATTGTGAAGATTGGAGGAAAAAACGATTTTTCTCTAATTGTTATTTTTTTGTTATATTATATTAATATATAATATATTATTATTATTTTTCTTGGAGAATTTGCAGAGGTAACAAACAGGGATTGATGGAAAATCGCACCATTTCGCTTAATCTCCGAAATATTTTTCAAGAATTAATGATAAAAAAAAGACTCATTCTGTTTTACCTTTTTGCTATTGAATTAATTGAAAAAAAAAAAAAAACGGAATTCTCGACTCCTGTTTATTTTACTGCATTTGCGTATTGTAGAGAAAAAAGTGGGGGAAGAGGGGAAGCAGCAGCGAGAGAGGAGAACGTTGAGATCAAAAAGTGCCAAGATAAAGAATTGATAATTATCAAAACGATTGAACAATAATTTTCTTTATTATTTAATTAATCTCAATTGATTTGAATAGTTTTTGAATTGTAAAAATAATTCTCATAATATTTATTTCGATGAAAAAACACAGAAATAAATTCATTTTTATCCCCAAAATTTCTCGAATCACCCGAAAAAAAACTTTTGAAATATCGCTAAACCGTCAAAAGATAATAATAATCTGGTTTTCAATTCCGCAGACGAAAATACATAAGAAAATAATTCGTAGACGGCATAACGTTTCTTACATTCGATTTTCCCGTCACTTTCTTTTACGACGCATATTTTCAAAATGATAAAATACGATTTTTCCTTCCATCACACAAACACGAACGAATAAATGACAGCAGTACTACTGTATAAAATCGACATAAGTCTATTTTTCCCACAGATTCGTGATATAATAAAAATGAAAAAAAAAAAATGAAATAAAAAAAAACGGTAAAAATAAAATTCTACGTTGTCTTGAGATAATAAAAAAGATAAAAATAAAATTTCAAAAATAACAAATAAAATTGTAAAAAGAATGTGATGAAGAGAAAGAGAGAGAGAAGAAGAAGCAAGTAAAATTGACATTTATTTTGGGTCGACGTCGTGTTAGAGATTTTGAGATTACGAGTGTCTACGTTTTTTTTTTTTTTTCCAAGAATGAAACTAAATGTCTTACAAAAAAGATTGAAACACGCATATAAATGAGACATGACACAAAGTCTACAGTAAATGTTTTTTATTACTTTTAAATAAATAAATATTTTTATATCGTCGTTTCCTTACATTTGTCTATTGTTAATGAATGACTCAACTTATTCGCGCAGCATTTCGAATTATTTTACTTAAATTTAAATTCGACCGTTTTGTTTTGCTTTTTTTTTCACTTTTCTAAGTGAAAAAATAGAAAACAAATCATAATAATAATAATAATAATAATAATGATAATAATATATCGTTGCCTTACGCCCCTTTGCTTCTAAGGCGACGATATATTATTATTATTATTATTATCATTTTTTTTCTATTTTTTTAAATTATGTTTTCTTACTTTTATTTATTGAAAAAATTTATTTCAACTTTTTGAAGACAAATATCATTTGTTTGAAAGAAAAATCACTTTAAACTTTTATTAACTTGGTTTTTTTTTTAAATTCTATTTTTGAAAAAATGCGCAATGAATTTTATTTATCGTCATTTTTATTTGATTTTTTGCTTTTCCATTTTTTTTCTTGCAAGAATTTTATTGCTCAATGAGTGCGAATTTATGTGAATTGGTGCAAAATTGTAATAAGAAACTTGAAGGAAAATACCGAGATTCATTGTGAATGGTTTGCTGTTAAACGTGAGTAAAACAATAGGGTCAAGTGAGAGAAAAAAAAAAGAAGGAAAAAAAAAACAACGAAATCCTTGAGAAACGAATACTTGAGGGTCTTACAGGAGTTTAGGAGTTGCCGAACTACTGAGGAACTTTTTATCTGGAGTGCTGGACAAAGCGTTAATCCTCGAGTTAAAGAATAAAAGTTAACTGGTAAAATAGACCATTGTGCTCGAAATATTGGGTGAAAAAAAAAAATTGTGAAACTTTTGAAAATGCAGTTACGAAAATTACTTTGGCCGCTGTTTTTAAATGTGATTTTTAGGAAGTGTTAAGTGTGAAAATAAATATAGATGAAATAAATTCATTTTTGTTCCAATTTTTTCTGTTTCAAATGTAAAAAAAAAATGGAAACTGATGAATATTTAATTTTTTTTTATATGAACGTAAGATTAAGTTTTTCCATCTTTCTCATGAAAAAATGAAAATAATTTATGGAAATTTTGTTAATTAATTGCATTTTATCTATTCACTGTTGAATTATGAGAAGAAATTTACCAATTCACATATTTCCACAGAAACCTCCAATTTTTCTCAATAACCTTTCAAATTATCGGTAATTCATCCAATAATCGATATTCCCCGAGAAATTTCATCAAAATAAACATAAAAAATGAATTTAAAAAAAAATGAAAATTTGAGTTCAATTTTAACAGATTTTAGCGTTTAATTATCAGAGTAAATTTCACCAATTCTCAAATATTTGCGTAGAAAACTCAGATTTTCATTAATTCATTGAACTTTCAAATTCAAACACAGAAAAGTACACGAATATTAATTTGAATTTGCAATGAGTCTCAAAATTGAAATTTCAAAGATAAAGTGAAAAAAAATTCAACAAATTGAAATTTTGATATTTTTCTTCGAATGTTACGAACTTGGATTAAATATCATTTAACATTGATTAATGAGCCATTGCCACAGTGTTTGTACAAAGTTATTGGACTAATTTATTTAAACATTTGAGTGATAGACTTCAAACAGAGTACAAGTACCTAGTGAAATTTCAAGGAAAATTGTTGACAAGGGTTAATTCGCATGCGCAGCTAAATATTCAGTATATTCACAGTGTCAGACACTTGGGGTACTTTAGTTTGTGAAGAGTGATGCCTCAGCTTAATTGGAGTATTACATATATTTTGTACTCCCCAAGTGCGATCTTTCACCTGCCCGCATTTCCTACTTAAGTCTTATCCCAAAGGAATTATATCTAACTATGTGAAATGTTATCTTATCATTTCACTGAAAACTCATTTTCACCAGAATTCATTTCTAAATATATATTTGATTATCAAATGATATTAATATCAAAATTTAATCAAATTCCATAATCAAATTATTATGGAAATAATTTCAGATATTTCAAGATAATTTTTTTTTTTTTTTTTCAATTTAATTATTAAAAAAATTACATTTTAAGAGGATTTTTCGAAAAATTTACTGTTAAAAATTTTCCGTCTGAATTTTGCGCGCAAAATCTCGGAAATTTCAAACGAGTCACATTTCCACTGCAATTTCAGATAATTATGTCATTGAAAAATGAACACATCATTGATTTTCAAATAATTTCACGCCTCGATATCAATGGAATTTGTAAATTTCAATTTAATTATTTCTTGAAAATTTAGTAAAAATACGAAAAATTCAAGAAAAACATTGAAAATTCGAGTCATTTTGATTCTAAATATTCATGATCAGTTGAAAATTCAAGTAAATTGTAGAATTTCTGTCTCCATTTTACTGAAGACTCATAGATTCCTTTGAATTACCTCTGAAACTCACAGATTTCATAATCATCTTCCCATAAAAAAAATTCAATATCACGTTTATTAAAATTCCCCTCAAATTGTCTATGAAATTTCCATTTTTTGCATGAATCCTTTCTTTTAGAAAATTGGAAGAGCTACAAAAAAGGTTTCTTGCCTTTTTTTCTCACTCGCTCCAAAGATATTCGCAATTTAATCTGAAATTTTCCCAGAATCATGAAGAAAGTAAAAAAAAATCTTCTTTACAATGATTTCATCCTAAATAAAATCTCCTCGACAATTAGTGCCATCAAAAAAAAAAAAAAGGCAAACAGAAAGAAAATCCCTGAAAGTACCGAAACAAAAGAAACGAGTGTAAAAAAAAAAGATTAAATTTATTTTCTACCACCGGCAAATCGAGGAAATACGATTTTCTCTTGCTGAAGGAATAAAGGGACTCTCACTCGAACACCTTTCAGACACGAAGGAAACAGGAAAACCAGAAAAATACGGCTCAATTACTTTGCTTGTGCTTTCTTTTCAAGCACAGTACTCCGGAGGCTTGAGCGCCAAGCTAGTAATTAGCGGTGAACCCAATTAGGAGAGGGGCCATTTCAATTAAAAGCATCCCATCGCCACGGAGAGGAGGAGGAGGAGGAGAGGAGAAGAGTTTCAACGTCACCGAAAAATTTTCTATCCTTTGACGCCTCCTCATTATAGCCTGCCTGCAATTTAACTTATCACGTTTCACTTGATAATCAAAATAAATGTGAATTGAATGAAATTTTGTGAATTAATTGAGGCGAATTATTGATTTAAAAGATGGAGAATAAATAGAAATACATTTCTACGTATTTCCATCATTTTTTTTCTTTGATTTTTCAGTTCCGAGGTGAACAATTGCTCACAATAGAGAAGACACCTATTTTTTTGTTTTTTTTTTAGTTACTATAGATTATGAATGTTATATAAAAAATATGAAAATTATCCTCATGTGCATTTTTTCAGTGTGTCAAAAGGACAGTGACGTCATTACACTGTATTGGACTTTAAGCCCGTCCTGCCCTCTGTGTGTTAGTTTTAATTTACTTTTATTTTGATTAATAAATGAATAATTCCGAGAAATTTACCCCGATAATGCTTCTAGAGTAATTCGTTGAAAAGTTGAATGGAATAGAATCAAAATAAATCAATTACAATTTATTCCAGCAACATTTAACCTAAATACAAACTGTCGATATGTTGGTTATGTCAAGTTTATATGCGAAAATAGCGGTGGCGCTACTAACGAGCAAACTGGAAACTAATAATTCAGTGTAATGACGTCATATCTGGAAAACGTTGAGTTCAAACATCTAATTTTTAATTGATTATTATTAATAATAATTGATATGAAAATAGAAAATTTGATGTGCTACAGTATTCTAAGATATTATGCATTATGTATAACGTAGTATTATACAAAAAAAAAAATATGTGCCTTCCCTATTGGCCAGTTGGCCCATTAATGGACCAGTTAGCCCATTGATAGGCCACTGGCTCAGTTCGGACCAAACTCCAGCCTTTCCTAGCATGATTCCTCAAAAAATGGGTATATTTTCATTTTTGGGCCATTGGCCCATTAATGGGCCACTTTTAGCGCCGAACCCAATTAGAACCGGAGCCATTTCAATTAAAAGCATTCCATGATCACGAAGAGAAGAGAAAGAAGATTTTCAACGTCACCAAAAAAATTTCCTATCCTTTGACGCCTCCTCATTATATCCCCCCTCCAATTTACCTCATCACGTTTCACTTGTTAATCAAAATAACTGTGAATTGTATGCAATTAATCATGAATTAATTGATGCGAATTATTCACTAAAAAAAATATGGAATAATGAGAGATAGATTTTCACGTATTTCCATCATTTCTCTTTTTTCTCTTTGCCTTTTAATTTCCGAGGTGAACGATCGCTCACATTAGCATCGCATCATTGGTGAACTCAGTGATGCGATGAAACAAAGGAGAATTGAAGGAAGTGAACTTTCATCTTATTTGCATGGAATCTTCTTTTTTTTTCTTCTCTCTCTCTCTCTCCCTCTTTCTCTTCCTTTTTTCTCTGTTCACCGAAATGTCTCGTGTGCCGGCGAGACAGCTGACGTGAAATTTCCAATTGGGTTTGTACTAATTCAACCGCGTGAGTCTCGTTCTTGTGGAAAGACACATTGTGCAGATAGTTTTGTTGTATACATGGGCATTTGGCGGAGGGGCAAGGGGGGGGGGGGGGTGGGGGAGAATCAGGGACGATGAAAGGGATGTGAGGCGAAAGAATTGACCAATTCCGTATGTGGAAGGGAAAAATTCAATCTACAACGAAAGTTTGTAATTTAATTTTTTCTTCTTTTTTTTTTGGCTCCGATGATTGAATTTGTTTGGAGTTTTTCTTTACTAGTGTTTTTATTTCATTTTTTTTTCTTGATATAAAACAAATCGAGTGAATGATTTCTTTGCTCCATTCCAAACGATGAATTTTACACTTTAATTGAGTCTTGGGGAAAGTGCAAAGGAAATTCTCCAAAGTAGAGAGAATCGAGTGTTGTGATTTTTTGAGATGGCAAATAATAATTTGAAATGTCTCGTTTCGAGAGAGCAGAAGAGGGTGATACTAGATATTCTGTGAACGTGCAGAAATAAAAAATGACAAAAAAAAAACAGAGAGAGAAAAATAAAGAACGTCACCTATTGAAGTGAAGAGAGACGTGAGCACTGAGCTTTAACAAAGGAACGACTGTGAGTCTCTTCTTGTGCCATTTGACACGGCTAGAATTTAAAATGTCTTTCGAGTTCTAGTAAAATCACTTTGTAGCAATTTTACACTCTAGTTTCAATTTTTCTTTTTTTTTTTTTTAATGAAGAGAGAAAAAAGGGCAATGAGGAAGAATTTTCAATAAAGAATGGTAATTCAATTTTTGGGCAAAAATTTAGGTAAATTTTTGCATTTTTTTTATTCATTTATTTTGATTAGACCCAACAGCCGAAGCCAATGACAGGGTCAACGTACAAATCATATACAAGTTCCTCCAGTATATTATAAAAAAAAAAAAAAAAAAAAAAAAAAACAAAAACAACATTCGATAAATTAAAGCATTTACAGAGCATAAACAATTAGAATTCGCTCTTCATACCTCCAGTATCACATACTCATTACGTTCATTCAATAACAATTTTCAACACAACTCTATCTCATACTTTTGACATAATTAATCGCAGCTTTTGTGATACACTGTAAAGATGATACCATAATCACGCTTTGTGAAGGCGCCTTATAATTCTGTTTCTATTTTTTTTTTTTTTTTTTTTTTTTTTTTTAATGAAAAAAAAAATATTTTTGGTTTTTCCATTTTTTTTCAGAATATTTGGCTTCCAATGAATGAACATTGAGAGCCAAATCAATAAATTATGAAAAATTTTTGAAAAAAATTACAATGGAAGTGGGTGGAGTTGAGTCAATAAAAATTTATCAACAAAAACCCGAATGTCGCAAATAAGATAGATTCCTTTTTGAGGCCTATGCACCACTAAGAAAAAAGGAAAAATAAAAAAAAAAAGCAAAATCACGCTATCTCGCTTAGTTTCCGAGATATTAAAAAAAAAGAGTAAAAAAAATGAAATTATCCTCTTTTACCTCTCAACTATCAAATTATTATCAAAATATTCTTACAAATTATTGTGCAAAGACACTTTGATGAAAACTAATTGAACGTAATTTCAAAGTAAAACTACGAGTGATTAATTTCATTAGTCTCAGTGAGGGATGCAAATTGTGATTCTCTACTTTGAGGTAAAACGCGAGAGAAGACTAGAGTGGAATGAGTGAGAATGGGGGGGTTAGTGAAGATTCCATAGTTGTAGGAATAAGTACACTCTTAACCAGAGGTCACCCATCGTATATATACGAAGTGAAGGAGAAGTAATTTCTGGGATTCTCGGTATCCCAATGGTCTCAACTAAACGGCTCAGTCTGACCCATGTTATACTCTACTTCCTACCACATTGTCCTGAATATTTGTTCGCATAGCCGGACTATCCACTTTCTGTTAAAATTTACCCACCCCCTCCCCTCTCCCTTTGCTCTTTTCACTGTTGACTTGTGGGCTGCCTTAGGTAGGAAGTAATTGCGGTAACGATGGATAATTGCCAGAAAGTTTAAACTTTTGGACTTAATTTATTCAGTATTTTGTTTTTTGTTCAAATGATTTTTTTAAAAATAATATCCAATCATTTTCATTAAAAACTGCCATTTATCCGGTTTTTTTTTTTAATTATCTGAAAATTTAAGGGAGATCAGAAATTTTTAGGAATTATTATTTTTTTGTAGAAGGAGAACAGAGCTACAAAAGAGATTATCACGAAAATTACTCCATTTCTCTTCAATTTCGAGATATTCCAAGAAAAATGGAGATCTTGCTCGACTTTTCAAGCTACTTGATAGAATCCAAAAAATCCCATATTCAATGTTTCTAAAATATCTCGAAAATTATGAAGTTTACACGAATTCAGCAAGAAACCATTCTTGTAGCTTACGAAATTCTCTAGAAAGAGAGTCTTTTCACCTCTTCCTCTAAGTCCACTCATTCCAAAGTCATCTTCAGAATAATCTGCACGAAAATTTTTTGCACAAATTTATTTGATGGATTTTCTTTGAAATCAGTGAATCTAAGAAGAAATGTCGAGAGAGTTTTCTTGTAGAATATTTTAAGAGCTGGAAAAAAAGATATCTTTATTAATCCTCGTTAATCCAATCGTTACTCTACTCAATTAAAAATACCTCAGAAACGATTGGATTAACGAGGATTAAAAAAAGAATCTTTTTTTCAGCTCTTAAAATACTCCACAAAGAACTTTTTCTGATATTTCTCCCAAAACCCACTGATTCCAGAGAAAATGCATTAAATAACTCCTCTCCAATTTTACTTCAGAATCCAATCAAATAATTACCTCGAATCTTCTCCATCAAATTATCTCAATATCTCCAAGTAAAGTAAAAAAAGAATCAATAAAATAGAAAAATTTTAATAATAAAAATAAGAAGAAAAAAAAATTGAAAAAAAATAGACTCATCTCCGAGACATCCAATTTTCCAGTTTATGCCGAGATGGTATTTATCGTCCTCACGAATTACGTTGGAAAGCCCAAGCCCCGCTGAGAAGTCACGAGAGACGTCCCGGTTCTCCAGTTACCGTGAAAAATTGAAGCCATCGATCATCAGCTCGTCTCTGCATCTCTTCCCCCCTTCCCCTCATTTCCCCTATTTTTTTTGCCCTTCTTTTTATCCATACACATTCATCTATCTCTCGGGGAAAAGGCCAAGTCGAAGGCCATCGTGAATATCAAATTCATCGATTTCATCATTAGCATAATATTACCGGAAGCAAAAAAAAATGAAAAAAAATAAAAAAAGGTAGGAGAGAGAAGAAGAAGATAAAGAAAATAGGAAACGTGAGAATAAAATTAATTTCTCGTTTCACAGAAACGTCAATTAATCAAATTGTTTTCTTGGATAGATGCAAAGAGAGACCTTTTCCCTCAATTATCCAAAGCTCATTGTACATGAAAAGAGGGGGGAGAGGGGAGAAGAGGAGGGGGGAGGATCTCGTTAGTGCAGATAAATCCAGGAATTTTCAAGGCCCTCACAGACTCTTTTGTGAAACAGTTATATCCATACTACATTTCGCAAGCCCCGAGCGTCCGATCCTGAGCTTTCTGGCAGTTCGTGCGCGACGAAACTCACATATATATTTATATATATATATATACATATACAGATACTAAATTCATCCCTTGGGAGAATTTTCTACACTGCTGGGGACAAAGTGAAGCTGAGATTGTAGAAGGCCAAACGATTGTTTAGCCTTTCTTCGGTGGATATTTTGGAGGAGATAGTGATAGCATTTGTTTCAAGTGTTATGTAGATAGTGAGTGCGTAATGTTATCGCTGAAGTTTTGACGCATTTAATGTCAATTGCGTGAGATAGAGGTAAATTTAAAAAAAAAATTGAAGAAGGTAAGATGACTTGCATTGGGAAAAAAAAATCTGGTCTCAAATTCGAATATTCGAGATTTTTCAGGATTTTTTGAATTTTTATGAAATTTTCATGAAATTTTTATGAATTTTTTATGAACTTTTTACAAAATTTTTTTGAATTTTTTTTTTGAATTTTTCTTGATATTTTCTTAAATTAAACTGAAATTGTTTTTTGTGTTGGTAAATAGACTTATCTTCTATAGATGTAGATATAGATGATCAATGTTTTTTAGAGAAATTTTTTTTCATATTTATTTGCGCAATAATTATTTATTTATTATTATTTGAGACCAAATTTTTTGTTATTGTTCTGAGAACTATATCTCGGAGACTAAGCGAGATAACGCAATTCATGTAGAAATCTCTCTTATAGAGGATAATTAGAGCTAAAATCAAGATTTTCTCTAAAATTTCACTATTTCGCTTAGTTTCCAAGATATTCAATCTCAAATAATTCAATAGTAAAGACGTAAAAAATGAGTCAATTTGTCTTTATGAGTATTTTTCAAAAGATATCTCCGAAAATAAACGAGATAGCGAAATTTTGAACGATACCTTTTTTATAGCTTTTAAAATTCTCCACACAAAAGGATTCTTGCAACATTACGCTATCTCATTTAGTTTCCGAGATATTTTTTAGAAATGAATAATAATAATATTTTTAAGCAAAATTATTTTCAGATTTCATTTTAATTAAGAATTCAAAATACTTCAGTTAGCTTCTTTTAGAGAATATTTCGGAAATTAAGTGAGATAGCGAAATTTCTGTAGAACCCTTTCTTCTGTTGTTCTGAAAATTCTCTACAAAAAAGAATTCGTGCATAATTGCATTATCTCGTTTACCCCCCGAGATCATTTCCACCAAAATTAAAAAATCCCTCAAATCTAAAAAAATTACATAAAAAAATGTAAAACTTCCCCTCAATTCCCCAAACGAGAATTCCCCCTCCCCACCTCCAAAAAATCCCCTAAAAAACAAAGAAAAAAGAAGAGAAAAAAAAATCATACCAACGTCTCCGGCACTTGCAAATGAATCCCTCGAGAATAAAAAGGCGATTTGAAATGATTTACTTTAACAGAAATACGCGGATTCGGTAGGCGCTTTAACCGGTCGTCGATAATACCCGTGCACTCTGAAACGGATAGAAGTGGTGAGGAATGAAGGTAGTAAGAACTCAGAAAGAGAAAGAGAGAAAGAGGAATTGAAAAAGCCGCTCTTGGAAAATCCCTTAGCTTGTAGAAACGCGTTTGCCCTTTTCTAGTCTTGAATTCATTTTTTTACCTCCTTTTATTCTCTTATTTTATCGCAGCCCGTAATTCTTTCTCTTCGTGCATGAGGTGCGCAAAAAAAGAGAAAGAGAGAAAGAGAAAAAGGGTAAAAGTTGCGTACCACTGCCGCTCCTTTAAATCCTTTCCTTCGTTTAGGACAGGAGGACAACTCCTACGTTTTTCCCTTTTTTTTCTTCTCTTCATTCATCTCAACTCCTAAGAAATGCAACTCTCTCCTCTTCTTGGAGGGGGGGGGGGGGGGGATTAATTGCGCCGTAAAACGAGAAATTCAAATCCAAACCTCAAAGTAAGGAGGCAACTTCTTCCTCTTTTCTTCTTTCATTCGTTCCACTTTGTTCATCGTCAAACTGAAAAGATTCTCCTCCTCTTCCCCCCCCCCCCCTTTTTGCTCTTTCTCTCTTTTTCACTCGTTGCATAGCTTTTTCTCGCTTATGTCTTTCTGCCTCCAACCTACTCTTCAGCTGGATACTTCTTATCTCTCTTGAGTCTGCAATCAGTATTGCAAATTGCTTGCAATCGACCTCAAACTATCCAAGTCCTTCTTTTTCCCTCCATTCCCCTCCCCTCCCTCCCTTTCTATCTCTTTCCACTAGACTTTTTACCCCCATCGTAGTGAAATTAATTCAATGTCTCAAGACAGATGGGATTTATTATTTTCCAAATGCTCAAGCATTTGTGGGGGGGGGGGGGGGGACTGGGATCTCATTAAATATTATATCTATTTCAATTCTTTTCATCATAAATGAGAGGAGAAAATGTTTTTTAACGAAAAAAAAGGAGAATTCAGTGGAGCAAGAGATTTTATCATGATTTTAATATTGAATTTTTTCAATACTCGATTTATTTATTCAGAGACTCCAATTTATTTCAATTAAATCAATGATTCTATGAATTATTTAGGCGGGAATGTCTGACGATTTATTCGCTATGAATATATTATTATCATTGAATTGTAATTAAATTTTATGATCAAATATTTTATGAAAATCTTTAGTAAATTATCGAAAATTCGAATTTTCTTGGGTTTTTTTTGCTTGAATAATTTAAACTAATATCGGTTTTAATTAAAAATTTGTTATAATATTCATCAATTTTTATGAAAAAAAAAGAATTCTCAGTGGAACAGAATCAGTCGAATTTTTCAACGATTTTTGTATAAAAATATCTTCAAGATTAATAGAGATAATTAAGGATTTAAACAATAAAAATAAGCCTTATCTCCTTAATCCATTTTCATAAAAAAATTTCGAGAGCTACAAAAAAGCAATAGGATTAAAAGGGCGTATCTCCATGAGTTTCGAAGAATATTTTCCAAAAATTAAAAGCCAAAAAGAAAAATATAAATTTATCATATTCTACTTTTTTACAACACGAGAATAAATTTTCTATAAAAATTACTGTATAAATCACATTAACTCAGGGATCAAGCGTCAGATTTCTAAAAATATGTCAGATATCACATTAAATATTGCAGACTATCTGAGATTATTTGCCTCAATAAAAGTTAATTTTTACTGTATCGTCCAGTATTTTTTTTGGAATGTTAACTCGATTTACTAAAACTTATATGAAAAATTGCGAATTATTATTATTATACGATTAATAATGTTTGTGGACTTTTCCATAAATTTTTCACTGTTTTACAAATTTTTTGGAGTTTCTAATTGATTTGTGAGATTTAAATGATAATTACAGATTATACGATTTAATAATAACGTCTTTTATTCAATTTACATCGACAGGTTTCGTTTACCGTGATTATCTATCAGTCGATATATTGAGTTTCTGTCTAATATTTGATGCGATAATTTAAATTTTCTTGAAAACATTTCTGTGCTTAAGAGGTAAACTAGGATAAGTCAACAAATCCCAAGTTTTCAGGAGAGCCGAAAAACTGAATTCTCCATGTTCCCAGTGAATTTTTTAAGACTTACCATTCAATAAACTTCGAGGGCCTCCTAATTCATAAACCAATGAGTTTGCAGGCTTTTCCCCTGAGTTTCCTCAAGATGATACTGGATTTTATGACTTATCTTGGGTAGCTATATATTTTGAAGAAGATAAGTCGACTTATTTTTATCATTCATCTCTAATGATAAAGATAAGTCGACATATCCAAGACTGTTTTGAATCACTGACAGACAAGGTATTTTTGCAAAGTATTTTTATTAATAAAAAAATTAACATTGATTCGTAACTTCACCCTTATTCAACAAAAAATAGTAGTCTTCGAACTCTCCTTCAATTCTTAATTATTAATTTTATATGAGATCAGATATACTGAGGAAAAATTAGTTGTGAAGAGGTCTAACTGGACAAATAAATTCATCGTCATAATCGTTCAATATTGAAGGGAGGAAATAGGATAAATCAATTTTTTTCGTCAATCCTCTACACAGAATATCTTTGAAGCTAACGGAGATACGCCCTTCTTGCACTGAGCCTTTCTTGCAGAGAATTCTAAGAGCTAGAAAAAGGATGAGCGTAGGAACAGCGTATTTCCGTTATTTACCAAAGTATTTGAGGACAATTTTTGACTTAAAAAATCAATTTATCCTGTTTTACCCCTTCGCTATTGCATTGTTAATAAAATATCGTGGAAATGAGCGGAGTATCAAAATTTTTGGAAGAACCTTTTCTGTAGCTCTGATTTCCCTTCACAAAAAGAGTCTTAACAATAATGTCATTATCTGGCTTAGTTTTTTAGTGATTTTTCATGAAGAAATGATCGAAAAAGGCCATATTTCGTTTTACCTTTTCACCACTGAAATCTATGAAGTTAAAAAAATAATAATTTATGAAGTTGAAAAAAAAATCTATGAAGTTTTGTACATTTCAGAATTCAGTGATGAAGCAGTAAAATGAAGTCAGCCCCTTTCTCGATCGTCGTCTCTGAAGAATAACGCAAAGATTGCATCAGATAGGAAAATTATAGGGAGAACTCCTCCTATAGCGGAAAATCAGAGCCACAAAATTAGTCATAAGGAAAATCTCAACATTTCGCTTAGTTCCCGAAACCATTCATTAGAAATGGTCGCAAATTACTTCTCCAGTTACTCAATATCCAGTAAATTCTCATCATTCAGCATATTTCTTTTTTTCTACTGATTCAACATATTTTACTGTCATATCTCCGTATCTTAATCGTCCTCCTCAGCTGAGTATGAATCATCATAATAATCTACCGCACAATCGTCAGTCACAAGATTTTCATAGAATGCATGATCATCTTCATCAATGTACTTTAATAATTGCTTCAAATCTTTTTTCTTCTCCTTACTGATAGGATGAGGCCCACGTATTTGTGAAACGTTGAATTTTGGGACATAACGGTTTCGTCTCATATCAAGAAGAAGGAATTCTGCATTTTCATCCACAGTATTTTTGTATTGAATGAGACCCAGGGTAGTCTTGAGGTATCTCATCCATTGTACAGGGCGAAAAAGAAATTTGTCCCCGACAGTATTCCTTTTGGGCTTCTTCAAAGCACCTTCGAGGAGCTCGGAAAAATTGAGCTGATGTTTACCGCTCATGACGATTACTTCGTACCTTTCTCCCATATTCCTAATCATGGTATAGTAATCTCTTGGCACATGAATTTTTTTTACTTTTTTTTTTTCTTTTTCGATAGCTGCATGATCACTATCACACTCATTTCGCGTGTGACCTGGAAGTAAAAATTTGTGCTCAATGCATTTAAGAGTCGATTTTTTTTGGAGGACATACATGTACATTGCTGATATTATGAAATTCTTATTTTGGCCAGCACAAGAATCACTATAAAATATAACCTGCTCAACTGTGTCTGGCAACTCCATGAGGAATTTGAAGATACCTGAAGCAACTTGATTAGCACCTCTTGAAGCTATAGCTTCGTGCCACATAAAATTGTGACTCTGCCCAGTATTGCAATTATGACAAGTTAGATTATAAGTCCACAACTGTCTAGAATAAAAAACTGCCGAAGTTGGGAGGCTTGGAGTTGGGAGACATTGTTGCATGTCAAAAGTTGCCATAATTATTCTCTCGTTGCTGGATTTTGCCAGTTCTTTATCACATTTCTTAGCGTCATAAATAGCAGCAGCCATATTATGATGACAAGTTATTTCTTCTGAAATATGTGATTTTTCAAATTCTGTTTTGGCTTGCTCCAATTGTTTCTGTAATTCATCACATGTTTTGCAGGTGTCAATTTTCGGTTCCTTGAAAGTCAAATTTAATTTGTGAAATTCGCGGTCGTAGATCCATCGGGACACTTTATCATTTGGATATTTCTCGCAATATAAATTGTACAAAACAGTTCCATTGTAATGAGAAGGCAAAATTCTTTTATCCGTGTCTCTTCGAGCATAATGAGACTGATACGATGGAAAACTTAGGAGATGGGCTTTAACCAGATCCAGTTTTTCATCAGAAATTTTGCAAACTGGTTCGTGACGACCTCTCTGATCACTCGTTGGGATCCCAGCTTCGTTCTCATTTTTCTTCTTAACAATGGTATCAATGAAAGTATTTGACACATCATAGATTTTTTGAAAACAACCTTTGCAAAGTTTCTCGGGTGCCCCATTGATTGACACAGAGTATTTCAATGTATACTGGCGTTCACGCCTTTTTGAGGGTGAACACTTGGAAATTCTGGAGATTTTCTTCGGGATTATTGAAATATATGCAGCTAAATGACGGCGTTGTGAATCCACATCAATCATCTTTCGATAAAATTCTTGATGCAAAACTTTACAATGCTCATTGGAGATCCTCTCTGAGCATTTCATACGGCAAGGAGTGAGCTTCCTACATTGACGAGCTCTCATAATTCTTCCCGAATCTGTCTTATATGCGTCGCCATTAATTCGAGCTTTTTTCCTGTGCAATCTAATTTTTGAGTTACTGGATTTCACATATCGTCTTACGCGTTTTTTCAATGGCGAACCTTGAATTTCCTCATTCTTCCTTTTCCGACAGTTACGTTTGCGCTCACCTAGATAATTATGCAATTAATCAGTGATTCGTTATCGAAATTCCCGCCACTCATAAAATTTATCAGTGAAATCAGTAGCGAAGAGATAAAACAAGAGAAGTCTTTGTTTTCTCATTTATTTTTTGTTGTTATTCCCTCAGGAAATGAGTTAGATGGGCCATTCGAACCTGAATTTCTTTAGTGACTCTTGAAATTCTATACTAAAAAAGATGGATAACATCGTCGTATCTCACTTAGTTTCAGAGATATTTCCTTCAGAATGATCTCAAAGATGAGTCGATTCAAACGATTTTACCTCTTCATTTCTCAAAATTTGAGAAGTAAAGAGGTAAAACAAGATGAATCGACTTATTCTTGTGATCATTTCGAAGGAAATATCTCGGAAACTAAGCGAGATAAGGCGATATCACTCATGTTTTTTGGAAAATTCCAAGAGTTACAAAAGAGACTCAAGGCAAAATCGTCCTATCTCGCTTGTTTTCCAAGGTATTTCCAAAAAAGTGAATGATAAAAAAATAGACTTATCTCATTTTACCTCTTCACTACTGGAATGAAAAGTAGAATCCATTAACAAGATCACTAGTAGCTACTTTTGCAAATATCTTGAAATTGAGTAGGTTTCGAGAAAAGTCTAAAAAAAATTTTTTTGACGAGAATTTCATGACATACATAAAAGGTCCCTAGATAATTCTCCCCTCGTGGTTTACCAGATATTTATGAAAAGAGCTACACGTGACGTTTATACTTCGCCTGCTCACTAAGGAATTAGGAATATTGATTGAGCTTTCTCACCAGAGTTATTATTCTCTTCGACGAAACTGCTCTCTTCTGCTGAGGGACTGTAGGAACTTTCTGAAACTGAAGAGTGGGCAAGTTCGCATGATATCTACTATTTGAATTAAATTCAGTACCGAAGAAGTAAAACAGAGTAAAACGATTTTTTTCTGCAATTTATCTATAAGAATATCTCGGTTTTACTTCTTTACTGCTAATACATATTTTTCTTTACCAGTTTCGTAATCTTCGCTTCTTTCATCATAATTTTTCTCAGTTGCTTTACGTAGTTCTCGTGAAGGACCATCAGAGTCATCTTGGGCCTCTGTAAATAATGTGAACAAATTTCCCAGTAGATTATTAAATTATAATGAGTAGAGTAAATTATAAATAGTAGGAAAATTCAGTAGTGAAAAGATAAATCGAAACAAGTCTATTCTCAGTCATTTTTTTCCTTCAGAAAATTTCGAAATGAAGTGAGACAGAGTATTGCCAATTATCATTTTTATAGCTCTAGGAATTAAAAAAAAAAAGACGAAGGCAAAAAGATGCATCTCCATCAATTTCTGAGATATTCCATTCAGAATCATGACGCAGGAAATTTAATTTATCCTATGTTATCCTTTCACTACTGATATCATACATTTACTCCAATATTAACATGATTTGAAATTTAATCCCATACCTTGCGATAGAGACATTGATCTGAAACTCAACAACAAATTTGGAGCAATCTCATCGATTGTCACAGGCTCCACTGAATCAGACTGCTCTTCGTCAGTATTATATTCTCCCCCACTCTCAATATCATTGTTTTTTCGACTGGTGTCGATGAAATTTTCTAATGAAAAACGATTTTTCTCTTTTTTTTTGCGCTTTATCGTAGAAGACAAAACTTTTCCATCGATACCAGCATTGAGTATCGCTGGTTGTGAATCTTCTTCATTTTTCCTCTTTTTGCCTTTATTCATTGTCATGATTGAGACTTCATCATTCCCAAGCAATTTTACTCCTTTGAATATTCCAGGAGCTAACGTCTCCACTTTGATAATCTGAGGTTTTTTCCTCCGAATGTCTTGTACAGCTGATTTTGGGTGCTCCTTTGCCATTTTAATTACTGTAGTCTCAGATTCTTGCTGCTTGGATTTTTCACTCAATCTGAATCTCATATCTGGAACGTTTGAATACGCAGAATAGATTATAAAATAATAAAATGAAGAAATAGTCTCAAGGGAAATAAATCAGAAAGTGTATAAGTAAGATAAGTCGAAAAATTTGATTAAAAATATTTTTACGATAGCTCGGAAGTGAAGGATTCCATGAGAATTCATTAGTAGCCTTTTTTGTAATCTACGAATTTCTCGACCTTCACCCTCTTGTGCTCACACCATCCGAAACCATACTGAAATGGCCTGCATCTCGGTAGGGTTTTGGGCGGTCGGAGCACGAGAAGGTTAAAAAGCCTATTAACATGTTTCCCTTGATCCATTCCTTTGGAGATAATCGCAAAGAAATATAGATGTAATTCATCGACTTTTCTTTATTCACTGCTCCGAAATAGAAAAGTTACAAGCGTCTTACTTTGGGATTTTTCCATATATTCAGGGCCATGACGCAAATGTCCACCTCTCTTCGGTTGGAAATCGTCTTCACTGTCGCTTTCTTCGAAATCTAACAAATTAAAAAATGAGAAATAACTGGAAGAGAATTTCTTCTCAAATTCAGCGATAAATAAGAAAAACAGAATACATCAATTTATCTTTGTGATCATTTTCCCTATGATATCTCAAAAAGTGAAGAAAATGGAGTGACTTGGCTCTAATGCTCTTCCGTAGAGCATTTCAAGACCTACCAAAAAGGTAAAGGGCAAAAGAGGCGTATCTCCAATAGTTTCGGAAATATTTTTTAGAAACCACAAAAGAATATTTTTTTTTTATTAAAAAAAAATAGGTAAATCCTGTTTTTCTTCTTCGCTATTGAATAATTACTATTCAATAGCGAAGAAGGAAAACAGGATTAACCTATTTTTTATTTTTTTAATTAAAAAAAAATATATTTTCTGTGGTTTTTAAATAATTATTATCATGTATCAAAATATTATTCCATTACCTCGTTGCTCTCCACGTTTCTGTTTTCTGTGTATTGTTTGGCTGCGTTTTTGTGTTTGACCTTGAGAAGCGTCAGTGCGAATCCCTGATGTTATTTGGCTTTTGTGTTTTTTCCAGCAGTTTTTGCTTTTTTTCGCAAGCTGTGTACCTAGAAATGAAGCGTTATTAAGATTCCCAAATTCTCGGAATTGAATGATGAAATGTGATAATAATTTCCTACTTAAATATATTTCTGGAGTGAAAAAGTGAAACAGGACAAATAGACTAATCTGTGTGATTATTATTATTGAAATATCCCACTCATTTTCCGAGATATTACTCAAAAATGAACTTCACCTGTTTTACTAACTCAATACTGAAATACTACATAATCTCTGCATTTAAAAAACCCAATGAAATCATTTGAAATATCAATAAGTAACGAATAAATTGATTAGTCGCTCCATCACTCCATTATGAGTTCTTTGTTCAATTAATATAATCAATATAACGCACTGCATGCATAATTGACATACCTTTTTGCTCCTTCTTACGTTTATCAATCGTTTTCTTCATTTTAGAGAAAATCAACTCATTAAAATAATAAAACCACGTCTTTGCTGAATTGTGGATTCAAACTTCACTGGCCCGCCAAGAACTGATGCCGGCTGTTGCCAAAACAACACTAATACTGTAGCAGCCGGCATACATCACTCGCACTCACACAAGTGAAATATATATATATATATATACAGAATAAAAACCTCATTCTTTGTCATTGTGATGCTCCAATGGAAGGATCATCGCGGAATCGCCGCGTAATGGATGATCAGCAATCGATAAAATAGGAAAAAATTCAATACTTCAATCTCGAATAATCGAATGAAATGACGAAAATTGCCGTTTACTAATTAATATCTCATTGAAAAGATATGTCGACATATTTTTTTTTCATAAATAATCATGTTAAGATAAGTCGACACATCTTAAACGAAACTTGACTGTCAACAAAATTGAGACTTATCTCATTTGTTTTTTATCAATAAAATTGTTGCAAATTGTTTTTAGACCAAATCCTTCCGTGACATGATGTACCATCACGTTATCTATCAATTCCCATTGATAACTCATTTTCGCGAAAATTCGACTTATCCTAGTTTACCTCTTAAGCACAGATTTAATTTCACCCATTTTCAATGATTCGGTTTAGGCGACAGAACAGTGAAATTTAATTGATTTTTTTGCAACATTTTTCAAACTTTTTTTCCTCTTCGTGTACTAAATTCTCAAGTAAATATCTTAAAAATTAATCGAGATAGTGAAATTTTCATAGATACCTTGTTCGTTGTTCTTGAAATGCTCTACAAAAGAAAATTCCCACAAAAATTCCCCTATCTTTCCTATTTTCCAAGCAATTCACTCAAAAACAAGAAAAAAAAGCGAACCCTCCCCCTTCCTATAAATTTCTCCCATCCCAAATTTTTCTCTAAATTAAATCAACAAGGTGATAAATTTTGCCACATCCTCTCTCTCACTCTCTCTCGACTTACAAAATTATCCACTTACAAATTCACCCGAGCCTAAACCCAATAAACTCGCTACCCCGATGGAGAATACAAATACCAATAAATAAATAATTAACACGAGCCTGTCTCAAGTATGTAGACAGCTTCTCTCTCTCCCTCTCTCTTTCTCTCTTTCTCTCTCTTTTTCTCTTATCCATTCGTAATTCCCTCCATCGCTGAGCGTTGAGCTCTCGCTAACTCTGAGGCTCTGCTGAGAAAATTAAATTAATTTTCACTTTGATGCATCATTGGAGACGCAGAGTACTCAAGCCACAGGACTGAGTGCACAGTTCTCTGCACTGATTGTTAATGGAAAAGATATTATTTTTAATTCTTTTTTTTTTTTCCCTTTTTTCCTCTGTGCTCTCTGTCTCTCTTGTGCCATGAATATGACGAGATGCAGTATAGTGCACAACTGAAAGTGAAAAATCCCTAGGGATTATACATAGCATGAATATTCTCTCTGATCTTTCAATGTTAAATATCGTCTCTTCTTTACTCTCATCCAACGCTTTTTACAAGTTTTTTTTCTTCTTTTTTTATTATTCTTTCTCTATTCTCTCGTACTTCTTCCACGTGCTTTGGACGTGAAAACTTGACTTTTCTCCACTTACATCTTTTCCTCATCGTACTTTCTTTCTCTCTGTTCTCTGTTTATTTTCTTTCTTGCAGCGAAAATATAAGTAAAGGTAGACTGTGTCAGTTGGAGAAGAAGAAGGTGTAAAAGTGACGATGTTGCATAGAAATGGGCGCTGGAGAAGAGCATTCAGGAAGTTTTGCACTGAAGGGGAGGGGGGGGGGGGTGAATTTACTTCGGGAAATATGAGAACGATAAACTGGTGAAGTTCGCTCACTTATGCCGTTTTTTCTTTCGTGATAGGTGTGAAGGAGGTTTCATATTTTTCTGGACTCGGGAGATACTGTTTTCTTTTTTTTTATTTTTTTCTGATGAGAAAAGAGTTTTCTTGTTTATATGGATATTTTTTTATCGGGGAATTTTGTCAAGTAGTTTTTTCTTCGGAAATTGATATTTTTAGTGTTTTTTTTCTTTGGGAGGAAGAGATGACATTTCTTTGGGGAAAAATGAAGGGAGGAAGTTTTAGAATTTTATGTTAGTTTTCGACTTTTTTTTTTGAGAAAATTTATGGAAAATGGACTTTATCATATCGTCATTATTATTTTTTTTAGGTATTTAAAAAGTGGGGGGAAGGAAGAGTGTCGGAATTTAATTACGAAAATTTCCGGAAAATTCTAGAAAATCGCAAATTTGGAAAAAATGCTGATTTTTCATTTATTTCTACTTAATTTTAATACAGAAATAGTTTTTCTCCGAAAAATAAAAGTTGTTCCTGGAAAATCCGAGAAAACCTGAAATTAGGAAGAAAAAGTCCGGATTTTCAGAAATCATGCAGACAAAAAAAGATCGCAGAAGTTGAATTTGGGGAAATTACGGAAAATCCAGGATTATTTCGGAAAATTCATGATTAGGGAGAAAATCCTTCATTTCAATTATTTTCACAGTTATTTCCACTTAATTTCAATACAAAAAAATATTTTTCCTCAAAAAAAATCGAAGTTTTTCGTAAAATTTGGAAAAATCTCAGAAAATCCTAAATCAGGAAAAAAATCCTGATTTCCAAAAATAAATAGTTCTAGATAATCCTGAAAAAAAAATTTTGATTTTTTTCCGATCATTTCCATTAAAATTTTCATAGAGACTAAAAAAAATTCCCCAAATCGAAAAATTATCCGTAAAATCCTTGAAAATCTCAGAAATCTCAAATCAGGACCAAAAACCTGATTTTCACTTATCCTGCTCAGGTATTTGCTCTCAATTTCAATACAAAAATATCTTCATCCCCAAAAAATCGACAAATTTATTTTCTTCCATGATTTTAATTGCAAAAATTTTAATTAAAAAAAATTAATCTTACCCCATGAGTTCATCGAGCTCTATGGCCATCAATATTCCCCCATAACATGTAGATGGTGTTAACACCGGAATTAACTCTCGTTTCCCCGAAATCGATACACGAATGATACCGATAAATAATCGCTGTAATAATAAAAAGGAAGAATTAAAAAAAAAAAAAAACGGACTAAAATACAATCTGAATTGAATGCGATAATGTTTTATCGTCACGATCAACGTTATATGGGATCAATGATAATAAAAGCTACATGGGATATTCGATTCGCATTATATTGCCCTCGTAGAGTACTGGGTATAAAATTCGATCGATGGTACGATCAAGTTAGCCAATTAAATCGGCTTGGTTTATATACGATATGTAAGAGACATGGACGAACAAGCGTTAACTAGTTCGGAGATTGCCATTGCGCCAGATGTACAATTTTTTTTTCGTTATTTTCATTGCAATGTCTATTTTCATGAAGATTCGTCGTTTCCACTCGCTTTTCGTTGATTCCTTTTTGAAGGGAGAAAAATATTAGTATTCGAAATCGAGTTAATTTACAGATTAGCGAGATTACAGTCGAGGAAAAGGGAAAAAAATGCGTATTTTTACACTGAGATGGAGAAAAGTGGTAAAAACTATTAAATATTGATCCCATTGGCTCTTGAACAATATTTAATCTATTTGAATTAATTAAATTCAATAATTTTTTCAATTATTTTGGAAAAAAAACAATTTTCTAAGAAACAATGCTATCAATATTTTTAGAAAATTTAATTTTCTACAAAAAGGTGGAATATTAATGACATTATGCTTTCATTAAATCTCTATCAAAACGATTAAGCGCAAAATTCCCATTCAGAGGACACATAAGAGCCAATAATAATAATTCCACCTAAATTACAGTAGTCAAAAAATTTCCTATTTTTTACCTAAAAAAATTAATTGATGTCAAAAAAAAGTCAATAAAAACCTAAAACCCTCTCATTCATTTCATTCGCTTTATTTAACATCGTTTTATTTTTTTAATTTTTTTTTCCAATTTTATTTGAATGAATGAACACAAATTGAAGCCACGTTTGAATCATCGGGGCTTTCACTCAGGATTAAAGTTTTGTCCAAGTTCAAATTGCCACGAGTGTAATTTCTATCGACAAATTCGATGTGATCAATTACCCAATGGCTTTGAGCATTTACATCATACATGTGAATCACGTAATGTTCCTATTCACTCGACATTGATTCATTCAATGAGAACAAAACAGAATGAGATCTTGAATGAATATATTTTAATGAAAAAATAAAATTTTCATTTCCCCCAAAAAATTGAGATGAAATTTTTCCTTTTTTTACTTTAAAAAATAATTAAATCAACCAAATTATTAATTAAAATGAAGATTTTTTTTTTTCTGATGAAATCGTTCAAATTATTTAAATCATCTTCACAGCTAAAAAAAATGATCAATTAAATAAAAAAATCATTAAAAAAACAATTCCATTAGCACAATTATCACTGGTCCAATAAAAATCATAAATAAGCTATTTTTGAACACGAGATAATCCACTTTTAAAAAATAGAGAATAGAACCCCATGAAATTTTTCATTGAGATTAAATCCTCGAAAAAAAAAAGAGTGTCACGAAAGTAGATAAGCCAGCCCATTTGTTCCCACTCCCCCCCCCCTTCCCCTCACACATTAAAAAAAAAAAACTTCATAAATACAAAACAGGGTGTTTCACCGATTAAACTGCCCCGGGATCGTTAAACTACGTGCGAAAATTCGATTTTGCAATTTACAAATTAGAGTAAACGCGTAATTATCCAAATTCTCCATTAACCCATGGAATATTTTAATAAATTTTACACAATAATCTACATTGCTCGGTTAAATATTCTTTCTCTCGATAACCAAATTCACTGGATTAAATAAATTATCAACGATGATGATGATGATCAGACACGGAGAGCATAATCTGATGTAGTTTAATCAGTTTATACTATTTTGTTTGATAAATCCCAGATTATTCACGCGGTTAAATTTAATTTATCTAATTAATTGTTTTTCTCTTTTATCATTTTATAATGAGAGATGTGCAGAGATATGTTTCTATAAGCGCATTATAAAATGAATTTACTTATAATAGTATAAAGTCATGAAAAATCAATTCAGTTACAATTATTCTTTACTTCTAAGTAATTTTTGGAAAATATTTTAGAAGTTTTTTAAGAAATCTAATTTTTTATGAATGAAATTTGTTCAAATTTCTTTTCCTACTTCAATTTGCGCAAATTTTCTCTGTATTTATTTAATGTTATATTTTTATTAATATTTATTTAATGTCATATTTTTATTAATAAATTATTTTTTTAATATTTCGTGACATGACTTTAACGACAATTTCGGTCATGTATGCATTTTTTTATGAGAATTTCAGGTGAACTCAAATGGAGAGAAGGTTCAAATTTGCTTGAGTATTTAAACTTGTAACCTATTCAGGTTATCGAAGTTGGAACTCATATTATCGCGTCAAGATGGAAATTAAATAATTAAATAAATCAATTAAATTGAAGAATTAAATTAATTGAATGAACTAGAAATACACAAGTTTCTGAAATTTTTTTGGAGGTGCTTGAGTGTATTTGAATTAACTTAATTTATTTAATTCTTGAATTTAATTGATTTATTTAATTTCCATCCTAACGCGATAATATGAATTTCAACTCCTATAAGCTGAATAGGTTGAAAGTTCAAATACTCAAGCAGATTTGCAAGCATTAACGAACGCCTATGTGACCAAAATTGCCATTAAATCAATGAAATTTACAAAATTAATGGGAAAAACCAATTTTCTTCAAATTTTTGAAATATCTCATAAAAATGTAATTAATGATATTAAATGTTTTAATTCTAAAGAAGGAATATCCTTTTTGCTTCCGAATGGAAGCATTGTAAACGCGATTTTTTTTCGATTTCGAGATTTCATCGGAATATGACTCAGAATGTTCCAAAACGCCGAGAAATTTGTCAATGAAATTTGAGCGAAATCGGTTGAGTACTCTTCGAGAAGAATCAAATTTTCAAAAAATCGTTTTTTCGATTTTTCTTCGCGAAAAATTGATTCACAGCCTCCACTCTCAGCGATGAAATTCATCTCATTTGAACTCACAATTTTCACTCCGGCTAAATTTAGCTGCGATTTTTCGTTTGCAGATGATTTCATTTACAGTGTTTTTTATCCTGAATTTTGTATACACGATAGCTCAAAAACTATTTGAGTTAGAGACTTCAAATTTCGTCAGTTTGTGCATCTAATGAACGAAAAGTTTGGTATTGAAATTGGGCGAAATCGCTCCAGTAGTTTCTGAGATATTGCACAAAAACCATTTGATGAAAAGAGGTTATATCTCGAAAATTATCCAAGCAATTACATCCGAGTTCAGCTTAAAAGATTCATCTCAATGAGCCCCACAAATGGTGAGAATTTCAGATTTTTAAAAAGAAGTCTCTCGTAAGAGTGTTCGATAAATTAGTTTTTTCAAAAATCACGGTTTTTCTTAGCTTTCCCCCTAGGAACACTACTATTTTTTATTTCACCATTCGAAAGGAGACAATTTTTTCTACAAAATGAGTACATTTTCTTCTGACGACAATCAGAAAGAATAGAAATCCTATTTGAAACCTGAACTTCAATTTTTCAGATTTGTCGTAGGATTTTCCATTTACGATTGAAAAATTCTTCTTCTTCTTCTTTTTTGGGCTGCGCGAAGCACAGCTGGCCTTTAGTCTCCTGACTATACAGCCATCTTGAGTGATTGAAAAATTGATTGTTTTTTTTTTGTGGAACAAATGAATAAATAAAATATAAAGAAAAAATTCAATTCGAAGATCGAACCATCATTGAATTTGTTCTCATGAGTACATATTTGTTGAGGAGATCATGTTTTGTTACTGCATTTGGAATAACGAAAAATATAAATAGTGATTTCATGAATACCATATTAAATTTCATTCGGAAGCATTTTGCCAATCGAATTGGCAAAATATTAAATGTCGCACAAGGAGTGGGGTTTGCAAATAACGCATAAAGAATGGCACTTCTGCTTGTTTTTATTTCCAGTGAGTTAGATAAATAAAATTTATGAAATTAATAGAAAAAATCAATTTTCTTTAAATTTTTAAAATATCTCATAAAAATATAATTAATGATATTAAATATTTTAATTCTGAAGAAGAAATATTTTTTTTTTTTTCAGTAAAATTGAAGATTTAAAGAGCAAAAAATACGAGACCACTTCAAAGTCCACAGCGTGTCACAACTGCGCGCCAAAATTACGTACCACATCTATAAAAGTCGTCGCCACACGACATGTTTAATTAATCAAGTTTTTATGGTAGTTGCTTCATCCCTATATCCTCAATTTCATTTCACGTTTTGCCTGAAAATAAAAAGGAAAAAAAGAAAAAAAAACGATTTCACGTCCTTTTTTTTCTCATTTTGATTAATTATCATTCGTTTTATTTTGCGCTTAATTAAATTCGTGAATCATTGAGAGCGTGATGATAAATGTAATTGGATATTTTATGTGTATTTTTTTATTACCAATTTAAAATTCATTGACACGATAAACGTGTATTTTTGTCGAAAAAGGCAAGAGAGGTCAATTAAATCGCACAAAATGGTAAAAATTTCATTAAATATGCCAAGTGAGCCCAGACTTTTTACTCTCACTTATTTTTTTTCTTTGGTGATTCTCATTAGTGGTGAAAACGTTGATTCACTCAATGGCACCCTTGGGGATTTTAAAACGACACTGTTGCTCGGTTTTTTTTTCCTCACCATTTTTCATTTTCTCATTTCAATCTAAGAAAAAAAAAAAGCGTTGAGCAATTTATCGAGTAATTGATGCTCAGGAATTATGAAGATTAATCTCACATTTTCTTCATAATTAAAATAATCAATGAACTGTAAAGAAGAATAAGTGCAAATTTTTACGAAAAAAAAAAATTAAAAAATTATTCGTAAATATTCCAGAATCTGTTGAAATAAAGAGGATAGAAAAGTATTATTTCATAATTAATAATTTAATAGCAAAGAGATAGAACAAAGGAAAAAATTGATTTTTTTCCATCTTTTTTTGGGGGAAAATCTTGAAATCTAATGGTCATACGCCCTTTCCATCCTAACCCACTCTTTCTAGCTCTCAAAATTCTTTACAGAAACGGATTAGCGTGAAAATGACGTATTTCCATCAATTTCCAAGCGATTTCCCCAAGAAAATGACTAAAAAATGAATTAATAATAATCCCCCTATTTTTTTGACACCTCAAAATGGAGATTGTGATAAGACAGTGGGAGATAGATTTTTTTTAATGATTCCATCGGAAAGCTGAGGGAATTTCAGTCGAGAAACATGTGCCAGAACTAATTTTTTTCAATTTTTTGAGAATTCGATTTTTTCTGGCATTTTTGAGTTCTTCGATTTTTTTAGCAAATTCAGTTTTTTGGAGATATCTCTGGTTCTATTGGTCGTAGCAACCTGGAACCGATTTTAAATGAAAGGTGAGATCATTTCCCATCGATTCATGAGGTTTTGAATCTAAAAATATCGATTTTTCAGATAGTTATGGGGACTTTCGTGAAAAATTATAATCATCGGTTTTTGTCCAATAACTATGGGAAAAATCGATATTTTTGAATCCAGAACCCCATAAATCGATGGGAAATGATCTCACCTTTCATTTAAAATCGGTCTCAGGTCGCTACGATCAATAAAACCAGAGATATTCCCAAAAAACTGAATTTGCTCAAAAATCAAAATGCTTTTACCCCTCAAAAATGTCCGAAAAAATCGAATTCTCAAAAAATTAAAAAAAAAATTAATTCTGGCACATATTTCTCTACTAAAATTTCTTTAGCTTTCCGATGGAATCATTAAAGAAAATCCATCTCCAATTTTTTCCATTCATTTAAAGATTTTCTCATAAAATAGCCTAAAAACTCGAATGTGTCCATTTTACCCCTTATGTCCGTATTGCCCCACTTTCCCCTATATTAGATAATTAGAATTGAGAATGAATTTCGACTTGGGTTCAGTCATTTACAAGGGTCACCTAGTTAACATATAAAAAACATAAAAATCCTGGAATAAATGATGATTACGCAAATAATTCTTCAAAAAATATTACAACAACGTCAATTCATGAAACATAAACCATCCGATTTTTTACGTTAAAAAAATAGGAAAAAAAAGAAAAAAAAATCATGAAAAATTGTATGAAAAGAAGCTGTATGTAATTTTGACCACATATATTACCGTAAAAAAGTTACCATTATTTCATGCACCGTCGAATACCTGCAAAGGGACGGATATAACCCGGAGAAATACGCGATTTTTAAGCTTATCCGAGGCGCGTTATTTCACGGAAGATACGGGGCCGCGCGTTCATGTATACTCCGGAAGAGAAGAAGGTGAGGGGGGGTTGGAAGGGGTGTAACAAAAAGAAGAGGGATAAAACGAATAAAACGAGGTCGTGTATGGATGTGGATTGGGTGGAGGTTAAAGGATGGACGTGTTTTCCAAGAGGTGCGAAATATTTTCTCGGGAATCGGAGGCAGCACCCGTGAAAAAAGACGTGCGAGAGAGACGAAAAATGGGAAATAAAAGGTACAAAGAGAGAGAAAGAGAGAGATATGATAAAGGAAGAAAAGGACAGATTGTAACGAAGTTAGTAGGTTGAGTAGGGACGACGTGTGAATTATATCGTAGTAGATTTTTACATACGTGAATGTATCATTTTATTTTGCATAAACTTTTTTTTATTTTTTTCGAGGATTAATTCGCTAGGCAAATCACGTACTTTTTAGTGGTTTTGTTGGCTTTACAAATTTTTACAGGATTACTTGAATTTTTTGAGAATATTTCGGAAAATAAGCGAGATAGCGCGGTTTTGCAGGAATAATTTATTTTTTGAGCTCTTGAAATTATTTTCAAAGAAGGATTTGAGTGAAAAAAGTGTATATATACATATATCCATTTTTTATCCAATTTCGAAGAGATTTTCAACAAAAAAGGGTAAATTCTTTTTTTTTTTCATTCATTTTTTTGAAAATGTCTTGGGAAATAAGGGAAATAATATCGAAATTCGCTATAAAAAAAGAATTAAAAAGAAAAAAGCGTACGTCTATTAGTTTTTGAAACATTCTAGAAAAAAATGGCAAAAAAAAGGATAAATTCCTTGATTTTTCTTTTTTGAGAATATCTTCGGGAAATAAGGGAGGTAGCGCGATTTCATATGACAGTGTATCTTCATTAAGTTCTGAAATATTCTGAAAAAAATAAAATTGAAAAAAGGATAAATCTATTTTCTATCTTTTTTTTAATCATCGCAATAACAAAGGGAGATACGCCATAATTTCGTGAAAAATTTGGGAAAATATTAAATTCACCAAAAATTTCAGGAATTCCCAAAAAATCTCGAAATCCACAAATTTTCAGATTTCTGGTTAATTTTAAATAGTTTGAAATAAAACTGATTTTTACTATTTCGATTTCAGAAAAAATTTTGACAAAAATTTGGAAAAATATTAAATTTCCCAAAAAATCTCGAGAATTCTCAGAAACTCTCAAAAATTTACAAATTTCCCGATTTCCGGTTAATTTCAAATAGTTTGAAATCAAACAGATTTTCGGTGTTTTTTTAAAATGATTTTTATGCCCCAGTCCTTTTTCAAAAGACTCTCAGAATAGATTTTTACATACGTGAATATATCATTTTATTTTGTATAAACCTTTTTTTTTTAGGGATTAATTCGCTAGTCAAATCACGTATTTTTCCTTTGTCGATTTTACGAATTTACGGTGGAAAAATTACGTTACCACAATTTCTTCGTGATGCTCTTCAGGTTCACGTAGAGGAAGTGGCTGCTACACTCCTCGCTGGTTTTTGTAGGTCTTTGGGGGAGACTTTTTTTTTGCCGAGTGGAGATCTTGAAGGTTGTCCCAGTCATCCTGACTCTTGGATTTTTACCTACAGTTGACTGCACATGGTTACATTTATCTTCGTTCCATGGGGAAAGTAATTTTTTCCTTGCGTTATGAGAGCCATAATTAATCAGGGGGTTCATAAAACCGGGAGATAATCATTGTCGTGATGGGAAGACTAAGTGGACGATTTTTCAAGCTGTTCATTGTTTTTTTTCTTTTTTTTTTTTGAGTTATTCATTGTGGAATTTTGGATGTCGGAATTTTCGAGGAGTTATTGGAGATAAAAATCACGAGTTCAAAAAAAAAATTACAATTTTTTGAAATAGTTTATTAAATAATAATTTAATAAAAGATTTAATTTAAACCATTTTAAACAATTTAATGAACAATTTAATTTAAACTATCATTAAACTATTTAAACTATTTTTTAATTAATAATTTCGACAAAATAAAAGTATTTAGATTAAAATTTAAAAAAGGGGAGAAGTGGAGAAAAATGAATATTCTCAAGAAAGAATTGGAGACGGATTTTTTTTGGTTTTATTGAAAAGTTGAGGATCATTTGAAGAGTTCAACCCTCAATACTTGACCAACAAAAAAAAAATGACAATTCTATCTCAAATTTTGAGATTTTCAAGAAATATTGATTTTTTCTATGTGATACATCAATATTTGGCTAAAAAAATTGTGGAAAAAATGTTTCTCATCGGAATTTTCATCAGTTTTTTGATAAAAGTATCGATAATGTGATATTCCAAGTATTTTCACTCATTTCAACGAATTTTCCATTGTGGAGAACATGAAATTCTATAATTAGGTGAAAAATCCAAATAATCGAAAAAATTCAATTTCCCGGTGTTTTTTCTGAAAAAATAGGATTCCCTCATTTGTATTAATTCATCTGTATTCGAAGAAATCTCTATAGGGAATGTATTCGAAAAATCCTCCCTTTTAAACAAAATATTCATAATTTAATCCTAAATTCTCGACCGAAAATATCAATTTTTATAAAAAAATTGTGGAAAAAAAATTCTTAACACATGTTTTCCACCAGAAATTTTCTCAGCTTTTCCAGTAAAGCCTCGCGAATATGCTGTCCCAAGTGCTTTCACAGATTTCAAGCAATTTTCATTATGCAGAACATAAAATTCCACATCTAGGTGAAAAATCCGAATAATCCAAGAACGTGATTCGCTGGATTTTCCACGAAAAAATAGCATTTCCTCATTTTTATTGATTCAGACGAACTTCAAGACTTTTTTTTACCACTTCCTCTTCCACTTTTGAAAAAATATTTGAGGATTCCCCTCTCAATTCTTCATCAAAAAGATCAATTTTTAAAAAAAAAATTCTTAAAAAAATCATTATAAATTATTTTACAAGAAATTTTCTCAACTTTTCGATAAAACCATAAAAAATCTGCTATTCCAAATCCTTTCATGAATTCCAAGCAATTTTTTTTGTGCAGAACACCAAATTCTACATCTAAGTAAAAAAATTTAGATAATTCAAGCAAGTGATTCACCAGATTTTTCCCAAAATAATAGCATCCCCTTATTTTTATTAATTCATGCGAACTGAGAGACTTCTCTCACCCCTCCCCCCTTTTTTCTCTAATATTTAGGATTTGCAGCTCAATTTTCGTCCGAAACGCTAAAATTTTCTAAAAAAATGCAAGAAAAAATACTAAAAAAAATCAAAAATGCTAAAAAAAAATAATAAATGCTGAAAAAAACTTTTCGATAAAAGCATCGAATATATGCTATTCCATGTGCATTCACAGATTTCAAGCAATTACCATTACAAAAGCCATCAAATTCCACATCTAGGTAAAATGCACATAATTCAAAAACTCGATTTTCTGAATTTTTCCCAAAATAATAGTATTCCATTATTTTTATTAATTCATGCAAAGTCAAAGACTTCTCTGCTCATCCCTTAAAAATGATATTTCCCATGAATTATAAAAATTTTCTTTTTTTTCTTCTTATAATCCATCCATTCAACGAATGAGAACATTTTAATGCTCTCATTAAAAGTCCAGCACGTGAATACTCTTATATTCACTCATTTGCGAGTGAGTTTCATGGAGAAAAAAATCGGATCAACTGAGAAGAATAGGGGAAAAAAAAAGTTTGGAGTAGAGAGATGTCCTGGAGACCGAGTTACGGGTTGGTGATTCTACTGTATATGTGCCACATACATATATCTCTTCGCTCTTTTCCTCTTGTAGAATGAACAAGAGGGACCTCAACATTCTATGTTCAGAATTTTTCCCTGTTTGACCATTTCAGACCACTGATTTATGTTGAAATTCCAACGACAATATATACTAACGGGAATTCGAGTCACTCGGGATTATTTTTTCACAACTCCATTGAATCCCTTTATGCATCCAAGAATTATTTTTAATTCTGTAATGAACTGGGAGAAAGAGATAAGTTCAGTTTTTTTAATGAATGAAGGAACGAGTGAATGAGAAAATTTCTCTAGAGTAATTTTTTCCGGAGAATTTCGTGGATTACAAAAAAAAGGTGATTTCGCGATTTTATTAGCGGTTTTTTGGAAAAAATTAAGGATTTTTTTTTTCTTGAAGAAAATGAGAGAATTTAGTTTACAAAACTGTAAAAAGAGATAATTACATTTTTTTTTTTTTCGGAGAATAGGAACTTTTTTTGTGGAGAATTTCAAGAGCTACAAACAAGGTTTCTACAAAAATTGCGCTATCTCGTTTAGTTTTCGAGTTATGTTAATAATAATGAGTGCAAAGATAATTCGATTCATGTCATTTCATCTTTTCAGTATTAAATTGAAGAAATTACATGCAAGTTGATGAAGAAATATACGACATTTCGTTACACCTCATTTAAAAATACTGGGAAAATGCCAATTTCTCAAAAATATGTGCAATTGATTGTATTTATACAGAAAATTCCCTTTTTTTTGGGGAATTCGATTTTTTTTTTTTTTTTTGAAATGGATTCTTCTGGAAATTGCTTCAAAACGAGTAGATTTGGAAAAAATTCCCAAGAAACCTTTTTTTGTAGCGAATTTTATTAGCTGAAAAAATGGTATCCTGATCGAAGGGTTACTCAAGGATTGAGTGACACCATGACTTCAAAATGTAGTCGACTTCACGTGAATTCAGTGTCTGACTTCAATGACTTCAGAAAAATGTGATTTCAATGACTTCAAGCGCTGATTAACATGACTTCATGACTGCAATTGATTGCCAATGACTTCATCAATTTGTAGTCAGTGACTTCAAATAGAATGAAGTCATTGAAATCACAATAAATAAAATTTTACGAATAGAAGAGGGTGGGGGAAAACGGGTTTTTATCATATTGAAACTAAAACTTTTTATATAAATTGACACATTACAATATTTAGATGTTTTTCATTGGAAATATTTTTTAACAGCCTTAAAAATATTATTAGGTAGTTTTAAATCCCCACTCTCAGTTATCACAGAAGGGGAAATAATTTTTCGATACTGTTCAATATTGATGTACCCATGTACACTCATTGGCTCTAATTTCAAACAATTTGTACTTTCATCTAAAATATACCAGAGGCAAAGAACACTAATTTTAGTGACTTCAATGATTTTAGAATTGATTTGAAAAAATTAAAATCATCTGACTTCAGTGATTTTACTGATTTCAATGACTTCACTTGATTTCAAATTGACTTCATCGTTGTGTGGCACCACGACTTCAGAAGTGAGCAACCACTCGATCCTAATGAATTTTCCTAAATCTGATCATTCCCGAGATATTTTTGAAATAAACTACTCATAATTTTCGAATTTTTAATATTTATTTACCACTTCGGTATTTAATAAAATCCTTCAAATCCTTTTCCTTTCAATTTATAAAATTTAGATGGAAAAAAAATAGAATGACCGGATTTTCATTCCTTTATTTAATATTTTAACTCTAAAAAAAGAAGAAAAAAAAGGTGAAAAGCGGAGGAAAAAACAATTTATATTTTCCTCGAGGTTTTCAGCGATAAGCCGATAAATGAAAATATTTTTTTCCCAGTGAGTTACGACTCAAAAGAGCAACTAAATTTATTACTACCACTGTACAACTTTTTTATATAAAATTTCAGCTTTTTAAATAATTGATACCGTGCAGTTTTTTTTTATTTTTATTTTTCTCTTTTTTTCTATCTTTTGTACTTGTTTATTCTGTGACAAAATCCGATTATAAATATACATATTTTTTACTCAACAAATTTTTCTGTCGATGTGGAAAAATTGTTGATGTTCAACGAATTAAAAAAAAACGTAGAGAGAGAATGAACGAAAAAAAAAAGTATGAAAAATGGATTAACAAACTCGTTATGTGCTCTGAAACAAGTGAAAATAATAGAAACGTAATTCCTACACTCAAGGAAATTGCTTCGATGTTTTTTAAATGACTTTGAGATACAGGAATTATTAAATTGCCTGAAATACATGGTCATTACATTAAAATGAGTTTTTCAAATGAAAGAAACATTAGAGAAATTAATAAAGGAAGAAAATTATCAAATCTCCTGAAAAAAAAATTTTTATGTATAAAATTGAGAAATTAAATAGATAAAATATATTTAATGGACCCAATTTCAGCACAAATATTGTCATCGTAGAGTCAAAAGGGCGTAAATGCCACTTGCTCTTTTTTCCTTCTTTTTAAAAAAAATAAAAATGCTTTTTTTTATAATCGAATGTATTTAACTGAAAAATCTCAGGATTTTGCTGAAAATCTTAGAATTTATGGCACTTACGCCCCTTCAACTCTGCAGTGATGATATTTTCTTCACTTGCACCAACATCCCACTTCATTTTTCATTATCCACATCACTGCCACTTTCCAAATAAAAAAAAAACAGTCCTTAAAAAAAAAAAAAATGAAAAAATCCGCAATTCAAAATCCAATTTTTTAAAAATAAAGAGCGTATCTCCAAAAAAATCTAGAAAAAAATGCAAAGATTCTCCAGTATGTCTCCATTCTTCCAAAAAAATTGATAAAAAAATCGTTAAAATTTTCACTCCAAAAAAAATTAGTCCATACCAAAAGACTCAAACCCGCGCTTTTTCAATAAAAAAAGGAAAAAGTGCCTTTTCCATAAAAATTCTCCATGAAATTCTCAACTCCCAAGATTCCTCAATAAAAAGAAAAATTAATAAAAACAAAAAAAAAGCAATTATCTGGTAGAAAGCCCTGAGGTCAATTGTCGTAGTAAATGATGCATTTGAAAATTTCGATTGGAAAGTTTTTTCATTGGAAAATTGATGATGAAAGCGTGTCGTGGCTGACGGTTTGTTGAACAACGTGCCATGAATGAACGAGCCAACGCGTCCAGAGCGACAAGTATAGGTAGTAGAGGTGATGAGGAAAGGATAGTCGTAGTAGAGAAGAGGACTCTATTGCCTCGGAAGGGTATATAGTTGAACGACAGGATGAGAGAGATATATATAGGATCCAGGGATGCTGGATAGTTCATGCCAGTCAGTACACACATTGAAGAGAGGGGGGGGGGTAAAGGAGAAGGTGAAAGGGGGAGAATGAGGATCTGGGTAGTTTTCCACGATCCTCCATTATCGATTACTGCAGAGGGCCTCTGAAGATATATATATACATATATATATATGTGTGTATATATATATATATACATAATAGCTTTAGAAACAAAGGGGCGTAAGTCCAATTTATGAGCAAAGCACTTACGATGCTTTCTTTCCAAGACAATATATATGTATATATATATATATATATATAGTGTATATATATATATATGATGGTGCAGGGCATAGGGCATTAATGTTCAGTAGCCCAAACGCCCAATATCCTCCAAGGAGCCATGTGGCAAAGCAGGAAGTATCCAGCTAATGTTACTTATCCACATGGCAAATCGATACACAACCTTTCTCATCTACTCTTGGACTTTTAATGTTTACGCATTGTATTATATAGTGGATAGACTATTTTCTCCGTGTACACGTGGTAGAACACCCCCATGGCCTACACGTATTTAGAGAGAGAGATATAACCCCTTATCCTTTCAGTAATAATTCATGTTTCTCCCATGGGTCTCGCTAAAAACTTCACGGTATCCTATATCTAACATGGTAAAATGTGGTATTATCTTATGTCGTGAAACTTTACTGTTTTAGGCTGTGAAAACAAACCTTTCAACTGGTTTTTTTTGGCTGGGGAAAAAATTTATTCCTTTTTATTAGCTTTTGGGGGGTAATTATCGTTGTAATTATAATTATATCGTTATAATTTGAGGGAGGGGGGGGGGGAATTTTTTTGCTGAGTTGAAGGGGAAGGTGTGGTAATTTTTAATAGAAAATTGGGATCGAGAATTTATTTTTGGGGATTTTTTAAAATAAATTGCGCGGTTTTTAAATGTTTTTTGGGGATATTAGTTGTGGAATGGGGAAACAATAATTAGTGGATATGGGGGGGGGGGGGGAGGGGGGTCATTTCCCGTTGATTCAATATGTTTTTTAAATGATTTTTATAGATTTTTTTTGAAAAGTATAATTTCTTTAAAAACGATAAAAACATAGGGAAAAGAGGAGAAGAATGGAATTCTGAATTTTGAAGAAATCGCTTGAAATTTATTTTTTCCAAACGAATGCATTGAAACGCTGAGAAAATTTCCGGTGAAAAACATAGGATAGAGTGGGGCAAAATGGACCCTCATGGTAACATGATTAAGGAATTTTTTTCGGAATAAAGGACTTGACGAAAAAATCTGAAAAAATTTGACAAAATCCTCCAACATGTCTATATTGTTTGTAAATTTTTTCAGATTTTTTGAAGCAACCGCTGCTTTTCAAAAAAATCTCGAGTCATCTCATCTTCTAGGTCCATTTTGCCCCACTCTTCCCGATGACAATTGGTTTTTTTTTTTTTTTGAAAATAGCATGAGTCAGACGCCTATTAATCTCCTCCAATTAATTGAATAATGCCTGAACTTTTTCCCTGTATCCCCAATTCTCCTCCTAATACTCTTCCTCCACTGCTGAATTACTAACTCCCCTCACCATGATCTCCCCCCCTAGAAAAAAAAATGTTTCATTAACAATACCATAACTAATTCACCAAAAAGTACAATATTCCTCCGTAAAACTCCGTGACCTTGAGGTGAATTTCCACACTGTAGCAATTCCCATTGGAATAAAACAGCCCCTCTTCTTCTCCTCCTCCCTCCCCTCTCTCTCTCTTCATTTACCCTTTTTACGTGGAGAGAAGAGACAGGCAATACCCAGTCACGTATCTTCCTTACTCCAAAGTGGCACGTGCTCCCCTACACAACATCGCAGAAAACGCACACCCCCCCCCCCCCTCCCCCACCCCCTCACACCCCACTTCGAAATGTATATATGAACAAAGAGTAACAGGAAACGAGGAAGTAAGGAAAACGAGTGAATATATATACGAGTAAGAGAGGAAGCTATGTACTCTCCTCTCTCCAAAGGGAAACGACACCGTTGATGGCCCAAGAGAAAGAGTGCGAGAGAAGTATACTGGCCCGCTTGGGAAATTCAATAAGATAGTACCATGTTCATGTATATTTGAGGCCTGGCACTTTCTTTCCCCAGTTCAGGAGGGGTTAAAAGAAAACGAAAAGCAAAAAAAAAATGTAGTCCTTTTTTTTTTTCTCCTCTTTTTTCTTCATTTATTCTTCCCTTTTTACGTGATAGTCTGGAGTTTCTTCACATCATGGGGCAAAAGTTTTTTCCTATTGTTATGCCAATTTTTTTTCGTGATTTGGATTTTGACATTCTTTTGAGATATTACTGGAGTGGCATTGGTTTCTGACAGTGCCCTTGTAAATGATAATAATTTTTGCTAATTTTTGAATTATTTATTTGATGTTTTATGGAGAATTGAAAGGTTTTTTTTAAATATAATAGGGGAAGGTGGGGTAAAATGGACACTACAATTGAACGGTTCAAAATAGAAATTTTTCGATGATTTCATTGAAAAGCTGAGAAAATTTTAGGCGGAAAACATGTGTCAAAATTTTTTTTTCTTCAATTTTTGGAAAAATTTACTTTTTAACCAAGTTTTGAAGGGATTTTCCTTTTGAAATTCGAAAAAATTCACTTTTTCGAGGATATCTCTAGTTCTATTGGTCGTAACGATCTGGGGCTGATCTCAAATGAGAGGTGAGCTCATTTTTCATTGATGTAAGTGGTTCAAATTTTTTTTGGATCAATTTTTCAAATATTTATAGGCAATTTTCTGTTCAGTTCAGTCTGATCAGTTTTTGCCCTATAAGAACTTGAAAAAATTGATATTTTTCTTTTTGAATCCCATAAATTGATGGAAAATGAGCTCATCTTTCATTTAAGATCAACCATAGGTCGCTACGATCTATAGAACCAGAGATATTCTCGAAAACCTGAAGTTTTCCAAAAACAGAAGAGTTTTACCTTTCAAAACTTGCGCAAAAAATGAAAAATTTTCAAAAATTTCAAAAAATAACTTTTGACATAGATTTTCATGGGAAATTTCCTCATCTTTCCAATGGAATCATCAGAAAAAACCTATCTCCAATATTCCCATTCATTTCGAGTAATTTTCATAGTATAAAATACAAAAATCAACATGTGTCCGCTTTACCCCACCTTCCCCCAGTAAGAGATTGTCAATTATACGATTTTTCGCTTATAATTTAAGCTTCTTCAGACTCTTGAAATTATCAGTATCTTGTCAAAAGCAAAAAAAACCTTCCAATTTCCCATGATCGCTAAATCAATTAGGGAAGAGGGGGGCACATTTGAACATTTCTTGCTTTTTTAATAATTGATAAAATAGTTAATCATCAATATTTCTTATCTCGAATCAATACTTTTGATATTTAACGTTCATAACACAATTTTGTTAATTGAAAAAAAATATAAATCACAATTATGTTATCAATTAAAAAAAAAATCATTTTGTTCAAAGTGTACCCCCTTCACCTTTATTATCAACATGGAAATGAATCCGATCATTAATTTCTCAATTATATTTAAACGTACAATATATTGTTTAATATTCAATTGTTAAACGCATTTAGCACAAAAAACATTCATTAATTTAATTAAATTACATTTAATGAGCAAATAATTGTTGTTTTCGATTTATACTGTCAGAAAATGGCTCTAAAGTGTCAGAAATCAGTGCCAACACGGTAAAATTTTGAAATTAATGTGGATTTCATGCTGAATAAGCCCAAAAAAGGTTTGGAAGCTTAAAATAATATTTAAAAAAAAATAAGGATTTTATCTGTTAAATTCGATTTTGTAAAAATTTCAAGTTAATGCTCAATTAAAAATTAAATTTAATATTTTTTTTATTAATATTCTAGGAAATTTATCGTGGGGATGAAGACCTGCCTCAATTCTTCAGTAATAATTGAAGAGTAGAGAGGAATTAAGAGATATAAAAGGGAGAATTTCCTCCAAGTCTCTCTCTGTGTGTGTCCCAGTAGTAATAAATGGGTCAGGTCAGACAGGCTGGTACGCCCGCATCGATTCTCCACTTTTATCTCTCCTTTTTTTTCTTCTAACATTCACGTTCACATAATTTTTCAAACTTTATTCTTTATGCCAATTGTCTTTAAGTTGAATTTATCATTTTCCATTGAATATAGGAGATTAAAAAAATAAGCGAACGTAGGAAAAAGTATATTTTATGCTTTTTTCTTCATGATATAAGATAAACTTTACATTCAACTAAAAATAATGAAGTATTATTATTTTTTTTAATGAATATGAGAAACTTAAATGTTTAATTAAAAAAATGAATTTTCTTAATTTTACGAAAAATTAGTGAGAATCAATTTTTAATATAATTATTTTAAAATAATTATATTTTTAATCATTTTATGGAAATATCCATCTTTTTTCCATTCTCTTCTGCAGGATTTAACGGTTTAATTAGCCTCATTCAACGAGATCTTTCCTTCTCTCAATTCAAGTCAGACTGCATTACCGTTTGACAAATGAAGACAGTGACACTAAACAAGATGAGGGGGAAAGTTTACACACAAACAGTGTAAAGATACACTTTGTGTATACGGTAAAAGCCCCCCCTCCTCTCTTCCCTTACTTCATGGTTGAGAGGTGAGGATTCTCACTTGGTTTAAGTTGTGATACAAATTTCACTTGATAACATTTTTAATTAAGTCATTTCTCATCAGTGAATTAAATGGCTTTTTCCACGTTAATTAAATCACTCTTTGTCATTTAATTCTGATAATCCTGAAATAATCACAAAATAAAAAAAAATATAGAATAATGGAGAGTGATTTAATTAAAATGAAAAAAAACAGGAACTTAAAAAATTAAAATAAATGAAATTTTTTTGTCTCATTCCAAAAAAAACTTATTAAATAACTTATTTTTATAAAAAAGCACTGCTTCATGCTAAGATGAAAAACTTAAATATTATGAATGAAATTTTTTCATTTTTTTATAAATATAAAATACTTTTTCCCTTTCTTTAACATTTTGTGGGAATAAAAAATCCGTTAATTTCAGAATTTTTTTTTTTTGCAAGTACAAAAATAAACTATACTTATTTATAATGAAGAAAACTCAAGATGTTTCGATTCATTGTGAAATGGTGAAAAAAAAATTAATACTTGATTTTATGAAGAAAAAAAAAATGAAAAAATAAATACCACTATTCATTATGCAGCTTGAAGTTTAGAATAATCATTTCGTAATAGTTTAATTCAACAATATCTCCTAAACGACAATTTCACTTAAGCCCAATTATCTTGAAGATATTGAAAATAACAGATATCTGACAATTTTTTTAGACTTTTTTCTTTTTTTTTTATAGATAAATTATAGAAAAAAAGAAAAATATGCACATTTAGAAAATTAAAAAATCTATAACTGCAAATTTTTCAAATATTTTTTTAATAATAATTTCTTTCTTTCAAAAAAAAATGCACAGAATTGTCAGATGTCTGCTAATGAAATTAGCACACAACTCCTAATTTTTTGCATTTTTTTAAACAAATAAATTATTATAAAAAAACTATTAAAAAAATTTTCACTTAGAATTTTTCAAATTCGTTACATGTCCATACTTTTCATTTTTTTTGAATCTAATTTATTTGTTAAAGAAATGAAAATTATAAGAATTGTCAGATATCTGCAATTTTTCATTATCCCTAATTTTACTATCATATTTAAAAAAAGAAAAATACAAAAAAAAATGACTCATTCAATAACTTAATTCCATAACTCCAGACTTCCTCCAATAAAACCCCATAAAACCATTAATATCTATTGACCAAGTCCAGCAGAACATCAATGATTCGTTCATAAAGAAATGTCTTCAAATAAATTTCGTTATCATCAACAGCAACATCAATAATCTGCGGATCAGTAGGTATATAAATGGAGAGCATGAATTTACCATTACTAATTGGCACAAAACTCTGAGATGCTTCAACTTCCAGTAGTTGAAGGATTTTCTGCAATTCCACGTAGATTCCATCGACAAAATCACGTGTTTTGTCATTAGATCCTTTAAGTTTGTTGTTAACATCATTTAATTTTCTTGCAATGTATTTGCGTTGAAAAACGAGATTACCAGTGGGCAGCTTAACTTTTTTCGTCTTATTTCTCTGAGATTGAGGAGTTTCCTGGATGGGAATTGTCTCGACTCTTCCATCTGGAGCCTGCGAAGAATTTTGAAGTTCTGCAGAATTTGAATTTCGCGCTGGAATCACTTTCGCTTTAATTTTGTGATCATCTTCTTGTTTTTGCCCTTTTTCTGCCATTTTTGCTCCCTCATTATTCTGCAAATTACCTTCACTTCCATCAACTTTGCTGAAGTCTTCTTCCTTCTGTTTGTAAGAATTCTCTGTTATCTCTTTACTCTCTGATAATACAGATATCATTTTCCTCGCAGATTCGTGTTTTGCTGCTTGTTTTAGTCGACCTGTGCCTCTCTCTTTCATTGTTAATACTCTGCATTCAATTGTGAAGGATTTTGCATGATTTGGACCAGTTTCATCGATCAACTCGTATTGGGGACATGGTAGACGCTTTCTGCTGCACAGCATCTAAAAAAAATGAAGAAAAAAAAAGAGTGGATAATAGTATTTCTTTGCAACTGATATAGCTTTTTCTGCTATTTAGCAATATGCTTGCGAATGGAAGTGATACAACTTTTTTCAAACCATCATCAAAATATCAAATTTTGAAGAAATTCATTTAAACGACAATAAATCGAAAATTAATCATGCAAATAAGCTCAAAATTGACTGGCATCTGATACAATTCTCGAGATAATATCATCGACCTAGAAACAAAAGGGCGTAAGCGCCAAAAAACCCACTTTTCAGAGGGAAAAGGGCGTATGTCCAAAATGACTCTGAAAATGTTTTTTATGCTCTCCCGATGCAAAAAAAAATGAATTTAAAATTTGAGTAACAAAAGGGCGTATTTGCCAATTTTAGCAGGAATAGGGCGTATCTGCAACATATACGCCTTTTTGTTATTATGTTTTTTTTTTTCGCTTCATTTCCCTGATTTATTTAATACCAAAAAGGCGTATGTTTGGAAGATGGCATATCTTTTGTTATTAATTATGACATTAAATTTTTGGAAAGTTATGAAAATCAATAAGAGTAAAAGGGCGTATTTCCAGTTCATACGCCTTTTTGTTACTATTATTCCCACAAAAGGAATTCAGTAGTGAAGAGGTAAAAGAGGCTAAGTCGACTTATCTTTGAGGTCATTTCGAAGGAAATATCTCGGAAACTAAGCGAGATAAGATGATATTACTCATCTGTTTTTGTAGAGAATTTCAAGATTTACAAAAGAGTTTTAGGGCAAAATTGCTCTTTCTCGGTTATTTTCTGAGGTATTTTGAAAAAACTCAATGAGAAAAAAAGAGACTTGTCTTGTTTTATCTCTTCACAACTGAATTCATAGTTAAGAAAAATAATTAAAAACAAATAGACGTATGTGCAAAACATACGCCCTTTTGTTATTATAAATTATACAGCAGGATGGCGCAATTGAGGATAAAATTAATAAGAAAAAGAGCGTATGTGAGGGAGATACGCCCTTTTCATATTAATAATTGGAGATACGCCTGTTTGTTATTCGAGAAAAAAAATGCTCCAAATAATCCGCAAAGTCGATGGAGCGAATAAAAAAAATTACGCCTTTTTATTGTTAAAAGAAAATAAAAAGGAAAAAAATGGCACTTACGCCCTTTTGTTTCTAGGTCGAAGATATATGAGTATAAATAACATCAGTTGAGTTAGTTTCCAGAAATTCTGTTAAAAAATGATTTTCGAAAAATGGACATATCTCAAAAAGTACAGATCGAATTCTCTTCAAATAAAAGCTTAAAAAATAGAGTTCGTCGAGAGGAAGTTTTCCACAAAATATGAAATTTTTCTATAAAATCGTTTTACTCTAATTGAGATTTTTATGCACACACAGACATGCGCTAAAAATATCATTTTCTCTCTATTTAGATCATTTTAAGTATCTTCTATTAAAAAAATTACAATCGAAAATTCTGATGATTACATAGCTTTTGGAAGCAAAAAAAACTTGTGAAATTTTTTCATTTCTCTTCAAAGTTCCGGAGAATTGCGCAATAAATAACGATTTAAAAAATTAATTAGTGAGAGAAAAAAAAAGTCTTTGTTGACGAAAAATTTTCATAATTAATGGAACTTGAAGGCATAAATTTTCCACTCATATCATATTATCAAAATAAATTGAATTATGAACACTGAAAATTGAGGATTTTTCTTTTTTAATTTGCATGAAAAATTGGGTGAAATTGTGACAACGCGAGAGAAATGAGATTTTTCGAGGGATTAAATATTAATTGAATTTTTTCTCTTTAATGACACTAATGGTTACATTGAATAATTAAGTCTTGTGGAATTTTTAGAGAAATTGATTTTATTTTGTGAACAGTTTTTTTTTTTTCCTTGAAATCTAAGCGAGATCGGGCGAATTTGTCCTAAACTTTTTTTGGCAAGAATTTCAAGAGCTGCAAAAAAGAATCAGAGCAAAACCGCTTTTTCTCGATGACACTGAAAAATAGGAGACATCTGATAATGTTTAGATTTTTTTTTCTCCAACAAATAAATGAATTTAAAAAAATTAAAAATGTGCACATGTAGAAAATGCAAAAAACTATAAATTCGTATTTTTTAAGTTTTTTTTTTTTTTTTCGTTAATATTTTTTAATAATATTTTATTTTGTTTTAAAAAAATCCGAGAAATTGTCGTATGTGAACTAATTTAATTATCATCTGTCTCGCTTAGTTTCCAAAATATTCACAAAAAAATAAACAACTAAAGTTCAACTGGACTGGAGAAATTAATTTTTTCCCCTCTCATTATTAATAAATAACTCGGAAACTAAGCGAGATAGGGCAATTTTGCCCGAATCCTGTTTTACTGAGAATTTCAAGAGCTACGAAAAAAAATTCAGGCAAAATCGCTCTATCTCGTTTCGTAACCAAGATATTCTCAAAAAACTGATGCAATAACATCAATTCGTCTGAAATAGATTTTATTTAATCAGTTTTTTTCTTTCAAAATATCTCAGAATTTAAGCGAGATAGGGCGATTTTGCCACAATCCTGTTTTATTGAAAATTCCAAGAGCTATAAAAAAAATCCAGGCAAAATCACTCTATCTCGCTTGATTTCTGAAATATAATTTTAAAAAATAATGGAATAAGATGAATTCGTTTGAAAATTTCATAATCATAAATAATAATGAATGATACTAAAAATAGCAGACATCTCATATTTTCTTGAATTTTTCATTTTTTCAAAAAATGAATTATTGAAAAAATGAAGAATATTCGCATTTAAAAAATTAAAAAGACTATGAATTCAAACTTGAAAAAAAAAATTTTCATAAAAATTTATTCATTCAGAAAAATCCAAAAGATTATGAGACTGAAAACAGCAGAAATTTGTCAATTTTTGTATTTTTTTAACAAATAAATTTTTTTGACAATAATTTTTTTTTAATAAATTTTTTTAACAATTTTTGTTTCAACAAATAAATTATGTTTAAAAAAATGAAAAATAGGCATATGCAGAAAAAGCAAAAAACTACAAATTCAAATCATCCAAATATTTTTTAAATTATAATTTATTTTAAAAAAAAATCGAAAAATGTTCAGATCTTTGCCAATTCATTTTCAAAAAAGATTATCAGATTTGTGATAATTTCATCATCATAATAATAATCGACTTACTTGAAGTACCCCAACAGCATTGTCAAAGTGTCCATTTTCCTTCCCACTATTGCCATTAATTTTATCAGGCCATAATTCATCACCCTCATTGATTTGATAAAGCATTGACATTGCTGCAACTTGTCTGGCGTCTTTTTTTGATCCTCCAGAACCAATTGCTGTGTCATCCCCGCATGTAACTCTGTACGTAAATAAACCATCACCAGTTTGAGTGCCATCGTGAATGCACTCGTACTGTGGCACTATTCCCTTTTTATTCATATTTTCGTTGAGCGCTTGAACCGCTGTTTTTATCATTTTGAAGTTACTGTACTCGCCCATTTTTGGTGGATAGAAAATGTGACGCAAAAAACCAAAAAAAATTGTGTAGAACTTGATCCTTATGACGCTGAAATCTCTTTTTAACGTCTCGAGATGCGACAACACTTGAATAATATTCTTCACAAATGTTTAAAAAGATTCGCGATTAAAATCACGTGGATTTTGCCACTTTTTAGAGATTTTTCTCTGGGAGAATAAACGCGAAAAATTGAGGATTCATCCACGTGGTCTATCGAACACGATCGCAGCCTTTGTTGTGCTTTGCTCGAGTGGAAGTTTTCAAATTTCCCGCCAGGTGGCGCTCGCGCTTCTTTTCAAGATGAATCGAGTGAATTCTTCATTTTTTTGGCACATTCTCACAAGTGAGAGTTTAGCTAAAAAAAAAAATTCTTTATTTCTGTTTTTTTTCTAATGAGAAAAAAAATGGGAATTTTTTTATTCTTTTTTTTATTAGAAAAAATGGAAAATTCTTTTTTTTTTCGTGAGAAAAGAATGGGAAATTCTTCTTTTTTTTTTAATTTAATGTTTGATATTTAATATTTCGGATTAAACTGTCAACAAAATGTTGAAAAAAGTTAAAAAGTGAAGGCGAAGGGAAGATGTAATACATGGAAAATGTGACATCAAGGAAATAAAGTCTATTCTATTCTTTTTTTTTTGTTGATGAGAAAAAAATGGGAAATTCTTTTATTTTGTTTGAAAATTCGCGGGTTAAAATTGGTGAACGAAATGGACGATGTGTTTGTTCACTTGTCTCTCGGAATGTTACTAACAATTAATTAATGATTGATTTTTCGATTGTGAAAGAATGGAATTTTGCGGCATAAAAAGACAATGCAGGGAATCAAAGACGTGACGTCATCGTTTTTTCTGGACTTCCCACTCGTAACTGACGGAGTTTTGCAAATTCCTCGGTTGTGGCGCCACTGCTCCTTTTTTCTCTTCTCCTAGAAGGTCGGAGGATTTTGCGTCGTAATTTTTTTTTAAATATATCATTATTATTATCTATAGTTTATTACTCATTTGGTAAAATTAAAAGTATCATCGCCGTTCAAGGAATGCAATTTTTAATAATTCATAGTTAATTAATTAAGTAATTAAAAAAAAAGCATGATTTTCTCATTTCAAAAACAGTCCCCTGTAAGAAGAAAAAAAAAAGAAAAAATATGCCATTAAACAAATAAATTTATTAATAAATTAATTTTTATTAATAAATTTTTTAAGAGAATCAAATTTCGGAAAAAATATGTAATGCGCAAGCAGGATTTGAACTCACGACCCTCTAATTACATGTCAGGTCCCTATTCAGTCATTGCTCTTGAATTATTAAAGAACTAATTAAAGACGAAGGATGAAGAAAACTAAGATGCATTCATTCAAGTGTAAAAAGAGATTAATTACTGACAAAAATATCCTGATTTTCATTTCTTCACTCATTGTCAAATGGACTTATTGTCAGATGGAAAGGACAATGAATGAACTAGAATTCAGAGAATCTAATCACAAAAAAAAAAGACTCTACTACAGTTCATATAACTATTACTCTCATCCTACAAATGGAAAAGGACTATGGCTATTGGTTTTGGTTTTCACAGCGTAAAGTAATTTTACGCACGAATGCCCATTCTCGGGGGCTGCTCCACTGAAACCGATCGTGGTAATGGGTTTCTACTCGAGAGAACCCAACGCGAAACTCTTTTGCCAATAAAAGAAAAGAGTGGGAGAAATGGAATAAAAGGGGGAAGGGGAGGGGGGGAGGAGGGAAAGAACAATATACTGAGTGGCTCGTACAAATTTTTGTGAGGAGTGATGATTAAAAAGGATAAAACCTGGTAATGTGACCTTGAAATGAAAAAAAAAATTAGGGGGATTCCTATTATTGGATGGGATGAGGGTCTAATGAAGAAAGAAAATGTGGCGAGTTATTATCAGTGTCAATTAGAGTTCAGTGCGTGTCTCAGCGATTTTTTTCTTTTCTTTGGGGTGAAGTGATAAAACAAGGGAACATGACCTTGAGAGGACGAAAAACAATATAGGAGAATTCTTTTGGATTCGAGGTGAGATGAATGATTCTACGTTTTTTATAAAATTGGTGTTTAGTAACTGCTGATGGATTAATGACAATTTTTTAGGAAAACTGGAGGGGTAAAATGGGGATTTCAATGAGATGGCTCGAGATGGATTTTTTTAATGACTTCATTGGAAAGCTGAAGAAATTAACGGTGGAAAACGTGTCTCAGAATTGTTTTTTTCTGATTTTTTTGAACATTCTACTTTTTTTTGGTTGCAAAAAGGGTCAAACTCTTTCCATTTTTGGAAATTTGCACTTTTTTGAGCTGGGACCGATCTTGAATGACAGTTGAAATCGTTTCTCATCAGGTTTTGTGGATCTGAGTTTTTCAAAATCAATTTTTTACTGATTTCTAGCGGATTTTCCAAAAATCTGTTTTTGTTTTTTTTTTAATTTAAGAGGCATTCCACGCAATTTCACTTATTTTTCAAGCTTTCTTTTCTCGATTTTGTTCATTTTTGGATATGGTGTTGGAATGGCTTAGGAAAGTCATTTCGAATGGGATTTTTTTTTTTTTTTTTTCAAAAATTATGACCATTCAAAATTTTGAAAAAACGGTGAAGATGCAACTTCAAAAATTGATTTTTTTTTTCAAAACCCATAAATTAATGAAAAATGATTTCACCCTCCATTCAAAATCAGTTCCAAGTCGCTTCGACTAATAAAACCGCAATAATCCCCAAAAAAAATGTCAATTTTCAATTTCGTAAAGGTTTAGACCTCCAATTTCCATTAAAAAGAGTTGAATTTTCATAAAATTCTTAAAAAATGAATTTCAACATACGTTTCTCCACAGAAATTTCCTCAGCTTTTCAATGGAATCATCAGAAAAAACATATTTCAAATATTTTCACTTATTTCTCGCCATTCTCACACCATAAAACAGCAAAACTAAAAACCTACCCCCAAATAAAAATGACTATTTTCTTTTTATCATTGAAAACACTCATAAATTTAAACAAAAAATTATTTATTCATTTATTCTACTTTCAATTTGATAATATTTTTTCAATAAAAATCAATAGATTCGTGTGCTTTGTAAATCGTCAAGCAAAACTATTTTCCTGAAAATGTCATTACATTCAAATATTTATACACACTACGTAAACAGTAGGAAAGCTCTTCTCTGTTCCATGACAAAGGTCTCTTAGCATCTAGCATTCCATCAAGTCGAGTGAAAATTACTGGTTTGTCGTAAACGTGAGCGATTGGCCGTATTCAAACTGTTAATATAGTCTGAAGTTTCCCTCTCTCTCTCTCTCCACAAACTCACCCATTCCACAAGTTGTCCTTCCCTCTTGTGTTTGTACAGGAGAGCCAAAAGCTCCATCCTCCCATTGCCTTCGTATTTCCCACGATGTCGTTGCATTGAGCTTCACACACGATAGAAGATAAATGAAGATTCGGAAATGTTGTAACGAGCTGACGATCCTACAAATTTACATTTTGTGGATTTAGAGTCTATCTGAGAGGTGAGGATAACACGTTCTTATCTAAATATTCATTTTATTTATTCTTCCTTGATTCTTTGCAATGTTTATCCATGGAAATGTTAAAGTCGTTAGATATTCCAACAAATCCCTTTTTTTTTTGCTCTTTATCTTTCGAGAATATTTTAAGAGGAAAGTAAGCGAGATAGGCGAATTTTTGAAGAAACCTTTTTTGGAGCCCTTAAAATTTTCTACAAAAAAGGTTTCATTAAAAATTGCGCTATCTCGCTTAGTTTCCGAAATAAGTAAAACGGGGTAAAATGGACTTGCGTGGCCAAATAATTCGGGATTTTTTTTCAATGTGAAGGAGTCTATAAAAAAATTTGAAAAAATTACCAAATAATGTAAACATTTTGGTGCATCTGCTCAATTTTTTTTAGATTTTCCCAGAGACTCCTTCACTTAAAAAAAATTAATTTTTTTTTTTTAGAAAATTGCAACACTTGGTGCAATTTTTTTCTCATCGAAAAACTGTCTAGAATTTCCCAAATTAATAAAAAAAAGCTTCAAGCTTCTTTTGCTGAATTACTAAGTGAATTGCCCAGATCCCTGAAACAATGAAATACTTTAATGAATTCCATAGTTTAAAGTATCTCTAAATAAGGCCAATAATGCTTGAGTTGATGGTTCGGTTTAATCCATAATACCAAACTTCGCGAGACTCCTCTGTGCTCGAAACTGCACTACAGATAGGTGTAGTTTCTCAGTAGTATGAATTTTCGACCTCTCTTGCAATTTTCACAGCACACACACAAATATTACATACGTAAATTCATAGAATTTGCTGCTGTGCACAAATGTATTACTATCTCACCTTTTCGTGAAATCTACTGTACCACGCAGTTACAGAATACTGCTTTCATGGGGTTGAAAGAGGACGAGAGAAGAGGGAACCCGCGAGTTCGCCATTACGCGGTTATGGTTTGTAAAATATAACGCTATACACAAGCTACACTGTTTTCATGAGTGCAAACCAACTGTTTTACTCTTCTCTCATAACAATTTCTCTTTCTCTCTCTCACACATTTGTAACTTTGTGTGTACGCGTTCGTGCATTCGTAATTATGCCAGCTGTAGTTACGTATTTACAGGCTAGGTGTCCGTGGGTGTGAATTAATTATTGTTCTATTTATTTTCCCAGTGGATTTAATGCAAATATTTTGAAATTATCAATCGAGTTTTACTCCATAATTAAAAAATTCAAATAAAAAAATTTAATGCTGATCTCCCTTTTTTGGGTTGAGAATCCGCCATTTTGATGATTGACGAGCACAAAATGGCGGATGCTGTAAAAATGGGATTATTTTTTAAACATCTCGAAAACTGATGGAGATGCATCTTTTTTTGGTCTAATCCTCTTTTTTGTAGCTTTTGTAATTCTCTAAAGACTGTCTTAGGACAAAAAGGGCGTATCTCCATTATTCACTGAGTTATTCAGGAAGAAAAATTGGAAAAAAGAATCGACTTATTCTATTTTATTTCTTTGCTCCAGATTTCTTTGAGAAAATTCTCTTTTCTCGGTGGATTTAATGCAATTGTTTGGTAATTATCAATTGACTTTTACTCCGTAATTGAAAATTGGAATGAAAATTTTATCGCAGAATCTCCCTTTTCAGGTTAGGAATCCGCCATTTTGATGATCGATGAACACGAAATGGCAGATCCTCTAAAAATCGGATTTTTCTCAAATATCTCAGAAATTAATGGAGATACGCCCTTTCTGCCCAAATCTTTCTTTTCGTAGCTCTTGGAATCGTCTCCAAGACTGTATTAGGACAAAAAGGGCGTATCTCCATTATTCACCTTTTTGCTTTCATTCTCTTCTCCCGATGTCAAAGTAGAATTGCGTCCTTTATCCGATAATAATATCATCAAAATAGATAATGCCCTGTGAATTTGATGAAAAAGTTGAAAAATGCTCAATTGATTTTTACTCCTCATTGAAAAATTGGAAAGGAAACTTTTAATGTGGATTTTTCCATCGAATTGAGCCTCCGCCATTTTGATGATCGACGAACACAAAATGGCCGATGCTCTAAAAAACCGAATTTTTTCTCATTTGATTTTAAATTTTAGAGCTGAGAAATTTAGTGTTTAGATATGTCAAAAAAAAATGTGAAAAGTAGATGGAAGAAAGTAGAATCCACTCCCTGTGAATTCTTCGGGACAAATGCAGACAATTTGCATATCAGAAGAGCCGATAACGAGATTATTTTTAAGTGCTTAATGGAAGTTTGAAATGTGGCATTATCGGCGTGTGATGCCAGTGGATTGTAGAGAGGGAGAGAGTAGGGGGGGGGGGGGGGGGGGGTGAAAACCAAAGGGCCCTCTATATTTAGCATATCAAAGGATCTCCTCTATCATCATTTCTCTTTTTTTTTCTTTTCATTTTTTTTTCTCTCCTTCTGTTTTATTCTCTACCCACATTCCCATCTATTCTCGCTGATGCATCAAACGATTGAAAGCCGATCAATTCTGGAATTCTTTTGAAAGTTTTATCATTCATTGTTTGTTCTTTATTCTGAAAAAACAAATTCATTAGAATAAAGAGATCAGATATTAAAATGGATATTCATCCAAAAATAAAGCTAATTATTAAATTATTAAATATAAAAAAAAATCAGGAATAATTTTTTCTAAAATGAAGGACTTTGTGAAAAAAATTGGAAAAAATTGAGAAAATGCTCCAACATGGGTCCATTGCTGTCTAATTTTTACGATTTTTTTCCATGAAGCCTTCACTCTAAAAAAAAATCTAATTCCATTTAGCCCCAATGGGGAACTTGCATATTTTTTTCATTTTTTTGTCTTACAGAGGACAGTTTTTGAAATGAGGAAATCACTTTTTTTTTTTAATTACTTAATTAATTAACTATGAATTATTAAAAATTGCATTTTTTGAACGGCGATCAATCGGAAGTGACGTCAAAATACCAAATGATTCGGCAGCGTTGTCTAGCGTGAGTTGAGGTAACTCGAATATCAGTGCTAAACAATCCATAAGCTTCCCCAAATCAACTTTAAAGATGTTTTGCGAAGATGCTTTCGTCTACTTTAGACATTATGTGAATAATGAAACTTCATAAACAAAATTCTAATGATTCTTTATATCCACTACATAACCTCTGCATCATACAGAGTATGAGCGTTGACCAATCACATTGGAGCTGGAGCGCCAGCTAATGACACTTTTCAAAACTATATGGTTTATCGACGTCACTTCCGCTTTCTGGCTGTTTGAAATTTATTCATTTTCAACGTAAAAAAAAACATAAACATTTTCAATTATTATTATTTTTTTTTATATACTCAACTCTTCCTAATTAATCAATTGCAGTTGAAAAAAAAAAGTAAAATTGAATATGCAAGTTTCCTATTTTCCTTCATTATTTCCTGCAATTACAGATTCACAATATTTCCTCGTTTCAAAATGCTTCTGATTTTCAAATTATACGAAAATTGTAATCAGGAAAATATCCCCCAGTGCAAATGTACAAAATTATTGATGAGAAAACATCTGTTAATATTAATCCCAAAATTTCCTGGACATTGTTGTAGCTATGGGGCAAATGAACTGTTTTCTGAATGACTAGAATCCACATCACTGGAATGCCTCTGGACCACCTACGTCAGCAGCCTCAGACTAGAAGCCAGTGACTGTAGAGAAACACTCTGACGAGGGTAGCACAGAATTACAAACGGAAGCATTCAACGCTATAAATTAACCATCCCAGCGGTGTGTTGTCCAAAGGCAACGAAAAGCCAACGGTTTGGATATACTGAGACAACTGTAGTTTGGATAGTTACTATACCAAGATAGAATTTCTGTGCTGCACTGTCTCAAGTATGTCAGACAACTGATAAACACTAATTAACATTGCCAGTAACTGTTGAACAAAACAAGGTTGAATTATCCATAAATAATATTTGTGTGGTCTTTACATTGTTTGAGTTAATAATAGCTGTCATAGTACGATATTCTGTTGTTCTGTTAAGGTAGTTTACTTGCGATAGTCTTAGGCAAAAGTATAGCCTCGTGAAGGAATTTTCAAGTATTATAAGTGCAAAAAAATTGGTTCCTTTTGAAAATAGGAGAAATGGGGTCAAAATGGACCTCCAAGTCGAAATTATTTCCAATTTTTTTTTGAATGACGGAGTTCGCGAAAAAATCTGAAAAAATTTGAGAAGATGCTCCAGCATGTCTACTTTGTGAGTGAATTTTTTCAAATTTTTCTATTAAAAGCTTCACTCCGAGAAAAATGAAGAATTTGGCAATCGCTTTTTTCGTGAAAATAATACTGAATTCAGTAGTACAAATGTAGATAAAGTCAGGCAATTTTTTGATGTTTCTTTTAGGTCTGACTTTGCTCTATTGAAAAGTTTTCTATGAAAATTTCTCTATTCCTTTTGGATCTCGAGATATATTCTTTAAAAAACTGAATTCTGAAGAAAATCGTTATCGAACAGGTTCATCGTTTTTTTTGTTGCATTATCCCCGAATATTTCGGAAAATGGAGGAAACAGAGAAATTTTGGTGAAAATCTTTTTGCAGAAGGAAATCAGAGTTAAAAAAAAAATTCTCCAAAAATCACGCTATCTCGCTTAGTTTCCTCGATATTAATTATATTACTCTTAAAGTTAACTAAAATTGTCTTCTTTCCATGTTTCCCTAATTTTTCATACCCTCAATTTCATTTTACATGAAAATTATTCATTGAAAGCGTTACTTTTTGAAAAATTGACTAACGTTTGCACATCAATCGAAGCAATTTCCCCTTCATCTTTGTCAATTCATCAACAAATAACTCAAAAGCTGTCTCTCTCCATTTGCATCATCGATTGTATCTCATCTTGATACTTTAAAACGATCAATCTCCCTCATTTCGACTATCTCCAGTGCAAATACCGGATAAATTCTTTATCCTCACGATATTCCAATATTCTTCAAGAAATTAGGATTCTTCATCTTTAAAATTCTCTAAAATAACTGATGAAAAAGAAGCATCATAATTCAGAAATTAATGGAAGAATTCCAATTATTTGGCTGTTTAGCAGAGACTGAACGCGGAATATTCACGTTAACACAATAGACTTTTATAAAAATGCCAAAGACATTGCAGGCGCTCTTGATAGTATATCCATTACAAAATACCATAGCTATTATCATGCTCCAATATAGTATCACTAAAATAATTTGCGCTGATGTAATATACCCAGCCTCAATTTCCATACACTTGAATTTAATTATTTCTCAAATTTTCCAAAATTCACTATCAATTTCAGTAGCGAAGAGGTAAAATCGGATAATTTGATTTTTTCCTTCAACAATTTTTCTCAAAATCTCAAAAAATAATTGAAATACGACTTTTTTATCTCAAATAAAACTTGACTGAGGAGAAAAATTGGTAAAAATTATCATATATTAATCGTTTTGGTACTTAGCGAATATTTTCTTAAAATAATTGAGGTATTTGTTGAATTTACTGAAATTAGTCAATTCAACTAATTAATCTATTTTCAGTAAATTCAGTAACTTTTTTAATTATTTCAAAATTTTTACCACTTTTCTTTCTCAGTGTTAAAACTTTCTACAGAAAAGGATCGAAAAAAGGCGTATCACCATTGATTATTTTTTTTGTGGAGTTTTTTCAAAAAAAAATTCGGAAATGAATGGAGATACGCTTTTTTTGCCCTAATATTTTTTTTATGTAGCTTTCAATATAAAACGCAAATGGCTTAGGACAAAAAGGGCGTATCTCCATTACTAACAAACTCATCCTTTTTTACCTCACCACAGTGCAAAAGTCAAATTACCAGTAATTCCCTTTATCCATAATCATATCACCCAAAACAATTAGTGCCACTCTGTGTACTGATCCAATTCACCTATCCTAAATTCTGATAAACTCGTGTTTGTTAATATCGTCCAGTGTTGAGATAGCATTAGACTATATGGTTTAAGCATCAACCTGACAAATGAAATATATATACATATATATATATATATATATCGTAATTTGTACATACAGGTATTATCATGTGAAACAATCTATATAGATATTAACAATCTATAACCCGAGGTTATAATGATCCACTCTAGTTATTCCTAATAGATATGCACAGTATATACTCTAGCCTCACTTCCTCTAGACAGATCAATTTGTGTGTTCTCCCTTCTCCGTCCCCTCAGATCCGTAGATGACCGTGTAATTGGGTGGCCCAGATCTTGGATAGCTATGGTGTGTGTGTTCTGTGCCCAGAGGGGCTTCCCATATAACTATTGGGTCCCCAAATGCCATCGAAACTGACCGCTCGTGACGTCAGAGGGCTTGCAGTTTAGTTTCGCTCCTGCGGGGACGATTCATCGCCAAACTAACACGCTTCATCGATAGCTATGATGTTAAACCACTCGTGTTCATCTATCTCATATCAGCCTCGTCCTTTCCTCATTGCTCCCTTTCAATCCTATTGGATACGACCAACCCACATAATTACAGCCCTCAATACCCATTCCATCTCTTTATGCAATTACGATTATTATCCACGGTGTATCATATACACTGAAATTATATTATTATTGCCGCATCAGGTGTCAATGCCATTATAGTCTCATCAATTTGATAATTGATTTGTTATTCAGCGCTGTTGAAAGGTCGCAGTATCATGGGTAATGGGTTTTTGCGTGGGGGGGGGGGGGGGGGGGGAGGGGGGTGCGAAAGAATTGGATTTTTTTCAATTTTTCACGATTTTTTTTTTGATAAATGCTTTTTTAAAAATATTTTGAAAACTAAGCGAGATAGCGGAATTTTGGTGAAAATATTTTTTTGTAGCTTTTGACATTTTTTATAAAAGAAGATTGAAGTAAAATTACGTTATCTCGCTTTATTTCGAGATGAAGCGTTTTTAGGAACCGGTGGCGGCCTGGAAAAGATGATTTTGGGAGGATTTTTTGGGTTTAAAGGAAACACCTGATTTAGACGCTAGGCGTGGTCGTATATTGTTACAAACTTCAATTAATTAAATAAACACTGCTTCTAATGTCTTAATACCGAGAATGATCTTGTATTATCATTGAATAGAAAACTTGCATATTTATTTTTTATTTTTTTTTCTCAATATTTATTGATAGTTATCAACAGAAAAGGCAAGGAAAGAAATTTTTATTCGTTAATTAATTCATAAACATTAATTGAAAAATCATTTTCTTGAACGTCTCCAAATCGGACATGACGTCAGAATACCAAAATCTTTGTGTGCGCCATCTGTAGTCACCTGTCGTTACTCATTGACAGGCGTATGAAGGTTATGCTGATTGTCAAAAAATACGTATTTCTTTATTTTCCTCTTCTTTACTTCAAACATTGTTTGGAGAATTTCAATTAAAAACGTGTTTCCTTCCAAAGAAATTTATACACATAACCTCTTTATGAGTATCGCGCATCGAAAATTCAAATATCCTCCAGCCACGCCATCACTGGCCACAGCTTGAATCACGCATGTGGTATTCTGACGTCAGAGCCGTATTAGAGCAGTATGAAATTTGGAGATTTTTAATTGTAAATTCCTCCATAATTAACAATTTAAAAACAAAACAAAAGTTCCCTAATCTCAGACAACACTGTAGAATGCATAGAAATGAGAAAAAAAATATGCAAGTTCCCTATTGAGTGGACTGTATTTTAAGCAAAGCCAAAAACCGTAGAGTCAGTCTAGACATTGAGGTGTAGAGTTTCTATTGTTAGCTTCATCTATTACCGAAAACTGTTCCTTCTACATAGACTTCCGCCAATAAAGTGAAGACCTTAGCTTTGCTCTTCCACAAGGGGGCGTCAAAAACCGAAGATTGTCCGAATTAATCCGAAGATGACAAGTTGACAAGTGATTGCCCCAATTACCGACAGATGTCGGGTCATTGACCTTTTCCGTGTCGAAAATCAGGCCCTTGCCGCAAGTCACTTAGTTTTCGAGATCTTCTTTTGTCAAACACTCGCCGATTTTTTCTTCTCTTTTTCCCACGAAAAATCCATAAAAATTCAGGATAAATATTCACACGATCAAAAGCCCGTGTATAAATCCGGTGCTCACTAACGTGTTTTCCCTCAGTCGATCATGAATTCACGTTACGCACCACCAGCCGGACCCAACGATCTCGATTCACTTGTTCCATGCTTCGAATACTGAATGACTCTATACACTGTACTCTGGTTGGGAGAAATGAGAAAGAAATAAAAGATAGAAAAAAAAACTGCAGCCCTTGTATGGAAATATTTGGAAAATATCCCAGTTGTTACGAGGGTCACAAACGCACTATGTGTATCCTTTCACAACTCTCTCTTCTTTTTTTATCCACCCTTTTTTTTCTCTAACCAATTTCGAAACTCAACTAGCTTTTTGTCTAGACGTAGATTTTTTCATTTCGGCTCATCGGGGCAGCAAATGAAAGTGTAAAATTGGAAATAGAAAAAAGAAAAAAAAAGAATAGTAATTTCACAGTTTTTCCCCCTCAAAACACAACAATACTCTGTTGAGATTAAGGAGTTTCGTTAGAAAATCGAAGTTATTGAGAATTTTATAAAAAATTTATGTCAAAGAGATTCGGTTATTTTGAAGTAGCCATTAAAATTTCCAGGATGATCACCTGATTAATTTTTCAAGGAAAAATTCATTGTTTTGGACGAATCATTGCTAAATTAGCTTAAAAATGATGAATGAAAAATCGAATATTAATAATTATTTCGGAGAAGTTTCAGCCTCAGAAAATGAATTATTATGGATGACTTTTCCGAAAATAACCTAATTTCGAATTTCTGGAATTGCATTCACAGCGTGTGGTGAACATTTCAAAACACAATGGGGAATCCAAGAGTAAGCAAGGTTAGGTCAATCGAACTAAACTCGAAACTAATGGTTCTAACCACCAGCACCTAAGTGCTACCAACTTAGAAGCACGATATATGCTGACTCTAGTAGCATTGTCATATTTAGTACCATCCCTGGCGGAACTGTGGTTGAGCTTTTGATTGTTGGTCGTGTACCCATATCGATATGTCCATTTAGTCAATTTTTCATCGGTCAATGGTCGATACGAATCACTGTTAAAAATATCCGTCTGAATTTTCCCTACGAAATCTCGGAAATTTCTAACAAATCACATTTCTACTGAAATTTCAGATAATTATGTCATTGAAAAAGGAACACATCATCGATTTTCAAATAATTTTACGCCTGGATATCAATGAAGTTTGGAAATTTCAGTTTAATTGTTTCTTGAAAATTTAGTAAAAATAGGAAAATTCAAAAAAAAAATTGTAAATTCAAGTCATTTTGATTCTGAATATTCATGTTCAGTTGAGAATTCAAGTAAGTTGTAGAATTTCCGTCTCAATTCTGCTTAAGACTCATCGATTCCTTTGAATTTCCTCTTGAACTCACAGATTTCATTACCATCTTCCCATTAAAAAAAATTAAACATCATGTTTATGAAAATTCTCATCAAATTAGACAATTTCCAATTTTTTTCTAACAGTCATTCTGAAATCTTTGAAATACAAAAATGATTGACTGTCAATCGCCACCTGTCTATGTCGATTTATTTCCATTTTCCAAAAACTTGCAGAATTTGTATCGACCAGTGACCGATGGAAGATCGACTGAGTGAACATATCGATATGAATAGATCAAGAGATCTCCAAAATATTAAATGATAAATGATTAAAATAATTCGTGCATCGTAATAAATCATAAGAGTAGAATAAAATATTGAATGAAAAAGCGGATTAGGATGAGTTGTCCAGTGTCTGAACTCATCCAGTGATCGAACAATTTAATGTGTTTATCCTCGATGAAAATGGTAATCCAGCATAATATTGTTCTTTGTTATAATTGAAACATAATATAATATAATGTTCATCAATTCGAATAAAAGCCTATAAAACTGTTGAATATATCTGCAATTATCGAATTTTTCATGTTCGATTACTGGTGTCTAACGAGTCTAATCCATTCGACCAATGAACCACTCACCCTCTATTAGCGCATTTATCCATCGAAATCAATGCAAATAAAGATGTTTTCTGATGAATATGAGAAAATATGCATCTAATACGATATATCGCATGAAAAAAACAAACATTTCTTAAGAATCTCAAAATTTGAGATTAAATTATCATTCCTTTTCGCTAAATTTATGAATCTTCCAAATAAATTCGTTCAAAATGGAACTTCCTTCACATTCAGAATTTGGAATCTTGCAAGACAACAATAGATTCCCCTTGCAACTCACTTCCCCTCACAATCCCCAAAGCAGCCCCTCAATTCTTATCAAAAAAATTATCTCCAAAAATTTCCTAATTCCCAATTTTCCCCTTATCTCTACGCATATAAAGTGAAAATCTGTTCAAACAGTAGTTAGTCCTTTTGATGCAGAGAAATGAAACAAAAAAAAAAAGAAATCTCTTCCCCCTCTAATTTCTGTTATCACTCTTGCATAAATTTCAACAGTTAAACAGTGACTTGGTAATATCAGTAAGATCAATTTGAAGTCCTTTCGGGTAGCTCAACACTGAAAATTTGCACTTGGTACGGGTGGAGTAAAGCCCAACAACACGAGTATCCAGGGTCTTTTGTTTGGTTGGTACAGTACCCAAGCGCTAATCTCGTTGCTGGATTAATCCCACTGGGAATAATTATAAGAGCTTATATTTACTCTGGGAAGCGTCATGAATTATTCGGACACATACCGGGCCCCGGAAATGAGTCGGAAGAGTGGTTGGATGGGGTGGGAGGTAACTCAGCATGTACCGGTTCAATGTTAAGTAGTAATTATTATTAATTGTAATCGGGTGAATACTGTGGGGGAGGTAGTATGCTTGTATTTTACTGTGCTTGAATATTGTGAGAGGGAGGATCAAGGGTGGGATGATGAATTCATGAGTCTTTTCGTGGTGTTAGGATTGAAAGTCTTCCGTTTTCCATGTAATTACCTGTGTTTAACACTCATTTTCGAGTTAAATAATTCTTTTGACAATTTTTATTTCAGATATTCTGATTGGTGCATCAATCAGACAGAATTTTTTTAATTCATAAAATTTTGATGCTGCATGAATTTGCCAAAATTCTCTTTAAAATATGCGATTTCCTACTCCAAAGAGGTTTTCGACTACATTTATTGGTAGAAAAAATGCATATTTTTCTCATTTTGGAAAGTTTAAGCAGCAAAATATATGTAAAAGGCGTATCTCCATTAGTTTTCAAAATATTTCAGAAAAAAAAATTTCCTAAAAAATGCTTTTTTTTTTGCTTTATTTTATGTTCACAATTCTAATAATTTTCCATCATCATGAAACCTCAAAATATTTTTTCAGAAAGAATTTATCAATTTAACTTTGATTGAATGAAAAAAAAAATACCTTTTTCCATGTGGATCAACAATCGAAATTGAAGAAAACTTTATAATGAAATATATTTTCAAACTTTAAAAAGTGAATCTACTTTTTTCTTTTTTTCTCAAAACTAAACAGGCTTCACGTTTTACCCACGTGAATGGAGAAACACAAAGTGCACGATGTTCGAAAAGTTTTTTTGTATTCAAACTTCATGCAGTGACGTGATGAATAAACTAAAACACTTTATTTATCAGTTATAAATGTAGTAAATGATGAACTCGAAAAATTCTCATAATTCTTTAGTATTTTTACTCGAAAATGTGTAAAATCAACTGTATGTGAAATTCCAATGATTAAATTCTCCAATGAAATTCCCCATGGGAAGTTTAATTGTTTCCTCATATAATAATAGAAAGTGAATGGTCATTTTGATGGTAACAGTCGATGGATGATTAATCAATCGTAGTGGTTTTCCGGTTCAAATATAACGTAATGGCTTTCCATGTATTCACATGCGGTTATTGCCCTTTCAGTCATTTTGAATTATAGAATCAATCATGAATGCTAAAAAAAACTCGAGTTTCCCCAAAATTCCACTTAATAATTTCATCTATAATTGATTATCCAAAAAAAAAAAAATTGCCTCATACAAATTAATTCAATTTTGATATAATTCAATTGCCAAAGAGACAAAAACAATTTATCCTCATTCAATATTCATAATTGCCACTGATGATTGATTTGTTTTAAATGCGATTAAATAATCAACGAAACAATTTATTCCATAATAAATAACAATTGATGATTCAATAAAATTCTCTAAAAGTTTTAATAGATTTATTCTCTTTTTTTCTCTTCTGATTTCAGAATCACTGCAGTAAACAAATGAATGCGAACGTGAGAAAAGTAAGTTATATGCGCTCAATCAATTGCGACAACCGCAATCGATACTTTAGTGAAGAAAAAAAACAAAAAAAAAAAACAAAAGAAGAATTGAAGAAAAAGTTTGTGAAAACTTTTAAATCACAGGTGAAAAGAGAATTCAAGAAAATCCGTAAGGATATCGACGAGTCATCGGGAGTTAGGAAAGAGAAAATAGGAAGAAAAAAAAAACACAAACTGAGGGATGAGAGAGAGGGGGGGGGGGGGGGGAGGGTTTAAATTTTCTCTCTCACATCAGTATGCAGCCGACAGGATGAAATATCTACTTTGACTGTGAGTAAACACAAACTCCTTAGTACGTTTCAGAGTCACGAGTGGGGAGAGAGGGTGGAGGGGGAGGGGGGGAGGGGGTTGGGATAAGTATATATAACGTTACGTTATACTGATCGCGAGAGGCTGGATAAAATGAGGAGGGAAAAAGAAGCAAGTGAAAGAAAAAAAAGGAGGAAGGGTAGGGAGCATTGAGGAGAAGGAGGGGAGGGGGGGGGGGGGGGGAGGGAATGGGGTAGTAAAACGGGCCAACTTCGAAGGAAATAACTTAGCGAACCAATATACCAACCTGGGGTCCAACTAAATGAAGCAGCTTAAGTGGAAAGTTTGTTTCTAAACCTACGAAAATACATAGGGAAAGAAGAGAAAAAAAACGATGAAAAGAGAGGAAGAAAATTGAAGAGAGAGAGAGAGAGAAGTGGAAAGCTTGGCTTTCCAACAACAAATTGAAAATACGTAAAAGAAGAGAGAGATTACTGCGTGTGTACTGAAATGAGAGAATTAATTTGGTTGTGAAAAACGAAAAAATAAGTCTGTTATTTTTGCTTCGAGTTTTTTTTTGGGACTTTCGTGAAAATTATTCTCAGAATTGTTTAACGATGAAATAGAATATATTCTCTGGAAATTTTGAGCGATTTTGAGTTCATAGAAAAAAGTTATGGCTATTTGGAAACAGCGATTTTCCAAAAATCAATTCGCTTTGGTTGATCATATGTTTGAAAAATACAGGCAATCAATGGAATTTACGGAGAATATCAAAAAAATATGCCTGGACGAAATACATAAGCTGTCAATCCACTTTTTACTGCAAAAACTGTAGATTTGAGCAAGTCTGAAAAATAGACGAAATTTCGCTGAAATGGTTCATTTGAAAGCTCCATATGAAGTCAGATTTAAGTTTTGAAAGGAAACCTACTTTTTCCTCGAAAATATAAGGTTACTAAAGAAAAACATCGCGGAAACTAATGGAGATACGCCCCTTTATCCCTGAGCCTCTTTTGGAGCTCTTGAAATTCTCTTAAAAAAAGGATTAAAGCAAAAAAAAAGCGTATCTCCATTAATTTCTGAGATATTCTCGTAAAAAAATCGAGTTATCCTGTTCCCTAACCTTGCAAGAAATTTCGATTGTCAATTCTGGTGAAGATCTAGAGCATTTTTTGAAATTTTTAACACAATAATATTTTACGCCTAACGTATTTTCTTCTCTTTTCTCTTTTTTTCTGGTGCGATCGGGAACTTGCATATTTTTTTTTTTAATTTTTTCTTCTTACAGGGGACAGTTTTTGAAATCAGAAAATAATGTTTTTTTTTTTTTTATTACTTAATTAATGAACTGTGAATTATTAAAAATTGCATTTTTTGAACGGCGATGAATCAAAAGTGACGTCAAAATAACAAATGATTCGGCAGCGTTGTCTAGCGTGAGTTGAGAGAACTCGAATATCAATGCTAAACAATCCATAAGCTTCCCGAAATCAACTTTAAAGATATTTTGCGAAGAAGCTTTCGTCTACTTTAGACATTATGTGAATAATAAAACTTCATAAACATAATTTCAATGATTCTTATATCCACTACATAACCCCGCATCAGACAGAGTATACGCGTTGACCAATCACATAACGTATGATAGAAGGAGGTATACGACAGTGGCCCCATACAGACATGACAGGGGACACCTTTAGTGGTAAATAAACTGAGGGCGTTGACTACGAATTCTACTTCCTGAAATGAATGGGAACAAAATATTCCTACCCATTAAAAATTCAAGCTCGTTTCAAATCGTGGGATCTTCAGAGCTGGCGATGTTTCGCAGAATAAAATGTTAGGGTAATGGATCACGTAAAGTTATTAAAATTTGGTACATCAATGAATGAACACTCAGATTATCATGGTTGGCTGTACATGGGATGAAAGTATCACGAAATTCAATGAAATTTCTATTTTGACTGCCATATTACGATCTCATCTAGGTGCTCTACTGATTTACATGAGCTATTTAAGTCATATTGCGGAAGATATAAGCAGAAATTCGGGACAGGGGTATGGTCACTCAGTTGAGTCAGCCCTAAAGACACAACTCGATCGTACTCATTACCTCAATCAATGAATGGACTTTCGACCCATCTTTCCTTGAGAATTCAATGATAATTATACTTTTCCTGCTTCTACAGGATCTCATCTGGATGCCCTACTAATTCACATAAGCATTCTGATGCGTTTCTCCCGAAATGGAATCGAAAAATCGAAGGAAGAGTCTACTTGAGCAAATCTGCCTCAGATCCGGGGAAGAGCCGTCGGTCTTCCCCATGGCCTTAAATAGTCAATGGAATTGTCCGGCTTATTTTTCTCTAGAATCCCATGATATTTATAGTTTTCCAGGATCTTGATGATCTTGACCAGATGCCCTACTAATTGACATTGGCTGCTTGAACCATATTTACCAAAATATGGGCATATGAATATAAATAATGGAGTCTCGATTGAAAAAATCGAGTAGGATCCCTTAAACAGTCAATGAAATTTTTCGGCTTATATTTTTCGAGAATTCCATGATATTTATAGTTTTGCATCTTAATGATCTCCCTCAGATCCCCTACTAATTTACATTAGCTGTTTGAACCATATCTACCGAAATATGAGCAAATGAATATGAATAATGGGGTCTCGATTGAAAAAATCGAGTAAGTTCTTTTTAACAGTCAAATAAATTTTTCGGCTTGTATTTTTCGAGTATATTTAGAGTTTTCCAGCATCTCGATGATCTCTACTAGATCCCCTACTAATTTACATTAGCTGTTCGAACCATATTAACCGAAATATGAGCAAATGAATATAAATAATGGGGTCTCGTTTGAAAAAATGAAGTAGGATCCCTCAAACAGTCAATGAAATTTTTCGGCTTATATTTTCCGAGAATTCCATGATATTTAGAGTTCTCCAGCATCTTGATGATCTCTCTCAGATGCCCTACTCATTGACATTAGCTATTTGAACCATATCCACCAAATTATGAGCAGAAAATAGGGATTCCGGCTAATCAAATATTGCACATGCTTTCAAGTAGCGCATAGAGAAAATCAGAAGACGGCAGTCACGACATCGAATGGCTGTCTGAAAAGCTCTCCCCTACGCATTGCATCCTGGGAGTGTCGGCTCCTCAAAGGTTGCCAATACCTTCTTCTATCATACCTTACAATCACATTCGAGCTGGAGCGCCACCTAATGACACTTTTCAAAACTATATGGTCTATCGACGTCACTTCCGCTTTTTGGCTGTTTGAAATTTATTCATTTTCAAAGTTAAAAAAAAAACATAAACGAACATTTCCAATTATTATTATTTTTTGTTATATACTCAACTAATCCTAATCAATCAATTGCAGTAAAAAAAGAAATTAAGAGTCAAATATGCAAGTTCTCCATTATTTGTAATTTTAAATCACAAAATCATATTCACTCAATTTTCATTGAATAAAATATTTATTTTTCTTACCATTCATTTTTTTTAAATTGATAATAAATAAATACTCGTTTTCGTTTACTTCTTAGTTACTGAGTTTCAGAAGCTACTCATTGCAAAATCCTCTGTCTACACTTTTTATTGAAGAAAATCGATGAAATTTGCATTTTATTTAGACTCTCGATAATAGCTTTACTATTCTCGATGTAAATTCAACGGGAAATGCAATGTAACGCAAAGAAAAGCGTGCACAATGTAATTTTCATGTAATTGAGTCGACCTCCTATTTTCCTCGTTGCCAAAGAAAGTTAGCAACTTTCTCCACTATCTAAATATCGACATAAACATAAAAAATGAGAATTACAATCGAGATTACATAAAATGTATCCGCTTTTTCGTCATACATTCTCATACCATTTCAACTCATTCCACTATTGCTATTAAATTTCTTCGTAGCTACAGAGATATACGGAAAATAGAGTCGTACGAACGATAGCTTACGATATACAGCAGTTACACACACATTTACTAGGATATTTTGGTATAACGTCGCATTCAAACACCTCTTCCACCTCATTTCAATCCCATCGTTTCGCGATATGCCCTCACGTTTTACGATTTGGCATTACTACATCCAGTTGAGGGGAGAGTTGAGCATACGCGAATTAAGATTCATGGCTCATGACCATTAGCCAGGAAGTTCCTATAAAAAAAAAACTTGCTCTATTTCTGTTCGTTTTATTTTTATCCTAGGAACATTTAATTTCATCGAAAAATTGAGCCATTAATCGAAGCTTCTATGTCCCTTTTTTTCGGAATGAAGATCGCTACGAAAAAATCTGAAAAAATTCAACAATAATGCGGACATATTGTGACATCTTCTTGAATTTTTTCAGAATTTTTAGCGAAGACTTCAACTAAAATAAAAAAAAAATTATGCAATTTTTTTTTTAAATTGGAAGGAAAATCAATTTTATTCAAAAGTTGGGGCATTAATGGAGGTGAAAATCTTTTATTTTTTGTTTCAAAAGGAAGACCTTCATGAAAAAATCTGTAAAAATTCAGCAATAATGCAAACATACGGTGGCACCTTCTTGAATTTTTTCAGAATTTTTCACGAAGACCTTCACACCAATAAAAAATAAAATGATGCAATTGATCTTTAAATTGCGAAAAAAAATCAATTCCTCAAATTCCTTCATTCCATTGAAAAAACCTCTTTCCTTGAATCCCACGAATTTTATTTTTTTCCCCCATTTTCCCAATTGAAAAATCATGCAAATAATGTGAATCCTCTTTTCTCAATGCTCCTTAGAAACCAAAAATTGTGTTCCTTTTTAAACACCCCAATAAATCACCAGAAACTACATAGGTCAAAGTTTATATGAAAGAATCCACACATACTGGCATCGAATTCGAGAGGAAAAGATTTAAAGCCAGAACGGAAAAATAATCTCGAGTGAATAATGGCCACGTATAGAAGCTTCATGCTCTCGTGCGAGGAAAAAAACGAAAAAAAAGGGGCATAATAATAAGAAAATACGCCAAAAGTCTGATAGCAGTGGAGAAGAGAAGTGAACAAGAATCTCCAAAAAAAAACAAAAAAAAAAAAATCCTAAAAGAAAAACAATATATCTATACATTCTTGTTCGAAACAGGAGCCAGATGGGGGGATACTGAATAAAGTCTATATAAGATGTATCGAGGCATGAACGACGTTGGTACCAAGAGCATACAGCTTCTTTATACCATCTAGCCAATGGACGTTTGGCAATTGTATTTTATCCAACATATATCCAAACTGTCGTCCATTGTTTCTAACGATTTTTCCTCCCCCCCCCCCCCCCCCCTCTTTCCCCCTTTTACTGAACTGCAATTGAGAAACTTAAAAACGAGAAGCGCCAAGTCAAAAAGCGAGAATCGGCGAGAATGAAAAAAAAAAAGAAAAAAACACAAATTCAACAAGAAAAACGAAGAGAAAAGTGATTCGTGAGTACAGAGCACGCTTCGCTGACGCCGTCTATTAGCAGATACCCATTCTCTTGATTTTTTTTTTCCTTCTTTTTTTCTTCACCTACAATAATAAACGGAAATCGATGAGAAGCGGAAAAGAAACTAGTGGCAAAAGAAGTGAGAGAGAGATGTGAAATGGAGCAAAAGGGGTAGAAAATACACACACACACACATAAGCGAGAAAAAAATAAAGGAAATGAAAGAAAAAAGGAAAAAAAAGATAAAGGACCTAGATAAAAAAAAGTGAGAGAATGGCTTTGTAGAGGGACAACTCCCCCGGACACTCTCTCATTACTTCGTTGTTCAATATAACTATTCCATGGAATTTGTTCATTGTACTAAGCTCAACACTAGTGGAAAATAAAAGAAATTGAAGAAAAAAAATATTAAAAAAATGTGTGCACTGTTTTCTGCCTCACGGGAATTAGCTGAAAAGCCTTTTTCACCTGGTGAATGAACAGTTTTCTGTTGTTACATCCAATAAAATGAGGGAAAAAAAAGAGGACTGCTTGTGAAAATGAGAGGAAAGAAATGGAGGGAAGAAAAAAAAAAGTGAGTGTATCTGTGTTAACGAGACAGGCCTTTGATCCTAACGGTACTTTGAAATGGCCCAGCATCGTTGAAATCGCTCAACAATAAACCAACTGAGATTCATTTTCTCTTGACTATGGGGTGAGTTCCTAGGGGGTTGTGCAAACAAAACCCTTTTCGATGTAATTCCACGGATAATTTAGTGTCCATATCGACTAACACTGCTTGGGCTATGTTCAACATCCGGAATGATTTTCTAGAAGGGGGAAGAAGAATACTCTAATGCATGAGAATTCTAACGAAATGCGATTGATTTCATTGTGGTGGAGATAATGTTATTTATGGGGAAAAAAGGTTTTTTTTGGGGGGACTGGTGATGGAGTTATTTGATTAATGCAGGTTGCGTTAATTATTTAGATTTTTTTTTGCAAATTTTGCAAAGATGATTTTATCAGTCTTTTCTTGAAAATATTGTTGAAATTTGGGGAGATACGTCTTTTTTGCACGAATGCTCTTTTATAGTTCTTGAAGTTCTATGAAAAAGGGAATTTTCGCAAAATCGCTCGTTTATATTCCGCTGAATTCAAAAAAATAATAATTTGTGTTAAAATTTCCATTATTGGTTTTTGACGAATATTTTGGACACTAAACGAGATAAAGCGATTTCGCTCCAATATTTTGTGGTAGCTCTTCTGACATTATTATTAGTTTTCCAGTCTTCCAGATGATCACTATTTTATTTTGATTTCTATTTTTATTTTCACTTATTGTTGCTTATTATTATATTTCCAATTTTATTGTCAACTCAATAATCAAATGTTTAATGAAATGTAAATAACACTTAATTTGATTGGAATGAAGCTTAACTGTATTAGAAATTGTAAAACTTTGAGACTCCGATGGGTTTTCAAAACCTGGAGTCTTTAATTAAATAAATAAATAAAGAAAGAAAGATAATTTCAAAAAAAAATCGAGCAAAATATTGATTCTAGATTATAAAAAAACAAAATAAATCAATATTTTTGATAAATTTTCTCTGAAAATATCTTAAAAATTGACGGAGATACGATTTTTTCGGTACAACAACAACCTCTTTTTATAGCTCTCAAAATCCTCCGAAAAGAGGATTCCAGTAAAATCACCCTATCTTGCTTAGTTTCCGAAATATTCTCAAAAAAAAAGACACAAAAAAATAGTTATATCCCATTTCACCTCTTCACTATCGAAATCCCCCAAAAAATGGTTTAGGCTAGAAAATTCCTCAGGATTCCCTCAAAATCCCAAGAATTTGCTCCTTTTAGGGTGTCTTACTCTCAGCCCCATAACCCCGCGCTCTCAGTCTCTCCTAATTAAAAAAACGTATCATTAATCCCCTCAAATCAGTTTTTTTATGTCCTCCATTAATAACACAACAACTAAGATTAATATCGCCAAAATAAAATTTTCCACATTTATAACCCATTCATTCTCTATGTTACGTGTCAAATCCCACGAGGACTCCACTGGTTATTAGACGTCGTTACAATGACTCAGTTCTAATTACTCCTTTCTCTCTCTCTCTCTTTCTCCTACTCTCAACCCTTTTCTCCAAAAACGTAGAGACTAGATATAATTTTCACGATGAGAGAATGAGTTTATAGCAGATAGAGGAGAGAAAACAGATATGGCAAAGTACCCCAGGTGGTTTCCACTTTTGCTGTGTACCATCGATCACGTCTTTCCGGCCCTATTGCCCTCCCCCCCTCCCCTCCCCATTTCTGGTCATTCCCGAGGGTGATTCCCCTCTAGCATTTTGGACATTCGTTATATTACTCACGTTCGCGCATACGCGTACCTTTTTCTGCCGTTTCTATATCTTTTTTTTTTTGCCATGTTCTTTCTTTTCACCCCATTGATGACATGAGAGTGGAATGGGGAATGGCATCGGCTAATTGTCGGCTAACCCTTTATCTTCTTTCCTTTTTTTTTTTTTTCGCTTGTTTTTGTCCATGGGAAAAGTTATTTTGTACACGAGGAGAATCAACAAATACTTGAAATGATTGATCCTGTCGTTTTTGTTATTTTTCTCCTTTTTTTTGGCTTTTTCTCTCTCGTTGAAAACAGAGGAATTACTCTGGGGGGGGGGGGGGGGGGGGGGGGAGAAGTCCATTCGTCGAGTAATAAGTGTAGGTAGAATGTAATCCAGGATCAGAAACACATTAGCCAAAAGGATATAGTGGATTTGTTGGATTTAGGTCTTTGTCTGTTTTTTTTTCAAATAGAAATAATTATTTCTTTTGCATTGAAGGGGAAAATGAAATAATTGCTGTATCAAAGATGATATTTTTTTGACATTCTTCTGAATTTTTTCATAATTTTTGTCCGCTTAGTTTATGAGATATTAATTAACAAAATTACTAAAAATAGAAATTTTATCGAAATTTTATCTAAAATTTTTCGGGAAGAAAAAAATTATATTCATAAACTGAAGATATGACTTTCGAAAAGTTTAATCACTTTTTCAGCTAAATTAAAGCACATTTCCCTGAATTATCAACAATTAATTGAAAACTAGCCAGAAAAATTGCATTCAAAATTTCAAAAAAATTTAATTAACTCTCAAGTAAAATTAATCTTATCTTCAACTCTGAAGTAGTAAAAATCCTTTCAAGTCCGGCGTAATGAAAATCCTTTTTCCTAATTACCTTATTTATTTTTACTTATTATAAATAAGAGTTGTGCGAAGTAGATGAAAGTACCAAAATTTTTTTTAATAAGCCCAAGCCAGTATTTATCCCATTCTCAGACGACACTCGAGACGACATAAAGAGAGTAGAAAAAGAAGTTTTTTTTAAAAAAATCACTACGAAACTAAAGAACCAAAGAAGGAAGTACTTGATTTTTTTTTCTAATTATTTTTTTAACTCTCCTTCTATTTTCCTTTTTTTTTCCTGTTAACTTACTTTGTGTTTTTCCTTAGCCCTTAGTATCACAGACTGTAGGAGAAAGTTTTGGCGTTAAATCTCTGTCGCTTATTCGAGTGTGGGCGTTAAATAGGAACGTATCTACCGCCTCTTTCCATTCACCTTTACCAATGGAAATTCTCATTAGGAAATTTTCACGAAAAAGTAGTCAAATAAATTGTCGTAAGACGAGGGGGCTCCAAACCGGTGATACACGACTCTGGTGATTAACGGGATAAAATGTTAGATCAACGGATTTTCCCTTTTTTTTTTTTTCTTCTTTTTTTAACGAGAAAAAGTATAAAAGATTACCAATTAATGGCTTCAGTTGAAAAAGAGAACACACGTCTAGTAATACCGTACAAGTTTCCTTACAATTGCCCTCCCTCTTTTTTCCCCCTCTTTTTTTTTTTTTTTTTTTATTAAATGAATGCAACGTGAAGATAGGAAAGTTGCACGAGGGTTGGAGGCTGTGTGTCTGTGTTTCATTGCCAGAAACTCGCTGATACAGTTAGTCTCGTCCCTTTCACAATTTTCCTCAAATAAACACTCTCGTAGAAAATTGCAATGAAAATTAATCATTCGCACTTGAAGCAAATTAAATCTCTCTCCATTCAATTAAACGAACGGTGTAATTTCTTTGCCTTTGGACTTTCTATTCTATTTATTAATTAACGCTCATTAATTATCGAGAGAAATGAATCATCCAATTATTGATATAATTAAGGAAGTTCATGTGGTATCGATTTAATTAGTAAAAAAAAATCACTACGACTAGTGTAGTCGATTCGATGTATATACTAGTGAGTATATATATACTCGATATATATTAGAAATACTTCCTCATCAATCATAATTTTTCTTTTGTAAAAAATCGAATTTATAGAAATAATTTTTTTGAAGATCAAATAGAAAAAAGTAAATTAATTACATTTTCAGCTACTTTTGTATGATGTGACGTGCAAGTGTCGTATACATTGCGTTGTTCAGAAAGCATTCTTATTAATTTCGAAAAGCGCGCAGTCCTGGCGTTACTGTCATGAGAGTAAGACGAAAAAAATAAAAGCAAAAATTTAAACCAAAAAAAAAAATCAATTTTTTGAAAATTCTAAAGTGGGGTTACCCCTCAATGTAATTGCCCCTCTCTTTTTTTGCTGCATCTCACTCTATCCTCTCTCTCTTTCTATCGCTTCTCTCGTTAATTCAATGAGTTGTAATTAATGATTCAGGTAATTGAATACAAGGGTGAACTTTGTCGTGAGATATTTCAACAGTTTGTACGTAGAAATGGGTACGGATGAAATAGTAATTTGCATCCTTCGGTTCCTATGTACGTTGGAACAGTAAACCCCACCCTCATCTCAATTCCTCCCCCTCCCCCCCCCCCCTTCTCTCTATCTCTCTATCTCTCTCATCTTTGCTCCTTACTAGACTTTACTTTCCACTGTCTTGGAGAGTTACATGGTACGTCACACCTGGTAACTTCCCCTAACTGAAACTTTGATTACGCGTTAAACTTAGTTTTGATTAGGATTACCATTTTCTCATAGACCGTTGTTCACTTCTCAGTTCTGTTACATTGTAGTGTGAAATGAGGTTACAACCACCCTCTTCCTACCCCCCCCCCCCCCCCCCCCCCCAACCATTTCCCTCTTACTCTGTTCTCTTTCTTTTGGACCGAACAGAGTGAGCCATGACTTATGGCACCTGTAACCACTAACGTAGATTTCAACTTTTTTATTCACAAAACCGCAAATTGAATTTCATGAGACAATCCAAAGTGAAAGTGAAGAGAATCATTGATTTATTGATTGAGGAGAATTTTGGAGGGTTTTTTGTTTGAATCATTCCCAATAGAATGTTTGGGTGATTAATGGAGATACGCCCTTTTCATTCTAAGGTGTTTTTATAGAGAATTTAAAGTACTGCGGAAAGGAAATTAGGGCACAAATGACGTATCTCACTTGATTTTTGAGATATAACTGACTATTTTGCACAATTTTCAAATTAATTTCATTTATTAAAAAATTCTTAAGCTTTTCACAATTTTTGAATTCATTTCACTCATGGAAAAAAAAAATTCTACATTTTCAATGGAATATTTTGGAAATTAATGGAGATACGCCTTTTTTTACTCTGATATAGAGAATTCTTTCATAGAGAATTTCAAGAGCTACAAATTATATAGCAAAAAGGGCCTATATCCATTAATTGCCAAGACATTTAATTGGCCATGATTTAGAATTCTTTAATTAGGGAAATTAATTCGAAAATCGTGGGAACTTCAGAATTTTTTCAGGACGAATTTTCCAGGGAATGAAATTTGTCACTAACTTAGTCTTTGAAATATTTATCAAAAATAGACATAAAAATCATGTCTTCAATGCCAAATTTTCCACAATTTTCAAATTAATTTTATTCATTAAAAAATTCTAAATTTTCCACAATTTTCAAATTAATTTTATGCATTACAAAAATTCTAAATTTTCCACAATTTTCAAATTAATTTCATTCATCAAAAAATTCTAAATTTTCCACAATTTTAAAATTAATTTCATTCATTAAAAAATGTTAAATTTTCCACAATTTTCAAATTAATTTCATTCATTAAAAAATTCGAATTTTTCTATAATTATTCAAATTAATTTTATCCATTACAAAAATTTAAATTAAAAAATTCTGGAAATACGCGTTTATGAACCTGATTTTTTTTCATCAGCAGTTTTAAAAGCTGCAAAAAATAATTAATCAAAAAAAGACATATCTCCATAAGTTTCCGAGATAATCTCTCTAAAAAAAAAGACATCAAAGTCATGTCTTCAATGACAAATTTTCCACAGCTCCACAAATTAATTTCACTCATTAAAAAAATTCTCATTAACAGCTTGATTTTAATTACGTTATTGTGTCCTCGTTATTCAATGAATTCTCGAGTTTCTCATCTACCGAAAATAGGCAGGAAAATGTTTGTCACAGAAACTCGAGAACACTCTTCCCTCTTCTGTCCCATCAAGAAGCACTATTCCCCCTCCTTTTTCTCTCATCAGAGAGAAACAAATTAGAGAAAACAATGAGTAGCTGCAAACAAGACATTTCAAAAAAAAAAAAAAAAAGAAAATTGCCAAATAAATGGGGATAACTCTTGCAGATAAAGAGAGACGCATTCAAAGTATCTTGAAGAACGCTTCACATCATAAAGGAGCCTGATACCATCAAGAGTTTATGCCTCGATGCTCCTCACATGTGCCTCATTTCAACCAAAAAAAAAAAAAAAAAAAAAAGCTGAAAGAAAGACGCTGAAACAGCCAGAAGGTGATAAACCTGCATGATCATAAAAATCAACGAGGCCACATTACATTCGCTGTATCCGGGCATCAGTAATATCATTTTCGAACGAAGTACCTTTGGAACATCAAAGGATCATACGAGAATATAGGAGGAACGTTACCTTCAGCATGAATCTCCTCCATTTCTGTATATATAGTAAGGGCATCCACATTTTCCATGTATAAAGAAAAGAGAAAAAAAAATTGAAGGTGAATTTATATGGAAAAAAAGGAGAAGTGAAACGAGAGGGAAATTAGGAAGGAGGGGGTGAAAAAAAAATAGGAAAATGTAAAACCAAACATTTCCATAACTTTCTCCATTCCCGGAGGGTCCTCCAGAGGGAGGAAAGAGAACGAGCTTAGAGAGGGGATGAGTTCAAATAGGTATGAGGCATTAAAAGCATCCGGATACTCACGTGTGTATACGAAACAGGAGTCGCATATATACACTATCTTTGTCTGCGTGTGTGTGTGGGTGTATATGGGGGGGGGGGAAGGAAAGTTTTCAGCAATTCCAGGGGTGTATCTCCTCTCCCTCTGGAAGGAAGCTGCCATAAAGCCACATCAAACGCTTCTCCGTGGGAGGCATTATTCTGGTATTAGAATTTACGTTTTACGGGGGAGTTTTTTTTTCCCAGTTTAGATAAACTTCTTTATTCAATTAATAATCGTAAGTGAAATACCTGTAGTGAGAGAGGATCGTTTGGTGTATAGGGGGGGGGGGGGGGGGGTATAATCTTTGGGAAGAATTTGTAATTACATTGGGGATGCGTGAAGAGTATTTTAATTCAATAACAATATTGAAGATAGTATTCCAGAGTATGGCAGATAAAACAGGAAAAAATGGAGGATTTATAGGTTAGTTTCCGATTAATTGCTGTTAATTCGGGAAAATGTGCTTTAATTTACCCGAAAAAGTTATTAAACTATTCGAAAGTCATATCTTCAGCTTGTGAATATAATTTTTTTCTTCTCGAATTTTTTTTACATTAATCTTCTATCGCATGCTTGAGATAGAGAGAGAGGCAAATAGTTACGACTACATTCTAATTAAAATTTCTCAATAACTATACGATGAATTGAATATTTTTTTCTTCTATTATTTAGTTAAAATGCTGTTCTCTTTGCCAATTGTTCTTAAGGATGTAGTCTGGAGCTTTTGCACTTTTTACGAACATATTTCAGCAATTTTTTTTTACAACTAAATAAAATGCGATCATTCCAAACTTTTCAGATGTTCTGATTGACATCTTTAACTTCACGAAAATATTTTTTTTAAGTTCATCTCACAATATTTAAATAGCCTTTGTTATGGCCAAAGTAGCCACAAAAAAAAAAAGATATGTGAGTGGCCCGGGTGCTAGCGTTGGTGCACGTGCTTCGAAATAGAAAATTCGAATGAATCAGTGTTCTGTAAGCTTGTCGTTATCGCAGGTGCCACATTCAGACATTTTCATTGAGAAAAAAAAAAATGGTGGACTTTTGAAAAAAAAAAATCAAAAACTGCGATATTTTTCTTCGAAAATTCGGGTAAAAAATAGGAAATTTTCTTTGAAAATTAATAATTGTGGCACCTGCGAGAACTATTCCAGTGTAGAATAACATATCCAAATTTCAGCCCAATCGGTTCGGTAGATTTTGTTCTTTGCCCCGGGCCGACCGAAAAAATGTTGTTTCGAAAAAAACGCGTTTTAAGTTTTGATAACAGATATCTAAGACTGTAAAATGCTTTCGAATATGTGTTATAACTTCCTCAATATTCAGAATTCTGGTCTAAAATTCTTACAGTATATTCTCCACATATTGTACTTTCAAAATAAATTATGAAAAAAAATAGATTTTATAAACCTCGAGCTCCGGATTACATCCTGAGTATTTTAGTAACACGTGTTTGAGACTGTGAAGCGCTTTCGTATATGTATATAACTTCTTTAATATTCCGAATGTCGGTTTGGAATTTCTACAGTATACTCTCCATATATTTTCCTTTCAAAATGAATTATAAAAAAAAAATTAATTTTCCAAATCTGAAGCTCCAGACTACATCCTTAAATAATGGGTCAACTGTGTGGCTTTTTAGTAATTTCGTTATTTCTGTCCGATTTAGGGCGTTTCATCCCCACCACTGCTATTTTCAGTAAATTTGATAATTCATATCTCATAAACTGCACGGACAAAAATTATGAAAAAATTCAGAAATTTTTTTAAAAATAGCGTTTTGATACGGCATAAAAAATGACAATTTAATCTCAAATTTTGAAATTCTTGAGAAATCTTGATTTTTTCTATGCGATATATCGTATTATATGAATATCATCTCATATTCATCACGAAATATATTAGTATCTCAGTAGCTCTCTCTCCGCTAAACCTTCTGAATAGCAATATTTTAAAATGATAATTTTATCTCAAATTTTTGAAATTCTTGAGAAATCTTGATTTTTTTTGGGTTAACTGTATTCGAGTTCCCTGAAATACTAAAATTAATTCAGATATTTTGTCATTTATTTTCACTGAATATATCAAGAACTAATGGAGATACGCTCTTTTTGTCCTAATCTTCTTTGTAGCTCTTAAATTTCTCTAAAAACCGGCGTATCTGTATTAATTTCCGAAATATTCCACTGAAAATAATAGAAAAAATCAATTAATTCTGTTTTAAGTCTTGAATAATCAAAATATGAATTTTCTCATTTCATCATAAATTTGTAAACAATCTTCTGCAGTAAGGCAAGTAAAATCATCAGAGTTCATGCCGATAAAACGCAGAAGGATTAACCTTACTAAAGTTGTGCAGTGAAACATGCAGATGTAAAGTTTAGTGCTGTAATGAAACCATTCGAATGTATACAGTATCTGAGTTATACCGGAGGCTTTAGCCACTACGTCTGTTTGGCCGATAGCTTGTGGCTGCTGTTTGTACGTTTACTGTGATTCAGATCAGGATTGTTGAACGATATTGGGAGGGGATTCATTTTACACAGAGCTTGTTATGGTTCCATTCAAATTGAATTTCCTTAAATTTCAAATGGTAGCAATCAAATTTTGAGTATTAAATTACATTAAGGATGTAGTCTGGAGCTTCAGATTTGGAAAATTAATTTTTTTTTTATAATTCATTTTGAAAGGAAAATATATGGAGAGTATACTGTAGAAATTTCAAACCGACATTCGAAATATTGAAGAAGTTATATACATATACGAAAGCGCTTCACAGTCTCAAACACGTGTTACTAAAATTCTCAGGATGTAATCCGGAGCTCGAGGTTTATAAAATTTATTTTTTTTCATAATTTATTTTGAAAGTACAATATGTGGAGAATATACTGTAAAAATTTTAGACCAGAATTCTGAATATTGAGGAAGTTATAACACATATTCGAAAGCATTTTACAGTCTTAGATATCTGTTATCAAAACTTAAAACGCGTTTTTTCCGAAACAACATTTTTTCGGTCGGCCCGGGGCAAAGAACAAAATCTATCGAACCGATTGGGCTGAAATTTGGATATGTTATTCTACACTGGAATAGTTCTCGCAGGTGCCACAATTATTAATTTTCAATGAAAATTTCCTATTTTTTACCCGAATTTTCGAAGAAAAATATCGCAGTTTTTGATTTTTTTTTTTCAAAAGTTCACCATTTTCTTTTTTCTCAATGAAAATGTCTGAATCTGGCACCTGCGATAACGACAAGCTCACAGAACACTGATTCACTCGAATTTTCTATTTCGAAGCACGTGCACTAACGCTAGCACCCGGGCCAGTCACATATCTTTTTTTTTTGTGGCTACTTTGGCCATAACAAAGGCTATTTAAATATTGTGAGATGAACTTCAAAAAATTATTTTCGTGAAGTTAAAGATGTCAATCAGAACATCTGAAAAGTTTGGAATGATCGCATTTTATTTAGTTGTAAAAAAAAATTGCTGAAATATGTTCGTAAAAAGTGCAAAAGCTCCAGACTACATCCTTAATTAATTTGCTGCTAAAAAATGAAAAAATTACTATTAATTTTTTAAAAAGGGCATTTTATGCCTCCAGCAAATTGAGTTCTCAGTTCTAATTGTTGTAGCACGTATTTTTTCTTTGAAAATATGGAATCGAAGAGATAAAATAGGATAAGTCGATTTTTTCGATCATTTTTTGGGGGATATCTCCTGAATTAATGGAGATAAGTCCTCTTTATCTTCACACATTTTTGTGGAGAATTTCAAGAGATACGGAATAAGGAATCAGACAAAATCGCGCTATTTCGCACTGAGAGGATTTTTTTCTACTGGCATGGCTATTAATTTATTATTAATTAATAGTTGAACCGGACTATTTTAAATTAGTCAAAGCATCCATGAAATATTTTTTTATTTCAATATTATTTCAAATTTATTTTTAAAATTAACGGAGTAGGCGTTTCAATTGAAAGAAAAGTTTGAGCATGAAAATGAGTTGATTTCGATATTAATTAAATAAATTAATATTTATCAATTGAAGATAATCTAGAGTCAAGATGATACAACAGACGAACTGGAAAAGCTTTACTTACTCAAAAATAACCTAAATCCACCATCAAAAAGAGAAGCCATAGCTCTGCACTTTTTTTCGAATAAATAATGTCGTCAAGAAAATTAAAAATACTTATTAATGTAATCTTTGCAAATTTCCACTCTGTAGCAAATAAATGATAACACTCAACGCTCATGTATTAAACCGACTCTCCATTTTAAAGATTATATGTCAAAGCAATCAAAAAATAAGCTATTTTTTATAGTCATGATTTTTTGCAATCATATTTTTCTGTTGCAAAATTCGAAAAATTCTCTCAGTGCACTTAGTTTCCGAGATAATCACAGAAAACGAGGAGAGGAAAATAGACTTATCGAAAAACAGATTTATGTCCAATCTGACATAATTCGTGATTTATTCTCTCTATATTTGATTAAGAATTAATGGAACAACCTGCAATAGATGAAAATTCATCTCACCTTCTATTTGTGATCACCGTTAATGGAAAACTATCATTAGAATTGAAGATATCTGCAAAACTCTCAAAATACGACAAGAATTCACAATGTTGTGAATGTCAAACTTTTTTTCATCCACGACAACTTCCATCGAAAATTTTTCTAAATATGTGCAGGCACAGATGTAGAGATCATGGAACGTTGAAATAATTAAATTTAACAATACTAAGTAATTGTCAACTGAAGGACGTTTCGCCCCAAAACGTCGCGAATTTAGAAAATAAATGTGAAGATTGACTTTTACAATTTTATTTTGTCCAAATATCCCACATAACCTCTAAGTAAATAAATAAACTGTAATGTTTGTGGATCGGTAGGAAACAGAACATTGAGTAATTAACAATAGCATTGATTAATACGCAACGAAATACTTTTATTAATTATTGACACGTGTCGAGCACCTGACATGTAATCAGAGGGTCGTGGGTTCAAATCCTGCTTGCGCATTACATATTTGTTCCAAAATTTGATTCTCTTAAAAAAAAAAAAAAAAAAAAAAAATTATTAATAAAAATTAATTCATTAATGAATTTATTTGTTTAATGGCGACATTGCCTCGTGGATGGGAGGTGGAGAAAAAAGATGTGAGAATCAAAATTCGAAGGTAAATATAGTAACTCGCAATAGCTCAGTGGTCAGAGCACCTGACATGTAATCAGAGGGTCGTGAGTTCAAATCCTGCTTGCGCATTACATATTTTTTCCGAAATTTGATTCTCTTAAAAAAATTTATTAATAAAAATTAATTTATTAATGAATTTATTTGTTTAATGGCACATTGTGCCTGTCTTGCTTGTACAGGGAAACTGAGGCCGAGGCCTCGTTGCTATGTCTTATATTATATTAATTGATGATAAATGTCACTGTCATCCAGTCCATCAATTATACATATCTCGCGATATGTGAGTATATATATATTTACATATATATATATATATATAAATATCATACATCACATAAACGATAATAAGTACAAACGTTAATACCTTGACATCATCAGTATGTACTCATCATAAAGCTGCTATATGCAGGAATTTTCAAATAAATTCGTCATTTCTCATAAAATAGTATCCTCGAATGAATTCTAATGATTTCACTCTTCCTTGTCCTCCAAAAAAAAAAAAAAAACGAAAAACTATTAATACTTTATTGGATCCCTTTAATATTACCTATTTCTTGTGTTTGAAGAATCGATATTGAAAGGCATCCTGGCTGTTAATATTGCACCGTTGAATTCACTGTGGCAAAAAATTCTTTCTCACTGTGAAAAAGAGAGGAAGTACCCCGGGGGGCAATATTCATCGTATATTTCTCATGTTCAGGTGTATTGCAGGATCGAACGAGCATTGGCGTCAAGATGATTTCCCGATATCAGACTCTATATCGGTGCCTGAGGGCGCGAGAATCCGACACTCAGTATATCTCACCCATGAAGGAGATCCTCGATTCTCCTCGTGTAAAAGAGAAAAAGAGAGAGAGAGAGAAAAAGAGAAAGAGGAAATGAGAAGAAGTTAAGTGGCAAGAATCAGCCTCTCGTGTCTCTTTACTTCTACTTGATCCTGTACACATGTATTTTGGTATGGTATATACGTTGCTCGACCAGGAAACAGTGGTCTACCGCCTCGAGGTCTGGTGTCTCCCGGTTTATGTAAACTTGCTGATAAAGTAAATAGCATCAGTTATCCCAAATGCTTGCAATATATTGAGGTTTTTTTTTTTTTTTTTTTTTTTTAGTGAAAAGAAGGCAGTAGTGAAGAGGTGAAATAGGATTGGACTTTGGGATCACTCCAAATGGAATATTTTTGAGAGTAATGGAGATACGCCCTTTTTAGCAGAATCCTTTTTTTTGTATTGAGTTTCAAGAGCTACAGAAATGAACTCGTGTAAAAATGGCGTATCTCCATTATTTTTCGTGATATTTTCAAAAAAAAAATTAACTTATCTTTTAACTTTTTTTTACCTAATTTTAAAAATATTTTTGAAGCAGTTGGGTTTAAGGAAAAATGTCAAGAAATTTCTTTTATTTCTGAATATTCTCTAATCAAAAAAGTCTCCTGAAATTTTCCTCTAAACCCAGTCAATTACGTAATTTTTTAAATAAAAGTTAAAAAAAATTCTTATTTATCTTTCAAGTTCCTAAAAAAAAATACGATAAAAATTCCGGAAATTTTCTTTTTGAATGACAAAAAAAAATAGATGATTTCGCTAAATAAACTGATGAACACAGAACAATAACTTTAAATTTGTTTCACCATATACATTATATCCCTAACACGATCACCCAAGAATAATGGGTTTTGCGTTAAAGTGAGATTACGAGTGATTCAATGCTTGTGAGGAGATTATGTATATATACCAATGAAGGTTTAGATGATGGGGATAGTTTACGGATTGAACTTAAGCTTCAAACACACAACTACAGTGTCGGTTGTGTGTGAATTAGAGTGGTCAGTGAATGTGTAATGTTTCTAGTGTAGTACGTAAAACAGCCGACACATTCCAAAAACCATCTACAAGCCTTGTATATATACGTATTTTCTATATGATACATAAAACGCTTTTGGATGTAGGTTAATGTTGCTGCATAAAATGTTAAACGCAAACTGCATAACAGAGGTTTACCTTATTATCAGCAATAACTGGTAGAAGTGTCGAGTAGAGTAAATACTTTGACCTCAAGCTTTATGATAGACATTATAACTGAAATCTGTAGTTTTTCCTTTTTTTTCACCGATAATTTCACGGAAATTATGGAATAAATGGAATATGGAATAGAAATAATGAGATAAAAAAAAGAAGATATTTATAAATATTCAAATTATCTTTCAAATTATTATTATTACTATTATTATTATTATTATTATTATTATTATTATCATTATTTTCATGATGAATGAAAAATAATAGTTTTTGGAGAATTTTAAAATTTTTCATTCTCAATAAAATGAATGACTGCACTAAGCCATTTGCTTCCGCAAAATAAAAAAAACGAATAAATTCACGATGTTTCATTCTCCCCCCCCCCCCCCTCTTCTTCATAAAATCACTTCATTGATCGTGCCTCTTATCAGCTGTCAAGAGTCCCTCTCTGTAATACAAAACGTATTGCCAAAAGATTTCCCCGTTTACTCCACTTCTAAGAATGAAAGACGTCCAATAAATCCGTGACTTTAAATGCGCACAATCGGGGAGAGGAGGGGGGAGGGGGAGGGGGGAAGGAGCTTTTAGATCGTGGCATTACGGACGAACGACTTTCTTTTATATGCCGGATGACCTCCCCAAACCTCTTTAGAAATCGTGGCAACTCGGCTTTGGCAAGTTGTAAGAGTCGCGGGGGAGGGGGGGGGGGACTACAACGACTGAGTAGGAATGTCTCGAACCGCCGATTTATATTCACGAAAACTACCCATCTCCTTTTTCCACAATTCTTCAAATCCCCAGAAAACTATCTCTCTCTCTCTCTCTCTCGTAGCTATGTACCTCTTCCGCTCTATTCTCAATCTTTCATCTCTCTTTTTCATGGTTAGTACTCAAAAGAAAAGGCGCTTGAAGCCTCGTGTTATTTTTTCCAACAGAATGCATTCAAATGGGGAAAAAAAAACATTTTCCTAGTTCTGTTTGAAAAACATTTTCACTGCAGTCCAAGAAATGAGTGTCTACAGTCATTTCTGACTGTAGTTCGTAAAATGTTTTTTTTTTTTTGGATTTTTTTACTACTGGACACTAACATTTACTAGTAACTTCCGTTTCAATTCAACGATTTTATACTTCTACAAAGGTGAATTACCCCTTTTTTTTGGCCATTTTTTTTTTTTTTTTTTTTTAATTCTCTCTTTACACTCATTTTCACGATAAACTCGTGATGCACAATGAGTGTAATGTTTCGTTTTGTTGCCCACTTTTTTTTCTTTTGCCATTCATCAGCCTCATTCTCCACCGACAAATTTATTATCTGCTCTGGTTTTGTTTTTATTTCTTTTTTTTTTTGCTTTTTTTTTCTACGTCAGAGGGATCGATTGTTTGGGAGAACGAGGTGTGTTTTCCTGCCACAATGAGGCACTTTACGATTTAGGTTCTTTTTTTTTGGGGGGGGGGGGTTTATTCGCTTTTTTTGAACGAGGCAGTTTACAACACCCAACTCGTTTTTCTGCTACAGACACGGAAATGCGGAAATTCTGGGTGAAAACGTCTTACAACTTTTATTTGAAATCATTAATTAATTTGTATTTTTTTTTAAATTGAAAATGCGATTTTTTGTTCAATTTCAAGGAATTACAACACAAGTTAACTATTTCTATTGAATTTCTTCAATATTTCCCTCAGAAAATTCGAAGAATTTCTGATGGAATATTGAAGAAATTTGATTCTTCATTTTTCTTTGAAAATTCAGATTTTTACATTAAATTTTAGAATGCTATGCTTTTCGATTGCAATGAAAGGAATAGAGTTGTGGATAATTCTATAAGAAATATCTGCAACTGGACGAAAAGAAGATTTCAATCCAATTCATTGTATATTCCGTGACTTTTACTAAAAAATTTATAGAGAGAAGAAAAGGAAATGAATAAAAAATGAAAATTTTTCTCTTTATTTATTTATTTTCATCACAATCAACTTGTTCCACATTTTGTCTCATTTTTCACTATTTTTTGAGAAAATTACTCCAAAAAAAAAAAATCAATTCATTTCTCCGCATAAATTTTATTGAAATAAATCGAGAAAAATGTTCTCACAAAAATAAATTAAAGAAACAGAATAAACAAAACGGTAAAAAATCCAATACGACGCCATAAAGTTTCGACATTTTCAATATTCCCTTTCTTTTTTCCCCCGCATTGAATACATCATGCCACTCTGTTGTTGCAGCATGAAATAAAGTATCCATATTCACCCCCAGTATTCCCAAAGAAACTTATTACCATCGCGATCTTCCATACGAATTTACTCGTATTTCTTTCTTTATTTTTTATTCCTCTTTTATTCACTCCTTCTGCTCTTTCACTACATATGCACACTTTACCCTCACTTGAATGAGAATGGAAAGCCTCGTATGCGGTATGCAAGTGAGTGAATCCCTCACGGGATTAGTTCAAACTGAGAATGAAAATGTGTGTTTGTACGTAAATAAAGTCACTTTATTATTTTATTGAACGAAAGAAGTATAATGTCGTTGAATGTACAGGATAAAACGTAATTGCCATTGTTTCAATTTTTTTTTAAATATCAAATTGGAAAAAATTGCATATAAAATGTGCATAATTTAACAATTTCTTTAGTGCAGTATTCAGACTCGAAAAGGCATAAATGCACTTTTCCTATGATTTTTTTCTTTAATGAATTCTTCTCATAAATATGAAAGATTTTTTTTCCTAAAAATTGCAGATCGTTAATAAAAATCCGAATCAATTAAAAATTATTCTTCATAAAGGATTTTAATATCTCTGAAATGCACTGAATTTGGAGGGAATCAAGTAACCAATTAAACGAAAGCAAAAACTGTGAAGATTTCAAACGTAATCACTTTTTTCTTTCAACTTATGGCATACTTCCGATGGATTTGTGGGTTACAAAAATGTAAAATAAAAATCTTGATGCATCCTAAAGCAAACTGTAGACACGTTATATACACGTTTCAAAGCGTATATAATGAATAACACGCTGGGCGGCATATAACCTGAAGAAAACCCGTGTCGTCGTTGAGATCCTATCGCTTCCACTGTCAACATCGAACTAATATCGCGTACAACGGTGTCAGGTTAATTGAAACAGTTTTCCAAGAAATTCTAAGAAGTTTCACCTCTTTTCTAAAAAAAAACAAAAAAAAAAGAAGGATTTTTCTCCTTTCTTTTTCATCTTTCGCTCTATCATTCTCATTTTCCTCCTATTTATCCCAACATTTTTCAGAAAAAAATATAATAACAAGTTTCAGTTTGATTTTATGCTTTAAACTCTGTTCCTTTTGATTGCTCGATCATTAGATTCATCAGCTCACAATGAAAACCAACTCAATTTTGACAAAAAAGAAGATAGATCAAAAAAAATGTCCAATTAATTGTTATAACATCTGCCTTTATTCTCAAACAATTACAGTAAAAATAATTTTAATTTCTATACAAAGGAAGCTTCTTTTTCTAAAACCTCTTGTATGAAGTCTAGATAGGCAGATACTTTGGTGAACACAGATGTGCGTAGAGGATCGTCTAAACCACGCACATATATACCATATATAACATTGTTTGATACCAAAGGAGCTCCACTATCTCCCTGCAACAGTGCATAAGTCAATGACAATTCATTCAAAAATATTTTAAATATAAACTATGAATATTTAGCTCTACCGTTAGACCACATGTTTCTAATGACGGATCGATCGCACAAAATTCATTGGAATGAAGCCTTGTCGACCGCTCTATGCATTCTTGGGTACTTAAGATTATCATTCGTGTCCAATACAAATTATTAGAAACTGGTCCGTCTTTTTCAGTCCTCCCCCAACCAGTAAATTCACAGACTCGACATACTGGTGAAATACGTGGATTCGGTAAAGTGACAGCCTTGATATAATCTCCAAATGGTAAAGCTTCGATCAACTGTAACCATTGAAAATTTTACAAAATTCCATTAAAAGGCTTTGATTATTAACAGAATGTTGAATTAATAAAAATCTTCATCATGACGCTGAATTGATTCATCTCTTTCCATTTAATAACCGCTTTTTCCAATTGTTACGTATATATTTTTTCGTACAGTCTCAAAATCTGTCCTTCGATTATTCACACGACTTTACCAACAAATAGATGAGATGTTCGATGAGTCTTTTCAACGTGTAATTTTTCCACACATCACACAATATTATTTAATTAGCTTAGAGTTACCGTTAATACTGCAATGTCATGTTGAGGAAGACAATTATTTATTTCATTCTGACACCATGACCAAGCGGTACGATACCATTCTTGAAATCTATCCCATCTCCCACATCTAGTTTCATTGAATGAATATCTTCCATGTATATGAATGCGTCGTACACTTGGCTGCTCTATTCTAAAGGTTGAAAATAGATTCACTGCTCCAGCAATTACAGAAATTTCTTCCTTGAGATAACCAAAGACACAATGAGCAGCTGTGAGTATATGTGTTGAATCAATTATGGCACCACCACAATGTGTCATTCTACGACCAATCAAGGGCATTATCTTCACCATATAAGGAAATTCGCCTAGTTGTGCCAATGATGCTGAGGGACCGTGTATTGAATCACCAGCTTGAAAAAAAATGTTAGTGCTTCAATTTCTTCTCCGTTGATTAGGAAAATAATCATTGAAATGAATTTTATATTCTCGCCCTAGTAAAATGATTCAGCTTTTACATGGATTCGGACTTTTAAATAGAATCTATTGAATAAACAAAAATTATTGAGTGGACCAGTGTTCGAACTATTTAACGTATTTATTCTGAAAATATTGTAATTCAGCGAAATTCTTCGAAACACAATAAAATGTTCATGAACTCGAATAAGAGCCTATAAAATCGTTAAAAATATCAGTGATTATCGAATTTCTGATATTTGATCCCTAGTGTCTGACGAGTCTTCTCCGTCCGACTATTGGACGATTCGCCCTACTTCATTCTCAATAGCCGATGTTGCCCTCGTTTCGGTTGCACAAAAAACTCCTATCAGATGTGAATTAATGAATGATCCTTCAAATACAGAAATTATGGAGCTCAACTGAATCATTTATCTATACCCTTTTGAGCTGAAATGAATCCCGCCATAACAGGATAATAGAATATTCGAGAATAGTCCAGAAGATTCTGGAATTCCGCAGCAAGTTTCTAGAACATTTTTGATCGTTCTCGAACATTCTGAAACCAGACACTCTTCAATGATCCACAACTTTCTGGAGCATTCTAGAACACTTTCGAATATTTTCGAACGCTCTAGAACACTCCAGAACATTCTCGACCCATATGGAGTCTATTGGTATGATGCCCTCTTTCGATACTCATTTTTCCAAATCCAAGTCCCTCAGTACCGAACCGAAACCTTCTTCATGCATGATAGATGGAAGGCAACCATACGAACTAAAAAAAACTAAAGTCCATCCTTGCTTCTATTATATATATTGATATTGATTACCTTTAAAAACTCCAATCAGCATTAATTGTGAAAGAATCCGTAGAGATAACATGTTAAAAAGTATGTTGATAATTTTCCGTCAATTTTTTTCTTCCACTAAAACTTCGGAATGCTGCTAATGAGCAGTTATGCGAACTGCTCACAAGTAGTTATTCCAAAAGACTGAATTTAAGCAAAGGTTGAACATAACATTTTCATCTACTGAAAAAATAGATTTTCTCAATGAATTACAAAGTTTGATAAGAAGCGAAAGCAAACATGAATATTATCAAAGACTTATCTTCTGTTACTTTTTTTTCGAAACTTCATTCAATGTAACGAAATTATTCGTAAAATTGTAAATAATATGGAACAAAAAACTCGAAATAATAGTGATATTGATATGAAAAATAATTACGTATATTTAATAATATATTCTTTCCAATGATATTTCGTTCAATCATTCTAATAATTACAAATAATGATAATTAAGAATGTGTCTAAAGCATGAATAGATAAGACATAATTCCTTATCTTGATCGGACGATAATGACGGTCTAATAATAGTTCAGTAATACGTCACTAGAAACGCAAAACTAGTTATAAGTATTAGCGACAGAAACATAAAGTGATAGATTTTAAAAAAATTCCTATTAATTGCTTCAATAACATTTGTAGTTAATCTCAAACAATTGGAACGCAAATAATTCAATTCTTTTCTTTCTCGTACAGAAATTTCTAATCTTCCAAAGCTTTTCGTATGAAATCCAAATGATCAAACACTTTCGAAAATATATTTGGATAAGTAGGATCTTTTTCACCGATTGAACTCACACCATATACGGTATTATTAAATACCAAAGGCACTCCACTGTCTCCCTGAAACAGTGTATAAATCAATGATGATTAGATGAAAAATCATTTTGAAAAATTCATTTATACCTCAAGAGGACATGCGTATTCAATTGGGTCTATCGCACAAAATTCATTATGGGAAAACCTAGTTTTCAATGCTCTACACTCTTGGGCTGTTAAAATCATCATTTGTGTCGAAAACAATTGCATAGAATCTGATCCGTCTTTTTCAGTCTGACCCCAACCAGCATAATCACAAAGTTCACAACGTGGTAAAAATTCGGTATCTGGTAAATTTACCACATTCGTATACTCTCCTAATGGTAAAGCTTCGGACAACTGTAAACGTAAGTCGATGATTCATGAAATTCCATGGAAAAGTTTTAATTGCTCAATTGATCCAACTCAACATCATCAAAGTTACCGTTAGAACAGCGATGTCATTTTCAACTTCACAATTTCCCTCTGATTCTTCCTTTATGCGTTGACAAACATTACCAATCCATTTTCTAAGTCGTTCCCATATTCCCATACAGCCTTCTCCAAAATCTTTGTATTCTTCGTGTACATGAATTTTTGATACTGCCCGTGAAATCGTCAATATTGACTCCAAATGCACTACTCCAGCAAGTATAACAGTTTTTGTAGCAGATGGATCGACTACACAATGAGCAGCTGTGAGAATATGTGTCGCATCAATTATTGCACCAGCACAGTATCCAGCCTCTTTCTCATTATAATGAACTATCTCCACCAAATAGTTGAATCGCCTTCTTTCTGAGAATGGTACTGGAGTACCACGGAAAATTGCATCACCAGCTAAAAAAATTGTTATTTCTTTCATTTCATCTCGGAAGATACTCATGATAAAAATAATATGTGAAATTTTACTTTATCAACAGAAATTGAGTTTAAAAATAATTGCACTTCAGTTTTTATTACCGTGAAGAATTCCAATCAGCATTAATTGTGACAAAATCGACGACATCATGAAAATCATGTTGATTATTTTCGCTTACTTAAATAACAAAAAAAAGATTTTCACTTAATTTCTTTTCTTCACAAATTTTTTGGAATATCCTGCTCACAAGTAGTTATTTTACCAAAATGTGTAATCGCTAAACACAAAATCTGCTGAAGGAATGGCTTACTACAGAATTGCCCTATCTCGCTTAGTTTCCGAAAAATTCTCCAAAAGCACCTTATCTTATCTTACTTTTTCACTAGTAAAATAGATTCGAAATTCCGCAAACTTGATACAATGATCATTAGAAAAAAATTTTTGCACTCAGTTATATATATATGGTGATTATACTCATTTCAATGCTTTCATCCTTTTAGTACAGCAATAAGAATAATCAACTGTTTCTGTATAATAGGAATAGAAAAGAAACACGCGCATCACCAACAATACCCCCGGTTTTCAAATCAACGCTTCGTCAAATCATTCTTGGAACCATAACTCTTCTCCTATTTCTCTTATCACAATTCATTTGAAGCATAGATAAAGAAGACGAAAATTAAATAATCTTCAAATTATAATGATAATACACGTGTATATAAAAAAGAATGTGAGCTGATCATGAGCAGTGAGAATGAATATTTTCGAAATTCCCGTAATTCTCGTCATCCTTGAATGATAATCGCTATATCTCTGTTATCGGCGAGAGAAGAGTACTCCATCTGCATATTCAGAAAATTTCACACATTAGGCCACAACTGATTTTGCATCCCCACAAAATCAGCCATTTCCCAAACTTCATCCATTTTCATTTGGAAACACAGTAAGTTTCATTTGAGAGAATGTTAGTTAGCATCAATTATGGCAGATTAACCCTCTAACGCTGAAGTCGGACCAGCTTGTACTCGCGACGCTAAAGTGGGGATAGCCAATCGCGTACGTTCTCAGTTTACGAAATTCAGGCTAGGTCATCACCGGGGCCAAGAACTTCGTGCTCCTACGATTAATTTGCCACCCGGTATATGGATGAAGGTAGGTAAAATAGTTTTTCTCACTCATGCCCAAATTCCCGTCTTTTTCAGACCGCCTGGCGGCTGAAATTCGGTACTTTTCTGTATTGGTAGGGCAGCGGCGCCACCAGTATGAGAAAAATCTTTTCACAGACTGCTCAAACTGCCTAGGCTGAAAAAAGACTTCTCTCAGACCGGATCACCTCAGATGACTATCCCTTACCTACACTGAGAAAAAAAAGTGGTAAAAAATATCAAATATTAGTTTCATTGGTTCTTAAAACATGTTTCTTTTGAAATAATTGAAGGTATTGTTGAATTTTGTTCATTCAAACAGTCGATTCATATGAATGAATGAAATTTAGTCAAGTCAAATAGTTGAGTTATTTAGATGAACAAAATTCAATAAATTGAACACTTTTTTCAATTATTCCAAAAGCATATTTGCTAAGGATCGATGAAACAAATATTTAATACTTTTGATTCTTTTCTTTCTTCTCAGTGTATGACTCCATTGATATCGATGAATTCACCAAAGTAATATTGCAAATTATCAAAGAGATATGATTTTTGAAGACTGCAATTTACTTATTATTAATTAACAAATGTTTTATTGATGAGTTTATTATTATTTAAGTATCTCTTTTCAATTAATTGAAACGAAATTATTTGGAAATATTTTAGCGCATTCAATCTGGAAGATTTCCTACAATATTAAAAACCGTTACAACTGCCAATGACTTTTTCTGTGTTTCAAAATCCTTTTTACTGCAAAATTCCGAAACATTCCTGTATTTTTCAGTTTCTAGTTTCCATTATGATTTCTTTCTTTGTTTTTTTTTTCATTTAATTTTTTTTTTTTGAATGGGGGGGTTACGCCCCCCCCCCCCCCCCCCCCCCCCCCCCCCACCCCGTTCCCCCTCCCCCTCCACCCGCCCCCACTCTCCCTTTTTGGGCATTCGTGAGAGAAAATAGTATATGCTATTCGGCTGAAAACCTCGAGCTTCTCAGATTGTCGTTCAGTTCGCAGCACGAGGCATGGTGGGGGGACGAGGCTCGCCGAAGGTGATCTGAAAAACCCTCGCCGAAGACGATCTGAAAAACCCTCGGTTTTCAGCCTCATGACATAATATACTATTCTTGGTTAAATTGCACATAGTAATTTGACAGTTAGACTCATGTCACGTCTTCTTCTTCTCCTTTTTTATGGCTCTGATCATTTGATCATCCGGCTGTACTCATGTCACGTAAGTGTTGTACTCTAATATGAACAAATAGATAAATAATGAATGAATTAATTCGTAAATGGATTCATAAATTAAGTTAATAAATAAATTAAAAGGAAGTGAAGAGTTTCGATAGTTTCATTGCATCCGTTTTAGTTTGAGTGCACCCGTTCTAGTACACAGTACTAAATGTTTAGTAGATGTCGCCAAGTCCTTGTGCGAGAATTTTGATACGTTAGAACAGCAATGGCAAATGTCACTACGACACTTTACTATTTTCAGTATCGTAAAGATATGAGATTTTCCTTTGCAGAAATAACCTAATTCGTTTGTTGTTACGTTCGTGACTCCATGCAGTATAAAAGTTTCTATAATTGACAAATGATCATACTGATACTTCCACTATGCGAAAATTGTAATCACTAAATTGTGATCATCTTCTTCTGTTGCAGTAGATTCATATGGTTTGATTCACTACTTGACATAATGATACTAACGTTTGATGTCTAAAGTTAGCATTACCAAATCTAAATGGTTGAGGTTTTCTTCAACTATAATTTTATTACTAAAATTATATCTTTCTCTCTGTGAACATCTCCCTTCATTCTCAAACTATTACAGTCAAAGTAATTTCAGTTTCTATATAAAGGAAGCTTCTTTTTCTAAAATCTCTTGTATGAAGTCTAGATAGGCAGATACTTTGGTAAACACAGATGTGTGAAGAGGATCGTCTAAACCACGTACATATACACCATATACAACATTGTTTGATACCAAAGGAACTCCACTATCTCCCTGTAACAGTGCATAAGTCAATGACAATTCATTCAAAAACATTTCAAATATAAACTATGAATATTTAGCTCTACCGTTAGACCACATGTTTCTAATGACGGATCGATCGCACAAAACTCACTGGAATGAAGTCTTGTCGACCGATCTATACATTCTCGGTTACTTAAAATTACCATTCGTGTCCAATACAAATGATTAGAAACTGGTCCGTCTCTTTCAGTCCTCCCCCAACCAGCAAATTCACAAATTCGACATACTGGTGAAATATGTGGATCCGGTAAAGTGACAGCCTTAATATAATCTCCAAATGGTAAAGCGTCGATCAACTGTAACCGTCGAAAATTTCACAAAATTCCATGAAAAGGCTTCGATTACTAACAGAATGTTGAATTAATCAAAATCATCATAAAGCTGAATTGATTCATCTTCTTCAATTTAATAACTGCTTTTTCCAATTGTTACGTATATATTTTTTCGTACAGTCTCAAAATCTGTTCTTCGATTATTCACACGACTTTACCAACAAGTAGATGAAATGTTCGATGAGTCTTATCAATGTGTTATTTTTCCACACATCACGCAATATTAGTTAATTAGCTTAGAGTTACCGTTAATACTGCAATGTCATGTTGGGGAAGACAATTGTTTACTTCATTCTGACAGCATGACCAAGCGGTACGATACCATTTTTGAAATCGATCCCATCTCCCACATCTAGTTTCATTGAATAAATATTCTCCATGTATATGAATGCGTTGTACACTTGGCTGCTCTATTCTAAAGATTGAAAAAAGATCAACTGCTCCAGCAATTACAGAAATTTCTTCCTTGAGATAACCAAAGACACAATGAGCAGCTGTGAGTATCAATTATGGCACCACCACAATGTGTCATTCTACGACCAATCAAGGGCATTATCTTCACCATATAAGGAAAATCGCCTAGTTGTGCCAATGATACTGAGGGACCGTATATTGAATCACCAGCTTGAAACAAAATGTTAGTGCTTCAATTTCTTCTCCGTTGATTAGGAAAATAATCATTGAAATGAATTTCATATTCTCGCCCTTGTAAAATGATTCAGGTTTTACATTGATTCGGACTTTCAAATAGAATCTATTGAATAAACAAAAATTATTGAGTTGACCAGTGCTCGAACTATTTAACGTATTTATTCTGAAAATATTGTAATTCAGCGAAATGGATTTTTTTTTAAATCTTCGAAACACAATATGATTTTCATGAACTCGGATAAGAGCCTATAAAATTGTTAAAAATATCAGTGATTATCGAATTTCTGATATTTGATCCCTAGTGTCTGACGAGTCTTCTCCGTCCGACTATTGCACGATTCACCCTACTTCATTCTCAATAGCCGATGTTGTTCTCGTTTCGGTTGCACAAAAAACCGGCCAACTCCTATCAGATGTGAATTAATGAATGATCCTTCAAATACAGAAATTATAGAGCTCAACTGAATCATTTATCTATACCCTTTTGAGCTGAAACGAATCCCCGCCATAACAGGATGATGGAACATTCGAGAATGGTCCAGAAGATTCTGGAATTCCGCAGCCAGTTTCTAGAACATTTTTGATCGTTCTGCAACATTCCGAAACCAGACACTCTTCAATGATCCACAACTTTCTGAAACATTCTAGAACACTTCCGAATATTTTCAACCCATATGGAGTCTATTGATATGATGCCCTCTTTCGATACCCATATTTCCAAATCCACGTCCCGCAGTACCGAACCGAAACTTTCTTTATGCATGATAGATGAAGAGGAAGCATACCAGCTAAAAGTCCATGCTTGCTTCTATTATATATATATTGATATTGATCACCTTTAAAAACTCCAATCAGCATTAATTGCGAAAGAATCCGTAGAGATGACATGTTAAAAAGTATGTTGATAATTTTCCGTCAATTTTTTTCCTCCACTAAAATTGCGGAATGCTGCTAACGAGCAGTTATGCGAACTGCTCACAAGTAGTTATTCCAAAAGACTAAATTTAAGCAAATGTTGAACATAACATTTTCATCTACTGAAAAAATAGATTTTCTTAATGAATTACAAAGTTTGATAAGAAGCTAAAGCAAACATGAATATTATCAAAGACTCATCTTCTGTTTCTTTTTTTTCGAAACTTCATTCAATGTAACGAAATTATTTCTCAAATTGTAAATAATATGAAACAAAAAACTCGAAATAATAGTGATATTGATATGAATAATAAGTACGCATATTTAATAATATATTCTTTCCAGTGATATTTCGTTCAATCATTCTAATAATTACAAATAATGATAATTAAGAAAGTGTCTAGAGCATGAATAGATAAGACATAATTCCTTATCTTAATCGGACGATAATGACTGTCTGATAATAGTTCAAGTAATACGTCACTAGAAAGGCAAAACTAGTTAAAAGTATTGGAGACAGAAACATAAAGTGATAGATTAAAAAAAAATTCCAATTAATTGCTACAATAACATTTGTAGTTATTCTCGAACAATTAAAATGAAGATAATTCAATTCTTTTCTTTCTTGTACAGAAATGTCTAATCTTCCAAAGCTTTTCGTATGAAATCTAGATGATCAAATACTTTCGAAAATATATTTGGATGATTAGGATCCGATTCACCAGTAGAACTCACACCATATACGGTATTATTAAATACCAGAGGCGCTCCACTGTCTCCCTGAAACAATGTATAGATCAATGATGATTAGATGAAAAATCATTTGAAAAAATTCATTTATACCTGAAGGGGACATGCGTATTCAATTGGGTCTATCGCACAAAATTCATTATAGGAAAACCTAGTTTTTAATGCTCTACAGTCTTGGGCTGTTAAGATCATCATTTGTGTCGAAAACAATTGCGGAGAATGCAATCCGTGTTCTTCAGTTCGACCCCAACCAGCATAATCACAAAGTTCACAACGTGGTAAAAATTCAGTATCTGGTAAATTTACCACATTCGTATACTCTCCTAATGGTAAAGCTTCGGACAACTGTAAACATCAGTTGATAATTGCTCAATTGATCCATCTCAATATCATAAAAGTTACCGTTAGAACAGCGATGTCATTTTCAACTTCACAATTTCCCTCTGGTTCTTCCTTTACGCGTTGACAAACATTACCAATCCATTTTCTAAGCCGTTCCCACGTTCTACATCCTTCTCCTAAATCTTTGTATTCTTCGTGTACATGAATTTTTGATACTGCCCGTGAAATCGTCAATATTGACTCCAAATGCACTACTCCAGCAAGTATAACAGTTTTTGTAGCAGATGAATCGACTACACAATGACCAGCTGTGAGAATATGTTTCGCATCAATTATTGCACCAGCACAGTATCCAACCTCTTTCTCATTATACTGAACTATCTCCACCAAATAATTGAATCGGCTTCTTTCTGATAATGGTACTGGAGTACCACGGAAAATTGCATCACCAGCTTAAAAAATTATTATTCCTTTCATTTCATCTCGAAAGATACTCATGACAAAAATAATATTTGAAATTTTACTTTATCAACAGAAATTGAGTTTGAAAATAATTGTACTCCAGTTTTTATTACCGTGAAGAATTCCAATCAGCATTAATTGTGAAAAAAACCACGACATCACAAAAATCGTGTTAATTATTTTTGCTTAATTTCTTTTCTCCACAAATTTTTTGGAATATCCTGCTCACAAGTAGTTATTTTACCAAAATGTATAATCGTTATACACAAAATCTGATTCCACTGAAAGAATGGCTTACGACAGAATTGCTCTATCTCTTTTAGTTTTCGAAAAATTCTAAAAAATCACCTTATCCTATCTTACTTTTTCACTACTGAAATAGATTCGAAATTCCGCAAACTTGACGTAATGATCATCAGAAAGAAATTTTTGCACTTAGTTATATATCTATGGTAATTATACTCATTTCAATGCTTTCATCCTTTTAGTACAGCAATAAGAACAATCAACTCTTTGTCAAATCATTCTTGGAAACATAATTTTTTTTCTATTTCTCTTATCACAATTTATCTGAAGCATAGATAAAGAAGACGAAAATCAAATAATACTTCAAATAATAATGATAATACACGTGATATGTGCCGCCTGCTTAGCAGGCCGCAAAGTGGGAGAAACCCCCATAAACGTTAAAGGGTTCTCACCAGGAAAAAATCAGATTTTTCTAACGAACAGTGTTACGAATTCTGATGAAAAGCTTATGCAAACCTGAATATTGTCAAAAACTTATGTTTCCCTTATTTCCTCCGAAACATTATTCAGTGTGATAAAATTATTCGGCAAATTGGAAACAGTATGAAACAAAGAAAACTTGAAATGATGATAATATTAATATAGGAAATAGTTATGTATACATAATTATTAGAGCCGAGGAGTTTGTACTTAATTCGGTTGCGTGAAAGTAGCTGAGTAACGGTCTAATTCCAAATTCCGTAATAACTATAATCCACGTGTATTTGACGCTTAGATTCGAGACATTTGGTGAGTTGGAGAGACGACAAGAGTAATTTTTATTCTTCTCCAGACAAGAAATTACTCGAAATTACTTTACTTGATTTTCCTATGGAAAATCGATCAATTTCCCTCCTTCGGGACCGGATCTTTCTCGTCTCAGATGGAAATTATCATTTGTGATCACTTTCTGTGGAATAATCTTACAGAAATAGAGAGTGGACCATTGTGAATGTAATTCCTCGACCGTAGGACCTCAATTTCTAGGAATGAAGCATTGCCTGTGTCTGGTATTCATTTTTATATGAAAAAATCGATCAACTTCCCTCCCTTGAGTTCTGAACTTCCTCTTAAGTCTTGAGGACAGAAAAAATTGGTTGATCAAAAAGAATATCCAACTGATTGTTACCATAACATTTGTCTTCACTGTTAAACAATGAAAATGAAGATAATTTTATTTCCTCCTTCTTCTTATGGAAATTCTCAATTTTCCAGAGCTCTTCGTATAGAATCTAGATGATCAAATATTTTCGTAAACATATTTGGATAGGTAGGATTTTTTCGACCAGCTGAACTCAAACCGTATACAGTACTGTTTGATATCGGATAGCTCCTCCGTCTTCCTGCTACAGTACATAAATCAATAATAATTAGATGACAAATCAATAATAATTAGATGAGGAATGCTTTGCATACACAATGGTCTACAGTCTTGGGCTGTTAAGATAATTACTTTTTTTTTTTGATCTGTGTTCCTGTCAATTTCTGGATCATCAAATTCATCTGCTTCTAATCAAAATCAAATAAATTTCGACCGAAAAAAAGATCAAAAAAAAGCTCTCTCATTAATTATTACAATAACATTTGCCTTTATTCATTTCTATACGAAGGTAGCTCAATCCTCCATAACTTTTCGTATAAATTTGAGATGAGAAAATACATCAGTAAATACAGGCATAATGACATCATGGGCTACATATCTCGACAACACACCATATACAACATTTTCATATACCAAAGGAGCTCCACCGTCTCCCTGCAATAGTGCAATAGATCAATGAATATTTTTGTCCAAAAATGATGTTTAATTTGAAGTACGAATATTTATCCCTACCTGAAGAGGGCCTGTTTCATCGAATGGATCCATTGCATAAAATTCATTGGAGGGAAGCTTCCTTAACCTTACTATAGCTAGATTTCGTAAGATTTCCATTTCTGTCGAAACCAAAAACTGAGAAATTGGTCCATCTTGTTTAGTTGCACCCCAACCAGCAAAATCACAAAGTCGACAGTATGGTAAAAATCCGGAATCCGGTAAATTGACAGCCTTGATAATATCCCGAAATGGTAAAGCTCCTTTCAACTGTAATCGTCGAAATTTTTACGAAAATCCATAGAAAGGCTCCAATTATAAACAGGATATTTAATTTAAAAAAATTTCGTCATAACACTGAATTTATTCATCTCGTTAAATTTCATAATTAGCTTCTTCAGTTTTATTTCAATTGTTCAGAGTTACTTTTAGCACTGCGATGTCATTGTGAACAGTACAATTGTTTGCTTCACTCGTGAGGTATTGCCAAGTATCACGAATCCATCCTTGCATTCGACGCCATCTCCCACATCTATATCCCTCAAATTCGAATCCTTTAGGTAAATGGATACTTGCTACACCCCAATGCTCTAATTTGAAGATTGAAAGTAGATCCACAACTCCAGCAGTTATAATAATTTCCTCCTTGGCTAAATCAAAGACACAGTGACCAGCTGTGAGAATATGTTTTGGGTCAATTACTGCTCCACTGCAATCTCTACCCATCCGAATTCCGTTAGATATCTGTACCATATAGGGAAATTCAGTCGGAGATACTATGCGACCATTGTATATTGCATCACCAGCTGAAAAAACATTTTTATTGCTTCAATCTCTCCTCCGTTTATCATAAAATTAATCATTGAAAACATCTTTATATCTTTGCCCTAATGAAACTAGTAGAATTTTGCATTGATTTGCATTTTTGTGAATTAAAAGTGACAGATTAAAGATATTGAATGAATGAATGATCATACTTTATTCTCCATTGATCGGAGTTGCCCCTCACTTTGGTGGAACAAAGCCGGCCAACTCTTATCAGACGTGAATTCAAAAAATAAACCTTCAAATACAGAAATTATAGAGCCAAAGCAAATCACTTCGAAGTACCCTTGTGAGCTGGAACGCTACTATAACAAGATAATGGAATATTCAAGACCGGTCCAGGAGATTCTGGACTTCTGTTCTTGATTTCTAAAACATTCTCGGACAGTCTGGAATATTCGATAATATTTTCAAAACTTCTGGAACATTCTACAATATTCTAGAATATTCCGAACATTCCAGAACGTTCTAGATCCATGAAGAGTCCATTGATACAATGTCCTTCTTCAACGCTCATATCTCCGAAACCAACACCCGCACCATATAACCCCCATGGCGTTGCGGGGATGGATTCTGGAGTTATAGTAGTACAGTAGAACGTCGATTATCCGAACGTCAGTCATCCGAAAGTCGATTATCCGAATGATGATTTGGGTTATCAACAAATATTAATTATCTATACAATAATTTTGTTCATTCGAATGCTCAGTTATTCGAACGATTACTCCCTGAATAACCTGCATTCGTTTTTATCTGAAGAATTACTCTTTCCGCAGACTCAAGCGACTTGTGTCTCCGAATTTTGATTATTTTTAAATACATATTTAACTTTGTTCTATAACATTCAATGATACAACGGTTATTATGGAAATTCACGAAAAAATGTTCTTGTATTATTAATGTTCTTTGTATTCTTAAATACAGGATGACGTCAGCATCCACTTTACAAGTTTTCGAGATCAGAAAAATAAGGAATGACAATTCTAATGGTGTAAAAATGAATCGATTTGGAGAATAACTATCTGATTTTCTATCTAATTCCATTGATTTTGACGGTATTAGAATTATAATTGTCGATCCTTCAAGCCTCTGAAGTTTGTAAGGTGGACGCTGACGTCACTCTTTATACATATTTTATAATTTTGAAAAAATCAACTTTTTTTTCCCACGAAATATTACTGTTTGGTTATCCGAATTTTTGATTATCCGAAAGGGGCTCGGTCCCAATTCATTCGGATAATCGACGCTCTACTGTATGCCCAAAAAAAACACGCTTACTTATATTTGTATTGATATTAATTACCATGAAAATTCCCAATCAGCATAAATAGCGAGAGAATCCATAGAAATAACATGACAAAAATTGTGTAAATTATTTTTACTCGAATTTTTTTTCTTCACTAAAACTTCGAAGGTTACTGCTTACAGAGAGTTATTCCACACGACTGCTCAGTTTTTGAATATAAAATTCTATTTTACTGGGAAATCGGGTTACTCTACGAATAGTATTATGAATTCTGATAAGAAACTAAAGCAAGTATAAATTTTTACGAAAACTTATCTTCTATTTGTTCTTTTCAAAACTTCATGCAGTAGCATGAAATCATTTGTCAAATTGTGAATGATATGGAACAAAGAAAACTTGGAATGACAGTAATATTGATATGATAAATTGTTACAGGTATTGAATAACATATTCCTTGTAATGATATTTGTTTCAATCAGTCTATCAATTACAAAATAATGATAATTAATAACTTCTTTAGAGTATAAATAGAAAAGACTAGATTTCTTATCTTGGTCGTACAATGATTACAGTCATATAACAGTTCGAATAACACCACACTAAAAAAAAGAAACTAGTCATGAATATCAAAGCCCGGCAAAGAATGATGAATCAAAAAAGAAATCTTCAATCAATTGTTACTATAACATTTACCTTTATTCTCAAACAATTGAAATAAAGATAATTTTTTTTCTTTTTTTCATACGGAAATTCTCAATTTTCCAAGGCTTTCCGTATAAAATCTAGATGATCAAATACTTTCGTGAATATATTTGGATAAGTAGGATGTTTTCTACCAGTTGAACTCACACCATAGATAGTATTGTTAAATACCAAAGGAGCACCGCTATCTCCCTACAACAGTGCATAGATCAATAATAATTAGATGATAGATGATTTAATGAAAATTCATTCATACCTTAAGGAGACATGCTTCTCCAGCCGGATCTATTGCACAAAATTGTTTGGAGGCATGCTTTGTATGCAATGTTCTACAGTCTTGGTCTGTTAAGATCATCAGTCGTGTTGAAAACAACCACATAGAAACTGGTCCGTTCCGTTCAGTCTGACCCCAACCAGCATAATCACAGTAGTCACAGCGTGGTAAAAAATCAGTATCTGGTAAATTCACTACATTAACATACTCTCCTACTGGTAAAGCTTCGGACAACTGTAAACATCAATTGATGATTCACAAAATTCTATTAAAAAATTCTAATTGCTGAATTGATTCATACCAAAATCATCATAGTTACCGTTAGAACAGCGATATCATTTTCAATGTCGAATATTTCTGATTCGTCCTTTATACACTGACAAGCAGTATGAATCCACTTTTTGAATCGTGCCCATGTTCTACATGCAAATCCAAGAAAATTATAGTTTTCATGTACATGTATTTTTGATACTGTCCGTTCTATTCTTGCGATTGAACTTAGATGCACTACTCCAGCAATTATAACAGCTTCTCCGTCGAATGGATCGAAGAAACAATGAGCAGCTGTGAGAATATGTGTTGCATCAATTATTGCACCACCACAGTATCCAATGTCGTCATCATCATAGTGAATGATTTCCACCAAGTAGTTGAATCGTTTTCTGTCTGACAGTCGTACTGGACTACCACAGTATACTGCATCACCAGCTTAAAAAATTGTTTATCTCTTGAATTTCTTCTTTAAATATACTTATTACAAAAATAATAATTGAAATCGTACATGATCCACAGAAATTGAGCAAAAGAATAATTATACTTCACTTTCATTACCGTGAAAAATTCCAATCAGCATTAATTGCGAAAAAATCCATGGTGACAACATCACAAAAAGCGTGTAAACTATTTTTGCTTAAATATTTTGACTTCTCGAAATTTTTAAAATTCACTGCTCACAAGTAGTTATTCCACTAAATTATGCAGTCGGTAAAGACAAATTCTGATTAAACTGAAAGAATAGCTTAGGACAAAATCATCCTATCTCACTTGATTTCCGTGAAATTCTCACAACAAAAAAAAACGAGTTATCCTAGCGAAATTCTGAAAACTTTAATGATGGTAATTGAAAAAAATTAGCTACACCTAATAATATATCTATGATAATTATACTTACTTAAATGCTTTTTTAAATATAAAAATAACAATAACTACTCCTTTCTATTAAAATTAAAGGAACACGCACCAATGCCGTATTTAATTAGAAAATTCACCAAATCATTCTTGAATGGATGTATGTTCCCTCAATTCCTCTTATCACAATTCGTCCGAAGCATAGATAAGAAAAAAGAAAAACTAATAATAGTTCAAATAGCAATGATAACACACGTGTATATTGTTATATATATGAAATTAGAATTCCCTTTCCCCCTCCTCGCATGATGTATGAGTGAGAGAAATGAAAATCATGTGGTTGCTAAGGACTGACGTAAAGCATAAATAACATTCATTCCTGGTTTGGATTAATGAGAAGTCACAGCTTTTGTATTAAATAGAATCCACCCAATCCCTTTTTAATTGCGTTGTGCATTCATTTGGATATAAACACTTCAATATCTATGCAGAGCGACTAGCGTGTCTCCCGAGGCTCTTTTGAGTGATTGAAATGGATCAAAGGAAACATCGGATGAGTATGAGCAATAAAACTTGATTTTTTCATAATTCCCATAATTCCCTTGAACGATAATTCCATCTTCAGTTATCAGCAAGAGACAAATACGACATGAATAAAAATTACTCAATTTTTTATCTTGGTCGTACAATAATTATAGTCAAACAACAGTTCATATAATGCCACACAAGGAGAAAAAAATTTGAAATGAGTATGAAAAAAAGGAAGAAAATAAATGAAAAACATCTACAGTGAATTGCTGCACTGTCATTTTCTTTTACCCTCAAACAATTAGAATAAACATAATTTTATTTTTCTCTTTTTCATAAGAAATTCTCAATCTTCCAAAGCTTTTCGTATAAAATCTAGATGATCAAATACTTTTGAAAATACATTTGGATAATTAGGATGTTTTCGACCAGTTGAACTCACACCATATATAGTATTGTTAAATACCAAAGGTGCTCCACTGTCTCCCTGCAAAAGTGCATAGATCAATGATAATTATATGAAAAAAATAACTTAACAGTCTAAGGCTCAGGTGTATAAAGCTCGATTAGCGTTAATGGTCGATAACTGACAAAACTGTCGCAGTTACATATATGGTTACCTTCAGGCTGTTAACTTCACTCGGTGATAGTTAAATATGGCTATAGCTTCCAAGTGGCAGCTAGAATCATAACCAATGACTGAACGAAAAATTGGTTTCATTCAGCTCCAAATCAATGAAAACGAAACAATTCATCCAGTTATGGTGCAGTGGTCATCAGTCCATAATCATTTTAAGCTGTTTTCGACCGTTTTTAAGCACACCATCTTAGATTCTGCCTAATCGTGCTAAGTCAACTGACTGAAGTTAATCGCTTAAAATTAACTTCACATTTCACTTGACTATGACAGCACAGTTAAGGGATTACTGCTAATCGGTGATTAACTTTATACACCTGGGCCTAACAAAAATTCATTCATACCTCGAGGGGACATGCTTGTTCAATTGGGTCCATCGCACAAAATTGATTGGAGGAAAGCCTTGCATGTAGTGCTCTGCAGTCTTGGGGTGTTAAGATCATCATTGGTATCGACAACAAATCTAGAGAAATTGGTCCGTCTTCTTCAGTCACACCCCAACCAGCATAATCACAAAGGTCACATCGTGGTAAGAAATCGGTATCTGGTAAATTTACCACCTCAATATACTGTCCTAATGGTAAAACTTCAAACAACTGCAAACATCAATTAACGATTTCCAAAATTCTAATTGCTGAATGAATTCATCTCAACATCATTAAAGTTACCGTTAGAACAGCGATGTCATTTTCCATCTCACATTCCTTCTCTGATGTTCTCTTCATGCACTGACAAACAGGACTAATCCATTTTCTAAGTTGATCCCATATCCTACATGTGGCTCCACGTTCTTTGTATTTTTCATGTATATGAATTTTTGATACTTTTCGTTCTATTCTCAAGATTGATCTCAGATACAATACTCCAGCAGATACAACAGTTTCTCCGTCAACTGGATTAAACAAACAGTGAGCAGCTGTGAGAATATGTGTCGCATCAATTATTGTACCCACACAAAATCCAATATCTTCATTGTCAAAGTGAACTATATGCACTAGATAGCTGAATCGGTCTCTTTCTGATAATGATACTGGTGTACCACACAATATTGCATCACCAGCTTAAAAAAATTATTTTCATTACATTTATTCTCTGAAAATACTCATGAAGAAAATAATCATTGAAATTGTATTTTACACTGAGAGAATTTTTTGGAGTCTCAAACTAAGGTTATTGTGTATAATAGAGCCCACAATAAACTTAATTAATTTAATTGAAATTACTTCTGGAAGGGAGCTGGCGAAAATGATGTAATATATCTTGGTCAAAAATTTGAAGGAAAGTATAGGAACTCGCAATAGCTCAGTGGTCAGAGCACCTGACATGTAATCAGAGGGTCGTGGGTTCAAATCCTGCTATCGCATTCCATATTTTTTTCCGAAGATTTGACTTTGATAATTATTTAAATTTTATGGGCGCTCTTCTGCACAAATACCCAAACTAAATAGCATAGTACACAAAGACTTTGATTATAATCATATAATTAGTAAATATTAGGATCAGAAATATTCATTTTTAGTCTGAAAATGCATTTTTTAGCTCTACGTATAATTATCAGATAGTGGAAATGAGTATAAACTGTTGGTTTTTGCTATGTGAAATCTGTTTCTCATAGCTGTAGTAAAGAATTAGTTATGATACCTAAAAGAAGACAATTTAGAATTTTTTCCTTTTTCAAAACTTTTCAGAAAAATAAGATATTAATGAGAAATTTACACAAATAGAATTTTCACCCATTCAATCATTAGTGAATCAAATATGAATTGATAGATTCTGTTCTATTGCAGTCGAGCAGTTTTTCATAAAGTATGAATTATGATATGGGAATGGATAACAAAACTGAAATATAATAACAGACATGTTGCGCATCGTCATTCAATGCAGTGATCTCAAATAGTAACCATAACATTATAATTCTAGGCACGATAACTAATTTGAAATAGTTCATTTTGACCTTGACTACTAAGCAGATAATCAGAAAAGTATGAAAAAATCCCCTCAGTGTATCAACAGGAATAAAACTAAAAAATAATCACACTTTTCTCTTCATTACCGTGAAAGACACCAATCAGTATTAATTGCAAAAGAAACGATAGAGACAACATCACAAAAATTGTATAAATTATTTTCTTTCAATCGTTTTTTCTCCTCGAAATTTTCGGAATCTACTACTCACAAGTAGTTATTTTACTGAACTACGCTATCGTTGAACAAAATTTTTTATTACGCTGAGAAAAATCACGGTTTTCTAATAAATCAGTAACGAAGAGGGAAAACTAGATAAGTATGGAAATAGACTTGAAATTCTGAAAATTTGAAATGATGGTCATGAATCAAAAAAAAAATTACATTCAATAATATATGCCTTGTAATTCTACTCATTTCAATGTTTTTGTTAATGCAGAATTGAGAATAAATAACCCGTACTATCCAAATTTAAAAAAAAACACACTTACATGACCAATAACTTCATTTGTCAGGTCAACAATTCATTGAATAATTCTCAAATGGAATCGTCTCTTATCATAATCCGTCTATAAAGAGATTAAAATCAAATAATTGTTCAAATAATTATGATGACGCACGTTTATACTAATGCAGAGTGATTAGATATCTCGTAGGCCTTTTTTCAGTTGAAATTGTGGATTAAGAGAAGCGTCAGACGATCATGAGAAATGAAAATTGATATTTTCTGCTTCGAACACTATAAATGATAGACATAATTCCCACTCCAAGCAATATATTCATTGCACTGATGAACAAAATGCGCCATTAAATGATGATTAGCTGCAGAAATTCACCGAGTGTTTCTCAACTAGAGACGTTGCGGCAATACGAAAGAGTCTCGTAAAAGTCTCTGGTGACGCGATACTATATAGTACCGGACGCAGGAAATTTTGAAAAATCAAACTAGTCATAAATATTGAAGAAAAAAAAAAGGCTAGATCAAAAAAATCATCCAATTAATTGTTACAATAACATTTGCCTTTATTCTCAAACAATTAAAATGAAAATAATTCTATTTATTTCTTTCTCATACAAAAATTCTCAATCGTCTAAAGCTTTCCGTATGAAGTCTAGATGATCAAATACTTTCGAAAATATATTTGGATATTCAGGACTTGTTCGACCAGTTGAACCCACACCATATATAGTATTATTAAATACTAAAGGAGCTCCACTATCTCCCTGCAACAATGTATAGGTCAAATGATTACTAGATGTTTCCGCAGATGAAACAACATCGTGGGGAATTCCCTATCACTCGAAAGAAGTGATTTGGTCGTTTATGATGACCAGTCTAGGATTAACTTAACTTTATTCATACCTCAAGGGGACATGCTTGTTCAAGTGGGTCTATCGCACAAAATTGATTGGAGAAAAGCGGTGTGAGCAAAGCTTTGCAGTCTTGGGTTGTTAAGATCATCATTTCCATCGAAAACAAATCTAGAGAAATTTTTCCGTCTTTTTCAGTCTGACCCCAACCAGCAAAATCAAAAAGTTGACAACGTGGTAAAAAATCGGTATCTGGTAAATTTACTGCCTTAATATACTCTCCTACAGGTAAAACTTCAAACAGCTGTAAACGTAAATTGATGATTCACAAAGTTTTATTGGAAAATTTTTATTGCTGAATTGATTTATCTTAACATCATCAAAATTACCGTTAGAACAGCGATGTCATTTTCAATTCTACATCCCTCAGCTGATTTTGTTTTTAAGCATTGACAAACAGTACCAATCCATTTTTCTTTTCTCTTACATGTATTTCTGAGATAATTATATTCTTCATGTATATGAATTTTTGATACTGTTCGTTCCAATCTCAAGATTGAATTCAAATGCAGTACTCCAGCAACTATCACCGCTCCTCTGTCGATTGGATCGAAGAAACAATGAGCAGCTGTTAGAATATGTTTTGAATCAATTATTGCACCAACACATTGTGCAATTCTTTCATCATCATATTGGACTATCTCCACCAAGTAGCTGAATCGGCTTCTTTCTGATGATGGTACTCGTTTACCACACAATATTGCTTCACCAGCTTGAAAAATTGTTATCTCTTTAATTCTTTCTTTGGAGATACTTATGTCCAAATCAGTAGTGAAGTGAAATAACAGGTTAAGTCGAAAAACTCAATATTTCAGGAAAGGTGATAAATTGTACAACCATGATGCGATCGTGTTTGTAAGCTACATTTATGATAAACTTCATTAATCTGCAGGCAATTTGACATTCAAACATTATCATTTGAACGACTTAACTTGAAATGTCTAAAAGAAATTCAAGTTATGTTGACTCAATTCATCCATCGACTATTTTCTGGATGGAGGATAACGGTCAGTAGAGCAGAGATCGGCAAAAAAAAAATTCAATCCAATACAATTTAAAGCGAGTTGTAATAAAATCTAATTTTCGACAAGAATCGATTTAACCTGTTATTCCACTTCACCACTGAAATAATCATTAAAATCGTATATTATCAACAAAAATTGAGTTAAAAAATCATTATACTCCACTTGTTATTACCGTGAAAAATTCCAATCAGCATTAGTTGCAAAAAAATCCATAGAAACAACATCACAAAAGTCGTGTTAATTATCGTCCCTCAATTTTGTTTCTCCTCTGAATGTTCTGAATTTACGGTTCACAAGTAGTTATTTTGCCAAACTACACTATTATTGAACAGAACATTTCATCAAACTGAGAAAAACTTACATTGGCTGTATAGTTGAGAAACTAAAGGCCAGCTGCGATTGGGCAGCACAATTAAGAAGAAGAAGAAGAACTGAGAAAAATAGATTCTTAACAAATGACTCCTATCTCACCTTTTTCTTAAAAACGTGGAATGATCATAATTAACAAAAAAAAAAAGAGTTACATTTATTCAATGATATAACTCCGGTAATTATACTTATTCCAATGATTTCGTTGAGACAACAGTAACGATAAATAATCCTCTCTATCCAACTAAAAAAAAAGTACACATATATGATCGATACCGTTAATTTTCAAGTTAGGGGGCACTACTAGTGTGACTGCCAAAAAATTTTGGAAATGAAAAAAAAGCTACTGTATCAATTGTTTTCAAATTTCAAGGGTATATTTATACATATTTTGAGGATACACAGTAAATTTTTTGAAGAAAAAAATTAAATGTTTTTTGAGTTATGCCTTTTTTTCGAAACGGCATTTTTCGAATTTGCTGCTGTGATTACTCGGAGACTATTGGATTATTATTTTATATCTTTACTGAGAATCATTTATTTAAATCGAGATTATGAGTTCAAAACCAAATCGACGTGGAAAGAGCCGGCGAGTCGGCGACTAACATAAACATAAACAATGATTTCATAGGGAGAAAGAACTGAGGGTTCTTTGTCTTTAGGTACCGATACTTTCGGGCCTTGGTGACAAGTTGTTAGTCTCTCGTAGAGAGTTCACCGATGCACTGACGGTCCATCCTCGTGCAATTAAATAAAGTCTTGAATATTAAAGTAATTAATTGTGTTGAGAACTTATTTATCACACCCATTTCCAATAGAGACAAATGATCCGATCACTATCAAATTTTTTCTGCATGTTCTGTACATAGTTCTCCATACAATGACCCATCAGTTCTTTAATTCGATAAAAAATCGAATTTTGGCAGGCCAAAAACGACAAAAAATTTTGAGTAAAATTCAACTTTTTTTTTAAACGCCGCCATTTTTACCAATTTTCGATATTTTTTTTCGACCGTGGGTCATTGTACGGACAATCTCTTCTAGTTGAACGAGAATTTTTTTTTTAGGTTCCATCCACGGAGAAGGCCAGAATCACTGCAGCAGTGGAGGACCTTTTTTTTTAGCGCCGTCGAAGATCGCGTGTAACTCGAAAAATATGTAATTTTTTTCTTCAAAAATTTCACTGTGTATTCTTAAAATATGTATAAATATACCCTTAAAATTTTAAAACAATTGATACAGTAGTTTTTTTTTTTAATTCCCAAAAATCGCCGTTTTTTTGGCTGTCACACAAGTAGTGCCTCTTAACAATGCAACAAATTACTGATGTATCGTCTTTCTACTTCTCTTATCACAATTCGTCTAGACTTTAGATAAAAAAAAGACTAAAATCAGATAATAATTATGACACAAGAGTGTACAAATGCAAAGTGGCTAAAATAACACCTGGGCCTCTTTTGAGCAGAATTTATGGATCAACAGAAGCGTCAGATGATCATGAACAATCAAAAATTGACACTGTGGGATTACAATTATTTGATTCAAAAGAAATCTCGAACAGCCATCTCTCGATAAATGAGGTGAAATAATTATGAGAAAAGTGGGGATAAAAATGAGAGTGTAGGTGAAGAAGGGACACTTCTCGCTAAACGGTCGACCGTATAACACTCGAATTATTTTTCGCCAATATTAATAAATATAATTGTACTTGTCCTGAAGAAACGAGAAAATAACGTAAAATAGAAATTATAAGGTTCAAACGAGTAACCCATTAATTTAAGATAAGTACTGAAAACCTATTATATCATTTATCATTGTTTTCTTTTATTTTACTCATTCAGTTATTGCTCCAATATAGAGTAATGATTTCTGACGCAATTTTTATATTAATTCTCACATATATAATTTTATACTTCATATCTGTGAATATGGACAAAATTGAATTCAGTCTCAACGTTATTTATAAATTTTATGTTTGATTAAAAATTCAAAGAAGAAAATCATAAACTTCTTTGCCACGAGAAATAAGTATATTTCCTTTTTTGCTCTCATTTTTTTTCACTTGATGAATCCTCCAATCAATTCACTTCCTTCAATTATAGACATCATATCGTCGCCTTAGAGTGAAAGGGGCGTAAGTGCCATTTTTGTCGATTTTTTGTTTCAAAATAACAAAAAAGCGTATCTCCACTATGATTGCTCCAATAGGCTTTCCAAGGCCTTTCACGCAATATTAGTAAAAAAATAAAAAATAATAACATATAGGTGTAAGTACCACTGACTAATAACAAAGCGGCGTAAGTGCCGGAGATACGCCTCTTTGTTTTTAGTGTTTTCATTGAATTTTCTCTAATTATCGGAAAAAAATTGAAAACAAATAGGCGTAAGTGCCATAGTTTAGATACGAATCGCTAAAAACAAAAAAGCGTAAGTGCCAAAATTCGGATGAAAAATCCTAAAAACAAAAGGGCGTAACTCCAAATATTCTCATGAGATGAAAAAAATTATAAAAACAAAAGGGCGTAAGTGCGGAGATACGTCCTTTTTACTTTAACTCTAACAATTATATAGCGTTTAAAAAGAAAATAACAAAAGGGCGTAAGTGCGGAGATACGTCCCTTCCATTTTAAAATTGGTAGTTACGCCACTTTATTATTTTAATTTTCAATTATCCAAATAATGTTCCAGAGGCCATAAAAAAAATTTTGGAGTGATAAGTGGACATACGCCTCTTTCACACCAGAATTTCGTGTTTTTGGCACTTACGCCCCTTTCACTGTAAGGCGACGACATTTTTTTTCAAGTAAATTAACAAATTCAAACACAAAATTCATTAATTTCATTACAACACTTTCGAAATTTTTATAATTCTCTTCAGCACCTAGCAATAGCTGCATTTTCTATCATCCCCAAATATTAAAAAAAAATTCAAACATTATTTAACACCCAATGTTTTTTTTTCTCACGAAATCAGCACTTCCCCAGACTTCATCCATTTCTCTCAAAAAACACAGTGAGTTTCATTTGAGGAAAGGTTAGTCAGTATTGTCCCACACTCTCTCTTTCTCTCTCTCTCTCTCTCTCTCTCCAGAAATTCGCAGACTTAATCTGATAATGCGTCGTAGCCGAGACAAATAAGCAGTATAAACTCAACTTTTACTGTTCTCTCCTACGCCATTCCCTCTCATTCTTTTCTCCCTCCCACATTCGTGCCCCCCTCCTCGTGATTCTCACTTCAATGAGAATGAGGGAATAGCACAAGAGTCAAGAAGTGGATGGAGTAAAAAAAAAAAAGGTAGTCCCATAGTGCGGAGTCTTGTAAGTTTTACGGTTGCGTCAAAGGACTCACTCTCTTCTCAACCCCCGGAAATACGTAGGCTACCACTTTTCATCAGACTTTTGCTGCTTGGATTTACCTCTTTCACAGTTTTTTTTTCTCCTTCTTTTTTTTTTCGCTATTTGCAAAGACGAAGAGTCGTTACGAGGGATGCCTGAGACGTGATTAAATATTCCTGAAGAATCACTAACTCTTTACAATCTCGTATCATTATTTTTTCTTGAAATTTTTTTTTACTCTTTTTTTTTCAACCTACCCCCCCATGAAATCTTGTGAAATTTTTTTCTCATTCTGTAATGAAGAGAATAACTCGAGTTTCAAACTCTTGTCATTGAGAATTATGAAATGTTCATAGTTTTACTTTGGAGAAATGAGAACAAAAAGGAAATTATGAAGAAATCATTCTTCTCCATTTTGATCAAAGGAAAAAAGAATTACTCAATTTTATTTTTTAATTCAGTAGGGGAAAAAAAATGACATTAATTGGAAGTCAGGCAGAATCTAACAGTTGTATTCAATGAAAACTTTTCTCAAACTTTTTTTTGTCATTTTTTTTTTATTTCTAGTTTAGCTCAATTTTTTTTTACTCTCTCTCTTTCTTTTTCTCTCTTTCTTTAATTCAAACCGTTCATTGGACAGACGTGGACAGGCTGTCATTGTGGAAAAATACGAGGATACAGTTTGTGTCCCAAAGTTTGCTCTTCAGTAATTAAAAGTCAATCTAGAAGAGACCGGGGCAAAATGGATCTCCAAGGAAAAATGATTTACGATTTTTTTTCGGAGTGAAGGAATTAATAATAAAATATGAAAAAAATTGAGCAGGTCCTGCGATATATCTACATTATTGTAGAATTTTTTCAAATTTTTTCATGAAAGTCTTCTCTCTCAGAAAAAATCGCACATCATTTTTTGCCGAACTCCTTTATAATCCAAAAAAAAATTTGAGTGGAGTGAATGAAAAAATTTATTGTTTGCCGAGACTTGGACAGTAGTCACGAAAGCTGTTTGTACGTTCAGCTCCATTGTGCCTCTTGTCTCTCGACCTCTTTCCTTCGGCTCTGCTTCCGGTACTGTGTCAATTTTGAAAGAGTAAACATTTCTAAATTCATAAATTCAGAATTGGCTACTGCAGAAAAACGTCTTTTTCCAGAGAACTAGAGGTGATTTCATGATTTTCGTGTTTTTAATAATAGAGGAGGGCATTTTCAGTGAAAATTGTTTGGTCAGACGTTCAGGGGTTATGACCGTAACGTTCATTGGTCAGACCTCAGGCGGTTTATCCAGCGCGCCTATTCACCGTCAATTTACGCGGAAAGATTTAAATTTGATTTTGGGAAAATTGATAAATTGTTGTGAGAAAACTGTCATTTCTCGAGCTCATCGATAGTTTTATCTTTGCAGACGTGAAATATCCATAAAATAACGATTCAAAGTGCTTACATTAATATTTCTTCGGAAAACTGCAACTTTTAATCGATCATTTTCAAAAATCGATTAATCCAAACGATATCTGGCATTAAATTTGCTTGATATTGCAAATAATTCTATGATAGCATTTCACCAGTTTGTAGTTCAAGGGAGTTTAAATAATCGATTAATCGATGCGATATCTCGCATTGAATTCGAGATATCACATAAAATTCGATAGTTCCATTTCACCGCTTTTAGTGTGAAGCGGTCAATGTCGAATCGATCAGTTAAAAAATTTCGATTAATCGATGTTAATATTCAATTAATCGATTTCGAATTCGATTAATCGAAATCCCGGATAGATCGATAATTTGATTCCATTTCAGCTGTTTTAGTTTGTGGAAGGAAAAAAATTAACATCAACTTCCGATCGATCATTTTCAAATATGGATTAATCGATGCGATATATCGCATTAAATTCGAGATATCGCAATCCATTCGATTGTTCCGTTTCATGTTTTTTAAAAAGTTTAAGGGGAAAAGGCACTTTCTTCCAAAAACCACAACTTCTGATCGATAATTTACAAACATCGATTAATCGATGCGTTATCTCGCATTAAATTCGATATATCGCATTCCATTCGATTGTTCCGTTTCATTTTTTTTATAGTTTGAGGGGATTCCCTCATTAACTCAAAAATGTAATTCTTCATTTTTTTTTCTTATTTTTTTTTTTTTCTTTATTTTTGGAGAAGTGGGAAAATAACAATTGGATTGAAGTAACCAGGCAAATAAATTGTCTGTAAAAAACACCACGACCATCCACAAACTTCATTCATTCGTCCTTTTACACTCTATGAACTCACAAACTAGGCTTTTTTACACTCATTTTTCGCATGTTCTGCCATAACTTTTTCACTCGTGAATTTTTTTATTCTCCTCGTTTTTTCTTTCTCTCTTCGTCACGGACAAATTAATACGAGTAAAACGGGCGACGAAAAGAGAGTGTGGAATAGTGGAAAGAGACGGAGGTCTAGAACGTCCGTGACTGGATAGAGAGAGGTTAGAAGTGACGTATATGGGCTAGATGCAACGAGCAGAATACGTAATTAAAGTCACTCATTTTTATTTTTTTATTTCTTCTCTCGTCTCTGGAGAAAAGTGGTACTCTCTGAATATTGTTAGACTCGAGTAAATTACTCATAGAGCGTACGGATTATTGAGTTACGTAAATTTTATGCTAGTGTGAGAAATTTACGTTTTAAATAATGTTTGTAAATTGAGGGGTCTTTATTTATCCGTGAAAAATAGGCAATTTTGAATTTTTTATATTCGATTTAATTTGAAGATTAACAATAAGCAAAGGGCTCTCATTTACTTGTTCTCTGATTGGTCGATGAAATTTCCTTCAATATTTCCAATAATAAACCATCATAATTGCATGAAAAAATCCTTTTTTGTAGAGAATTTCATGGGCAACAAGAAAGACTTCTTGATATTTTTCTCTAAACCTAATCGTTTTTGAGATATTCACGATATGAGCAATCTACGATTTTTAAGGTAGTATCGCGCGGAATTCGAGTACAGTTAATTCCTTATTTTTTTGATGCCATATCAAAGATGATATTTTTTTACATTTTCCTGAATTTTTTGATAATTTTTGTCCGTCTAATTTATGAGATATGAATTATCAAAGTTACTAAAAATAGCGGTGGTGGCGAGGGGTTGCTCACTTCTAAAGTCGTGGCGCCAAACCACGATGAAGTCAATTTGAAATCAAGTGAAGTCAGTGAAATCACTGAAGTCAGATGACTTCAACTTTTCGGAATCACTGAAGTCAAATGATTTTATTTTTTTAAAATCAATTCTGGAATCACTGAAGTCACTCAAAATCACTTGAAGTCACTAAAATGAGTGTTCTTTGCCAGTGGTACATTTTAGATAAAAGTACAAATTGTTTGAAATTAGAGCCAGTCAGTGTACATGGGTACATCGATATTGAACAGTATCGAAAAACTATTTCGCCTCCTGAGATAACTGAGAGTGGAGATTTAAAACTACCTAATAATATTTTTAAGGTTGTTAAAAAATATTTCCAATGAAAAACATCTAAATATTGTAATGTATCAATTTATATAAAAAGTTTTAGTTTCAATATGATAAAAACCCGTTTTCCCCCACCCTCTTTTATTCGTAAAATTTTATTTATTGTAATTTCAATGACTTCATTCTATTTGAAGTCACTGACTACAAATTGATGAAGTCATTGGCAATCAATTGCAGTAATGAAGTCACGTTAATCAGCGCTTGAAGTCATTGAAATCACATTTTTCTGAAGTCATTGAAATCAGACACTGAATTTACGTGAAGTCGATTTCATTTTGAAGTCATAGTGTCACTCAATCCTTGGGTGTTGGAGATGAAACGCCCTAAATCGGATAGAAATAAGGAAATCACTAAAAAACCACACAGTTGACCAATTATTTAAAAACAATTGGCGAAGAGAACAGCATTTTAACTAAATAATAGAAGAAAAAAATATTCAATTCACCGTATAGTTATTGAGAAATTTTAATTAGAAGGTAGTCGTAACTATTTGCCTCTCTCTCTATCTCATGCATGTGATAGAAGATTAATGTAAAAAAAGGCGAGAGAAAAGAAATTATATTCACAAGCTGAAGACTTTCGAATAGTTTAATCACTTTATCGGATAAATTAAAGCACATTTTCCCGAATTATCAGCAATTAATTGAAAATTAACCTACAAATTCTCATTTTTTTCTTATTTAATCGATCGTACTTTGGAATACTGCCTCAAAATGATCCTCTTTCCACCGCTCGTTTGAGGTAAACGTAGAAAATTGAGATTTTCCAGTAAAAAAATTAATATGTCGTGAATTTTCCTCTAGGGCAAATAGAGACGCACGTCTCAGTAATTGAATATTCTAAATTGTGGAAGTTTTATTGAATTTAAGATGAAAATATAATGTTAAATTTCCTCGATTCTCTAATTTTTTTCTTTCAATTTCTCTTTTTTATTTTTTTCCTTCATTCTAGAGAAACTCAGTAACGGAAAAACGACAACTATAGCCCAGCTGGTGTTTCGCTGTAGATGAAATTGGAAAAATCACAAGGATCACAATTGCCAATGTTGCGGCAAAGGTGTACCATGACGTTCAATATATTTGAATAAATAAATATTAAATACACGAAGGATCGAAAAGGGAATTGAACGACATAAAAAAAAGTACATAAAAATAAATAAATACATAAAAAAAAAAACGACCTGTAATAGATTCACGACACGCGTCTCAATGTAAACATGTATAACAAGGGAAAAATACGTTAAAAAACTTCTTCCTCTTGAATTCTGGATATAAAGTAACTCAATTTATAAGGTAAATGTCAAGATTTAAACGAGCGATGTCAATAATTTTTCTGCAATTCTTTCGTTCCATAATTCTCCTCACTCTCTTGGATAAAAATACAGGAAATTGTTTGAATTGAATAAATTTGCCAAAAAAAAAATAAAAAATGAATAGAAAATAATTTATAATTTATGAAAAAAAATTTTTTTCAAATTTTATCAAAAATTTAAAATGTAAATTTAGTCGCAAAAAGCTGAAAAATGATAAATCTATTTTTTTAATGATTTTTATTGAGAAATTCTCGGAAATTAATAGAGATACGCCCTTTTTTTCCTAACGCTTTTTTTTCTATCTCTTGAGATTCTCTAAAAAAAAAAAGCCTAGAGTTATGCGTCACTCAATTAACTTGTACCTGTGCCAAAAAAAAAGGATTTTTATTTAAAAAATCGAAATAATACAATTTAAAATCGCATAATCCGAAAGACTCAGTCTCGTTCATTTCACTCCCATTATCTCAAAACTCGTTATTTTGAGAATACCAACGCATTCATTGAGTCTATATTCTCGATACGTGAATTTCCATTTTCACAGTGGTAATTGAAGTGCCAAGTGGTAGAGCACCCGCCACACGTAAAATCATCCCTCTTTTGACCGCAATGGAATGGGAAAATGATATCCATCGGAAATGGACGAAACTACCGATTGTTTTAGTAATTCTCTGGTATTTCACATGTGTGCACACACAACAGTTCCACTCTCAATTTTCCCCCCTTCAACAAAAAAAAAAAAAAAAACAAATTACAAAAAATTCCATTACAAGTTAGGGCATTAACATATTCCTGTGATTATAATTTTCATCCTTTATATTTGACATAAAAACAATTTTTTTTAGAATTTTGCCATTTTAGTATTAACGTTTTACATTATGGAAATCGTCCGAAATCAATGAAAATATTCGAAATAGAATTTTTCTGATGATTCTATTGAAAAACTGAGGAAATTTTAAACAGAAAACATATGAAAATTGATTTTTGATTTTTGTAAATTTTATTTTTTTCAACTGGAATTGAAAAATTTCACTTTTTTTAGGAATATCTCTGATTTTATCGATCGCAGCGACTTGAGACTAATCTTGAACGAAAGAAAAGATCATTTTTCATCAATTTAGGTTTTTTTTTCGAGAAAAAGAGCGATTTTCGACGATAATATAATGGAAAAACTGATTTTGATGTAAATCACTCGAAAATCGATATAAAAAAATAAAAACCCCATAAATTGATGGGAAATGATTTCACCTTTAATTTAAGATCAGTCTCAAGTCTCTCTGATGAAAAAAAAACGGCAAAATCCTCAAAAAAATGAGAATTTTTAAAAGTGCCCTAAAAAGCATAATTATCCAAAAAAATTAAAAAAAACACAATTCTAACATGTTTTTCACCGAAAATTCCATCCGCTCTTCAATGAAATCGTCGGAAGAATTCCATTTCAAGTTATTTCATGGGAATTCCCATTCTGCCCCACTTTTCCCCAAGCACTCAATTCTAAATGTGTTATTCTGTGCATAAAAATTGAAAAAACAATTCAAATTGCGACAGATGGTATTTAGTTTCCGGCTGCATGATAATGATAAAACTCCAAAATTCATGGATTCATGTACACACAAGTGCACAGATAAAATATTTATAACTAGCAAACAATGTAGTCTGTTCATATTACTAGCAAACTGTGCATGGACAAATACTAGACGATGCACTGACATTTAATTACCTTTTTTTTTTATTTTTATTTCAAAAATTTTGACATTTGCATGAGTCTACGTGTCACTGAATACACCGCATAATAACAGAACGTTATTTCCGTCATTATTGATTTTAATTACATGTACAGGTGCCAGTGACCACAATTAATTTTTTTTTTATTCTCGTTTTTTTTTCTGCCTGTAATTATTCCGTTGCTCGAGGGCCATCACGAAATTGTTTTGGATTTTTTATGACACGTGGTTTTGATAGTTTTTTAATTAATTCGTTTGATGTGATTTTTTTTACCCTCAAATTTCTTTTCTGTAGAATTTTTTTTTGGTGGATGAATGGAAAAATGAATTAATTTCTTTTTTTTGTGAAATTTAGATTTTAGGAAACTTTTTTTTGTAAAAATAAACTTTATTAAGATTTTTTTATTAAAATAGTCGATAAAGCAGGAAAAAATGAGGGTTTGTAGATTTGTTTCCAATTAATTGCTAATAATTCGGGAAAAGTGCTTTAATTTACCCGAAAAAGTGATTAAACTATTCGAAAGTCATATCTTCAGCTGGTGAATATAATTTTTTTCTTCTCGAATTTTTTTTACATTAATCTCCTATTACATGCATGAGATGAAGAGAGAGGCAAATAGTTACGACTACCTTCTAATTAAAATTTCTCAATAACTATACGGTGAATTGAATATTTTTTTCTTCTATTATTTAGTTAAAATGCTGTTCTCTTTGCCAATTGTTTTTAAATAATTGGTCAACTGTGTGGTTTTTTAGTAATTTCGTTATTTCTGTCCGATTTAGGGCGTTTTATCCCCACAACTGCTATTTTCAGTAACTTTGATAATTCATATCTCATAAACTGCACGGATAAAAATTATGAAAAAATTCAGAAAAATGTAAAAAAATATCATCTTTGATATGGCATCAAAAAAAATTAAGGATTAACTGCACTCGAGTGGGAACTCGATACTATCTTGATTTAGTAATTGCACTCTTTTCAGATTCACGAACAAATCCCTATTCTGACAAAGAACTTGTGCATTTCCTCGACAATGATATCATCTCCTTTTTCCTGAGATAAAGAAGAGATTTGTGCAAAGATTTATAAAAAGACTTCGTGGAAAACTGGAAAAATGGATGAATTCATCAGCAAAGTGGTGAGAATAAGTTAATTTTTTTTTGTATCTTCTTTTATGAATATTTTTAAATTGAGTAAGCTTAAAGAAAAATGTCAAAAGATCATTCTGATATAAAATTTTAATAGCTACAAAAAAAAATGCTCGACTTATCCTCCGAAGCCTCGTAGTTTCCGAGATATTTCCAAAATAAACTTAACACAATTTTAAAACTTATTAAGGGGTAACACCACTGTAGAATTTTCAAAAAATCGATTTTTTTTTCTTGCTTCGAAAATTACTTTGGGCCTTCCAGAATACGGGCAAGAAAAGTTATCACCTGAAACCCATTATTTCGCATGAAATTTTGAATTTTTCCCAAGGCATTTCTTCATATTTATAGCCTAAGTCAAAACTTCAATCGTGTTTTTCTCGAAACATGATTTTTCAAATTGCCACGCAGCATAACTCCAATAATTTCCATTATTTTCATTTGAATTTCCCACAGCATCTTGAAAACAATATTTCGAACAGAAATACGTAGGGGATTTTCAAATAATTGATTTGCACATTTTTTATTGATAAATAATGCCGGTTTTTTGGCCGAAATTTGAATTTTCCCATTCAAATGGTCACCAATCACACGAAAAACAATATTTTTGAAATCCCCTACGTATTTCTGTAAATATATGTATCTAGAATGAGCCAATTTTTTTTTTAAATTGAAATTTGCATCAATTACACTGCGTGCCGCAGAGTGTTTTAAATTCGAGAAGCCTCGCAATAATGGCTCTTGTGTCGTCATTTTTTGATATTTTTTGATGATTTTTTTTTCTGGAGACTCAAATATATGCTAAATCACTGCCTCAAATATCATTATTTTATTGCCACTTTTTCTATAGAGAAAAAAACAGCCAAAAAATGCCTTTTTGCATTATCTTAAAATATCCCAAAATCCACGAAAGACAAAGAATTACTCATAATATTCTTTTTTATACTCTTAACATCCCCCTACAAAGAAAATTCATGTATTTGATAAATTTCTCCAGCTCTCTCCTCATTAATTGTATTCTCCTCAAAAAATTACGAATAAATGATATTCCTCTGAATATAAATCTGTACATTTTCTAGACAGTGATATCATCTTCATTTCCATGAAATTCTTTTAATAACTACTGTCTAACAAGAACAAAAGGGAGATATACACGAAGTTTAGTTACGCACGATTTCCACTTGTCCTTTCTCTCCATTGAAAATGAGAAGAAAAAAAAAAGAAGAAAAAAGAGAAAAGAAAAAAAAAGTAAAAGACGAAAAAAAATGTAAAACGAGTGGCGGAAGCAGTTTTGGCGATGAAAACAGGCGTATCTGGTGGTAGAAAATGATGGCTTTTGGCCAGACATCGACCCCAAGTTAGATAAAAATCTTCGCTTATGAAGCACCCGGAGGCTTATCTCTCTTGGTCTTCAAAAAAAAAAAAACCTTTCGTGAATCTTTCGGCAGAACAGAAGCCTGTATTATCCCTTGAAAAATACCGCAGACTTTTTTTTTTTTTTTTATAATCTATTATAGTTTGTTGAGAGGAAACAAGAAGGTGAAGAAAGAACGTTGACACTCATTGGTGCACGTGCAGACTCGAAACAAATTGTTACTTCGTAGAAAAGAAAGAAAGAAAAAAAAAATCTGCAAATTAATTTTTTTTTTTTTTTTCGAGAAAATATCTTGGAAACGATAGGATTTACAAAAAATTATGAAGAAGTCTTTTTTTTAGAGAATTTTCTGAGCTAAAAAAAAGGTTTTTTTAAGAGAATTTTCTGAGTTAAAATAAAGGTTTTTTAGAGAATTTTCTGAGCTAAAAAAAAGGTTTTTTAGAGAATTTTCTGAGCTAAAAAAAAAGGTTTTTTTAGGGAATTTTCTGAGCTAAAAAAAAGGTTTTTTAGAGAATTTCCTGAGCTAAAAAAAAGATTTTTTAGAGAATTTTCTGAGCTAAAAAAAAGGTTTTTTTAGGGAATTTTCTGAGCTAAAAAAAAGGTTTTTCGGAGAATTTTCTGAGCTAAAAAAAAAAGGTTTTTTTTAGAGAATTTTCTGAGCTAAAAAAAATGTTTTTTTAGAGAATTTTCTTCGCTGAAAAAAAGTTTTTTTTAGAGAATTTTCTGAGCTAAAAGAAAAGGTTTTTTTTAGAGAATTTTCTGAGCTAAAAAAAATGTTTTTTTAGAGAATTTTCTTCGCTGAAAAAAAGTTTTTTTTAGAGAATTTTCTGAGCTAAAAGAAAAGGTTTTTTTTAGAGAATTTTCTGAGCCAAAAAAAAGGTTCTTTTAGAGAATTTTCTGAGCTAAAAAAAAGATTTCTTGCAATTTTTTTCCACTTCTATTCGTTTTGGAGATATTCGCAAAAGAATGAATTGAAGTTTGAATGTTAATTTTAAAAAATGGAAAAAAATGGGAAAAAAGAGGCAGAGGAAAAAAATAGAATTGCCTTTTATCAGGAGTGACTGTCGGAGTATAAAAAAAAATTGTTTACACATTTAGATAGATTTTTTTGGGGAATACGAGAGAGACAGTTCATTCAAAAATGCCCTCGTAAATTCAACACATCTGAAGCTTCCCAAAAAACGTGCAAACGTTTTTACTCCCTTCGATTCCAATTTTCTATTTATTTTTACCTTGTCACACTGAAGTAAACTAGGCCGAAGTGAAATTTGTGATACAGGTGCGACACCTGATACCATCGGGAATTTTTATTCCCATCTCGTGACGAGTTACAGTCTTGATTTACATTTTGCAGTTTTTTTCAAAGAACTGATCGATTTCATTTCATCAATTTCTCCATTTTTCATTGGAGGAGTGAAGGAAAGAATGGGGAGGAATTGAGAAAAAATAGTGATAATGAATTGATTTTTGTTAAAAAAAAAATCAAATTTTTTTTTAGAAGTTAATTTTTTATTTCCAATAAAAAAAAAATTAATAATTGAAAAAAGTTTAATTCATTAGCGAAAATTTCGGCAACTAAACGAGATAACGAAATTTTTGTAGAGACCTTTTTTGTAGCTTCTGAAATTCTCTAGAAAAAAGGATTCAGCCTGAATTAAGCTATCTCGTTTAATTTCCGAGATATTATCAAAAAAAAAATAATTATGGAAATATTTGACAAATTTATTTCACAAAATCCTGTGATAAATGGAAGAAAAAAAAGAGAGATTTCAATAAATGAGTCTCTTCATTCTTCCTTCCACTGGCCTGAATCCAGTGTGATAAATGCTTCTCGAAATCGTAGAATATAAAAAAAGAAAAAGCAAAATGAAAAAAAAAACGAAATACAGGATTCATTCGCACGACTTCTCTTTTTCCCCTCTTTCTTATCTCACTTTTGCCTCTCTGAGTCACTGAAAAATAGTCCGACACTGAGTAGAAAATCTTTTGGATTTTATCAGCGACGAAAAATTTTCCACCACACCAGTAATTCACATTGACATAAAATATTTGTGACAGTGTCACATCACTATTTGTTAGGAAAATTTGAGTAAAATGGTGAATATTGGATTTTTGTTAAAATTTCAATATTTAAAAAAATAGAAATTTTCAATTAAAATTATAACAAAGTTAAACATTTCGTTATTTTATTTCAGTTCTGGTTTTTAAATAAATTTAAGACTTCCTCGACTGATGAATTCCATGGTTTTACATTTTCACTAGAAGAAATCGAAAAGGCTTTTGAATGGAAAAACAAATAATAATTATAGAAATTTTTAATTGAATGGTCGAATTTCTTAATTTTTTGTTTCACCCAATAAATTTAATAAAATATTTTTTAGGGTAGTGAAAATATACAATAAAAATATTCAAGATTTTTACTTTCTGATGATTCTATGGGAAAACTAAGAGAATTCCCCATGGAAATCGTATGCTAGAATGCATTTTATTGAATTTTCTCAGCATTTCGATTTTTTGGTCAAAATTTGGAGTTGAAAGCATTTTTATTTTTTAAAAATTTCACTTTTTGGGGGATTTTCTCCGGTTTCATCGGTTGTAGCGACCCAGAGTTAGTCTCAAATGAAAGATGAGCTCATTTCCCATAGATTCATATATGAACTATATATAGTTCTAACGAAAACTGCCCATTTATCAAATAAATGTAGAGCGAAAACCTGATTTGTAGAAAAAGAGCTCTAACTAATTGAAGAATCGATGGAAAAAAAATCGAAACTACATAAATCAATTAGAAATCAAATCACCTTTCATTTAAGATCAACCCCAGGTCGCTGCGACCAATAGAACCGGAGATATCCTCAAAAAACTGAATTTTTTCGATTTCGACGAAAAAAATCGAACTTTCGAAAAATTCAGGAAAATTAATTTCGACACATGATTTTCTTCTAAAATTTCTCCAGCTTTTCGATGGAATCATTAGAAAATCCCTTTCTCCAACATTTTAATTGAAATGTCCATTTTACCCCACTTTCCCCTCAATTTTTTAATTCTCTCTATTCCACATCAAATATTTGTAAAAATTGATGCTGAAGGAAAAAAAGTTATCCAATCACCTGGAAAAATTAATTGAAATCCATGGAAAAGTAAATTTGATGAGAGTTATATTGGGTTTATAACCGCGACAAACTTTGATTGACATCCATCAAAATTGATAGACGAGACAATTTTTTGACTGAAACGAGTGGCATGAGTCGAAGTAATTTTCTTTTTTTTTCAATCAAATTCTTTTTTTTTTTGACACCAGTGAGAAGTTGATTTTTTTTTCCTACCAAAGAATGCGCTTTGTCAAGTGGTTGAAATTGAATGTTGTCAGTGAATGAGTTTGAATGAGAAAAAAAAATTTATAAAAATAATTTCGTGACGATTTATTTTTCGATTGACAATTCTACAGTGATGGATGTCGTTGGAAAAAGTTTGAAAACATGGAAAATGAAATAACAAAGTGTCATAGAAATATACACTTTTATTTTTTATTTCGAAAAAAATAATATACATATATATTTCCGCCTTAATGTCAGAGAGGCATATGTCTCCCTTTTTCGCTGTTAATAATTTTATTTTGTTGCATTTTTCAATTTTCTTCTTCAATTGATTTAAAATTTACGAAAAAAAACCTAAAAAATTGATTTTAGAGATTTTTCTTCAAGACAGCTTTTCTTCAATTCTTGAGTAATAAAGAGGCGTATCTCCAAACTTTTAGTATGAAAAAGGCGCTTTTGTTATTACAAATATTAATTTAAGTGGAGTGATAAAATAAATTAAGTCGACTTCGACTGTAATTTCAATTTTTCGCAGATATTTCAAAAAATAATAGAAATACGAAATTTTCGAGAGAAATCTGTTTTGCATTTTTTTTGCTCTACTTGAAAGATTTCTATGAAAATTTCTCTATTTCCATTATTTTCCATTATCGAAAGATCTACGAAAAACTGAATTTAAACTCGAAATTTTTGGATTATTCGCTATTATCTCTGTTACATTTTGGAGATACGCTTCTTTCACATGGAAGAAAAGATTTAATTTATTCTTAGGCCACTCTGATCCTAAGACGATGATATATTCGTGAATAATACACACACACACACGCACACATTTTCAGGAGATCCAAATAATTGTGTTTCGATACATTTTTCCTTTGCACTAAAACTACTTAATTTTCTTAATTAATTCTGTACAATTAACGACGTTAAGATGAGACAATGCATTTATCGAAATAAATTTTACATAAACACAAGTATTTTTTTAAATCTGTGACTAGTCAAAAATTGTCGCAGTGTCATTCTTACAATGACACGATTAAGTCAAAAATAATTACCATTTCAAAACGATCAAAAACAAGAGAAAAAAACATTAAGATAAAAAAAAACATTTAACACAAAAATCAAAGTAAACAATGAGTAGTCACATTATCACAGTCGTTATTACAATCTCAATGTAAATTTAAGTACAGATGTTACTATTGTTTCGACAAATTTTATTGCCTGTATTACAACAAGTGCATGAAGTATTAATATAAGAATTTCAATTTTATACATGTGCTGTAGTCTTTCCATTAGAGCTACATAAATTCTACGTGTTGCACGAGTACTGAATTCACTCAGTCTTACCATTGTATGATGTAATTTAACGTGTTCGCTGCATTCATCTTCTGAAAAAAGAAAAAAATTCCCACACAGAATTAATGTGATTTTCTTCACTTTTTTTATGTAGAATATTCCAAAATCCAAGGCAGACAGAGAAATTGGATAAAATTAAAAAAAAAAGACAGAGAAATTTTCGTAGAAATCTTTTTTGTAGGGAGAAGCCAGAATTACAAAAAAAAGTCTCTATTTTTCTATAATTTCTCTATCTCTTTTACTTTTCAAAATATTTTTATAAAAAACTGATTTTCAAGTAAAATTCACTCGTTTCCCGAATTTAAAAGGAACGATTTAACGTAAAATAAATAAAGTAAAAAAAAGGAGCGACTTTTTCAAATGAATTTCAAAAGTTTATCATTTAAGGGAAATTTAGAGACTTTGCTGGAAGAACAAATATTGACGAAAATTTAAAGCTAAATAGAGAAAATGAGAAAATTGAAATTGAGCGAATTAATGATTATACTATATAAATACCAGAGTCACTGCAAGTTTCATCCTCAAGTGCTGGTAAATATTTATCAAGCATCAATTCAGCTAGTCCAGTTGTATTATCAACAGTTTTTAAAATATTAATTCCTGTTTCAGTTGACATAACTTTGTCAGCCTGTTGCCAACTGTAAACTCTCAAGTAGTGTACCTTGTAGTAAGTATGAAGAGTTATTATTCTTACTCTTTGCTTAGTCTCTTGTTTCAAGTCAATGAATATTTGTACTGCTGGACGTAGTCTCTTTGAGAAAAGAGATTTTGTACGATTTAAAATCTGTGAAAATAAAATAAAATAAAGTAAGGGTAACATGACCAATAGATGGACGGTTGAGGAAATATTAGACTTTATTAATTCATATGAAATAGGCAAATCACGTTAGAAAGTTGCAGAAAAGAAGGATGTACAGGAAAATATACAGTGAGTCGACTAAAAGTCAATTAAACTTGAATAATGTAGAAATAATTAAAGAAAATCAAGGAAAACCTGGAAAATAACTTGAACCCCCAATAGATGGACAGTTGTATTTTTGCAGTTGTATGATTTTAAATTTCGATTAATCGATATGTAATAAATAGTTTATAAATCTATATTAATGTAATAATCAGGAATTTATTTGTGAAAATCCTCGATAATAGAAACCGTCCATCTTCTGGTCAGTGTTCAGCTATTGGTCGAGTGACCCTAGGATGAATCTAGAAATTTTTTAGCTTTCATAGAAAATCTTGGAAACGATGAGATTTAGGAAAAATTGTCAGGAGACCTTTTTTGTAGCTCATGAAATTCTCTACAAAAAAGGTTTCTTGCTAATTTTCTCCATCTCCACTAGTTCCCAAGATATTCAAACAGAAGAGTAAATTAAAGTTAGAAAAATTTATTAAAAAAAATTTTTTTTACTTGTTTCGGATCCTCTTTGATAATCGGCAATTTGACTTCAACAAAGTCAAGACCTTGACAAAATGTCTTGTCAAGATTATAAATTGGTTTCTCCATCAAACGTGCTACTGGCAATGATTTTTCAAAAACCGTATGTATTACCTCTTCAATTCTATCAAATGCCCAATTTGTAAATGTATTAACACCTTTAACTTTTTCATAAACTTCCGTAGATTTGTCCCATAAATAATTAACACTTGGAATTCTAAGTGCTCTGTCAATTGCTTGAATTCTGTAGAACTGTTCAGACAGTTCTGCATCCATTTTCAATTATTTTTCAATTGATTAATCAATTAAAATATCAACCTAAACAAAAAAAATTATTAAAAAATTAATTTTTTTAGAGAAAAATTGGATTTTTTTGAATTTTTGCGCCATTATTTTAAAAATAACTGGGTTTTTAATCTCAAAGTTAGCAAATTAATAAAAAAAGAAAGAAAGAAATTTAAAAAATTGCCAGAAAAACATTATTCTTCAATTATTAAAAAAAAAATTGAACCAAGAATTGCAGAAAACCATTTTTTACTCGAAATTTTCCCAATTTTTTCACTAAAACTGTCGAAATTTGTTCAAAAATCCCAAAATTCCATTAACTCCAATTAAAAAAATCCCAAAAAGTAATCATTTCTTTTTTATTGAGAATAAAAAAAAGTTTAATGTGTTCCAATAAAAATGAGTCAATTTCCTTTTATCGAGTGTTAAAAATACTCGTTAACTGTCACTTGTCAACAATCAAAACAATGGAAAATAAAAACAGTGAAAGAGCAAAGAAAAAAAAAAAAAAAGAGACAGGAGATGAGTCAATTTACCCATAAACTTTTTCGTTCAAATAATCCACCAAAACTGTGTGTTTTATATTTAAAAAAACTTATTTAATCTATATAAATACATTTATTATCAATGTACCTTGATCTCTGACTCATTACAGTATAAAATTGTCTGGTATTCACGAAACACAGAAAGATGAGCAAAAAAAAACTACTGTAATAATTTTATTGTTTTCTTATCACTTTCATTCGACACACACACACATAAAACACAAAACACACACGTCAGACATTTTTTTTGCTTTTTTTTCGACAATCATGCGCTCTTTTTTGCCTTCTGTCACTATATTACGTCATTTGAATGGCGCTCGCTGATTGGTTGCGGCTGTTCTTCGTAAGATGGCGACAGCGAGAGAAGACCTCCGGCCATTGGGAGCTCGGATTTTTTGTACTTGCTCTCGATTACGAGTGCAGTGAAAAAAAATAATCTGGCGATTGTGGGGATTTAATTTGTTTTTAATTGGGGTGAGTAATTAATTTATTAATTGAATAAATTTTTAATATTTGTCTCAATTTTTTGAGGTTTTCCAGGTATTTTTGGGGAAATTAGTTGGAGTTTTGAGGTTAAGGGCTCTTTGGATTTGTCAATATTATTCTTTGGTCTTTAATAACTTTTGTGAGGGATTTTTGGGGTGAAAAGAAGGTTTTTTTGGATTTATTTGATTTTTGGAGTAGGTTGAAACCTGTGACAAAGTTGGAAAACGAAGTAATTCCGGTTGTCAGAGGTTTTTATTGAATATTTCGGAGAATAATAGAGATAGAGAAATTTTTGTAGAGACTTTTTTTAGAGCTCTTGTTTTCTTCTATAAAAAAGGTTTCCACCAAAATTTCTCTATCTCCATTATTTCCCAAGATATTATAAAAAAACTCCAAAAAGTATCTCGACTCTTTTAATAAATTAAAAAATGGAAAATTTCAGAAGAATTGATTTTATTTTTTCACCAGTTTTTTGAAAGGATCTCGGAATTTAAGGGAGATAGGGTTATTTTGCTTGAATCCTTTTTTATAGAGAATTTCAAGAGCTGCAAGAAAGGATTCTTGCAACATCGCTCTATCTCGCTTAGTTTCCGAGATCGTTTCAAAAAACTGTTGATGAAATAAAATTATTTTTTCTGAAATTTTCAATTTTTTAATTCATTAACAGAGTCAATGTACTTTTTGGAGTTTTTTAATAATATTTTGGGAAATATGTGAAAATTTCATAGTCAGGTATAATACTGAAAATAGCAGACATTTGACTTCTCTTTTCACAGATAAATTAATTTAAAAAATGGAAATTATGCACATGTAAAAAAAAATTAAAAAGTCTAAAAGTGCAAATTTTTTAAATATTTTTTTTACAGTAATTTATTCCTTTAGAAAAATCCAAAAGATTGTTAAATGTCTGAAATTGTTAGATTGAGAGAAATTCGAGAAAAATTTCGAAAAATATCAAATTTACTCAAAAATCTCGAAAATTTCAAGATTTCTGGTTAATCTCAAATTGTTTGAATTAAAACTGTTTTTTTTTCCTTAATTCCATTATCATAGGCTCACACGACCAATAGATGGACACTGACCAAAAGATGGACGGTTTCTACTATCGAAGATTTTCACAAATAAATGAATGATTCTTATACTTTTAACGTCAATTCCTGATTATTACATTCAAATAGATTTATAAACTATTTATTACATACCGATTGATCGAAATTTAAAATCATACCACTGCAAATATGCAACTGTGTCCATCTATTGGGGGTTCAAGTTATTTTCCAGTTTTTCCTTGATTTTCTTTAATTATTTCTACATTATTCAAGTTTAATTGATTTTTAGTCGATTCACTGTATATTTTCCTGTACATCTTTCTTTTCTACAACTTTTTAACGTGATTTACCTATTTCACATGAATTAATAAAGTCTAGTATTTCCTTAACCGTCCATCTATTGGTCATGTTACCCTACTTCAATGAAGATCATTTTAATATAAAAAAATTAATTATTTTCAGGAGTGAAGAATCCAAAGATCGAAGATGCCTGAGAAAGACATGCACTCCCCAACTAGTGGGGTAAAGGCAATGCCAATTGCTGGGCGTATGATTTCCGAGAGAGAACGTCTTCTCGGAATGTCAGATGCTGAACGTGCATGGCGTGCCCAATGGCTGAAAGATCAGGTCCTAGCTCCAGATGAGCCCAGATACAATCCAGAATACTACAAGCAACGATACAATTTCATCAGGCGATTTTATCGTGCACCTGGCGACAAATTAGAGCGAATGCTCATCCCAACAATTGGTGTTGATGCTGCTTATTGCTGTCGTCACATCATAAGTGGAACATTTTTCTCACTCATGGCTCTGTGGTCATCAATTTATTACTTCAAGTATCTCCAGAGTGATTGGACACACAAATCCGGATGGAAGCTTGGAATGTCGAGGAAAACCGTATTTCCAAATGATCCTGGTTATCCAAATTTCGAGACAAAAACCGACAGAGAATATGCAACTTATGGTTTTGAAAAATCACCAATTTAATCATCAATTAATATTAATTGGAATTAAATTTTTTCAAATAGGGAGATGATTCATCCTCTTTTGTTGTCAAGTGCTTTGGGGATATTAGTGTATTTAGGTTTATTCGAATAAAAATTATATTAAAATAATGAAATCTATTTTTTAAAAATATTCTTTATTCAATTTTACATAAATTTGTAGAAAAAGCAAAAATTATCTTTCAAAAATATTAATTGTACAAGTAATTTTAATAATTTTGACAATTGTCCAGGGATTTTTGTAAATCATGAAATATTGATTATTTCATTGATAAGTTTGTAATTTTAAGTGAAATGTTATTTTTTTGGGAATTTTATTTTTTACTTCTTCTCGTCGTCTTTCTTTTCGTCAGTGGGCGTTGAGGCAGTTGATGATCCTGGGGTACTTTCATCTTTACCACCATTGATGAAATTGGTCAGATGGAGAATTGATACAACACTGTTCATGTATGCTGTAACGTCCTCTTTCTTTAATGTTCTCAATTGTGCTGAGACCGAGTGATAAACGCGATTTGCTGTTTTACTTGATAATTGTCCAATTGTCTGTACTGTGTGCAGTACTTTGTTCTCGTCAGCCGACACTGGAGCTGTAATTATTCATTTTTATTGCTAGATTAATACTCTCCTTGAGTTACATAATCGCAGAAAAAATCGAGTCATGGTAAGAAAAATGTAAAAAAAAAAATCGGATTACTCGTTTATTATGTAAAAGATATCTCGGAATCTAAGCGAGATAGAAGAAAAATTGTTGAAACCTTTTTTTTAGAGGAGAATTGGAGCTTCAAAAAAGGTGTCTACAAATTTTTCTCTATCTCTCTTAATTTCCGGAATATTTCATAATTTAATGAAAAATTGTAAAAAAACTGATTATCGAATAATTCACCTGGTTGAGATTCTTCACCAGCAACTGGAGGAAAATAATGATCCAAAAGTCTGTTTACAAGTGCACTTGTATTGTCAATGCTTTGAACAGCCATTGTACCATAGGTTGTACTCAATATTTCGTTGGCCTTGTTAACACTGATTTCTTTGACTGTTGAAGCCTGATGAGTCGCTGATTCTTTTGCTGCTGTTAATTTTTCAATTGTTGGCTGCAGAGATGTGCTCATTACATTCCTCGCTGCTTCAAAAATCTGGAAATTGTTGAAGAAATCATGAATTTTTGGAGTCGACATTCAAACACTTGCTAAAAGCTCATTCCCCTTTTTTTCATAAAAAAAACAATTAATTGAGATCTAAACAGTTTTTGTAGAAAATCTCAAAATCTAGAGGAGATATCGAAATTTTTGAAGAAACCTTTTTTTTAGAAAATTTCAAGAGCTACGAAAAAGGTATCTACAAAAAATTTCCCATCTCTCTTCAATTCCGAGATATTCTCCAAAAAAATATCAAAAGTTTAATTTTTTCAAAAATAATCTTCAATTATAAGAAAAAATCAAGTGCTAGTGTCTTAAAAGGAGATTTTGTCCTGAAATTTCTTGAATAAACGTTAAAAATGAAATTAAATAATAGATTTTTGGATTTTATCAACTAAAAAAAAAATCAGTTTTATTTTAATATTTGAGATTTTTCAGGATTTTCGATTTTTTTTCGAAATGACAACTTTATCTTCATTACTCACCTCCTTTGGTGGCTGTTTGACAATTGGTACTTTTTGCTCTACAATATCTAAACCCTGGCACAATTTCTGATCAACACTATTAATCTGTCCTTCAAATTTTTTAGCATAAGGTGCTGCAGTTGTTGTTGCATAGTTTAATCCAGCCTCAGCCTGATTCAACGCCCAAGTAACAAGATGATGTGTACCCTTTAAATAAGAGTAAGTTGATCCAGTTTTTTCAATTGCTGTTTGTACAACTGGAATATTCCTGACACGATCAAGGACCTCCAGGTGTGGTCCTTCTGATATTGGACTACTCGCTTGAGCCATATTTTCTCTTCTATCAATGAAAATAAATCCGGAATTCTGCAAAATCAGAGAAACACAAGTAGTCATCAAAAAAAGTGGACTTTGAACGTTGAATAATACCGGCGTCTTCTTTATCTTTATCAATTCATTCATTTTTTTACATTCAATCAAACTAAATGTGACTAAAAAAACATCATTAAAAAATTATCAAATTTAAAATTACTAAAAAAAATTAATTTAATATTTTTTTGGAGCAATTTCGATTTTTTTCGTCATATCTAATTTTTTTGAATGATTATTTATCTTATTAATATATTATGCAAGTTATATATATAATTATATATATATAGGCGTGTATATATATATATTGGATAATTACCTTATTTAATAAATTATAAAAATCCAACAAAAAGTTGTTTATAAAACTGGAAATTTGATGAGTTTACCACGAGTTGTTGGGAATTACTGAAGTTTTATGGATATTGCAGTACGTATATATATAGACAAATGAAGCACGTTGTTCAGAGAAGGGGAAAGATTCAGGGGCGTATTTAAAAAAAGGAAAAAATGATTTTTATCGATAGATATATTGATTTTGCAAAATCGCACTAAAATTACGTGATTTTTCGTGGAATTTAAAGGATTTTTCTTTTCAACTGTTTTTTCCTTCGTTCCCATTTACTAATTTTTGTTGCACTTAATTTTTTGATGAGAAAACATTGAATGGAGTAATGGAGCAATGGAGGGGGAAGGGGGGAGGAGAGGGGAGGGGTTTGTGCTACGCACCTGATCTTCAGAAAAAGCGCATGTCGACGAGTTTAAACTCTGACGTGGGGGACACAATCTTTCTCGAATATGAAACACACATTCTAGGTCTTTCGTATCGGATAAACAACTTTGAATAAGTTTTTTAATCAAGGAGGGGATACCTGAGTCACTCAGAGCTGTACTATGAACCTTAGTAGCTAGTCATGTCTCGTGATTCTGATGATAGTGATTTTGAAGCGAATGATGAAATTGTAATGATTTTTGCGGGAGCATTTGAATTTTTTTTAAATAGGGGAATGAGTAATGCGGTGGGATTGATTAGGATCTATTTCTAGGGATTACAGTATTGTTTTTTTAATAATCGCAAATGATTTGCGCTTTCTTTTTGGAAATTGATTGGGGAGGAATTTGAAGAGAAGAATAAAAATAAGAAATTTGGAGAAAAGTTGAGGGTCGAGCCGGTTTTTGGAAAATATCTTGAAAATGGATAGAAATAGAGAAATTTTGATTGGAACTTTTTTTGTAAATAAAATGAGAGCTACAAGAAAGGTTTCTATGAAATTTTGGCTATCTCAGGTAATTTCAAAGATATTCTCAAAAAACTCTGAAATAGAGGCGATTTTAAATGATAATGAGATTAGCACACATCTGACAACTTTTTGATATTTTTTTTTAACAAATAAATGAGTATAAAAAAAATATTGGAGAAATTTGCACTTACGGCTCTTTAAGTTTTCTGCAAGTGCATATTTTTTTATTTTTTTTATCATTCATTTGTTGAAAGGAGAAAAAAATCTAAAAATTGTCAGATCTCTGCTATTTTCAGAATCATGATTTTAACAAATTTTTCCCGTTTCATAATTCGCTGATCAATTCCCTTGGGAAATTTTCAAATAATTCAGTGATTAATTGATAATTAGATAATGAGATAATTTTTTTTCTGGAATATTGAAAATATATAGCGAATTCATTAATGAAACGAGACGGTTCAAGTTCGTTTTCTGCATTTACTCTGTTTTTTTTTGGAAATTTCTCGAAATTTGTGGGAAATACAGAAATTTTTAAAGTTACTTTTTTTTGAAGAAGAGAATGAAATCCACAAAAATAGTTTCATAAAAATTTTGCTATCTCTTATAGAGTCCGAGAAATTCCAAAAAAATCGACTTAAAACTCCTTTCGTTAATTCGTTTCATCTCTAAATCCTCTTAATAATAAAATAAAATTCATCTCATCCCCCATAAATATCGAATTAAAATGTCCTAGACACTTGTCGAGTGATTAAAAAAATTCTTCCATTTATTCTCTCCGATTATTAATCTAAAAATCTAAAAGTATAGATAAATTCGATTTATTGTTTTTTTTCAAAAAATTTGCATAAATACAGTTACATTACCACAGAAAATTTATTATTAAATTACAAATCATACAAAATAGTAGAAATTCTGCATCACACAACGATACATTAAAAATTTTCCTTTCTTAATCATAAATAGTATTAATTAATTTCATAACGAGATAATAATAAATCTCTTAATAATAAATCTGTGTAGAAAAAAAATATCAATTTTTTTTTTTACATTTCATACGAGTGGAATTACAATTAGATTAATTCGAATATCAACATATAATAACTTTACTGTAACACACATTTTTTTCATAAAAAATATAATATTTCTTCGATTATTTACTCCAATTTTAATTTGTTTATTCACACTTAGCATGGCCATTAGTTGATTGGGCTTTTTTATTAGTTGTTTCTTTTGCTGGTGATGTAAATTTTTGTACTTTATCATTGACAGCATGTATGTATCTTGTGAGTTGAAGAAACTCAACAATATTACTCACATATAATTTCATTTTGTCTTTGTTAATTGTACGTAAATTGTGTACAACATTTCCATAAACACGACGTGCTGCTTTATTTGAGAGTCTACCAACAGTTTGAAGTGTGTGAAGTAGTGCATCTTCTTCACTTGATGTTGGTTCTGTAATTAGCATTAATTAGTCTTTGGAAATAAGGGAAACTGGGGCAAAATGGACCTCCTGCACAAAATTATTTGCGATTTTTTTTGAGAGTGAAGGCTTGTACCAAAAAATCTGAAAAAATTCCCCAACAATTGAGACATGTTGGGCCATTTTCTCAATTTTTTGCAGAATTTTTCTGCAAACTGCTTCTTTAAAAAAAAAAAAATTGCATCTTTTTGCCTGGAAGGTCCATTTTGCCCCAGTTTACCCTGCTCTTCTTTTTATAGCATCAATGTGAAAATTTTCACCTTTCTCATTAGCACAATTATCTCGAAAAAAAAGAAAATTTTAGTTGTGAGTTAATAATTCTGCAAATTTGAGCGAAATGCGATGAATTTTATGGAAAACCTTTTTTGTAGAATAAAAAAAGTGCTGCAAAAAAGGGCAATCACGAACATTTTTTCTCTTTTTTATATTCCAAAATACTAAACATAAACTGATCCAAAAAAAATTGGGTAATCTTGTTTACAATTTGTCATTAATAGTAATTAATTTTTAAAAACTATACTCATACTCATATTTTTCTATGTAATAAAGGGGAAAACTTCATAAAAAGGGGGGGGGGGGATTAAACAAATGTAAAAGTGCTGAAAAGCCATACATGTGCTGATGTGACGTATTAGTTCACCGCAACGAGTGAACTGACGAGAGGGGACTTGACCAACGACATTACTGAACAATTTCAACCAAATAACTAACAAATATAATAAAATATAATGCTACTAACAAATTTATTTTTCACACGAGAATATTTTATATAACTCTTTCAATCCATAGAAATTCTTCTTTATACCAAGCACAGGAACCACGTCAGCAATTTCTAAAACGCTGAATGAGTTTCTGTGTGGAAATTATAAAAGGGGAAACATTTGAATAAAATTCGCTCAGTTTAATTTCTAACATCGCGTGTGAATCATTTCAAAAGTCATTTCTCCCAAACCTATAGTGAAACTCCATACTTAAGACTACTCATCTCTTTAATGGACCATGACGCCAGTGAATTCTACAAAATACATTATTGAAGGCGGAAATCGAGGACTCGGAAATCCCAAGACTTTGTAGAGTCTAAAAGCAGCAACAACAACGTCCAAAACAAGTCTAGGACGTAACACTGAATAAATAATAATAGTAATTAATTTTACCTGTAGTAATCTCTGTTCCAGTTGGTGGAAAATATCTGTCGATTAGTTTATCAACAACTGATGCAGTACTGTCTAATCCATGTATAGCAGCAATACCATACTGACTGCCTAATATTTTATTGGCTTTGTTCCAGCTCAATTCTTTGAGTGATGTTGCTTGAGAAATGATCAGGTCATTGGCATATGAAATCCTTGACATCGCTGGCTGTACTGTTTGCAGTGCAAACATGTAGCTTTTCTCAAATATCTGAAAATCAAAATAATTTAAAACTCCTTTGTTCTCTTTAAATCTCTTAAATTCAGAATTTGAAAAAAATAGAAAAAAACAGATTTCATTCGATTTCTTACTGTTTTTTCTTAATAACTCGGAAACTAAGCGAGATAGCGCAACTTTTGTAGAGACCTTTTTTTGTGACGTAACGATGAGCTCCAAAAAAGGTCTCTTCCAAAATTGTGCTATCTCGCTTAGTTTCCGAGATATTTAATAAAAAGTGGAATCAACGTTTTCTAGTTTCGTTTTTTTTTAATTGAAAAAATTGAAGGAAAAAATGGAAATTACATTTTTTTAATTGAACTTACGATATCTGGCGTTTCCTTGACAATTGGAACTTTTTCTTCAATTTTATTCAGTCCCCAGCACAATTTATCATCGAAAAAATGAATAGGTGTCTCGAGTTTCATAGCAATTGGTGCTGCATAAGGAACTGCTTGTCTCGTTGCTTGGGTTATTGAATCTTCAGCATACGATAAAACCCAGTGAATGAATTGATTTGAATCTTTAACTTTAGTGTAAGTTGATGCTGATACAGCCAATGCCTGTTCAACAACTGGTAATCCAAGTACACGATTGAAAACCTCTACTTGAGGAAATGATACTTGAGCTACTGCCATTTTCTCTTCGGATGAGAATGAAACCTTTGAAAAAGAAACAAAATGCAAGAATAAGTGAGATTATATATTTTGCTTAGAAAATTATCTTCATTTAAGCATAGCACTTGTGCCACTTTATTTCTAAGGCAACGATATAATTAACTTAATTAATTATTTTTAGAGTAAAATATGACGTCCAAGTTAGTTTTCTGAAAATATCTTGGAATTGAAGTGAAATATGGAAATTTTTAAGGATATCTTTTTTGTGAAGCAAAAAAAGACCTAAAAAAAAGATTCTATAAAAAATCTTGTATCTCTATTATTTTCAGAGATATTTAAAAAAAAACTGAATAATCGATATTCTGTGTTTTATTTCAATGCAATTTTTTAAAGAAATTTTTTCTTATTAATATGCAACAAGAATGATCTTGATGAAAAAATTTTGATTTCTATTAGTTCTCCAAATATCATGGTAGCCCCAATTTCTGACACTTTTGAGCTAGTTTCTGACAGTGTAAATCGAAAGCAACAACTATTTGCTCATTAAATGTAATTAAATTATACTGAGAAAAAAAATAATGGTAAAAACAATCAAATATTGATGCCATTGGTCCTTAGCAACTATTTTATTGAAATAATAAAAATACCTGTTGAATTTATTAAATTCAGTCAATTCAACTAGTTAATCTGTTTAAATTAGCTAAATTCTATAAATTTAACAGTTTTTTTTAATTATTTCAAAAAATATTTGCTAAGGACCATTCGCCTCAATATTTCATTGTTTTTACCATTATTTTTTTCTCATTGTATATTGATACCTATTTGTTGTGCTAAAAGAGCTCAATAATTGGATATCAAGCAATATAGAGCGACATGACCAATAGATGGACGATTAAGGAAATATTACACTTTATTAATTCCTATGAAATGGGCAAATAACGTTAAAAACTCGCAGAAAAGAATGATGTACAGAAAAATATACAGTGAATCGACTAAAAATCAATTAAACTTGCATAATGTAGAAATGATTAAAGAAAATCAAGGAAAAACTAGAAAATAACTTGAACCCCCAGTAGATGGACAGTTGCATATTTGCAGTGGTATGATTTCAAATTTCGATCAATCGATATGTAATAAATAGTTTATAAATCTATATGAATGTAATAATCAGGAATTGACGTGGAAAGTATAAGAATCATTTATTTATTAATGAAAATTCTCGATAATAGAAACCGTCCATCTTTTGGTCAGTGTCCATCTATTGGTCGTGTGACCCTATGTTATACATTTGAATAGAACTGAGAAATTTGCAAGAATGTTCAGTTACTGGGTCATCATCAAAAATCGATATTTTCGAAAAAAAATTTAAATTTTAATGAATTAAATTGTGATTATTAAAGTTAAAACCGCAATATAAATGTACTTCTCAATATTTCCAATAATAAATTCCCCGAAAACTTTCACTGATTAAGTGAAAACGATACAGCACAAAAAATAAAAAATTCGACCGGTGTTTTGATTCTCGAGTTCAACAATTCTCTATTTTGCAGGATAAAATTTTCAACGTTAATGATTGATACGAGTGAAATTTCTAGACAACTTTCACTGTTTATTTGCCATCAGTGTAAGTTACCTTCATGATCTCATCCAACACTTGTTTATTTACAATTCGCAAAGGCTATTAGTGATAAATCGATATTTAATTCAAAATACCTCGGATTATTTCCGCATTTTAATAAGAAAACAAGTATATTACTCTTCAAAATGTATATTTTCCGATAGAATTATTCATGATAAGTTCAAAAGAAATTGATGAAAAAAATTAATTATCGAATGAATTAATCCTTGAGTCAGTGAAGTATCTAGAAAAATCGTTTGAACCGATTTTTCTCTAGAAATTTTGAAAAATATCTCGAAAACTAAGAGAAATAGGAAAATTTTTGCAAACACCTTTTTTGTAGTCCTAAATGTTTCTTCCAAAAAAAATCTTCCAAAAAATTTCTGTCTCCATTAGATTTCGAGATATTTTTTAAAAACTGAGTTTCAGAAGAAAAAAAATCTAAAAAAAAATATTATTATTAAATTAAAGGGGGAAATTTGAAAAAAAAAATGATGCGCTTAGTTTAATAACAGATTAAACGCGAGAAAAGCGATGAAGAGTGAAAAATAATTGCAATGAAACAATGAATATGATAAATTATCATTGATAAAATATGAATATACTCACCAATTATTTAAACTTGTAGTTCACGAAGAATTTGATTAATCGAGACAATTTGAATCTATCATCAATCAAATAATTATAATTTTTATTTTCCTTATTATTGAAGAATACAAAAGATATATATATATTTTTAATTTAATTGAACAAAAATAAAATGGATGAAGTGCGTGAGTTTAGCTGCTATCGCGAGTAAAACCGTGGATTGAAATGAACCAGTGTACTGTACAAGCTGACAGAATGTGAGTGAGGGATGTCACGTAGAGAGGGAATTGGAGGGGGAAAGAGTCTTTAGAGCAGACGTGAGGCTTTTGAAAGTGCCAATGGGTATATAATGATAGCATGCAGTTTTACAGGCAACAATATTGACACTAAATATACTCTAAAACGTAGACATTTTCAAAAGTGTATGATAATTCCAAAGTTCAATTTTTCAGTATCTCGTACATCATATAAAATTAATTCAAATGTTTTTTTTTTTTAAATCATACTGAAAATAGCACACATCTGACAATTTTCAATGTTTTTTCTTGATAAATAAATTATTTGAAAAAAAACTGAAAAATATGCACATGTAGGGAATTTGAAAAACTATAAGTGCAAATTTTTTTAATGTTTTTTTTTTGTAGTAACTTGAATTAACTAATTTTTAAACAATTTTTTAAACAAATAAGTTGTTTTAACAAAATAAAGAAAATTGTCGGGGGTTTACTATCTTCAATATCATTTTTTGAATTATTGTCTTTATATTACTATAGGAAAATCACTATTTTAGGAATTGAAAGGGGAAGGAAATGAAATTGAAGTCCACTCTATTTTGGAATTAATTTCCTCAAAAACGCTTGAAAACTAGAGGCGATAGGGGAATTTTTGTCCTGATCATTTTTATAATACTGAAAATAACAGAGATCTGACAATTTTTTTCTTTAGCAAATGAATTATTTAAAAAAAATGGAAAATATAGACATGTAAAAAATTTGAAGATCTATAAGCGCAAATTTTTTAAATATTTTTTTTTGCAATATCTTATTTGTTTAGAAAAATCTCCAAAATTATCAGATGCCTGCTATCTTCAGGAGAATTTTTATTACGACCTTTTTATGATACTGAAAATAGCAGAAATCTGGAAATTTTGAGATTTCCCCTTCTATGAGCAAATAAACGATTGAAAAATAAGAAAAAATACGCACATGCAGAAAATCCAAAAAAAAACGATAAGTGCAAATTTTTTAAATATTATTTTTATAATAATTTATTTTTAAAAAAATCCAAAACATTGGCAAATGTCTGCTAATTTCATTATCATCATTTTCTCTAGACCTTTTTCTTATCTACAAAAAATGATATCATCGATATTACTCTATCTGCCTCTAATTCCCCCTTCTATTCGAGAAAAATTATGAGGGAAAAAGATGAAAATGCGAATTTAATAATTTTTATGTTTTACAAAAAACAAGGTTTCCCCAAAAATTTCCTTATCTCCCTTAAATTCTGAGATATTTCGAAAAAACCACAGTCTCAACCATTCACCTTCCACAAATTCGCACTTGAAATCCTCCAAAAAAAGAAACTTAAAAAAATTTTAAATAAATGAAAAATATTGAGCTATCTCGATGTTTCCGTGGTGAGTGAACTTTTGCGGAAGACTCTCGCTAATTAAATTTAATGAAGTCGCAGAGCTTCAGGCAATCGATACGAAAACTTCTTTTTTTTCCTCTCTTTCCATTCATATATTTTCTCTTCTTACAGAAATTTAAATCGTGAGCCATACAAAAACTGGATAAAATCGTGAGAGAGAGAGTTTATTTGCTGTGTGTGTGGCTTGTGGCTTCCTGTGTCTGGAAAAAACCGATCTCTTCTAAATCATGCGAACAGAGAGCCGGCTTATCGTCTAGGGTCCAACCACACTTGACTTGGTGTCATTGTGCCATCAACGTTTCTCTCTCATTTAATACGAAAAATCTGTTCTATTTCAACTTCATATTAAATTTTCCTCATGATCTAATTTATGCTCTGATTGTTGCAATAAATTTGAACCCATGTCTTTGAACGGTCTAGACGTCTCAACTTCATTATCCTACAATTAATGCTTCTTCTCGATTTTTTGTCCTCCAATGCTCGTTTTAGATCCCACTTCAATTACATAATTGGAAAATTTTTCATCTCACTGCCAGACGAACTCGATCTGGTTGAGTGACTAATCTGAGTGATAATTTTTTTTTTCCCATTGATAAGCAGAGAAAAATAGGGAGACACATCATTTTGCATTCGATAATCAAGAATATAATCGTAGAAATGAGGGAATTCACTTTTTTTAAAAGAATATCTAGAAATCCGTTGAAGATATGGAATTTTTGGTGCGTTTCGCTCTGTTCTGCAAAAAGAGTCTACAAAATTTTTTGTATTTTCTTCTCTGAAATAGGGAAGAGTGGGGCAAAATGGACCTCCCTGACAACATGATCCAGGAATTTTTTTTTTAGAGTGACGAATTTTATTTTAAAAATCTCAAAAAATTTGAGAAAATGCTCCAAAATGTGGAAATTGTTGATGAATTTTTTCGAATTTTTTTTTGTAGACTCCTCCACTTAAAAAAAAATTCCGAATCCATTCTCCATTCGACTCTCCAATGGCTCTCCGGTCCATTTTGCCCCGCTCCCCCCTATTAATAGTAATACTGTGAAGAGAAAAGTCATGAAAAAATGCGAAATCTCTTCGCCACTAAATTGTGAAGAAAAAGAAGAAAAGGAAAATGATTTTAAAAAATCGATGAAAAATTTTATTACACCTGACAAAGTCCATAAAATATTTATTCAGATAATAATAGATAACACATATTTCCGGTATAAACTGTGTCTTGCTTGGTCAACAACAATTTAATGATAATAAATTGAAGACATGATTTTCATAATCAATCAATTCCATTGACTGGACGATTGGAGCAGGGGCTCAAGTAGTTGTTGCGATGCTGTATACGAGGCTGAATGGATGTTTTTTTGGGCTCGGGACGACCTGCTATAAAAACGGCAGTACGTTCCTAGTAATCAAAAGAATTTATCAAAAAAATATTAGAAAAAAAATCACTTAATGAAATTAGTTTTTTTTATTTACCAGAAGAACATTTGTCGTGATTTTTATTCTCTCCAAGGCTGTCTGAAGAATGGACCAATTTTTATCTGTCTTATCACGTTTTCCAATTAGTGGAGCCATCTAAAAAAATTATTGATAAAATTTTCACTGAATTTTCCCTTCAAATAAATCGGAATACTTAAAAATTAATTTTATGAGTGAAAATTTTTTTCTGTTTTTTTTTTTCAATATCTCCGAAAATGATAGAGATAAGAAGAATAATAGAAATTTTGGTGGAAGCCTTTTTGTAGAGAAGAATTAGACCTAAAAAAATGGTTTCTATAAAAAATTTCCTATCGCAATTATTTTCAGAGATATTCCCAAAAGAAAACACTTGTCTCGTCAGGTTTCTTCAATTGCAGGAATCAATCACCTTAATTGTAGCATCAGCAATGGACAATAAGTGATGTGAAATTGTCATGAGACTGATGCCAATGCGTCTCGGTGCCCTTGAGGCAAGTGCAACTGTACCATTAACAAGATGAACAATCCTGCGAGCTGATTCTCTGGTCAATAAAACAAGTAATTGCTCCAATGTAGCTGGACGTGTCTGATTCTCTGGCTCTGGAAGACTCAAAGCAGCCCAGAGCTCCTTCGATTTTTTTAAAGCCATTTTTGGATCTGTGGCAATCTGATAAAAATTTTTTTCATTAATAATTAAAAAATTCATGAAAATTTCATAAAAATTTCGAAAATTCTGAAAAATCTCAAATATTACAATAAAACTGATTTTTTTTTAAATCATAATTGATGATTTTATGAAATCATTAGCGATGAAATTTAACAAAATGCATTTTACTTCCACTTGTTTTAGTTCTTCGAAAATATCTCGGAAACTAAACGAGAGACGATATTTTTTGTGCAGCGAATTGAGCTCTACAAAAAATTCGGTATCTCGTTTATTTTCCAAGATTTCTTCAAAAAACGAAATTCAGAGAGAACTTATTACATTTTATGACTGGAATTTAAGAAAAAAATGGATTTTATTTTATTATCTGATTTTTGAGGATATCTCGGAATCTAAGCGAGATAGAGCAATTCTCATAATTGCTTTTTTTTGTAGTTCTCGAAATTCTCTCCAAAAATTGCTCTATCTCGCTTAAATTCCATGATATTCTTTCTGAAAAAAAGGTGACAAAATAAAATGGATGTATCTAAAAAAAAATTCAAATTCCTTCAATTTTTATCTTTTTACTCAATAAATAATTTATCTACCAGTTCCACGACATAGAGCAGCACGTGAATACACTCGGTACTTTGTTCTTTTAGTGCTCTTGCTTCTGCCAGTGTACGACGTGTCAGTCTTCTCTGCAATTTTCGTGAAAAACGAGCGCTGTGAATTATAATACGCGTTGTTTTACTCGTTGGTTCTACTGGATTTGCATCTGTAATTAAAATTTTTTGTTTTTATGAAATATCTAAAAATCTGTGGGAGACAGAAATTTTGGTGATGACGTTTGTTATAACTTTACTTTCCCTTACAAAAGAGATTTCCACCAAAATTTCTTTACCTCCCACAGATTTCAAAATATCTTCAAAAAACTGATCTCCACATTATAATCAAAATAATGAAAAATTCATATTTCCTCAATTAATAGAAGAAACTGATGATTAATCAATAGAGGAGACTATAAAATACCCAAAAATAAATCAAACTTCATGAAAACTCGCTACAAATTCAAATTTTTCAAAATTACCATCAATTCTATAATTTAATGTTAAATTAAGCCAACTCTGATAATCACGTGTTATTTCCAGAATATCTCGTAAGCGACGAGGCTTAGCAAAATTTATCAAAAAAGCCTTTTTTTATAGAAAATTAAATTTCCTACAAAAAAGGGTCTTTTGCAATTTTTCTCTGAACCTAGCCAATTTAATTTAATTTAATTCAATTTATTAACGCCAAACAGCTTTAAATATCAACAGAGTTTAAATAATCATAGTATGATAATATTGCATGTGAGACTGGTGAGTGAAAGGTACACTCGTTATAATTCTACTTATTTGTTAATAAAGTATCACACATCTCCAATATCGACAATAGTTTTCGTTTCAGTTCATATATTAATTAATCAATTAACTATCCCCCTGTCATCTCCCTTGACTTGACTAAATCTTTAATCACTCGTTGGTAAGTGCAGTACGACCCACCAAAGAAGTTAACCCAAGGAGAAAAAAAAAATAAAAAATTTTCATTTACCGATATTTTCATTGAACTCATATTTTGTAATTACTTATTAATAATTAATTCATTATTATATTATTCATTCATATTATTCATAGTATATAATGTAATTTATTATAATATATATAATATATCATATTATAATATAATTATATATAAATACTAATATAATAATAATAATAATAATCTGTTTATTTAGCCAATGGCTACCAATTGATACATTTGTTCCTTTTTCTTCTAATTCATTTATTTTTATAACACACCACTTCTAATTTCCCCTGTCAAGAGTCTCTCAAATAATGCTAGTTTATTTACATTTTTGATTTGTTCACTCAATTTGTTGCATAAAGAAAAACCATACGCATTTATTGTTTTATCGGCAGTTTTTGTTCTCTCTTTTTTGTAATATGCAGTTCATTCCTTCTTCTAGTATCATAACTGTGCTCACGTCTTATTATCATTCTCGAAAGATAATCCGGTGTTAAACCATTTACCATTTTGTAAATCATCACACAAACGTTAAACTTAATTTTCTCTCTAATTGACATAAAGCATAATGCATCCAACATACTCTTAACTGGCGTATACTTATTCACTCTAAGAATAATTCTCATAGCTCGATTTTGCGTTTTTTGTAACAGAAATAAACTTTTCTCATTCAAGTTTAACAATAAAGAAGAACAATACTCATAATGGGGTGCATATAATTATAATATTTATATTGAATAATTTATCTAATTCCTATATATAGGGGGGACCGGGGCAAAATGGGGCACTGTAAAGCAAATACCCCATTTTGCCTCGGTCTCCCCTATATATGAATATATCATTTATATTTCAGTTTAAAGATATCCTCGAAAAACCCACTTCGATCTATCACTTCACTATCCAACTCTTTTTTTTTTTTTACTAAAATTCATTCTTACCTTCTGCAACTTTGTCTGTAGGATCAGGTGGTAAATAACGATCCACGTATTTGTCAGCAGCACTCAATGCACCATCCAGCCTATCAGCAGCGGCATCCGCTGCTTGACTACCTATTTGCTTGACGCTTCCGGCACGCTTCAATACAGGCCTCACGAATTTCTTATTAACGTACTCTCGCGTGTTCCAATATAACTGAAGATTTTCAATAAAAACACAATTGTTATGAAATACGAATAATGCCAATTGCATTTGAGATAGCCTTTTCATTCTCAAAAGTCGAATCTCAGAATAAATTAAAAAAAAAAAAAAATCAGTTTGGAAATAGAATCGAGCCATTTTGCTTCATTTTTTCATTAGAAAATAATGATCGATGAGCAAAAAAACTTATCTTCTAATATCGAACTTACTAATTGCGGTGGCAGATGAACAGCTGGTACTCGCTGCTCAACGATATCAATACCTCTGCACAGTAGATGATCGAGAGTTGCCATTGGGCCGTTAAAGACGAGTATCGCTGGTCTGGCTGATGCAGTTGCAATTGCTAGGGAGTGTTCAGCAGTATCGAGGCTCCAACTCATCAAAGAATTGGAGCGCTGTAAGGTCAATTGAAAAAAAAGGAAGTTGGTAATTATGCAGAATAGAGCCCAAAGAATAAAAAAATAAATTTAAAATTAATTCAAATTTTCCTCAGGAAGGGAGGTGGTGAAAATGATGTCATACATCTTTCTTCTTGGTCAAAAATTTGAGGGAATGTAAAGAAACTCACAATAGCTCAATTGGTAGAACACCAGACATGTAATCTGATGGTTGTGAGTTCAAACCTCGCTTGCGCATTTCATATGTTTTTTCTGAAGATTTGACTTTGATAATTATTAAAAATTTTAGGATGGGCGCTATTCTGCATAATTACCAGGAATTCGGTTCATATACGCTCTTTGGCAATAAAAAAGTATTCATGCATTTTCTTCGTAAAACTAATATTCAACGAGATAGGAGCATTCGAAGTTTGAGTGGAATAGGCATTTTCGCCGTTTTTTCGAAATTTTAAATGGTCATTAATTTTGAGAAAAATTTTTTTTTCTTGTTCCCATGGGAAACTACTTCTCTAAGCCATTCCATCAATATATCCGAAAATGAAAAAAATCGAGAAAAACGTGAAAAGTGTTTGGAATAGCGTGGAACGCCTCATATATTTAATGCAATGTCTTGGTGAATAAACTAAATGAGACAATTTTTATTAAAACCTTCATTTTCATACACAGCACTTACGCCTCTTTGTTTCCGAGGTGAACGAGATATGAAAATTCATCAATTTTTTAGTCATAAAAATCTGCGGAATTACCTTGATTTTTTCATAAACATTTCCAGCAATTGCTATGCCACTCTCGACAATCGGCAAACTCGAAATACGTGCGACCGATTCGAAACGTGGAAGATCAGAGTGACGCCTTGGTATTGGCGTTGATCGCGTCATTTCCGGTATGGAAAAAGCTGAAAAAGAAAAAGTGAGAGTTTTCTTTTTTTTTTACTTGAAGATTATTAATCGAGAGTCGATACGAGAGCTTTTCTGATAAAAAGATATCGGGTCGCGGCTTTTCTCCACGCTTTGATTGTCAATGTCAAGGTTGAAGCTTCAATCGAGTATAACATTGTTGTTCATGTTTATGAAGTACACTTTTCTTCATGCACTTCTTTCATTGATGATCAACAAGAAAAATGACAACTCAATAATTCAATGAATCGCTGGATAAAAATTATGGCTGGGGCTGGGGCAAAATGGACCTCCCGGGTAACATGATTCATGATTTTTTTTCGGAGTGAAGGAGTCTGTGGAAAAATCTGAAAAAATTTGAGAAGATGCTCGAATATGTGGAAATTATCAGTGAATTTTTTGAAATTATTTTGAAGAACCCTTCACTGTCAAAAAAAATCCCAAATAATTTTGAAACAACTGGTCCATTTTGCCCCGGTCTCCTCTACTACATAAGATATTGTATTTTTAATCTGAATTTTTTTTGACACTCACGATAAAATATAGAATCTAAAAATACACGTAATCATGTCAATAACTTATATTAAGTAACGTAGAAAAAAAGATTATTAAATTTAAAATAAAAATGATTAAGGTACAACAATAAATTCGACCTTGAAATCAGTTTTTGGCGATTACTTCTCGATCCAAACGAGATATCGAATTTTTCTTAATAACCTTTTTTGTAGCTCTTTTATTTCTCTACAAAAAAGATCTCTACTAAAATTCTTCTATCTTGCCTAAGCAAGATAGAAGAATTTTAGTAGATTCATTAAATATTTGATAAAAAATTATTGAATTATTTAATTTAATAATTAAAATTAAAGAATTTTAGTTTCCGAGAAATTCTCCAAAAATCGGTATCTCGTTTCACTCCGCTAAAAAAACGAATTTAATTTAATTTACCGCGTTGTTTGTTAATTCCCTGCATCGTAGAACTCATTTCTCCATTAATTGTTTAAAAATCACCGGACAAATTCCTCCAACAATAAAAATCCGCAAATTCACTTCAGCACATTACTTGTGAAATAATTCATTCAATAAATGAAGCAAAAAAAAATGGAAAAGATACTTTTGAATATCTGCCATTGTATTGCGAAATTATTGACGTGCTCTCAATATTTACGTCAGGTCTAAAATGAGAAAAAAAATCAACTCTACCTTGCTTGTTATTTCTTTCAAATTAGTTGGTATTTTTGAAAAAAAAAAAAAATTATGTCACTCAAAATTCAACTGAAAATCCGTTCCGGCGTCAATCTTGACTGCTGTACACGACATCGACTGCTAGTCAGAGACTCAACGGTATATCTCATCTGTCTTCGACCTATGACACTGCTGATTATACGATCCAACACTTACATCGCATTTTATTTTTATTATTTTATTACTGTCAATTGAATTTTCGCATAATTCTTCATTCTATTGTCATTTGATACTGTTTTTCTTTAGTAATTCATACGAATTGATTGGAAAAATGTATGAAAATTTTTGTCTAAAAGAAGGAATTTCAAGATATGATGTAAATAAATTTTAATTTTTGAAATTCTCTATAAAAAAGGTTTCCACAAAAATTTTGCTATCTCGCTTATTTTCCGAGATATTTTATCGGAAATGATAACGAAAATCGGTCGATTTGTCATGATTCACATTTTGGCTCTTGAATTCATTACAATTATTGCGGAAACAAATGAAAAAACCGCGAAATTCAAATTTTTCTGTAAAATCAACATTCCACCCATCAAATTCTCAATAAACTAAAAAGTTTCCCCTTTTTTTCCCCAGAATCAAATCATTTATATTATCACTAATGTAATGATAAAATGATTAACAGACAATGGAGCTTTAAAAAAGGGGCAAAAGTGACGAAATTATGTGATTCTTCCATTACGATAGTAATTCTCAATTATTCACACCACTGACAGAAATTGCCTTTCGATAATAATTACACGACTTGACTGTGTGGCATCAGCTCGTCAAAAAAGAAGATAACTTTTTTATCGTAAATTCTAATTCACTTCAATTACAAAATCTCCACTTCGCAATATATAGAGACAAAAAAAACCGGAAACTTGTTATTTATTTTTGGAAAATATTTCTGTGATAAAGATGGATTAAAAAAAGGTTTATCACCTGATGTTTCCCCGGCTTCACTTGTGCCTTATCATTTGATATTGATAGATTGCAGATACCATAAAGTTAGTAATCCAATGGACGTCGATGCAAAGTCTCTTGCACGTGAGAACAAAAATAATAAAAAGTCTAGGGAATAAATAAATCAACAAAAAATTGCGGATTCGGGAGTGTGTGAATAAGTTCCAATTGAAGAGAACATCATGATAACATTTCGGTGTGGATTTATGTTCATGTGCCTATTGTTATCGATTGAAACATCACGAGCCCGTGAGTCATCCTCATCTAATCAATAACCATTCACTGACAGAAAAAAACAATTTTTAAAAGTATAACGATTAGAGATTCGGGAAATATTTTCAGCTAAAAATATTGTTTCACTCCAACTTTAACTTTCGCTTCGTTTTTTTTATTGAAAAAACAATAATTGCATTGTATCTTTAATTTTCTCTCAATTTTGAATTAATACATGAGTTGTTCACAGGGAAATTGGGAAATCATTAACAATATCAATTATTGTCAAATCGTGACGTTTCGCTGACATCATTCAGCGAAACGTCACGATTTGATAATAATCAATGTTGCTGATGATTTTCCAAATTCCCTATGAACAACTAGAGTGTTGATTATTATATACTTCAATTTTTTCTCCAATTTCTTTCAGAATGGAACAATCCACCATTCCTCAAACCCGAGAATATCGACGATGCTGTCGACTTCTTAGAATCGACCACAACCCTCACGAAGATTTTTCTTGATGAGGAAGTTGATCATGAAGTTTGTATAGCGCAAGTTAATTACAATGGTATGTAATCATTTTAAACACCTCAAAAGACATAATTCATTTTATTCACCTGCGTAGATCGGAAGAGATAGCATCTCCTCCGAATCTCACCGATTTAAGAAAAAGTGTCAACAAGCCTTTTTTGAACAGATTTAAATTCGCTACAAAAATGTTGACTTGACATTTTCCTCTAAACCCAATAGTTTCTGATATCCATTCAAAATAACCAAAAAAACTCAATCATTACTGTTTTATCAAACAGGCGCATCAGAGCCGCAAATCGTCAGATTCTCATCAGGCCAGAGCAACTACATTCTCGGTGCCGAATTCCGTCGAGACTCAACAACAAATCGTTGGCTCCTCTACATAACAAAAAAACAGGACTACGAGACCGCTATGATGCGAATTTACCGGTTTGAAGTCCTGATCGACTCGCAGACCAACTACATAGCTCTCAACATCAACAACATTGACGACAACGCCCCGGTAATTCAGGCGCTCGAGCGCAGCTGCTCCGTCGAAGAGAACTACTCCGGAAGAATGAATTGCACCTTTAAAATAACCGACGCCGATGGCTGGATCGACGAATCTAACATCACCTTCACGTCGACTCCGGAAGAAGGATCAGATAGCTTCGAATTCACTCAGCAACTCATTCCCAACAATCAGTACGAGATGACGTCATATCTGAGTGTGAAGAAACCGCTCGACTTCGAGACAATCGCGACTTATATGCTTCAGATAAAGGCGACAGATGGTGCGAAGAACGAGGGAAATCTGATGACGATAGTCCAAGTCATTGACATGCCGGACGAGCCACCGGTTTGGATTAGCATCACAGCATCGGAGAATATTCTCGAGAAAACGGAGCACAAGTTCCAGGTACTAGCTAAAGACGGAGACATCCAAATAGATGCAGAGATCAACTATCGAATTCTGCCTGAGGATCAGAAAGAAAAGGATCTGTTTTCGGTGGAGGAATCAACGGGACTCATCACGATCCATCCGATTGATCGTGACGCTTTGAAGAAAGAGATCTTTCGGTTCTCGATAATAGCCTATGAAAAAGATGATCTTACTTCTGCAATAAATGCCACCATTGTCCTTATCGTCGAGGACCAGAATGATCACTCTCCCGTAGTAAAACCTGATGTTCTGAATGTCGAAATCAACGAGGAGACCTACACGACTCTGAGCTTCGATCAACCCATAACGATTAACGATCCAGATCTTGCGGAGAACGGTCAGTACACAGTGGAGCTCATTGACCATTCACAATACAACTGGAGTTCTGCATTTTTGGTAGTGCCAACAAGCGGTTATCAGTCCGGAACCTTCACGATCTCCGTTCAGAATGCTTCGGTCCTCGATTACGAGGATCCAAACTGGAGAAGCATCGAGATCGAGATCCAGGCGACCGAGATCGCAAATAAATCCCACGTTGGAAGCAAAGTCATCAGCATCAACCTGATCAATTGGAACGATGAGTACCCGATTTTCCTAAATGACTCGGTGGAAGTTGATCTGCCTGAGGACATCGCGAAGGACCATCCAATCGCAACGATGCTGGCGACGGATAGAGACGTCGGGGACAACGTAACGCACACACTGATGTCCCAGAAGGCGCTGATGATCGATGAAGTTACTGGAAAGGTCAGAACAGCTGTGGAGAACGCACTTGACTACGAGTCAATGCCGATTGTCATTGTCCAAGTGGCTGCGACGGATCTCGCAGAGCATAAGGCTTACGCAACAGTGAAGATCAACGTTATTGACGTTAACGACGTTCCTCCGAAGCTCACCCTGCCCAAGGAAATCTCGTCGTTGGTTGAGGAGGTGCCGAACGACACGAGCGCCAACGCTAAGATCGAGGCGTCGGACGTTGATACTGACGCAGAACTGATCTTCAGTATCGACTGGGATCAATCGACGGCGCAAAAGAGCGGGGTTCTTGTGGACGAGAGCCATTACAGAGAGCACTTGGAAATCAATGCGACTTATCCCGAGGGGCACAAGCGTTACGTAGAGGGGAGGATCGTTGTCAAGGGTCGAATCGACTACGAAGCGTTTGACGTAATGTTCTTGACGATCGTCGTGCATGATACAAAAACTGTCCATAATGACAACTCAACTTCCGCTTCGTTGACGTTGAACATCATCGACATCAACGACAACCCGCCGGTCTTCAACAAAGTAGAAGAGCTTAGTATCCCTGAGAATTCAGTGAATGACGTTCTGATCGGTTCCGTCACGGCGACGGATGCTGATGGAACTCAGTATAACAAGATCACCTACTCCATTCGTACGATAAACGAAACCGAAGATCACCTTATCAGCATCGATGAGGTGACCGGAACCATCAGAGTCAACAAGAGCGAAGGGATTGACGCGGAAGTTTACGAATTCATTTACTACAACGTGATTGCGTCTGACGGAGATAATAACACTACTTTACCGATCTCCATCTACGTTATTGACGTCAACGACGAAGTTCCTTATCTCCTAATGGAAGAGTTCAACTCCACCATCCACATTCGGGAGAAGTCACCGAGTGGAACGGAGGTGGTAACGATTTCAGGAAACGACGAAGATCGGACGTCTCCTTTTAATAACATTTCGTATCTCATGAACACTAATTACTCTGCACCGTTCCAGTATTTCGACATCAACAGATTCAGCGGTTACATTCAGGTCAATCTGACAGGTGACTACATTCTGGATCGAGACTTCGGACCTAATACTTACACGATCAATTTGAAACTGAGAGACAATTATTTGGAGGATGGAATAACATGGAACTCGAATGCGATCGACACAACGATCACTGTCATCCTCGATGATATCAACGATCAGCCACCGGAGCTCCCGAACCTCGGCAATCCCGCTACGGAAGTGAGTGAGAATGCGAAGAAGGATGCGAAGATTTTGACAGTGACTGCTGAAGACAGAGATGATCCTGCGACTAACAACACCAAAGTCTCTTATCAAATGCTGAACGTTTCGTTGATCGATGAAGATGGAGAAGTTGAGGAGAACTGTCAGGGTTTGTTCAAAGTGGATACTGAGGAGCTAAAGAGCGCGATTATCTCAGCTGCTCGTGATCTGAAGGGGTGCTACGGCAACTGGGCAGTTGAGCTCTACGCTCAGGATCACGGAACGGACCCAGGTCCTCTGAATTCCACGAGAATCTACAACATAAAGATAACAGACTACAATTATTACGATCCCGTGATAGAGTATCCAACCAGTATCGCCCTCAGTCAGGACCAAGCGCTCCACTCGAAGCTAAAAAGGCACGACAAGACGCCGCTGCCTGACTTCAAAGCGACTGATAAAGATTATGGATCAAGCGGAGCCGTCACCTTCTCGATTTCTAGCGCCAATGGAGATGATCAGTACTTCGAGGTAATTGAGACCGAGAAGAATTCAGGTCAGTTGCAGTTGAAATCCTGGCCGAATAACATCGAGGTGAATGACAGATACACGATTACAATAATAGCGACAGACGGTGGAGACCCCGCGAGATCTAAACGTCAAGAGCTTACCATCATATTCGTTTCGACTCTGGGACCAAAGTTCGACGTTAATGACTGGACCGTTTCGATCAAAGAGAATAAAACTGGTTTAGACTTCTCGGTCCTAATTCCTGAGGCTTTCGATAATATCAATGCTGATGGCTCCAACATCGTCCCGATTTACTACTTTATCGACAACAAAATCGGGGACTTCGAGTATTTCTCATTAGAGAAGGAAACCCGGAATTTGACTGTTGCCAAAGAACTGGATAGAGAAGAGCAGGACATAATGATGCTGGCGGTCATCACGACAGCCGACAGCGAGGGACCGCCTCGAGATCCTCGCCCTGAAGCCATCTTGAACATCACGGTTATTGTTCTCGATGTGAACGATAATGCCCCGGTTTTCGAGAGCAGAAGTTACTCCGGTGGAGTCGCAGTCGAAGATCCTCTTGACAAGTTAATTCTAGCAGTCAAAGCCACAGATGCTGACCTGGATGACATTCTTAGGTATTCGTTGATCCCAGGAAGCCTGACTGCATCCAATCCCTCGATCTCCAACATCGTGAATCCTTTCTCTCTAGACAGCTCTTCTGGAGAACTTGTCTTGAAATTCTCACCAACGAGCAATATGAACGGTTTCTTCAAGTTTGAGGTAGTTGTCTACGATGCCGTTGATCACTCGGACACGACAACTGTCCAAATTTACATTGTGTCCGGGAGCAACAGAGTTGTCTTCACATTCAAGAACAATGCTGCTTACGTTACGGCAGAGAGGATGTTCATCGTTCGGGCGTTTTCGGAGAGCTTCGGATACATCTGCAATATCGATGACATCAAGAGCAGCGTTGACGGGAACAATCACGTCATGGACAACGTCACCACTGTGACGACTCACTTCATCGATCCCAGCGACAATCTCCCCATTGCAGCTGACGTCATAATTTTGGCTTCGAGCGATCTGCAGACAGTCACGAATCTCAAGGCCCGTCTTCAGGCCCAGGTACTCTACTTGATCGACGTACCGACCGGCAGCTCCTCAGTAGACCCTGACGATGGAGACAGAGTTTATTGGCTCCTGGTGTCATTGACGATTTTGTTCTGTCTGAGTACTGTTGCACTATTTGTCGCTTATTTCATGAGAACGAGGAATTTGAACAGGAGACTAGAGAAAATGGCGGTGGATTGGAAATCTGGAGATGATGATTTTGAGAAAGAGAAGAAAGGAATTGTACCAACTACCAATCAATTTGCAATAGCTGGGTCAAACCCCATCTGGAATACGTCGAAGCCATCGGAATTCAATGACAATATCAGGTAATTTCGTACTCTATCTGGAAATACTTTTGAATCTACTAGTGATGTAAAACTAAAAACTGACCGGTAAGTTTACCGTCATTTTACCGGTAAGTTACACGCAACTGACCAAAACTGAATTACTGACGGTTTCCTTCGGGAATAAACTGACCAAATCTTGCGTCAGAAAAATGACCCATTATCTAAATTACAGTCACTTTACATCTATATAGCTGAATTTAATTTTTTTCTCTGGTACCTTATTTTGGAGAGCGAAATTCACACGAAATATTGGCGTTCACTCCATTGTATTACATAATACAAATTTCATTGGAATGTAATGCTCTATATTTTCCTTTCCTTTTGAAGCTTCATGCGTCTCAAAAAAGAAGAAAAGTTAGACAAAAATGACCGAAAAATTTACTGAAATAAAAAATTACCGTCAGTTTCCATCGATATAGATGATTTTCCATCACAAAACATAATTACTGACGATAAAAAAAATTACCGTCAGTTTCCAACAGGTTAGGTCAGAAATGGTCAGGAAACCGTCATTTTACGGCTGACCTAAAACATCCAAAAAATGACGGTAATTTTACATCTCTAGGAACTGCATGATAAATTGACGCTTTAATTTTTCCATCAATATCTCAATTTTCAGTCAAAGAAGTGGTGATTCGGATTTAATTGGCATTGAGGAGAACCCCGACTTCAACTATACGAATGATGCATTCAACCCAGATAATAAATCTCAAATAAACGACTTGGTAAGTGATACATTAATTCCCAAGATTTGCACGCGCTCTGTGTAAATTGAAAATCCTATCAAATACAGGCGTGCAGCCTTGAACTTGAAATAATTGGTAGAATCAGCAGAGTCATCTGCAGCATTATGCAACCACGTGTATTCATTAATTCCTTTTTTTTCTAAATATTTTTAGAATGAGAAAAGACCATTTTCAACGGCAGCTCCAATCATTTATTTCGATCCTCTCTACAAAAGTGATGAAAATGAGGATAAGTGTTGAAAAAAATTGTAAAATCACTGTTTAATTATAAATTAATTGATATCATAAAATCAACTTATAGATTTATGCTTAATAAATATTTGTTTAAAAGAAAAATGTAACTGCAATTCAAAGAAAATTGTCAAACACTTCATTCTTCAGTTGTCACGATAAAGAATGTACATCAATTTTAATGCGACACTTAATTCCCAAACACTGCAAATTCCTCCATAATGTAAACAAATGTCAAACGATTTGCGTTTTATTGCAATCGTTCGATCATACGGTGCTATTAAAACACTCCAACAAAACGTGCTAGTGTAATAATAGCTTCAATCAGTACCAATAAAAGGAAGAAATAACTAGCAAAAACGATTTGTGCTATGACAAAACTTAATTCATTCAATTTTGTGGTGTCACGTGACGAGTAATTTCTACGAGCGCTATAAATTCATCTGAATGCTGAAGATCTGTTTGAGTATCTATCTTATCGCAGCTACATCAAAGTGCATTACTATCTGTATTTAGACATTTTTCATGGAGAGTTCAAAATTATTCTCAATTCTAATTTGAATGTCAGCCAAGTAACAGTCGTTTTTAGTGCCAGCAATTTTTTTTTGTGAAATGTAAGTATGATTGGAAGTATTAGAGTGAATTCATCAGTGAAGAGGTGAAGAATACGTTCAAAAATCGCATAGAACTTTTTTTTTTTGCAAATATCTCATAATTGAGTAGGTTTAGAGAGAAATTTGAGGAGACCTTTTTTTAGAAAATTTTATGTACTAAAAAAAGGCATCTTCATAAATTCTACTAAAACTCGTCGCTTAAGAGAGATTTAGATAAAGAAAATTTCACCTCTTACTGCTGATGTATTTTCCTTAATTCATCACTTTTTATGAAATAATCAGAAATTAAGCGACATAACGATTATTTTTCTTAGGAATCTTTTATTTCTTGTAGCTCTAAATTATCTCAACAAAAAAGGCTTCCCATAAAATTTCTCTATTTCACCTAGATTCCGAGATTTATAGAAAAAAAAAAATTTCGCGTCTTCAAGACTGAATTATTTTAATAAATTCATCATTTTTTATTAAAAAATCTCAAGGAAACCCTGAAAAAACAATAAATGTTCCCAGAATTTCTCTATCTCCCTTAGATTCCACGATATTAAAAAAAAATTACCAAATTGTTTTATCTCGTCTTATCACTGCCCAAAGAATTTTCTTCTTTCTGCGAATTCTTCCACGTACCAAGTTAAAGCACGTTCGATAAAAGTTTCCCTCTCTTTATAATTAAATAAAAAATAATAATTTTCTCTTCAGCTTTTCCAATCTAGTTGACATGGAGATCCGAAACAAGGACAACGTTCTCGAAGCAAAAGAGTGCGTAGAAATAATAAAGAAGAAGCTGTCTAAAGACAAAATGGAGAACTACTCAATAGTCGAGTATGAGTTGATTCCACTTGATTCAACCACCGGTTTCATGGGACAGTATTTCACCCTAAAAGCAACTGTTGCCCCGAGACAATCGGCAAAAGAGACGAGAACGATCAATTTCTTCGCAAAAATCCCGCCACCAAGTGGCACTGCTTCTGCAAAATTCAACGAAGAGCACGGATCATTCAAAAAAGAAATTGATCTCTACAACGAAGTTTTTCCAGAGGTTTTGCATGGACTCGAACAATTCAGTATTCCGGAATGTTTCCTAGGCCTCGGCGAAGAGGTGCTTGTCCTCGAGGACATGTCAGCGAAAGGATTCACAATGATGAACAAACACACGCCATTCGATTACAATCATTGCAAAATAATAGTGAAAGCCCTCGCGAAATTTCATGTCAAATCAATGATATTCGAGGAAATGTACAAGAAGAATCTTTACGAAAAATTCTCCTACTGTATGCACGAAACCCTGTGGCCTACGAGAGAAGGAAAAGGCGGAGAAATGCTGGTGAGTGCTATCAAGGGAGTGATATCGATGATAGACATGCTGGATGAGCTGGATGAATTTGAAAAACTTAAATTCAAGGATAAATTCATGGCTCTGACGATCAATCACAGGGAGAAACTCGTGCCCTCGAAGAAGTTTAAGAATGTCTTGTGTCATGGGGATTTGTGGGCTAATAATGTTTTATTCAAGTACGATGTCGTCGGAAAACCTGAAGCATGCTGTTTGATTGATTTTCAATTAGCAAGGTAATTTAATTAATTAATTAGGATTTTCCAGGTTTTTTTTTACAAGTAATTTGTTAATGCTGTCGATTTAGGTACAAAAAAAAATTAATTTTAGTTTAACGTTTTGCTTTTACAAAAAACGTACTTTTTTTCCTAGTCAATAAATCGAATGCTTCACGTGGAACAATATCAACTCACTTATATCATGCTATAAAAATTACAAGGAAATTCAGAACCTTTATAAATTTAATACGGATTAATGGAATTTCAAAAATACTTATCTTGAATAAACGATCAAATGGTATTAAGTTGAGACGCAACAGTTTTTAATTTTCCACTGTCAAGTTGTAACACAGTAGAACACAAAAAATTCACTGATCAGGAGAAGGCTCAAATGGTTATTATGCCAAAATTGCCCCACTTTTTGAACCTTAGTCTCTGTTTCCCTTTGGTGCTCATCATCAACTATCCTTATTATTCGAAAAAAAGTGGCAAGAGTACTGTATGAACATAGCACTTACGCCAGTTCGACTCTAAGGAGACGATATATATACATATATTTTTGATATTTATTGCATTAAAAATTCAGGCATATGCGCATCGGGTCCAGATAATATACGTAAATTATATCGTGACCTTAGAAAGAAAGAGGCGTAAGTGCTATGCTTATACATAGCACTTATGCCCTTTTGTTTCTAAGGTATTGATATAATGGAAATTTATTTCTTGAAGAAAATATACATCTCTAAATTCACAAGATATTAATATGAAAGATTTTTTTGCAAATATTTTCGAAACGACTGAGTTTGAAGGGAATTATCAGATTTTTTTTGTGTAGAGAATTCAATTTTCTATAAAAAAAAAGTCTCTCGACATTTTCATCTAAACCTAGTCATGTTGAAGATATTCTTAAAAAAATGTAACTTTTATGGATTTTATTTGATTACAGGTATAATCCTCCGGCACATGACATTCTTCTTTTTCTCCAATTTTCAACTACTCGAGAATTCAGGGAGAATCATTGTCAAGAGCTTTTCAAAATTTACTACGACAATCTATCGAGTTCACTGATCGATGCACATCTTGATCCCAACAAAGTTTTTCCATTCACTGAATTCTGTGAATCAATCGATGAATTCCGTGTTTTTTCAATGATTCATGGAATGTTAAATACACCTATAATGCTTCTTGCATCACAGGCAGTTGATAAATACTTCAATCAGTATCCACCAGAATATGCAGAAGCTTTTCTCTATGTTGACAGAACACCATTAGTTTGCGAGCAGTTTAATGAAGTTGAGATGTATCGTGAACGAATGATCGATGGACTCCTTGAACTTCACGATGAATTGAATCGATAATGATTGATTTTAGATTAAATTGAATTACTAATGTATTAAATGTATTGAAAGTAGGGGGTGTCATAACTATGCTTTTGTAGAAAGGTAATAAATATTTTTTAATTGAAATATAAAGAGTTTTTCTTTATTTCTCTCCTTTTGTCCTGTTCTTCAAATCCCGGTGAAATATTAAGCGACGAGAATTTTGATGGGAAAGCCTTCTATAATTTTTTTGCCAAATATGAATGTTTGAAAATTGAAATTTTGAATATTCCATTTATTATTTATTATTTAATTTCTACTTAATTCACCTGAATCTATTGGTGACTCGATTTTTCTTACATCCTGATTGATATCTTCTGTCAGGAAAATTTAGGTATTATTAATAATTATTCTTTCTTTCAAATTATTAATAATATGAAGAATATTCAATTTTCTAAAGAAAATTGTAATATTTGCTAGAATAAATGAATTCAGTTTATTCTTGACTCCCATCGAAGATTCTCATCGAAAAACTATTTTATTTGCTTCGGAAGATTATAGTTATGTCAGTAACACGTTTATGCACTTACAAAAATAAAATAGGAAATTCCGAAAAATCACGAAAATGAACGAAACCAAGTGAATGGTAATACTGCCTATGATGTGGCATCGTTTTTTTTCTGCTGATGTGTGAGCAATGTGCTCCTGAACAGAAGCATACGAATGTCATATTCTATTTTTTAAGGCCATTTCGAACATTGTTGATTCAAAAAATAAGAAATCGGTGTTCTTCATTTTGGTATAGCCTTCACTCGAAAGTAAAAACTGAGTTGGTTCTCTCTGTAGTTAAGTGATACGTATCGACAATTTTATTTCCTCAGAATTAATCAATATTTCAATATCCTGAAATGTTCAGAACAAATTTTTTGTTCTGGCTTTTCTCTGTTTTAATTGTCACTCAGAATTTTGGTTTGTCCAGAGGAATAGTGGTGGAAAAATGGATTGAACAATACCAAGATCATTTTGATGGTGATAATGATAAAATTTGGCTGATGAGATACTATGAAAATGATGAATTTTACCAGGAATCTGGACCGATTTTTATCATGATTGGTGGAAAATATGCAATTACGCCAAATTTTATTAAAGATAATAGTTGCTTAATATACACAATGGCCAAAGCTCATGGGGCCATGATGTATAATACTGAGCATAGGTATTATGGAAAAAGTCATCCAGTTCCGTGAGTACATTCATTTTTTATCAATTGATGAACGAGAGTCTGACGGTAAAGCGAAAAAACCAAAGAGATCAATTTCACTCTGTGATCAGTAATTATGAAGTATTTCAAGATATAAGTGAGATGGAGGAGATTTCCTCATAATTTTTCGCCCAGATGCAATTTTTTTAACCTTCTCATATCAAATGGAAGATACGCTGTCCCATCAAGGAAGCTTCTACTGTCCCATTGATGGAGCTCGTAAAATCATCGTTGATAACCTCCAGGCGGCCGGAATTTATGAATGAATGTGCCTGAGTTTATACTTTGGAAACATTTTCTTCAGAAAAATTTTCAAATGGACTAGTAATATGGCTCAACCTTGAGATGATGCCAATCGTCATCATCCCTGCCGCCTACAGGTTAATGATTCGTCGTTATGTGGTAGTTTATGCGTGCCTGAGCTTTCAGTGTTTCAGGCAGAAAAATTTATTTCGTTGTAATAATCAGTCTAGAGGAAGAAAGAACTGTTACCGGTAATTGGACGAACTCGAACTGGTTTTTTCGCCGTATACTGAAACCTTCCAATATTTCCGCTCTCAATATTTCCATTTCTCCTCCGAGAGGAGAAATACAGTCCCCCACTCCGCTATCTCACTATCCCTTTCTCACTCTATTTGTATCCATCCTTGTTTTCTTGCGCATGACCGAACATGCGCAAGGTGACGAAGATAGTCAAATGAAAAGAGAGAGACAGTCAGTCACGTGACAGCCCCCACCACAGATGTTAGAAGAAAGGCACTATCTACCTTCTCTCTCCTATTCGGAAAGAGTGGGGATTGCTTAAACCTCCGAATATTTCCAGCGGAGACCCCCTAGCGAGAAAATATTGGGAGGTTTTAATGTATTGAAAGGATTAGCAGAACAGGCTAACATGAAGAAAAGAAGTTATTAGAGACTGAAAATAATTTACCTCCTTATGTTTCATTGCTGTACTTTTTTCAAGCCCAAATTAGTTAAGTCAGCAGTGTAAAGATGAGACAGGACGATTCACAATAGAATATCTCGTAAATTGATATCTGTTAAGGTACTTCCGCAGTAAGTCAAGGGCAATAGATCCGAATGTGCCACAGATTTGAAACTTTGAGGATATATTCTTCTCATAAGTAGAAATATATCTGAAAGTTTCATAACAATCGACTACGTATTTTTTTTTTATTAATTATTAAACTAATTAATTTATACAGGCCCTAATGACGCGTACTTATTTTTAAAAATCATCGACAATGTAATGCAGTCTTACCCGCGCGCGAAATCACTTCCCATATTATTTATAAATATAACTTGATAATTTTTTTGATATTTTACCACGTAATTATTGAGAAATATGAATTATTCCGTGTGTCAACACCATTGGGGAGCCGTGTGCCACCACCATTTTACCATAACCTCATAATTATTTTATGGAATAATTGATATTTCTCAATAATTACGTGGTAAAATATCAAAAAAATTATCAAGTTATATTTATAAATAATATGGGAAGTGATTTCGCGCGTGGGTAAGACTGCAGCACATTGTCGATGATTTTTGAAAATAAGTACGTGTCATTAGGGCCGGTATAAATTAATTAGTTTAACAATTAATAAAAAAGAACTACGTGGTCGATTGTTATGAAACTTTCAGATATATTTCTACTTATGAGAAGAATATATCCTCAAAGTTTCAAATCTGTGGCACATTCGGATCTATTCCTCTTTACTTACTGCGGAAGTACCTTAAGGAGGTTCTACCCTTCTCAAGAGTGAATTTAAATTTTTTGATATTTTTGCATGAAATTTTTTAAGGTTACAAACAAATATATCATACACGTTTTAGTTGAATGATTAATGCATTGACCGTCTAGTTATCGAGAAAAAAAATAGTAAAAATGAGTAATTTCACATGCTTATAGAGAGCCCTTATGACAAAACCACTCTATTGGCGACGTTTTGTATTTTTTTTTTATAGATCTAACAAATATTTTCCTACTAAAAATTAATATGATATAATTGAATATGTATAGAATTGAATGATATTCTTTCGGACCCACCTCACCGGCCAAATAAGCTCAAGAAACGCAATACAAAAAAATTCATTTGTAGTAAACACGTCATGGCGGCGGAAACGATAGAGGGCCTGGCTATGCTGCATGCATCAGCTGATCGAATATATATCAATGTATACCGATATGTTTCTATTCCGTAATTTTTTCTTTTCAAATGCAATAATTTGTTGCTAACAGATTCTTAACATTGGTAGAAGAATTTATTAATATTTTTGAGGAACAAAGCACAATAATCGAAAATTGACATCCAAGAATTTGAAATTTGCACGCAGCCGCCATTCCACTACTTGAATATTTTTAATACTTCTATTATTAAAAAAATCAATTAATAAAAGAAGCGAAATAACATGTATTTTTTATAATTAAAATAGTTAATTTTCGTCGGGTTTTTACTGATCAAAAAAATAAAAAAATTATGTTGCTTTCTTGAACTACCGTGTGAGGGTAGAACCTCGTTAATGCAAAAAAAAAATTCTGAAAAATTTCTAGTTCTATAAAGAAGAACAGAATCATCCTATCACACTTAGTTTTCGAGGAATTCTCGAAGAATGAATTACAAAAAAAACAACCCATTTCACCTCTTCACTACTGAATTCGAATACGATGAAGAACGTGCTTCATTAAATTATTATTATTATTCTCTATAGAGATACTGGTCTCGAAAATCTAAAATACTTGAGCGTTAGCCAAGCACTTGCAGACACAGCGTTGTTCATTGAAATAAAAAAAAGAGAATTAAATATTTCGAACACTTTTATCATTGTCGTTGGAGAGCATTATGCTGGTAATTTGGCAGCATGGATGAGAGTTGAGTATCCGAATTTGGTCTATGGTGCATTGACAAGTAGTGCACCTATTCACGTTAAATTTGACATTTTTGGTAATTATTCTTTTATGGAAAAATCATGAGATTCCAGTTTAATTGTAACTCCATTAAATATCATCTTCGTTTTTCCTTCAAGAATTCTATAATTTTGTTGAAAATTCCATTCATGAGCATGATGAGAACTGTGCGATAAATATTAAGAGAGCATTTTCAGCTCTTGAAGAACTTCTCAAAAATCCAGCAATTAATTCAATCATAGTTAGTAATGATTTCAAGTGAGTTTACATAGCTCTCAAAAATATGACTATTGATGAATAATTAATAAAGATTTTGCAGTACACTTATCGTTAATTTTAAATTATTATTATTAATTTTCTTTCATTAAGGTTTTGTAATCATCTCGATTTTTCTCAACCCTCTGAAGTGGCATATCTGATTTTCAGTTTGGTTAATGTAATGAAATTTTTTTTACCAACTTCCATTCCTAATATTCATTAAGAATTCAACAATCGCTGCATATTTTTTTCTCCAGATCATCTCTGATATTGTAAGTTACACTAAAATTGAGATAAATGGAGAAACATCAATCGAAAATCTTTGCGTTTTCATGAAAAAATATGGACCTTCATACCATGGACTTGCTGCAATGTTTGAAGCAAAATTTTTGGGAAATAATCCTTGCATAAATTTTACGAATGAAGGTACAATAAAAGAATTACTCCAGACGTCTTGGGGATCAAGGAGAGTTGAAGGCATGAAACTTTGAATTTTTTCCATGTCATATCAATTTAACTCGAAAAAGAAAATAAGAAAAATCTTCGTATATAATTATTCATTAAGTATCAAAATATTTCATGGAAATTTGTGAGACAATAAATCGTATCCATGTTTATTTCACCATTTCATTCTTTCACAGAGAGAGTGTGGCTTTATCAACTCTGTACAGAGCTTGGATACCATCGGATGTTATTATCAGCTAATTCAATATTCGGATCACTCATTCCCCAAACATATTTCGACGATATGTGCCGAAATATATTCACAGCAGTGTGAGTGCATCATGTTTCAATGAAAAAAAAAAAAAAAATTAAATTAATCATACGTATTTTTCCTTCTTTTAGTTATGATCCAGATTATTTGAATCATAATATCAGGAGAATAAATCGTTCATACAATTCGAAATTGTCTTCTTCCAAAAATATTATTTTTGTGAATGGTGATCTCGATCCATGGCGTACGCTCTCAGTACTATCTGATCTCAATCCTGATTCACCAGCAATCCTCATTGATGGTTAATTATTAATCGAATTCACTGAACTTATTTAATCAAAGGAATATTTCATTATCAAAATAACTTTGAAAAATTGATATAATTATTTGTTAATGCAAGAAAATTTCTGCTATGATTTCCCTATTTCGCTGAGGTTTTCAGATATTGGGATGATGGAAAAATTCCAAATAAAATTAGGTCAATCTATTAATTCACTGAAGCAGTGATTCGATCAATTATTCATTTTTCTTTTATTATGGGAATTACAGGTGCATCACATTGTGCATTTCTAAAAGAAAATGGAGCTACACAAACAAATAGCTTCACTGCTGCTAGATGCCGAGTTTTTTTCATGACCTACGAATGGCTCTACAAGTATGAAAATTTGCATGGATTATTGCCTATGAAAATTACTAAATGAAAATTGGAGTCATTTCATGGAGAAATCTATGACAATTTAGCACTTCCTTATCGACACATTTGTCAGCAATTGGGACATGGTACTTTTTCACATGTAAATTCTTCATAATCTTCGGAACTTCATCTGTAGAACATCAATTCAGAGACAATTTTCCATACATATTTTTCGACGTGTCTTAATTGGACTAAGCAAATAAATTCAATAATTCAATTCATTTCTCTCAAGTTTTCACACTTGATTTTTGTCCATCAATTATTGTTTTAAATAAAAATTTAAGTCCCCATATATATATCAAGTGCTTTCAAATCTTTCTTCCAATTTTGAAAAATGATTAACGCATGCAAACAGACACAAGTATTGATTTGGTTAAAGATACAATTCGAAAGGTGCGCGAATCATAATGGAGTGTCATAAAATCTACTATGACATCCAATTGTGCATCATTCGTTCCAGGGCCTTGATTCTCGAAGCGACCGTAAATATTTCCGTGAACGGAAGTCGCTTCGTTCACGGAAAAATTTACGCTCTTCTTTTGGCCTGTGGAAGCTTCTAGATTTGGATCCAAATTTACTCCGCCTTCATCCTCAAACTCGAAATCATTGTCGTTCTTGTAATTAATTAACATTCTTATAAAACATCTGAAATAATGAATGAATAAAGAATGCTTTAGAGTATAACAAAATGTCTTCTGTCTAAAATGAATTTTTTTGTCTCTTTCCCTGTTTTTCACATTCTGGTGAAGTATCAAGTGACCGAAATTTTAACGGGATTAGCCTTCTATAATTTTTTGGCTAATATAAAAATGTTGGAAAATTTACATTTTCACTATCTCATTTATTATTCATTATTTCGTTATTATTCAATTCCTCTGAACTGATTGGTGACTGAATTTTCTCTACCTCCTGACCTATATCTTTTTCCCCGAAAATTCAACTATAATTAATGCTATGAGGAATATTTGATTTTCTGGAAAAAAGAACATTGTAGTATTCGTTATAATAAATAAATTCAGTCTTTTCTTGACTCCAATCGAAGATTCTCATCGAAAAACTTTTTTATTTTCTTCGGAAGATTATAGTTATGTCAGTAACACGCTTTTGCACTTACAAAAATAAGATAAGAAACTCCGAAAAATCACGAAAATGAACGAAATCAAGTGGATAATAATACTATCCATGATCTGACATAGCTTTTACTGCTTACGTGTAAGCAATGTGCTTCTTAACAAAGAGATAAGAATGTCATATTCTATTTTTTAAGGCCATTCCAAGTATTTTTGAGCGAAAAAATGGAAAACAGAATTTTTATTTTAGTACAGCCTTCACTCAGAAGTGAAAAAAAACTGTGAAAATTGAGGTGGGCTTTTTGCAGTTGAGCGAGACGCGTCGACATCCTTATTTATTCAGACAATTAATGAATATTTCTATATTTTGAAATGTTGGAAATGTGTTTTTACTTCTGGCTTCCTACTATTCTAATTGTAACTCAGAATTTCGATTTGTCTGGAGGAATAGCGGTGGAAAAATGGATTGAACAATCCCAAGATCATTTTGATTACGATAATGGTAAAACTTGGTTGATGAGATACTACGAAAATGCTCAATTTTACGATCCATCTGGACCGATCTTCATCAACATCGGTGGAGAAGGTGCAATAACGCCTAATATTGTTAACGATGCTACGTCTCTTATATACAAAATGGCAAAAGCTCATAAGGCCATGATGTATAGTATTGAGCATCGGTATTATGGAAAAAGTCATCCAGTTCCGTAAGTACATTCATTTGATTATTAACCTTAACCCGTCAACGGTCGCGCTATGAGCATTTCTCTCACACTTTTTTTCAAGGTATAGGAAAGTACTCTAAAAAATGCAGAAAAATGACCGGGGATTTTTGGTATGCCTCACAAAACTCTTCTAGTTAGTTTTGGTGAAAGGAAAAATCGTTCATGAGTTGTTGTTTAGCAGAAAAAAAAATATTTTCTATGACGCCGTCAGAATTTTCACGTGTTACGCGTACGGATTTTCATGGAACAGCGCCGCTTGTGGCGAAATTTGGCACCATTCTCCCATAAGAATAACACGGTGAGAGAATCCCTCACGGCGCGACTGAAGAACGCTGGTGAGATAGCGCGACCGCTGACGGGTTAAGAAGGCCGGGATGACGCCCTGAGGCGTCATAGTTTTTCTGACTAGTCAAGTAGGACCAAAGTTGCTCCTCAGGAGGGGAAGGGAGGAATCATATCTGCGATTACAAAAACCAGTCTTTGAATATTTTCAAGCCTTGGTAAATTTTTACAGATCATTTCAAGCATAATCAATGAAAAATATCCAATTTAGTTCACCAAGGCAGCCATATTGGGTCCGCCATTTTGTATTTCATAATTCTGACTGCAAAATTGTGTTCAGCGACCTTGAAAACCTATGAATGTACATTTTCAACCATTGATAAGGTCATTCAAACGTTTTTATCAACTTTTCAAAAAAATTTCATGATTTAACATGGGCTTTTACTACTCCGGGCCGGGATGACGCCTTGAGGCGTCATGGTCTGACTTACCAACATCCGGCCTTAGTTTGGTTCTATCTTGGGGACCTCAGTTCTCTTTTCAATACAAATTATGAGCTTTTGAAATTCTCAAAATCCCGGCCCTCTAAAGATTAATTAATGAACAAAGAGTCTGATGGTAAAGCAAAAAAATGAAATAAATCAATTTTTCTGCCCTCAGGGAGTAAAGTACGACGTTTCTAACCTCGCTGCGCTCGGTTAGAAACGTCGTGCTCTACTCCCTCGGACAGAAAAATATCGTACGCACCATGGATGAAAAAAAGTCAACGCGGCCAAAAATTTTGCACCCTCGCTTCGCTCGGGAGGCAAATTTTTGGCCATGTTGACTTCTTTACTCCCTTGATGCGTAATATACTATAACTCCATGATCAGTGGTTTTGAAATATCTCTAGATATAAGTGAGATAAAGGAAATTTTTTCCATAATTTTTGGCTTTGATGTAATTCTTTTTAACAAACCATAATTATACCACTGGACTTTTTTAATTCGAAGATAAAATTGATTAATTTGGTAGGTAAGAGGTAAACCACGACCAATCGACTTATCTTTTCGATAATTTTCAAGGTATTTTTGTAAGATGAATTTAAGAAAAATTGGAATCATCCTGTTCTGCCTCTTGACTACCGAATTCGAATACGATGAACACCTTATTTGAATAAATTATTATTTTCTGTAGAGATACCAGTCTCAAAAATCTCAGGTACTTGAGCATTCCGCAGGTACTTGCAGACATAGCGTTGTTCATTGAAATAAAAAAAATAGAATTAAATCATTTGAACGCTTTTGTCATGGTTTTTGGAGGTTCTTATGCTGGTAATCTGGCTGCCTGGATGAGAGTCGAGTATCCGAATTTGGTTCATGGTGCATTAGCAAATAGTGCACCTATTTATGTTAAAGCCGACTTTTTTGGTAATTATTTTTTTGATAGAAAACTCATCAGAAATCAGTTTAATTTTAACTTCATGATATATTGTTTTCGTTTTTTCTTCAAGAATACTATGAATTTGTTGAAAATTCTATTCGTCAGTACGATGAGAACTGTACAATAAATATTAAGGAAGCATTTTCAACTCTTGAAGAACTTCTGAAAAGTCCAGCGAATAACTTAATCATGATCAAGAATGATTTCAAGTAAATTCAAATAGCTCTTAAAAATATGACAACTAGTAAAAACAAATGAAGATGCATTTCCATGAAAATTCTAATTAATTTCAAATCATTTTTTGTTTTATGAAGAATGTGCGGTATTCCCGATTTGTCTCAACCTTCTGAAATCCCAATGATGATTACCTATATAGTTAAAGTAATGTAACTTTTTTTACGAACTTCAATTTTCAATATTCAATTGAGCAATCAACGTATATTTCTTCTTCCAGACTTTTTCTTCTACTGTAAATTACAATAAAATTGAGATAAATGGAAAAACATCAATTGAGAATGTTTGCATCTTCATGGAAAAAAATAAAACTATATCCTCATACAATGCACTTACTGAAATTTTTAAGATGAAATTTGTGGGAAATAATCCTTGCATACACTTGACATATGATGCTACGGTGGAGCAATATCGCCAGACGTCTTGGAAATCTCAAGGCGTTTCAGGTATGAAATTTTCGATATTTTTTCATGTTATATCGAGTTTACTCAGCAGAGAAAATGAGAAAAATAAGACAAAATACTTGCCGTTCAATTTTAGTTAAGTTTCGAGATATTCTATGCATATTTATCGAACATTTAGCACTCATGTTATTTCACCATTTTACTCTGAAGATTCTTTTTTTTGTAGAAAGACTGTGGCTTTATCAAACTTGTACAGAGGTTGGATACTATACGACAATGACGTCACCTAAATCAATATTCGGATCACTCGTTCCGCTCAAATTTTTCATCGATCTATGTGGACATGCATTTACAACAATGTGAGTGTATCACTCTTTTCAATATAAAAAAGAATGAAAACTAAATTAATCATCCATATTCTTTCTCCTTTTAGTTTTGAGCTAGACTATTTGAATCATAATATCAATAGGATAAATCGTTTATATAATTCAAAATTATCTACTACTACAAATATTATTTTTACGAATGGTGATCTTGATGCATGGCGTTCGCTCTCAGTACTATCCGACCTCAATGCTGATTCACCAGCAATCCTCATCAATGGTTAGTTGTTCAATGGAATTAAATAAACCTAATTAATCAAAGAAATATTTCGAAAATATATCAAAAAAACTTCAAAAAATTGATAGTATTATCTTTTAATGGAAAAAATTTGGAGCTATAGATTTTCTATTTCACTGGAGTTTCGAGATATGTCGAAAATTAACCAATTCCCAATAACATGGGGTTAATCTATCAATTCACTTCAGCATTGATCCCATCAATTATTAATTCTTCCTCTATTCTGGGCATTACAGGTGCCTCACATTGTGGCTTTCTGCAACAAAATGAAGCACCAGAAAGAGATGGCCTTATGGTTGCCCGATGCAAAGTCTTTTTCATAATCTACGATTGGCTCTACAAGTACAAAAATTTGAATGGATAATTTCCTGTATGGATTTCGATATGAAAACTCATGACTAGTTCCATGAACAAATTCATGACGATCCGGTGCCTTTCATTTACGTATTTTTCATCGATGATTACACAGGAGTATTTTCAATAGTCGTATGAACTCCAATTGTATGACAACAATTCATTTCTTTCACATAATATGTAATCAATTGTTACAACAATATTGATCTTTATTCTTGAACAATCACAATAAAAATAATTTCATTCCTATACGAACGAAGCTCAATTTCCTCTACATGGGCCGGATAAGAACTCCAAGCGAGGGCCTGACTTCCCGAGTCAGGCCAATCTGATGAGTTCCAGATGAGACCTGGATCAAAATCTCTAGTCGGATGTAACCCTCGAAATTTTTACAAAATTTAATAGATAGGCTTTAATTACTAACAAAATATTCAATTTGCTCTGAGTTACCGTTAGTACTAAGATGTTATTCCAAAACAAATAATTGTTTTTTTTTTATTTTCCTCTCACGTATACCTTTCAAGTTTTTACGCATTTTATCCGCCCTACCCCGCTGTGCCGCATTTGCCGAAGGACGATTAGTATCTTCTTTTAGGAAAATTGAACTTTCATTTATATTACGAGAAATCTTCAATTTTTTCAAAATAAAATAATTGCATTATTTGTTATAATAAATGATTCAGTTTTCCTTGACTTCATACTCATTGAAGAACTCTATCATTTACTTCGAAAAATCATAGTTATGTTAGTAACATGATTATGCATACTTACAGAGATAAGATAGGAAGCTACGCAAAATCACGCAAATAATGAAACCAAGTGGATGATAATTCCATCTACGATCTGGCATAGTTTTTTGAGCTGACGTGTAAGCCATGTGCTTCTGAACCGAAGAATACAAATTTCATGTTATACAGTTTAATTTAGTGTAGCCTTCACTCGGAAGTGAAAATAAACAGTAGAAATTGAAGTGGGTCCTTTGCAGTTTTTTCAGCCAGTTAATCAATATTTTTATATTGTGGAATGTTGGAAATGAGTTCTCTCCTCTGGCTTACCTCTATTCTAATCGTAACTCAGAATGTCGATTTGTCCAGAGGACTACTGTTTGAAAAATGGATTGAACAAAAACAAGATCATTTCGATTGTGATAATGGTAGAACTTGGTTGATGAGATACTATGAAAATGATGAATTTTACCAGCAATCTGGACCAGTCTTCATCGCGATTGGTGGAGAATATGCCATTACGCCTGATTTAATTGAAGATACTACTTCCTTTATATACAGACTGGCCAAAGCTCATGGAGCCATGATGTATAGTATTGAGCATCGGTATTATGGAAAAAGTCATCCAGTTTCGTGAGTACATTCATTTATTCATTGCTCAATGAACAAAGCGTTTGATGGCGAATAGTTTGATTAGTGATTCTGAAGTATCTCCAGATATGAGTTGGAGAGAGAAATTTTCCTCAGAACTTTTTGTGCATCAATTCTTACATATTATCACTGGACTTTGTCAATTAAGAAAATTCAATTAGTTAATTCAGTAGTGAAGAGGTCAAATACGACAAATCGACTCATCTTTCCAGAATATCTCGCAAACTACTATAAATATTTCTTTTCAATTCAAGTTTTTTTTTGTTAGAAATTTCAAGTGTTCTAGAGAAGAATCAGAGCAAAATTGCCCTATTTCGCTTTGTTCTCGAGGTATTCTTGAAAAATAAATTACAATAAAGAAAAGAATTATCCTGTTTGATTGAATTATTATTATCTCCTGTAGAGATACCAGTCCCGAAAAGCTCAGATACTTGAGCGTTTCGCAGGTACTTGTAGATATAGCATTATTCATTCAAGTGAAAAAAAAAGAATTGAATAGTTTCAACGCTTTCGTTATGGTTTTTGGAGCTTCTTATGCTGGTAATTTGGCTGCGTGGATGAGAGTCGAGTATCCGAATTTGGTCCAAGGTGCATTAGCAAGTAGTGCACCTATTTATGTTAAAGCTGACTTTTTTGGTAATTATTCTATTGATCGAAAACACATCAGAATACGGTGTAATTGTAATTCCATTAAATATTGCTTCCATTTTTCCTTCAAGAATACTATGATTTTGTTGAAAATTCTATTCGTAAGTACGATGAGAGCTGCGCAATGAATATTAAAGAAGCATTTTCAGCTGTGGAACAACTTCTTAAAAGTCCAATGATCAACTCAATCACGCTTCAGAATGATTTCAAGTAAGTTATTATAACTCTCAAAAATATGACAATTGATATATAAATTTTTTCTTTCATTTAAATCAATAAATCAATGATTATATATTTTCAAGACACTTATCACTAATCTTCAATCTTCTTTTTTTTTTACATATTAAGAATGTGCAGCTCTCACCATTTTTCTCAACCTTCTGAAATCCCACTTCTGATTCTTCTTTTGGCTGAAGTAATGGAACTTTTCTACAAACTTTAATTTTCAATATTCATCAAAAATTAAACAATCAATGTATATTTCTCTTTCAGTTTTTCTCTTATGCTGTACGTTACAATAATATTGATATCAATGGGAGGACAGCAATAGAGAATGTTTGCACGTTCATGCGAAAAAATGAAAATATGCCCTCATACTATGGACTTGCTGAAATGTTTAAAAGGAAATTTTCGGAAAATGATCCTTGTATACACTTGACGTATGAAGATGTGATAAAATCACATATCCAGACGTCTTGGGATTCTATACAAGTTACAGGTATTAAACTTTCAATATTTTTTCATATCATCTTCAGTTTAAGAGGGACTACGGTGAAATTAAAAAGTCTTTGATTGGTGAAGGGAACCATTGAATTACCTTTGGCACGTGATGGGATGTGTCAAAAAATGAGAATAATGTTAAATCAAATCCACTTCGTTTAGTTTAAGATAAAAATCCGAATAATGTTTCATCTTGAAAGACGGGGCAGAATTGATTATGTTTGACATTTTGTTGGTTTTTGACACATTTCATCATGTGCGAAATATCACTCGATGGATCCCTCCACCAACCAAGGATTCTCAAATCTCACCGTGTTCCCTCCTCAAGTTAACAGAGAGAATTGAAAAAAGTCTCCGCAGATCCATTTTCGTTAAGTTCCAAGATGTTTCATGAAAATTTGTCAGGCAAGATTATTTCGCCATTTCATGCTAAAAATTCATTCTTTCATAGACAGACTGTGGCTTTATCAAACTTGTACAGAACTTGGATACCATCGGACATTCTTGTCACCTAAATCAATATTCGGAAGACTCGTTCCTCAAGAATATTTCGATGATCTATGTGGAGATGTATTCCCAGTAGTGTGAGTGTATCATGTTTTCAATATAAAAAGAAATAAAAACTAGATTAATCATTCGTATTTTCCTTTCTTTTAGTTACAATCCAGATCATTTGCACCATAGTATCAGGAGAATTAATCGTTTATATAATTCGAAATTATCTAATACTTCAAATATTGTTTTTACGAACGGTGATTCTGATCCATGGCGTTCACTCTCAGTACTCTCTAATCTCAATGCTAATTCACCAGCAATCGTCATCAATGGTTAGTTATTTAATTGAATTAAGTGAACTTATTTAATCAACTAAATTTTTTGCGATAAAAATGACTTTGAAGAACTGATGTGTTATTCCCTTGTAATGGAAACAGGGTGAAACTATAATTTTCTCCCATTGTACGGAAATTTTGAGATATTTGACAAAAGAACCAATTCCAAATGAGATTGGGCCAATCTATCAATTTATTCCAGCACCGATACGATCTATCATTAATTGCTCTCTATTCTGCGCATTACAGGTGCGTCACATTGTGGTTTTCTGAACGAAAATAAAGCAACACAACCAAATGGCTTTAGTGTTGCCAGATGCCAAGTTTATTTTATGATCTACGAATGGCTCGACATATATGAAAATTTCCGTGGATTATTGCCTACATAAATTCCTATATGAAAATATATGAGTAGTTTCATGGATAAATCGATGACAATTTGGCACTTTTTCATTGACACAGTTGCCATCGATGGGGACATGAAGCTATTTTTCATAAGCCTATGGACTTCACCTGTGGAACATCAATTCAGGGATGATTTTCAATACAAATCTAAACAATTGGACTAAACAAATAAATTTAATAATACAACTTATTTCTTCAAAGCTTTCACGCTCGATTATTGTTAATCAATTACTGTTTCAACTGAAGATATGAGGCACATTCTTGCCTCGTATACTGGAAATAATGATAAAACGATTATTGCTTCTGCAGTGAGAAAAAAAAAATTCTGGTCCCAAAGGAATGTATTCTGCGCAAGGAAATATGAAAAGTTTGTATCAAAAAAACATTGATCATGCATATCTATATCTATAGAAGATTAGTATCTTAACTTGCACGAAATCCATCTCTTTGAGATCAGAATTTTTTCATTTCAGTGTTAACGTCCCTATATATCAAGTACTTCCAAATCTTTCTCTTCCAGAATCATGTCGACTGGAATTGACGGATTCTCTGTTCGTCGATACATTTTCTTCAGCGCTGCTGACTTGTCCATGGCCCTCTTTTAAGATCCATTGCAAGTCTAGAATAATCTTAAGATACATTTACAGAACAACGGTTTGCACCCTATGATGTGATATATAGTTCCAAGTTTCAATCAATTTTGTTTTCTGATATCTATTCATTTCGATTTCTCGATCATTAGACTCGTTTGCTCCCGAAGGAAAACTAACGCAATTCGGACAGAAGGAAAAATGGATGAAAAGAAATCTCCAATCAATTGTTATAATAAAATGTGCCTTTATTCTCAAACATTAACGACAAAAATACTTATTCAATTTCCATAAGACCGGCGCTCAATTTTTTAAAGCTTCTCGTATAAAATTTATATGAGCAAATACTTTAGGAAATATAACTGGGATACTAGGATCTCTATCACCAGCTGAATGCACACCATATACAGTATTGTTGAATACTAAAGGAGCTCCACTATCTCCCTGAAATAGTGTATAGGTCAATGAGAATACGTTCAAAAATTATTTTCAATTTCAACTACGAATATTTATCCCTACCATGAGAGGACATGTTTTCAACATCGGATCCATCGCCCAAAATGCCCTAGAAAACTTCATCCCATTTTTAGGGGCCTGTGAAATCATCAAGTATATCCACTGCAAATTCTGAGAAGGACCACCGTTTTCTTCAGTCTGGCCCCAACCAGGAAAAATACAAAGTTGACAATGTGGTAAGAAATCGTCATCTGGTAAATTGACAGCCGTAATATTCTCATTGAATGGTAAAGCTTCAGACAACTGTAACCGTTAAAACTTTTGCAAAATTCTATAGGAAAGCTTCAATTACTAAGAGAATATTTGATTGTTAAAATCATCATCTCAACGCATAATCAATTCATTTCATACAATTTCATAACTGGCTTTATCAATTCTATCAAATTTACTCAGAGTTACCGTTAGTACTGCGACGTCATCCTGAAACAAACAACAGTTCCTTTCATCCTCAATGCGGTCCAAAGCGTCATGAACCCATCCTCGAATATTATTCCATATCCCACGTCTATATTCATGATCTCTGAATTTCTTAGTTACATGAATTCTTGCTACACCTGACCGTTTACTCCAGATTGATCCTCGATGCACTTCTCCAGCATATATAGTGATTTTTTCCTTAAGTGAATAGAAAACACAATGAGCTGCAGTAAGGATATGTGTTGCATCAATTATTGCACCACCACAATGGATATTTCCTGCATGAGTCGAGTCAACTATCTCCACCATATAAGTAAATTGGTTTCGTTCTGTCAATGATACCGATTGACCATGGTATACTGCATGACAAGCTGAAAAAGAATATCATCATTTCAATTTTCTGTCCATTAATTAGGAAAATAATTATCAAAATCAACTCTATATCTTCGCCCTAGTAGAATTAGTTAACTTTCGTATTGATATGCATTTATGTCATGTGAAACAGAAAAATTGGGAGGTATTGAATAAAAAAATTGTTACACTATACTCTCTATTAGCCGGAGTTGCTCTCGCTTTGTTCGGACAAAGTCAGCCAGTTCTTATCAAATGCGAATTAAAAAAATGAACCTCGGAATACAGAAATTATAAAGCTAAACTAAATCATTCATATACACCCTTCTGAGCTGAAACGTATCCCCATCACAAGCAGATAATGGAACATTCAAGAATACCCCGGAAGATTCGAGACTTGCATTTCCGGTTTCTAGAACGTTCTGGAACATTCTCGAAACTTCTGCAACATTCTAAGCCCATAAGGAATTCATTGGGTGATGCCCCCTTTTGACAGCCATATTTTTGAATCCAGTCCTCGCAGTTAGAAACCGAAACCTTCTTTATGCATGGGAGATGGAGGGCTTCCATACTATATAACTCTCATGGGGCGATGCGGGTGGGTTGAAGAATTATGAGAAACATGACCGCAAAAATTACAATTAGTATTATAGATATTGATATCAATCACCCTGAAAAATTCCAACTAGCACTAATTGCGGGATAATCCATAGAGATAACATGACAAACATTGTGTTAATTACTTCCACTTAATTTTTTTTCTCCACCAAAACTTTAGAATTCGCTGCTCACAAGTAATTATTCCACAAAACTGCGTCATTGTTGAAGATAACATTCTATTTTTATAAAGAAATCAGAAGTTCCCAACGAAATCAGAGCATCACAAATTCTGATAAGAAGCAAAAGCAAACCTAAATTGTGTCCAAAACTTATCTTCTGTTTTTTCCCTCCAAATCGTCAACTAATGTAATGAAATTATTTGTCAAATTGTAAATAACATAAGCCGAAAGAAGCTTGATATTATGGTTATATTGATGAGAAAAATAGTTACGTACATTCAATAACATATCTCTTAATTAATATACATCAATCATTCTGAAAATCGCAAAAAATTATAATTCTTAATTTTTTTAGAGTACGAATCGAAAATACCAAATTTCTTATCTTGGTCACACAATGATTACAGTTTAATGGTGGTTCAAATAATACCACACTACGGCGACAAACTCGTCATAAGTATCAAAGGTAGGAAAAGAAAATGATAAATCGAAAAAAAATCTTCAATTAATTGCTCCAATTCGACTTCCATTTATTCTCAAACAATTACAATACAGATTTTTTCATTCATTTATTTGTTCCACTTTCATACGATAATTCCCGATCTTCCGTATAAAATCTGGATGAGCAAATTTATCCCAAAATATCAGGCACCAAGAACTTAAAACATGATGTTTTTGATATATATAGAAGAAATAAGCCCTATAATGGAGAATACTTCTTTGTTGAACGGTTTAAATGGCTTAAAGGCTGATCGTATGGATTATCAGCTACCTCTAATGGAAAATTTATCATCCACCTGCAAAAATTTGAAATGCTTCTTCCTACACTATGAAACATCAATAGGAAATCATCTTCCATTGAGAATCCAACGAGGTATACTGGAACTACCACAGTTGGAGTCCCTAAAACTCAATGCTGAGGTGGTTACTGATGAAATTCTAAGTGATTTATTGAACGTCAAACATTTATGATTTACCGAATTTGATCCATTTTTCTCACACGACGCTTTACTTATACTAATAAAGAATTCCCAGTGTCTTGAATATTAGTCGCGAGTTCTAAGGGTCTCACCGGCGAATTTATGAATTTTCTGGAAAAATAGCATTATTCATCACAATAAATGATTCTGTTTTTTTTACTCCAATTGGAGATTCCCAGTGAAGAACTGTTTTATTTGCTTCAGAAGATTATAGTTATGTCAGTAACACGATTAAGCACTTGCAAGAATAAAATAAGAAATTCCGAAGGATAACGGAAATAAACGAAACCAAGTTAACAATAATACTGTCTCCAATTTGGAATAGCTTTTCTTGCTGACGTGTCAGCTAGACAGAAAAACACAATGTCAAATTGAATTTTTTCAGGTATTTTTGAGTATTCTTGAACCAAGAAGTAGGAAACAAAATTTTTATTTTTTTCTTACTAAAGTGTAGCCTCCACTCGGAAGTGACGAACAGAGAAATGTGAAGTGGAGTCTTGTAGTTAAGTGAAACATATTGACATTCTTGTTTGATCAAACAATTAATCAATATTTCTATATTTTGAAATGTTGGAAACGATTTCTCTCTTCTGGCTTCCCTCTGTTTTAATTGTAATTCAGCATTTTGACTTGTCTAGAGGAATAGTGGTGGAAAAATGGATTGAACAATACCAAGATCATTTTGATTACAATAATGATGAAACTTGGTTGATGAGATATTACGAGAATGATGAATTTTATGATCGGTCTGGACCGATCTTCATCAAAATTGGTGGAGAATATACAATTACACCCAATTTGATTCAAGATGCATCTTCCTTTATATACAGAATGGCAGAAGCTCATCGCGCCATGATGTATAGTATTGAGCATCGGTATTATGGAAAAAGTCATCCAGTTCCGTGAGTACATTTATTTATTTATTGATTAATGAACAAAGAGTCTGATGGTTGCGCGAAAAACAAGGAAAAAAATCAATTCCATTCTGTGGTCAGTGATTCTCAAGTATCTCGAAATATAAGTGAGATGAAGGAATTTTCCTCAACGTTTTTCGCAGATGTAATTCTTCTCAACAAAACATTATTTCATGACTACACTTTTGTAATTAAGAGATCAAATTGATTAATTCAGTAGTGAAGAGGTAAATTACGATCAATTGATTTATCCTTGTGATCATTCTCGTTATAATATCTCGCAAAATAATGAAGAAACACCCTTTAATCCAAATCCTTTCCCGTGAAAATTTCAAGTGCTGTAGAAAATATTCGGTGTCAAAATATTTTTGAAAAGTTAATTAGGAAAAAGAATGAATTATACATTGGACTGCTTTATTACTGAATTCGGAAACGATGAACAATGTGTGTAATTATTATCTTTTCTTGTAGAGATACCAGTCTCAAAAATCTCAGATACTTGAACGTTCCGCAGGCACTTGCAGACATAGCGTTGTTTATTGAAATTAAAAAAAGAGAATTAAATCATTTGAACGCTTTCGTTATGGTTTTTGGAGGTTCTTATTCTGGTAATCTGGCAGCATGGATGAGAGTCGAGTATCCGAATTTGGTCCATGGTGCATTAGCAAGTAGTGCACCTATTTACGTTAAAACAGATTTTTTTGGTAATTATTTTCTTATAGGGGATTCATTAGGATCCAGTGTAATTGTAATTCCATGACATATCATTTTCATTTTTCTTTCAAGAATACTACGATTTCGTGGAAAATTCTATTCGTAATTATAGCAAGAGCTGTGCGATAAATATTAAGGAAGCATTTTCAGCTCTTGAAGGACTTCTTGAAAATGCAGCGATTAACTCAATCACGGTCAAGAATGATTTCAAGTAAGTTGAAATCATTCTCAAAAAGAAGGCGATGAATGAATGAATGATTAGATATTTTCATGACATTTACCATTAATTTTTTTTTTATGTAAATAAAGGATGTGCAGTTCTCCCGATTTCTCTCGACCTTCTGAGATTTCATTCATTATTCACATTTTGGCTGATGTAATGGAATTTTTTTACAAACTTCAATTCTCAATATTCATGTAGCGTTAAACAATCAATGTATATATTCATTTTTTCAGATTTTCTCATATGCTGTACGTTATAATAGAATTGATCGGAATGGAAAAACATCAATTGAGAATCTTTGTCTAGTCATGAGAAAAACTAAAAATATACCCTTATACTATAAACTTCCTGAAATTTTTCAAAGAAAACTTTTGAACAATAATACTTGCATAACCTTATCGTATCATGATTTGGTAGAAAAACGTCTTCAGACATCATGGGAGTCTAGAAGAGTGACAGGTATTGAACTTTCGATATTTTTTATATCATCTCAAGTGCATCCAAAAAATAAAAATAAATGTGCGTCGTTCAATTTTCGTTAAGTTTCAAGATATTTCATGAAAGTTTATTAGACAATTGGAGCGCATTCATGTTATTTCACCATTTTACTCTGAAGATTCATTTTTTCATAGACAGACTGTGGATTTATCAAATCTGTACAGAGCTTGGATATCAGACAATATTGTCACCTCAATCAATATTCGGATCACTTCTTTCTCAAAAATATTCCAACGATCTATGTAGAGATGTATTTACAGCAGCGTGAGTACATCATGTTTCAATATAAAAACAAATGAAAACTAAATTAATCACACGTATTTCCTCCTTTTAGTTTTAATCTAGATTATTTGAATCATAATATCAGGAGAATCAATCGTTTATATAATTCAAAATTGTCTACTACTACAAATATTATTTTCACGAATGGTGATCTTGATCCATGGCGTTCGCTCTCAGTACTCTCTGATCTTAATGCTGATTCACCAGCCATTCTCATTAATGGTGAGTTGTTCAATCGAATTGAATGAACTAATTTAACCCATTGACTGTTTTTGTCGACTATAGAGGACATTGAGATTCACGCTCTAGGATTGAAATCAGTCAACGACAATTGTAGACTGGTTTAAGATTTAGGGCGTGAAACTCAATGTCCACTATAGTGGACAAGAATAATTGACAGATTAATTAAAGGAATATTCTATAATCAAAATAACTTTGAAAAATTTATATTATAACTTTTTGATGAAAAAATGGTGAAGTTATAATTTCCCCATTCTGCTGGGGTTTTGAGATATTCAAAATGTGACCGAATTTCAAATAATATTGGGCTAATATATTAATTTACTCCAGCACTGATTAGATCAATCATTAACTCTTTCTCTATTCTGGGAATTACAGGTGCATCACATTGCGATTTCCTGAACGAAAATGAAGCAAGACAAACAGAAAGGCTCATACCAGCAAGATGCCAAGTTTCTTTCATTTTCTACGAATGGCTCTACACGTATAGAAATTTACATGGATAATTGCTCATATCAACTTTCATATAAAAACTCATAAGTAGTTTCATGGATCAATCCATGACAATTTGGCACTTTTTTATTCAGACATTTTTGTGTTCACACATCTTAGCTGAGATTTGAAGGGGTACCTCTTTCATTCATGGGAGGAAATCTACCATCGCAAAACTCCTGATTATCAGAGCTACATAACTTCTACAGAAGGAAAGATAACAAAAATCTTCAATTAAATGTTACAATAATATTTACCTTTATCCTCAAACAATTACAATAAAAATCATTCAGTTTCTATACGAACGTAGCTCAATTTTTCAAAGCTTCCCGTATAAAATTGATATGAGCAATTACTTTGGAAAATATAGATGGGATAGAAGGATTCTTATCACCAGCCGAATGTACACCATATACAGTGTTGTTGAATACCAAAGTGGCTCCACTGTCTCCCTGCAATAATGCATAGATCAATGAGAATTCGTTCGAAAATTAATTCCAATTCGAATTACGAATATTTATTCCCATCACAAGGGGACATGTTTCCAACATCGGATGCATCGCCCAAAATGCTCCGGAGACATTCCATCCATTGTTCGGAGCTTCTGAGTTCATCGAGTGTGTCCAATACAAAAGCTGAGGAAGTGCGCTGCTTTTTCAATCAGACCCCAACCAAGAAACATATAAAGTGGTCCAATTTGTCTTCTCACCGTGTTTTTTCAAAGAAAAATGATGGTGAAGAATGATTTCCTCATCACTTTGAGGACCTTTAGGACCCAAAGAGTGGAAATCCATCAATTTTTCATGATAAAATTGAACCCAGCCTCTCGCGTTGCTTCACCGTCAAGAATATGAAGTCTCCCCATTGCGGAATGTTATGGTCAGTGGTCCAATTCCTATTATTACCGGGTTTTTTTTGATAGAAAATGATTACGAATAATGATTTCCTTTTCATTTTGAGGGATTTCAGGACCCAAAGAAGGCAAACACATCGATTTTTCATGAAAAAATCAAACCCAGGCTCTCGCATTGCCTGAGGTTCCCCCCGTTGCGAAATGTCATGGTCAGTGGTCCAATTTCTAGCCCTACTGGGTTTTTATATACATAATATACAATATATATAGTAAATAGAATATATATAGTATGGTATATAGTATAATATTGGTAAATTTGGTAAAATTTGGCGAAATTTGGCAAAAGGCCAGAGCCATTCCTCTGATCTTCCCGTAATTACTTGTGGAATATTGGAGAATCCTATAAACTATTTCTCGGGGATGTAGAAGCACTATAGATATTATGGATTCTTTGAAAAGAGAGATTGAAAATTGAAATCGTGATTTGAGGAGAATTTCTGGTAAAATCTGGTAAAATTTGGCAAAAGGCCAGAGCCATTTCTCCGATTTTCTGGTTATCACTTGTGGAATATTGGAGAATCCTATAAACTATTTCTCGGGGATGTAGAAGGACTATAGATATTACAGATTCTTTGAAAAAAGAGATTGAAAATTAAAATCGTGATTGGAGGAGAATTTCTGGTAAAATCTGGTAAAATTCGGCAAAATCTGGCAAAGGGCCAGAGCCATTTCTCCGATCTTCCCGTAATTACTTGTGGAATATTGGAGAATCCTATAAACTATTTCTCGGGGATGTAGAAGCACTATAGATATTACAGATTCTTTGAAAAAAGAGATTGAAAATTAAAATCGTGACTGGAGGAGAATTTCTGGTAAAATCTGGCAAAATTTGGCAAAAGGCCAGAGCCATTTCTCCGATCTTCCCGTAATTACTTGTGGAATATTGGAGAATCCTATAGTTTATTTCTCGGGGATGTAGAAGCACTATAGATATTACAGATTCTTTGACAAAAGAAATTGAAAATTAAAATCGTGATTGGAGGAGAATTTCTGGTAAAATCTGGTAAAATTTGACAAAATCTGGCAAAAGGCCTGAGCCATTTCTCCGATTTTTTGGTTATCACTTGTGAAATATTGGAGAATCCTATAAACTATTTCTCAGGGATGTAGAAGCACTATAGATATTACAGATTCTTTGAAAAAAGAGATTGAAAATTAAAATCGTGATTGGAGGAGAATTTCTGGTAAAATCTGGTAAAATTTGGCAAAATCTGGCAAAAAGCCCGAGCCATTTCTCCGATTTTTTGGTTATCACTTGTGAAATATTGGAGAATCCTATAAACTATTTCTCAGGGATGTAGAAGCACTATAGATATTACAGATTCTTTGAAAAAAGAGATTGTAAATTAAAATTGTGATTGGAGGAGAATTTCTGGTAAAATCTGGTAAAATCTGGTAAAATTTGGCATAATTTGGCAAAAGGCCAGAGCCATTTCTCTGATCTTCTCGTAATCACTTGTGGAATATTGGAGAATCCTGTAAACCATTTCTCGGGGATGTAGAAGCACTATCGATATTATAGATTCTTTGAAAAAAGAGATTGCAAATTCAAATCATGATTGGAGGAGAATCCATTGTATAACTAGGGGTGAGCAGTTGCTCGCTCGCTTCGCTCGCTCGCGAAGTGGGGTGCATAGTTGCTCGCTCGCTACGCTCGCTCGCGAATAGAGTAGTGCGTAGTTGCTCGCTCGCTACGCTCGCTCACGAATAGAGTAGTGCGTAGTTGCTCGCTCGCTACGCTCGCTCGCGAATAGAGTAGTGCGCAGTTGCTTGTTCGTTCTGTTCGTTTGCGAATTGTATGGGTTATTGTTCGCTCATGAACTAATTGTGATGAGTTAGTCAATATATATTATAATAATAATGAGTGTGATTCTTTCAATCACACTAAGAACTTCCCGATAATTCCTCTGACGTATCATTAGGAGAAAATGATGAATGAAAAACAAACAATAAATTTTCAATTTTTTTTTTTTCACAATTTTTTTGAATATATCACTAATAGGACCGGAGATATTGTGAAAAACATTTGATTATGTTCTCGTAAAAAACTAAGAAATCGCTGAACCGATTTCAACCAAAATCTAATCAACACCAATCTATATCGAGATGCTTCGATTCCAATATTGATCATCTCGATCGCATTATTGATTATCGAGAAAACGTGAACGAAAAAATCGGTCACATACACACACACACACACACACACACATACATACAGACATGTTTCTAAAAACTATCAGAAAATGTTGTGGACGTCTCTAAACGTAAAGATCCATCAAAAAATCGAATTTTCATTTTCGGGGTAAATACATAAACTTCCCTATCGGGAAGTTAAAAAAGCATGGGACATTTTCTGTCATCACTTATCCTAATATATATGATAGATATACTATACTATATAGTATATATATATATATACGTATATTATAGTATGCTATACTATATGGAATATAATGTATGCACAGCGTTTCGCGGTAACATAAAAAAGGTCATGTTTTTTTTATTCAGAATTTTCTCAGAATTACCTTCAGCTCTGCAAAGTCATTCTGAATCACACTTTCCAGGTATTTCCATGGCTCCATGAAGGCCAAACCTCTATGTTTTGAGCGCAAAAAAGCTGCAAGAGGTTGATTTTCCGGATTTTCTGGCCGTTGGCTCATAAAATGCTCTTACCCCCGCTAGTTTGTCCGAATTTCAGCGAGATCCTCAGGAAATCTTTGTATTTCCACGGGAAAAACAGTGAAGTATACTCACAAGTTTCAATTAATTTTATTCTCTGAATTCTGTCCTTCCCAATTTCTGGATTATTAGGCGCATCTGTTTTCTTAATGCATATCAACTCAGTTTCAAAAAAAAAAGGTAGAGTAAAAAAATGTCTAATTAGTAGTAGAAATAACATTTGCCTTCATTCTCAAATGATTACAATAAAAACAATTTCATTTCTATACGAATGAAGCTCAATTTTCCAAAGCTTTCCGTATGAAATTTATGTGAGCAAATACTTTGGAAAATGTAGATGGGCTATGAGGATTTCGATAATTTCTATTCAGCACACCATATACAGTATTATTGAATACCAAAGGAGCTCCACTGTCTCCCTGCAACAGTGCATAGGTCAATAAGAATTCATTCAAGAATCACTTTCAATTTGAACTAGAAATATTCATTTCCTACCTCAAGAGGACATGTTTCCAACATTGGGTCTTTTGCTAGAAATTCTCTGAAGTCCTTCATTCCATTGATTGGATCTTTTAGAATGATCAAGCGTGTCCAATGCAAACGTTCTGCACATGGTCCGTTTCTTTCATTCTGACCCCAACCAGAAAATTTACAAAATTGACAATATGGTAAATCATTGGAATCTGGTAAATTGACAGCCTGAATATTATCTCTAAATGATAAAGCACTGGATAGCTGTAACCATCGAAATTTTTTCAGAATTCCAAAAAAAAAGTCTTCAATAACTAATAAAATATTTTTTAATTTTATTTGCTCGAAATTACCGTTAGTACTGCGATATCATTCTGAGAGAATGAACACTTTATTTCATTCCTAATGTTCTGCCAATCGTCATCAGTACATACTCGATTTTCAAACCATGTCTCAACTTTATGTCTATTATCTTTAAGTTCCTCGGGTACATGAATTGTTGCTACTCGGAACTTTTCATTGCCGTTTATTCGTCGATAGACTCCTCCAGCAAGTATAACTATTCTTTCCGGAAGCGAATAGAAGACACAATGAGCTGCTGTGAGAATGTGTGTCCGATCAATTATTGCACCGGCACATGAATGAAAGCTATTATCATCAGGCACATCAAATACCATTACCATATAAGGAAATTCGCTTCGTTCTGCCCATGATACTGAGGGGCCTTCTTTGGGGTATATTGCGTCTCCAGCTGAAAAAAGTGGGTTGATTTCAACTTCTTCTCAATGGAATATGACTCAGGATATTCCCGAACATCGAGAAATGATGTTTTCAAAAAATGTATGTGTGTGTGAGGACTTATATCGTCGCTTTTCTTAGAAATGGTGATATGAGGCGATCTGAAAATTTGCCAGTATTTCCCCTTTCTATGTAAAATACTGCCGCCCTTCCTATGCAAAATGCTCCCAGTGAAATTTGAGCGGAATCGTTCGAGCACTTTCCAAGATAAATGGAATTTTCGAAAAATTGTTTTTCGACTTTTTCCAGCGAAAAATTAACTCACAGTCCCTTCTCTGAGCGATGAGATTTATCTCATTAGCACTGCAAATTTTCACTAGGGGTGAATTTTTCTCCGATTTTTGGGTTGCAGATTATTGCAGATCCAATTATTTTGTTTTTAGATTTTGTTACCACGATAACTCAAGGCATATTTGAATTTCCGTCCATATAATTTAGTCAGTCATCAGTCCAGCAATTTCCGAGATATTCTTGAAAAACTATTAAATAAAAAGAGGTCATATCTCTAGAACTACTAGACCGATCATATACAAGTTCAGCTCAAAAAATTCATTCAGACAAACCCAACAAATTTCAAAAATGTCTGATTTTTTCAAGGAATTCTTCCATACGAGTGTCGAAAAATCGTTTTTTTCCAGAAATTTCGATTTTTCTTCATTTTTTTTCTACGAACGCGACTATTTTCGATTCCATCATTAAAAAGTAGTAAATTTTTCCTGAAAACTGAGATGATCTTCATTCCTATATGATAAGGAGAAGATATAGAAAAACTATGTGAAACCTAAATTTTAATTCTCGGTTTCATCTCAAGCTTTTAGTTTTGAATTTGTCTATATGAAATAACATTGTTCAAATGAAAAAGATTATATTTTGCCCTGAATTTCAATTCTCAAGATGAATGAAAATATCACAAATATGCTAGAGAAAATTGTTTGTAGCACACCACTACTTCTGGGGTATTTTCGAACATCCTTCAACGTTCTAGAAAATTCTTGAAGATTTTGGAACATTCTATGATACTCTAGAATATTTTCCGACATTTCAGAACATCCTACATCGACCAAGAGTGGATTGGTGCAATACCTTCTTTTGACACTTATATCTCCAGAGCCAACTCCCGCAACTCCAAACCAAACCTTCTCCATGGATAGCAAATGGAGGGTAGCCATACCATATAACCCCGATAGGGCTGCGGGAGAGATTCACGGAGCCATAGTGGCAGGCCAGAAAAAATTACGTTTACTTTCATTATACATATTGATATTAATTACCCTGAAACATTCCACTCAGCATCAAGTGCGAGAAAATCCACAAAGATAACATGAAAAAAATTATGTAAATTATCTTCACTCAATTTTCATTTCTTTACCACAACTTTGGAATTCACTGCTCACAAGTAATCATCCGATGAAACTGTGCAATTCTTGAACATAATCTTTCGTATTCCCAGAAGAATTCGAGTTTCCCAACGAATAGTATTCCACATGCTGATAAGAAGCTAAAGCAAATAGGAATTTGGTAGAAGCTTATCTTCTGTTTGTTCCCTTGAAAACTATCATCAGTTTAATGAAATTGTTTGCCGAATTGTAAATGGTATGAAAAAAAAGGAAATTTGAAATGATGGTAATATTAATGATGGTCATATTAATACGAAAACTATTTAGGCATATTTAATCATGTATTCCTAAACTGTTGTTGAGTCTTTATCCGTAAACTTTCATCATTCAATGCAACCATATCTTCCATATATATATTGTGAAGTATATCTTAGGCCCAACGGTAAACCTAAAAATTAAGGTATTACTATCGCTCAAGTCGCCACTAAGAGTGGGGAGGAGGGAGATTAGAAAAAAATCATCTGAAACCGCCAAAGCAGGTAGAAATTGTGCAATCTATAATGCTATGCAGCCTCAATAGATTTATTGCTTTTATATGGAAGCATAATACAATCAAAACAAGTATATCTACTAATATTTTCATTTTTTTTTCAAGAATAATTTTTTCAAATTTTGATACGGTCCTGCCTGCGCAGACTGATATCCGCGTATACGTATGCGCGCATACTAGAGAATAATCTTGTGGTTGTACACACATACAGAGCAATTGTATGGACGTACGAAGCGGTGCTGGCCTGCCAGTGGTCCGATCATTACTTACCTTAATCCTTCATTTTTTTCTCCAAAACTACACGTCAGAAATTGCTGATCTCCGGTGTCTAACACAAGCACCACTGTTTTTCACGTGTGCTTTGTCGACGGACACACCATAAACCCTCGTCTCTCATTAGCATAACCTTAGCATGAAGATGTTAAATAAGTATGAAAAAAAGAAGGATGGTATCAATAAGTAGACATTATTTACGTCGAATCTCTATTGATGAATATCAGGAACCAAGAGATTAAGGATTTTTCTCTGTCCTCTATCATTTTCAGCTCTATCATTGTCATTTTTTTTCAATTTATCCGAACATTTTTCAAGATAAATCATATTCACAATTGCAATCAATTCTGTTCCTTCTAATTTAAGGAAATCCAAGTAGTAGGTTCAAATGATTTACTTTTTCTTATTTTCTAAATTATAATAGATATTCCAATTATTCCGATTTTGTAACAATTTACCGATATTGAAACGATGTCCACGATAGTGGATTGTTCCAATGAAACGGGAACTGAGTTCCAATGTTGATTTGGCTTTTTTTAAAATTATTTTTGACATGTAAAGTACATTCTCAAAAAATCCTCCCATACTACTTTATCGAAAGTGACCAAAATTGAAAAGGGAAAAGAGATTATCGGATATCGCCAAGAATCATCAAGTTCATTCGTTCTTGAATGGAAACCCACTAAATCTTGACAAAAGAAAAGATGAATCGAAAAAAAAACTTCGATTAATTGTTACAACAACAATGGCATCTATTCCCGAACAATTCCAATAAAAAAAAATCTATACGAACAAAGCTCAATTTTGCAAAGCTTTCCGTATAAAATTTATATGAACGAATACTTTTGAAAATAAAGCTGGGAAATAAGGATCATCTCTGCCAGCTGAATGCACACCATATACAGTATTATTGAATACCAAAGGAGCTCCACTGTCTCCCTGCAAAAGTTTATAGGTTAATGAAACATTGTTCAAAAGTCATTTTCAATTTCAAGTATGAATATTTATCCTTACCAAAAGAGGACATGTTTCCAGCATCGGGTCTCCCGCCAAAATTTCACTGGAGGAAATCATTCCAGTGTTTGCGGTTTCTACGATCATGAAGTATGTCCAATACAAATGCTGAGAAGATGGTTTGTCTTTTTCAGTTCGACCCCAACCAGAAAATTTACAAAGTTGACAATGTGGTAACGAATCGGAATCCGGTAAATTGACAGCCTTAATATGATCTCCGAATGGTAAAGCATTGGTCAGCTGTAACCGTCAAAGATTTTACGAAACTGCTTAGGAAGGCATTGATTATTAACGGAATATTCAATCGATAAAATCGGCGTTCAAATGCTGAATTGATTCATCTCATTCACTTTCATAACTGGCTTTTTTAATTTCATTTAATTTTCTCAGAGTTACCTTCAATACTGCGATGTCATTCTGAATCCAACAATAGTCTCTTTCATCTTTAATATGCTGCCAAGCGTCACGGACCCATTCTCGAATATAATCTAATGTCCCACATATATGCCCATGATCTCTGAATTCCTTAGGTACATGAATTCTTGCTACACTTGACCGTTTACTGTAAATTGATTCTCGATCCACTACTCCAGCAATTATAGTGATTTTTTGCTTGAGTGAATAGAAAACACAATGAGCTGCGGTGAGAATGTGTGTTGCATCGATTATTGCACCACTACAATAGGATTTCATCACATGAGTCGAGTCAACTATTGCCACCATGTAAGAGAATTCACTCTGTTCTGCTAATGATACTGATTGACCGCGGTATATTGCATCACCAGCTTGAAAAAAATTATAATTGAAATCAACTTTATTACCACCCTCTAATAAAATTAGTCAACTTCCGCATTGATTCATACTTTTGTCACTTGAAAAGTTATAGATATTAGATGTGTATTCAAGAAATGAACCTTGAAATATAGAAATTATGAAGCTAAACTAGATCACTCATACATATATACCCTTCTGAGCTAGGAAGTATCCCTAAAACAACAGGATAATGGAACATTCGAGAATGCCCCTCACGGAGAGAAATTTAATGTAAAATTACCCCGCCAAAAGATGAATAGTGGGCCGATCTGTCATATGATTACACCGCGAAAAAAAATTACTTCTCTCAAGTGAATTTATTTGTTAAAAGTAGATTATCCCGATCGTGCTAAAAAAAACCACACGAATTATCACTATTACTAACTTGCCAGCAGTAAGCCTTATTTGCGACAAGTAATATTTTTTCTCAGTGTAGAAATTATCCGATGTTTGTTAAAAAAATTAGGAACGTTGAATGGTTCCACGCTTCTCAACAATTGTCTTCCTGGGATGGGTAACAACTCAATGAGAAATCCGTGAAAAGCTCTGTGCTTAGTTGAATCTTTACCTTACTATGGAACAATTTTTAACCGTTCTGATATTCTGGCCCACGTTTCTACTCCAGCAGGGCACTTTTTTCATCTATTTTTCAGTCCTAAATTCAACTGAATTTCTCTCCGTGCAGAAGATTCTGAATTTTTGTTCCTGATTTCTAGAACTTTCCTGACCCATAAGCAGGGCCGAGAACTTTGTGCTCCTACGATTAATTTGCCACCCGGTATATGGGTCAAGATAGGCACAATAGTTTCTTGATTAAATTTTACATAGTAATTGGACTGTTAGACCGGTCTCATGTAAGTCCCATACTCTAGCATGAATAAATAGATAAATGATGAATTCAGAAATCAGTAAATGATTAATAAATTGAGTTAATAAATAAATTAAATGGAAGTGAAGAGTTTCGATAGTTTCTGTTTTAGTTTGAGAGCATATTCTATTTCCTCATTCAAAAAAACTACATGGACTTCATTTCCAGAAGTATCCCGGAAACTCATAGTTTTAGACTAGTCATAATAATTTTCTTAACAGCGCTGATTGGAATCCTGTTGAGAGTCCTTCTGATAGTGCTAAATGGAATACTTCTCAGAATCCTGTTGAGATTCCTTCTGATAGTCCTGGAGGAAATCCTGCCAAGATTCCTTCCAACATTCATAGAGATGATCCTGTTAAGATTCCTGTTGATAGTGTTAGTGGAAATCTTGTTGAGATTCCTCCTGATAGTGCTGGAGGAGGGGATATTCTCAAAAATATTTCAAAGTGAAGTCCACGTTATTTTTTCTATTAATTGCAAATTTCAAATGTTCCCTCAAACTAAAACAGGTGCAACGAAACTATCGGAAGCCTCCACTCTCACTTAATTTATTTATTAGTTTATTTCTTTTTTTATTCATATTCATATGTCACTATCACACTTACATGACACGATTCTAACTGTCAATTGCTATGTGCATTCCAATCGACAAATTATTGTGCCCACCTTCACGCATATACCGGCTGACGAATGAATCGTAAGGGCACGAAGTTCTTGGCCTTGCCCATAAGGATTGCCCCCCATTTGATACCCATATCTCCGAACCCAGCTCCCACAATTTCAAAACTAAACCTTCTTCCTGGATAGAACATGAAGGGCTACCATAGTCCTGATGAGATTACAGAAGAGGATTGCGAAGTTATAGCGGCACACCCAAAGAAACCACATTTACTTTTACTATACATATTGATATTAATTACTCGGAAAAGTTGCAATCAGCATGATTTGCAAGAAAATCCGTAGACATAACATGACGAAAATCGAGTAAAGTATTTTTACTCCATTTTTTTTCCTTCACTGAAACTTTGAAATCTACTGCTCACAAGTAGTTATTCCACGAAACTTCGTAATCGTTGGACGTAACATTTTATGTTACTGATAAAATTGAAGTTTTCTAGCAAATAGTATGACGAGTTCTGATAAGACGCTAAAGCAAACCTAAATTTTTTTGGAAACTTATCTTGTGTTTGTTCTCTCCAAAACTACACTCAGTGTAATAACGTGATTTGTCAAATTCTGAATCATCCAGAACGGAGAAAATTTGAAATGATGGTAATATCCCGAAGTAATGATGATTAATTACTCAGCCACAGTATGAATAGAGGATATCAAATTTTTTATCTTAGTCATACAAAGATCACCGTTGAATGATAGTTTCTAGTATTAAACACAGAAAAAAATTATAAATCAAAAAAAAAATCCACTAATTGTTCCAAGAATATTTGCCTCTATTCTCAAATAATGACCATGCAGATAGTTTTATTTCTTTCATTATCGAACGGAAATTCTAACCTTTTTTTTATCATTTCGTGATATCACTTTAAAGCCGATTTCCAGTCATGTAGGCATTCGTTCATGAGAATTTCAGCTGAACTTAAATGGAGAGAAGGCCCAAATTTGCTTGAGTATTTAACTTTTTAACCTATTCAAGTTATAAGAATTGAAACTCATATTATAGCGTAAAGATAGAAATTAGATAATTAAATAAATCAATTAAATTAAAGAACTAAATCCATTGAATTAATTAAAATGCACAAGGTTCTGATACAATTTTTGGAGGCGCTCGGGATCGAACTCAGGTGAGTATCGGAGCTCACATTATTCCGTAATAAAACGTTCGTCACGACACTGAATCGATTCATCTTCTTTAATGTCATAATGAATATTTTCAATTTTATTTGATTCGCTCAGTGTTACCGTTAGTACTGCAATGTCATTCTTATAGAAAGAACAGTTCATTTCATTCTTAATGTGCTGCCATTCATCATGAGTCCCTACTTGATTTTCATAACATGTCTCAAATCTGTGTTTATTATCTGTAAGTTCCTCAGGTAGATGAATAGTTGCTACCCACGAGTACTCACTAGTGTCGAATAGTTGATACACTACTCCAGCAAGTATAGCTATTTTCTCCTTGAGTGTACAGAAATTCAATGAGCTGCTGTGAGAATGTGGATTCAATCAATTATTACACCAGCACATGAACTAAGTCGATTTTCATAATGCAAGGTATATACTAGCACCATGTAAGGAAATTCGCCTCGTTCTGCCGATGTTATTGAGGGACCAAGTTTAGAGTATATTGCATGGCCAGCTTGAACATAGAAGATTATTGCTTCAATTTCCCCTCCTTTGATCACGGAAATGATAATTGGAATCAATTTTATATCCTTGCCCTAGTGAAATTAGTAAGTTTTCACATTGATTTTCATTTCCTTACTTGAAATGTGACAGATAAAAGATATTGAATTTAAAAAAATAGACTCATTTTCAATTCACTGGGATTGTCCTGGCTTTGCTCGGACAAAACTGACCAGCTTCTATCAGATGTGAATTACAAAATTGAACCTGCAAATACAGGAATTATAAAATTGAACTAAATCATTTTGTAACGGTACGAATGAATATCAATTCATTATTCAATACTCTTCAAGGCCACATCAGGGCAGAAAAGAATCATCACAAGTATTAACGACAAAAAATTTTTTTAGATCGAAAAAAATTTCGGATTAATTATTACGATAATATTTGCTTTTATTCTCAACCAATTTCAATGCAGATAGTTTCATCTTCCTCTCTCATACGAAAATTCTCAACTCTCCAAAACTCTACGTATAAAATTTATATGAGTAAATACTTTGGAAAATAAAGTTGGAATATAAGGATTGCCTCTACCAGATGAATCGACACCGTATATAGTATTGTTAAATACCAGAGGCGCCCCACTGTCTCCCTGCAACAATACATAGGTCAATGAGAGTACGTTCGAAAAGCATTTTCAATTTGAACTGTGAATATTTATCCCTACCATGAGAGGACATGTTTCCACCATCGGGTCTCTCGCCCAAAATTCACTGGAGGAAATCATTTTCTTGTTCGGGGCTTCTACGATCATCAAGTATGTCCAATGCAAATGCTGAGAAGGTGGTTTGTCTTGTTCAGTCTGACCCCAACCAGAAAATGTACAGAGTTGACAATGTGGTAACCAAGCGGAATCCGGTAATTTGACAGCCTTAATATAATCTCCAAATGGTAAAGCATTGGTCAGCTGTAATCGTCAAAATTTTCAGAAGATTTCATAAAAAGGCTTCAATTATTGTATGTATATATGTAATTAAAATGAGCGTACACTGGGCCTCTTGGGCCATTGTACACGGGCTCTTTTAAAGAGCCAGAATTCGGGTACGGATAAGAGGTCCTCCCACTAGGTAGCCCTATCATCGCATTGCCGGCTTTTGTGTGACTTAGGAGGAAGTGACCCCAGTGGTTCTGTCCGGGTTTCACGTCGCAGAAAGCACCGTACAATCTTCATCAACGGGTTCATGGAGCAGAGCTCCAGTGATGTCGAAAGACGGGCCTGCACAACCTACGCAGAGTCAGCGCCGATTACGATAAAAACCCCCTTCCCTGTGCTTCGGAGTAAAGGTCGTAGGCTGCTCCTAACAAGTTCCTCGGGCCTGGCACGCCTAAGAAATGTCCGGCCCTCCGACTCATTCTTTTTAGCAGCGAGTCTAAACCCTATTACAGGATACTGAGCATGTGCCCGTGATACGTAGCTCCACGCTCGTATGACCCTGCACGGAACCCGTGGTCAGAGAACCAGAGCAGAACCTCTGCGCGCTTCAGCAGAGGAGCCTGGGAGAGCCCCCAAAGTCCCTCCGAAGCACTTCTTTTGTGTATCTCTTACGGGATTACACGTCGGTCTTCGGAATAGTTGGTCCACCCTTGCAGAACCTGGTACGAGGGTGAGGCGGAATTCGATGAGGTTTCACCCGGTTCCTCAAAGGCATCGTAAAGAAACCTCAACCCTAAGTGCCACGCAGCTCTCAGCACGATAGCTTACACCTTGGCTCAGGGGGGCTGGTCCACGGCAGCGCCGTCGTGCTCTTCCCCAGCTTTTACCCCGGCTCGGAGCATGTATTGCAACTGCAAGCCATTTCGCTGCGACCCCCTTCCGAGGAACGCGTAGTTATTTAGAACCACGCTATCGCTCTTCTGGGAGCTCATTACAGATTGGCCTCCCTCCTATCCGCCAACTGGAGGACGCTCTCATGTCGGCACTCAACCATCCCGGGGTTGAGCGCAGACCTTGAGTCCCGCTAAGGCCCTCTTGGTCCGTCCTCGGCCCAGGTACGAGCTTCAATGATTGACGGAATACTTGATTGATAAAACCTTTCTCACAATGCTGAATTGATTAATCCCATTAAATTCCGGGACTGGTTTTTTAAAATTTCAGTTACTTTTCCTCATATTTACCTTCAGTACCGCGATGTCATTTTTCACCAAACAATAGTCCCTCTCATTCTTAATGTTTTCCCAAGTGGTACGGACCCATCCTTCAACATAATGCCATGTCCTGCATCTATGTCCATAGTCTCTGAATTCTTTAGGTACATAAATTCTTGCTACACCCGACCGTTTACTGTAGATTGATTCTTCGTCCACTAATCCAGCAAATATAGTAATTTTTTCTCTGATGGAATGAAACACACAATGAGCTGCTGTGAGAATATGTGTTGTATCAATTATTGCACCATTACAAGAGAATTTTTTTCCATGAGCTGTCTCAACTATTTTCACCATATAAGGAAATTCGCCTCGTACTGCCGATAATACTAATTGACTAGGGTATATAGCATCACCAGCTTGAAAAAAGGAATTATTGTTTCAATTTTTTCTCTGTCTATGATGAAGCTAATCACTAAATTCAACTTTATATCCTCGTCAGTAAAATTGTTCTTTCGCATTGATTCATGTTTTGGTCACTGGGAACTTAACAAATAAAAGATCTTGAATGAAATAGTATGTTTCGATACAAGTGTGTTAGGACTTTCACGTTATAATATATTGAAAAATGTAAGATTAATACAAAAAGTGGAATCATTGTCCTCATTTGCCATTTCTTGTTATTCTATAATATAATACGATATTATTCATTAGATTATAATATCTACATTTCCTTCAACATAATTGTTTGACTTGATCAGAATGTGACTAATTTTAAAATGGATAAATGTTTCATAATACAAGGTATTATGACATATCCAGTCATTATTGGTCAGAAAAAAATGATATTTTTTGTAGTAATAAGTACGTCAAAAAATGGAACATTATGACAAAACTTGACATTTTTATTTTTGATTGTCATATTTCATCATTTTTAGTTAAATTATGACATTTTTCATCAAAATATGTCATGCATAATTTCACTAGAGGCCCGAGGAAACCACGTTTACTTTTATCATACATATTGATATTTATTACCCTGAAGCATTCCAATCAGTATTAATTGCGGGAAAATCCACGGAGATAACATAATGAAAATTGTGTGAATTATTTTCAGTCAATTTTCTTTTCTCTACCAAAACTTTAGAATTGACTGCTCACAAGTAGTTCGTCCACAAAACTGCGTCATTAATGAACATAACCTTCCGTTTTACTGGAAACATAAAAGTTTACTAACCAATAACATTAGCTATCTGATAAGAAGCTGAAGCAAACCTAAATTTTAACAGGAGCTTATCTTCTGTTTATTCTTTGCTGAACTCCATTCAGTATAATGGAATTATTATTCAAGCTGTGAATAATATAAAGCAAAAAAATTTGAAATTATAGTATTATTAATACGAAAAATAGTTAAGCATATTCGATAATATATCCCCTGTAATGATATTCGTTTCAATCATGCTCATGACGACAGAACAATGATAGTTAATTATTTACCTCGAATACGAGTAAAAAAGATTGAATTTCTTATCTTGGTCATACAATGATCACCGTGGAATGCTAGTGCAAATGAATCTACACTACACGGAAAGAAATTATCAGTAAGAAATACCGAAAGGTCTTGCTAAAATCTCCTGTTTGTTCTCTCTAAAATTTCATTCAGTATAATGAAATTATCATAGAATTAAAAAACCCCAATTACTTGCTACTATAACATGCGCGTTTATTCTTGAACAATTACAATGAAAATAATTTAAATTCTATGTGAACTAAGCTCAATTTTCTAAAGCTTTCAATATGAAATTTATTTGAGCAAATACTTTGGCAAATGCTGCTGGACGAGCTGGATCGCCTGAGCCATGTGAATCCACACCATATACAGTATTGTCAAATACCAGAGGTGCTCCACTGTCTCCCTGCAGCAGTGCATATGCCAATAAGAATTTGTTGAAAAATTATTTGCAATTCGGATTACGGATATTCACCCCTACCTTAAGACTGCATGTTTCGAACATCGGGTCTATCACCCAAAATTCACTGGATGAATTCCTTTTATGGATTGGAGTTCCTGTGATCATCATGTACGTCCAATACAAATACTGAGAAGGTGGTCCGTTTTGTTCAGTCTGACCCCAACCAGCAAATTTAAAAAGTTGACAATGTGGTAAAATATCGGAATCTGGTAAATTGACTGCCTTAATATTCTCATTAAATGGTAGAGCTTCGGACAACTGTAACCATCGAAACTTTTCTAAAATTGCATAGGTAGGCTTTCATTTTTAACAGAATATTCAATTACTGAAATCTTCATCACAATGTTTAATTGATCCATCTAATACAATTTCATAACTGGTTTTTTTATTTTACTTAATTTGTTCAGAGTTACCGTTAGTACTGCAATGTCATGTTGAACCAAACAATAACTTCTTTCATCGATGATATATTGCCAAGCGTCACGAAACCATCCCTGAATTCGATTCCATGTTCCACATCTATATCCCTGAACTTCAAATTCCATGGGTATATGAATTCTTACTACACCCGATCGTGTACTGTTCATCGATTCTCGATACACTACTCCAGCAATTACAATTATTTTCTCCTTGAGTGACCGGAATACACAATGAGCTGCTGTGAGAATATGTGTTGCATCAATTATTGCACCACTACAATAGTATTTTTCGTTATAAGTCGTATCAGCTATCGCCACCATATAAGGAAATTCACTACGTTGTGACGATGACAGTGATTGACCACGATATATTGCAGCACCAGCTTAAAAAAATATTTATTGCTTCAATTTTCTCATATGATTATCAAAAAATTCGCATTGATTTGAATTTACTGTCACTTGAAATGTCACAGATAAATAATATTGAATAAAATAGTATATTTCGATATAAGTGCGTCAAGTTTTTCCCGGAGTGAAACCCCCCCCCCCCTGACTCATGTCCATATTTCTCTCAGGGACTGCCAGGAGAAGCCTGACAGTTCCCCCTTTTCGCTTGTTTCGTTCCGTTCTCGGGCGGGAATTTGGACCATAAAAAGTTCAGGGAGAAGCCCGCCTAGGTACTCACGATTTGGTAGTTCCGAAAAAAAAAAAACCTGGCGCCCAATTTTTGAATTTCAATTAGAGGAATTTTTATGGAGAGGTGGTGGGAGGGACGATGTAGTGTCGTTTCATCAGTATCGCATGAAATGTTACGCTACAAACTTTTCGGAACATTCCGAACCCATAGAAGAACCATAGAAGTTCATTGGTGCAATGCCGTCTTTTGACACCCATATCTCCGAAACCAACTTCCACAGTTCCAAACCACAATTTTCTTCATGGATGGGAGATGAAAGACTAGCATATCATATTACCCCCATGGGGCTGCAGAGGTGGGTTGCGGAGATATAGCGGCACGCCCGAAGAAACCACACTTATTGTTATGATACATATTGATATCAATTACTCTGAAAAATTCCAATCAGCATTAATTGCAAGGAAATCCATAGAGATAACATGACAGAAATCGTATAAATGATTTCCACTCTATTTTTTTTCACTAAAATTTCAGAATTCACTGCTCTTAAGTATTTTATTCCACCAAACTGTGCAATCGTTGAATTTAAAATTTTGTTTTACTGGTTAAATCAGAGTTTTAAGCGGATAATATGATGGATTCTGATAAGAAGCTAAAACAAACGTAAAATTCGTCGAAAACTTATCTCCTGTTTGTTCTCTCTGGAATTTGTTCAGTGTAGTGAAATTATTTGTGAAATTGTCAATAATATAAGATCATTAGCCGAGAGTCCGAATAAAGAAGACTCAATTCTTATCTCGATTATGCAATGATTACACTCAAATAATAATTCAAACAATAAACTACTTTTTGACTAAAATGATGAATATGAGTAACGGATGTTAAAGAATTAACGTAGGGTCAAATGAAAATTTTTTTCTTTGTATTTTTATTCTAATATAAATTGATAAACGATGCTGAACTGATTAAGCCATTTTCCGAAAAAATTAGAAAAAAACGACGGTTAGAAAAAATTTAAATAAATGCCATAGTGGAAAAGCAAAACTCGTTATTAGTACTGAAAACAGAAAAAAATGATAGATCAAATGAAGAATTCTCAATTAATTGTTATAATAACATTTGTCTTCATTCTCAATAGATAGAAGAAAAAAAACACAGAAGAGAAACTATTTTCATAGAGTATTCGATTCCTTGCACGTGTGTGTGATCAATTTTTCATTTACGGTTTCTAATCAATCAATCATATGATTGGGATGATCAATGTCACAATCGATGCATCTTGATATAGATCGGTGCTGATTAGACATCTATCAAAAGCGGTCCGATAATTTCTTAGTTTCTTAACAAAACATCATGAAAATTTGCAACCAAACATCGAGGAGCAAAATAGTTGTGATCACAGATGTAATTTAAATTAATAACAAGTTGTATTAATTATTGAACTTCATGACTTTGTGAAATTACTTGTAACCCATCAATCTGATTTGAATCAGTAACTATTTATGTCAACGAATAAAGCATGAAATGTAAGTGATAATTCAACAGTGAGTTACTTTATTTTAGACTTCCCGCACTTTTAGCAAAGCACTTCAGTGCCCCTACGTGCTACACAACCCAAATAAAAAGGGATGGGTGCAGCTGACCAGAGGAAACTGACTACTCTACAACTGGCCACACATTTTCGGTGTTTCTGCAACTAGCCACAAAACGCCTGTGCTCCAACAACCGGACGCCGAAAAGTCGCCACAGTTTTGTTACCCTCCAAGATTCCGATTGAAAGTACAATTCATTTCAAGGAGATGGCGTTTACTCACCTTTAATATCGAAAAATGAGCAAAAAGACTGTTCTCGATCCTGAATTGTAGCGAGTCTGAAACATTTGGGAACAGTTTGAGGGGCGTTGAGGGGAAACGTTAGTTGAATCGACATGACCAAGCTCACTAACCATTGGACGTTTTATGGCAAATGATCCCGAATTATAATTTCCACTTCCTCCAGGCAAGTTCGGACTCTATAGAAGGCATATTAAGTGATTTGAAGGTAGAAAGACAAAACCATTGAGGAGGAATGCTCAATGTCCGATATAATGAGGTCCTATCTGTGGAAAACGTCACCTACAGTGATCGCAGGCTCACTCACCATTGGACATTTTATGGGAAATCATCCCGGATGATAATTTCCACTTGCTGCATGCAAGTTCGGACTCCATAGAAGGCATTCTTAGGGATTTGAAAAGAGAAAGACAAACCCAGAGTGAAGGAATGCTCCATATCCGGTATAATAAGGTCCTAGGGCTGGAAAATGTCAGCTACAGTGGTCCAGGCTGATGACCCATTGGCCATTTTATGGGAAATCATCCCGAATCATAATTTCCACTTGCTCCATGCAAGTTCGGACTCCATAGAAGGCATTCTGAGGGATTTGGAGGAAAAAATACGGATCCACGGTGCAGGAATGCTCCATATCTGGTATAATAATGTCTTAGGGCTAAAAACGTTAGCTACAGTAGTCGGGGCTGACTACTGATTGGCCATTTTATGGGATATCACCCCGGATCATAATTTCCACTACTTGCAGGCAAATTCAGACTCCATAGATGGCATTCTGAGGGATTTGGAGGAAGAAAAACATTTCACATTGAATTTCATATAGAAATGGATTGGGAAGTGCAAAACAAATGGGGCACCCCCAGTTTTCCCGGTGATTAATTCAATATTCAAGTACAGGAAGCAGTCTGAGTAGTCACTTTCGAATTTTAGAGCCAAAAACCTATGATTCACCTTCCTTGGACCCTATTCCACAGATCCCCTCGAGAAAATAGGCATTTCACATTGATTTTGATATAGACATGGCTTGGGAATTGCAAAACAAATAGGGCACCCGCAGTTTCCCCGGTAATGAATTCAATATTCAATTACAGGGAGCAGTCTGAGTTGTCACTTCCGATTTTTAGAGCCAAAGTCCTATGATTCACCTTCCTTGGACCCTATTCTACAGATCCCCTCGAAAAAATAGACATTTCACATCGATTTTGATATAGACATGGCTTGGGAAGTGCAAAACAAAAGGGTTACCCCCAGTTTCCCCGGTAATTAATTCAATATTCAAGTACAGGGAGCAGTCTGAGTTGTCACTTTCGATTTTTAGAGCCAAAGTCCTATGATTCACCTTCCTTGGACCCTATTCTACAGATCCCCTCGAGAAAATAGATATTTCACATTGATTTTGATATAGAAATGGCTTGGGGAGTGCAAAACAAAAGGGTTACCCCCAGTTTCCCCGGTAATTAATTCAATATTCAAGTACAGGGAGCAGTCTGAGTTGTCACTTTCGATTTTTAGAGCCAAAGTCCTATGATTCACCTTCCTTGGACCCTATTCTACAGATCCCCTCGAGAAAATAGATATTTCACATTGATTTTGATATAGAAATGGCTTGGGAAGTGCAAAACAAAAGGGTTACCCCCAGTTTCCCCGGTAATTAATTCAATATTCAAGTACAGGGAGCAGTCTGAGTTGTCGCTTCGATTTTTGGAGCCGAAGTCCTATGATTCACCTTCCTTGGACTCTATTCTACAGATCCCCTCGAGGAAATAGATATTTCACATTGATTTTGATATAGAAATGGCTTGGGAAGTGCAAAACAAAAGGGGCACCCCCAGTTTCCCAGTAATTAATTCAATATTCAAGTACAGGGAGCAGTCTGAGTTGTCACTTCGATTTTTAGAGCCAAAGTCCTATGATTCACCTTCCTCGGACCCTATTCTACAGATCCCCTCGAGAAAAGAGACCCTTCACATTGATTTTGATATAGACATGGCTTGGGAAGTGCAAAAGAAATGGGGCACCCACAGTTTCCCCGGTAATTAATTCAATATTCAAGTACGGGGAGCAGTCTGAGTTGTCACTAACCATTGGACATTTCATGGAAAATCATCCCGGATCATAATTTCCACTTCCTGCAGGCAAGTTCAGACTCCGTAAAAGGCATTCTGAGGGATTTGGAGAACTAAAGACGAATCCAGAGTGCAGGAATGCTCCATATCCGGTATAATAAGATCCTAGGGCTGGAAAACGTCAGCTGCAGTGGTCCAGACTGACTACTGATTGGCCACTTTATGGAAAATTTCCCCGGAACATAATTTCCACTTGCTCCAGGCAAGTTCGGATTTCATAGAAGGCATTCTGAGGGATTTGGAGGAAGAAAGACAAGTCCAGAGTGCAGGAATGCTTTCTATGGAGTCCGAACTTGCCTGGAGGAAGTGAAAATTATGATTCGGGATGATTTCCCATAAAACGTCCAATAGTTAGTGAGCTTTTTGCTCATTTTCGATATTAAAAGTGAGTAAACGCCACATCCCTGAAATGAATGGTACTTTCAATTGGAATCTTGGAGGGTAACAAAACTGTGCTGACTTTTCGGCGTCCGGTTGTTGGAGCACAGGCGTTTTGTGGCTAGTTGCAGGAACACCCAAAACGTGTGGCCAGTTGTTGAGTGGTCAGTTTTTTCTGGTTAGCTGCACCCATCCCAAATAAAAATATCATTGAGGATAAAAGTACGGCCTCATGCCGGCGTTTTTGAAGCTAGCGGCAGCGTCAAATCGGATCACGTGACAGCATTTCAAATTTCCCGCTGCTCGAGAAAATGTAGCGACAAGTAACGAGAAAGCTCAACAATCTGAATGTTATTGCTGGAAAAGGAGCGTCAATATTGTCGTCATAAAGTATTAAAAACTATGAGTTCAGATGAGGTAAACATTGAAAAATGTTGTATTAAATAATAAAAATATCGATTCAGACAATAATTGCTATTTTCATCATCTACTGACGCTCAACTCCTGTAAATAGCCATGTTGACGTTGTTGTTTGACGCTGCGACTTATCGGCTCAGGGACGGTCATCACAAAAAGCATTGCTCGGTTCGTATAAAACCTACGAAACTTAAAGTCCCGGAGTTTGAAATTGGCCGGAAAATTATTCTCATGGAACAAGCAGAACGTGAAATTCAAAATTGTTCGGAATGTAAAAGTCTTGGTATTATTTTGTCGTGGTGATTTTACAATTCGGGATATCTACAAAGTCCGGAAACTGAATATTTCGGAGTGATCGATTGCCGGAAATCTCATCTGGCGGAAAACTGAATGTTCGGAAACGTCACGGACCAGAATTCGATGCCAATAACGCCAGATTTCTACATTGCCGACAGCAGGTTATAGTCCAGCAGGTGAAGGAATCGACAATCTAGCTTATCATATATCATAGACGGTTTCTTTATCAACGTTAGCTGAAATAGTTAGATAATCAAGAGAGGGCAGCACCTTCATTATATTATAACATTCTGACTGATTTAATGAGAATTATTAATATAGATTATTAATATAGAACCAGAGTTACATCGCGCGCAGCGCGTGCGATATTTGGGGAACCCCGGGGATCAAAGTAGGAAACGATTTAGAAAATCGATTTTTGTCGAATTTCCGAAATTTAATTCCCTTTCAAAGTCATTTTTCATCCATTTCTCTCGGAGATACGAGGTTTTCCTCGAAATTTCGCAAAAGTTGCATAAAAGCACGTCATTTGAGGAACCCAGGGGACCGAAAATAGGGAACCATTAAGAAAATCGATTTTTGTCGAATTTTCGAAATTTAATTCTCTTTCAAAGTCATTTTTCACCCATTTCTCTAGGAGATACGAGGTTTTCCTCGAAATTTCGGAAAATTGCATAAAAGCACGACATTTGGGGAACCCAGGGGACCGAAAATAGGAAACCATTTAGAAAATCGATTTTTGTCGAATTTTCGAAATTTAATTTCCTTTCAAAGTAATTTTTCACACATTTCTCTTGGAAATACGACGTTTTCCTTCAAATTTGGCAAAAGTTGCATAAAAACACGACATTTGGGAAACCCAGGGGACCGAAAATAGGAAATGATTTAGAAAATCGATTTTTTTCGAATTTTCGAAATTTAATTTCTCTTCAAAGTCATTTTTCACCCATTTCTCTCGGAGATACGAGGTTTTCCTCAAAATTCGGCAAAAGTTGCATAAAAGCACGACATTTGGGGAACCTAGGGGACCGAAAATAAGAAACGATTTAAGAAATCGATTTTCGTCGAATTTTCGAAATTTAATTTCCTCTCAAAGTCATTTTTCACCCATTTCTCTCGGAGATACGAGGTTTTCCTCGAAATTTCGCAAAAATTGCATGGAAGCACGACATTCGGGGAACCCAGGGGACCGAAAATAGGAAATGATTTAGAAAATCGATTTTTGTCGAATTTTCGAAATTTAATTCTCTTTCAGAGTCATTTTTCACCCATTTCTCTTGGAGATACGAGGTTTTCCTCGAAATTCGGCAAAAGCTGCATAAAAGCACGTCATTTGGGGAACCCAGGGGACGGAAAATAGGAAACGATTCAGAAAATCGATTTTTGTCGAATTTTCGAAATTTAATTTCCTTTCAAAGTTATTTTTCACCCATTTCTCTTGGAAATACGACGTTTTCCTTCAAATTTGGCAAAAGTTGCATAAAAACACGACATTTGGGAAACCCAGGGGACCGAAAATAGGAAACGATTGAGAAAATCGATTTTTGTCGAATTTTAATTCTCTTTCAGAGTCATTTTTCACCCATTTCTCTTGGAGATACGAGGTTTTCCTCGAAATTCGGCAAAAGTTGCATAAAAGCACGTCATTTGGGGAACCCAAGGGACGGAAAATAGGAAACGATTTAGAAAATCGATTTTTTTCGAATTTTCGAAATTTAATTTCCTTTCAAAGTCATTTTTCACCCATTTCTCTTGGAGATACGAGGTTTTCCTCGAAATTCGGCACAAGTTGCAGAAAAGCACGTCATTTGGGGAACCCAGGGGACCGAAAATAGGAAACGATTGAGAAAATCGATTTTTGTCGAATTTTCGAAATTTAATTCTCTTTTAAAGTCATTTTTCACCCATTTCTCTTGGAGATACGACGTTTTCCTTGAAATTTGGCAAAAGTTGCATAAAAGCACGACATTCGGGGAACCCAGGGGACCGAAAATAGGAAACGATTTAGAAAATCGATTTTTTTCGAATTTTCGAAATTTAATTCTCTTTCAGAGTCATTTTTCACCCATTTCTCTTGGAGATACGAGGTTTTCCTCGAAATTTCGCAAAAGTTGCATAAAAGCACGACATTCGGGGAACCCAGGGGACCGAAAATAGGAAACGATTTAGAAAATCGATTTTTTTCGAATTTTCGAAATTTAATTTTCTTTTAAAGTCATTTTTCACCCATTTCTCTTGGAGATACGAGGTTTTCCTCGAAATTTCGCAAAAGCTGCATAAAAGCACGACATTCGGGGAACCCAGGGGACCGAAAATAGGAAACGATTCAGAAAATCGATTTTTTTGAATTTTCGAAATTCAATTCCCTTTCAAAGTCATTTTTCACCCATTTCTCTTGGAGATACGAGATTTTCCTTGAAATTTGGCAAAAGTTGCTCAAAAGCGTGATGATGAAGGAACTGGAGGGCCAATTGCTATAAAGATTCAGAACATCGAACATCCACAGTTATGTTATATATTAACAATCTATATTAATAACTCTCATTGAATCAGTCAGAATGTTATAATATAATGAAGGTGCTGCCCTCTCTTGATTACCGTACTAACTATTTCAGCCAACGTCGATAAAGAAACCGTCTATGATATATGGTAAGCTAGATTGTCGATTCCTTTACCTGCTGGACTATAACCTTCTGTCGACAATGTAGAAATCTGGCGTTGTTGGCATCTAATCCCGGTCCGTGACGTTTCCGAACATTCAGTTTTCCGCCAAATGAGATTTCTGGCAATCGATCACTCCGAAATATTCAGTTTCCGTACTTTGTAAATATCCCGAATTGTAAAATCACCACGACAGAATAATACCAAGACTTTGACTTTCCGAACAATTTTGAATTTCACATTCTGCTTGTTTCATGAGAATCATTTTCCGGCGAATTTCAATCTCCGGGACTTTAAGTTTCGTAGGTTTTCTACGAACCGAGCAATGCTTTTTGTGATGACTGTCCCCGAGCCGACTTATCGCTAAGCTTTTTTAAGCAGCGGGAAATTCAAAATTGTGTCACGTGACCCGATTTGACGCTGACGCTAGCGTCAAAAACGCCTGCATGAGGCCGTGCCTTAATCCAAAACATAGAGTTCTCACTTTATCGACATGGCACTGATCACCAACGTTACCGACTGCGCACGTCCCCATCAATAGAAACTCCCCCTAACGCCCCTCAACTCTCGCACCTCACTTCACAGTCCTCTCAAAACCCCAACATTTACCACATCTATCAAGAATCCTATACTCTCAGCCTCAAGTTTTCTATTCCAAATGAATGTGTCCACCCATCGGGTGAAATTCTTGAAATGGCCATTGTAAAATCATTGAAACGCTGTTGTGTATCAAATGTGCAAAATGTAGTCGTTTATAATGCCCATTAATTTTGCGTTCTATTAAAAAAAAACACAAAAAAAAAGGCAATAAAAATAATACTAAATAAATATAGTACAGAATATTTACAATAAATATCAAACCCAAGTATAATTAAACAAAATAATAAAGATAAACGAAAACATTACATACGTTATTTTAATTTCAACTCTTTTTTTTTTTTTTTTTTTTTTTTGTTTTGTGGTAATTTGGTGATATTTAATAATTCATTGCGCAATTTGTTTCGTACAAGTGACGCTTACTCGTGAACGTTATTTATTCCATGACTCCTTCACCCGATAATACGTAAGTTGTGCTCATTAAATATTGAAAAAAATATTTTTTTAAATTATAATAATAATAATAATAATTGTTAATTTAACATGTATTATTTATATTTATATTTATCAACTCATTTTTGTCGTTTTAATGAGCGAAAAAATTTGAGATAATATTTTACCTTTTTTTCAGTTGAGTTATTTCTTCATGAATACTAAAATCCCCTTTTTTTAGGAGCTAAAATGGAGTAATTAGGAGTGATTTATTGGCATTGTTAATTATAGGTTAGTGGAAAATGACAGTATTAGAAGCAGAAGAAGACTCGGATGAGCGATCCGTTCCACCAAGGAAGAAATTTTGCTTGTCACTATCAAGAAGGGATCATAATATTAATAAGAATATATCCCAGCCCCCTCACTCGTCTACACGAGGGGGCTTCTACGAAGATCAAGATCTTCCTTACAGTGAGTTTTTTTTTGTTTTTATATTTATTTAAAAAAATTTGTGCTAATTAAATTTACGACTAAGGCTGGAGGTACAAAAGTGCTTTTAATAAATGCATTGAATTGTGTATAGGGGAGAGTGGGGCAAAATAGACACTGTAATGAAACGATTAGAGATGGATCTTTTTTGATGATTCTATTGAAAAGCTGAGGAAATTTTAGCCGGAAAAAGAGTGTCAAACGTATTTTTTTCGATTTTTTTTGAAAATTCGATATTTTTCGGCATTCTTGAGGGGTAAAGGCTCTCCTTTTTTGAAAATTTTCAGTTTTTTGCAAATATCTCTGGTTCTATTGGTCGTAGCAATTCGGAACTGGTCTCAAATGAAAGGTGAGCTCATTTCCCATCGATTTATGGGGTTTTGAATTCAAAAATATCCATTTTTGGGATAGTTATAGGCCAAAAACTGTTTCATCAAACTGTTTCACTAAAATGCATATAAATACCTTAAAATACGATATTTTTAATTTGAAAACCCTATGAATCGATGGCAAATGATCTCACCTTTCCCCTCACATCAGAATTTTTACGCTACGACAAATAGAACCGAAGATATTCTCAAAAAAATGGAAATTTTCAAACCCTCTAAAAAACTTGAAAGAGTCAAAATCGCAAAAAATTCAACAAAATCAATTCCAGCACTTGTTTCCCGCCTAAAATTTCCTCAGCTTTCCAATGAAATCATCAACAACAATCTACCGCCAATATTTCTATTAATTTCAAGAGTTTTCCATAATATTTGCTTCAAAATTTAGATGTGTCCATTTTACCCCTGATGTCCATTTTGCCCCACCTTCCCCTATAATGTTAGTGTCTTTGAGTGTCATTTAAGTGTATGTAAAGTGTAAATCATTTAACATATACTCAAAGGGCATGTTAAATACATGCAAAAGGCACTTCTGTACCTCCAGCCTTATCGCTAAATTTATGGAATTTTTGTCTGGATTTTTTTTGGATTATTGGAGATATGAATGTGAGGGATTTTGATATTGATGATAATAAGCAAAAATGTCTTAATCAACATTTTTTTCGAAATTTTGTATATGGCATATTTACGTTCAGAAAAGCTTGTTTACGAGAAATACACTGTCAAGGAATTTTTTTTCAAAAATGTTGGTTGAGACGTTATTGCTTATTAAAGTACATATTGTCTTGGATACATCCACCTTATATGGTATATATACCTTATTATCATTTAATTGTTGGAAGTGACCTTTTAGGTCTCAGCAGAGACCTAAAAGGTAATGGATTTTGGTTAATTATCATGATACTGAAAATAGCAGATTTCTGACAATTTTAAGTCTTCTACTTTCGTAAAAAATAAATTATTTCGAAGAGAAAGAAAGAAAAAATATGCACATGTACAACATTTGATAAACTATAAGTGCAAATTTTTTTAATATTTTTTATTATAATAATTTTTACATGTATAAAAAAATGCAAAATTTTTTTACATGTCTGCTATCTTTAGTATCACGAATTATCTCATAATTTCTGCAAGGACGTTTATAGTTCTGTTTTTTCGTTGCAAAGAAGGGAATCATGCATATTCATCTATCTTGCTGAAATTCTGAGATATTTGATAAAAATTGAAACTTAAATTTATAAAATTCGGTTAAAGAGACTGATTCTATTTCTTCCCTAGAAATTCGTTGATTATCTTTGAATCTAAGGAAGATATCACAATTTTTGTAATGACCTTTTCTTAGTGCATTTTTTTCTCTACGAAAAAGGTAATAACAAAAATTTGTCCATCTCTTTCTAGTTTTGGAGATATTTCACAAAAACTGAACGTTACTCAATTAATTTTGTGATAAAGGGAAATGATTTTTCATGAATTTTTAAATTGCTCCAAAAATTAAATGAAATTGTAAATTTTTTGTAGAGACTTTATTGGAAATAAGAATCAGGGCTACAAAAAAGAATTCTATGACAATTTCTTCATTTCCCTTAGATTCCGAGATATTCAACAAAAACTCAAGGACTAATGGTTGATATTAAATTCCCATTTTTTAGGTGCACGCAAAATGTTGAATGGATATCGGAGTCAACTTAGTAATCATCAAGAGGCTACGTATGATATTATTGGAGGTTGTTCCGATGGTTTGAGAATAGCTACACTTTGTAATCTTGGTAATACATGCTTTTTGAACAGTGTTATATATACACTGCGCTTTGCACCATCATTTTTGCACAATTTACATCATCTGGCAACTGATCTCTCAAATCTCAATGACAAACAGTTGCAAATGAAGGTAAAAATACTCTTCACATCTTCAAGAATTACTTTTTTATTTGGAAATATAAATTTTGTCAATTTTCATTTGTTATTTCACGTTTTAATATTTTTTTTTCAGGCAAAATCATCGTCACTTGGACGCACTGGTGTTTCTTTAACATCAAGCGGTAATCGTAGTTGGAGCAGCAAAGATTTATCAGCATTATCTGGAATGGGTGAATTGAATAAACCAAGGATACAAGTTGCTACTGAAAAATTGCATGAATTATTTCAAGCACTGAGAGTCTCAGAGTCGAGGGAAAACAGTGAGCCTTATCAGCCCGATGCATTTTTGCAAGCTCTCAGGTAAATTTAACAATGTGATAAGATTTTCTAAACGTTTTAATTGAAATTTTAAGTGGATAAATCTACAAGTTTTGATTGAATAATGCCAACTTGAGATTGGTTTTCTTTTAGAGATATCAGAATCTATGGGAATAGAAATTTTTCGTAATAACCTTTTTTTGCAGTTCTCTCAACAAAAAAAGAGACTTGATAATTTCTTCATTTTGTCTAGATTCCGAAATAGGGTAATACGACCAGTGAATGACCGATGTTTCTATTGATGAAAAATAGTAATTAACTTTGAAACTTAGTTTGATTAATATAATGATATTGAGCAATCCTTTTTCTTCCAATCTTCATCGTGCTATCTCCTCAATTTCATTACGGTTTTTTTGTAAATTAAGAAAAAATAGCGCAGAGTACCAAGACCCAGTGAATGACCGCTCTTGCCCATTGAATGACTGGAAATGGTCCAGTAAATGACCGATGTATTAACTTGTTCCTTAAACTATGCAAATTAATTTCTACAATTGCTTTTTCATCTGAATCGAAAATTATCCATTCTACTACGTGAAGAAAAACTATATTTTATTCTTCAGTTAAAAATGCATTATTTTTCTCCAACGCATTCTTGCCATCACAGTATTCAAGTATTAAGATATACATCTTAATTTTCTGAAACTGATTATTTTTAGATTTATAAAAATATGCTTGAACTCTATTAACATATCATCAATTATAACAATTCGGAATTATATTGTGCTTACTTAATTATTAAATTATACCGACAGATTCGTAGAAAATTTAAACAAATAACAAACTTTAATATATAATATTATTTTTATTATCTTTGACTTTTACATTGTTATTACCAGTTCGTTATTTAGCTAAAGCATGTCATTCCCAAAAAAAACTGTTATATTCGAGGAAAACTGTTGTTTGATTATGAAAATTCATGAAATAGTCGCCTTTTCTTCATGAAAATCGTGAATTATCGTGAAATCTAAGCGAAATAGAAATTTTTTTTGTTAAATTCATTTTTGTAGTCCTGATTGTTCCCCACGAAAAAGGTCATTACGAGAATTTCTCTTATTTTCTGAGAAAAACTTGATTTATTAATGGACCAATAATTCTTCTTTTCTTCCAGGGATGTTAATCCAATATTCGAGGGAAATCAACAACAGGATGCCCACGAATTACTCGTCTGTTTACTCGACAATATACGTGAAACATTTCAATTACTCGTTAGATACAGAGAGAGTCAATTTGGCCAGAGTAATGGTGGTATTGGTGATACTAATATGGAGCGTTTATCTGATATGCAATTTGAAGGCAGTGGTTCTGGTAAACGTAGTATGAGAAAAAAGAAACAAAAAAAATATCCAACAACACGTGGTGGTAGTACAAGTTGTATAGCACAGACTAGTATAAATGGTATGTCATCAAGACCATTTGAAAATGGACACAATGATTTTATGTCAAATAATGGTGATTTTTCATATCATCGTCCTGAGAGTAAAAAATGTTTTATCTCTGAGGATTTTGAGGGTGTAAGTCTATTACGTACAACTTGTCTTGAATGTGAACATGTTACTGAACGTAAAGAGACATTTTGCGATATTTGTGTGCCCATTGAAACTGGAAGATCAAATGAGAAAGGTAAATTTTTATTTTTATTCATCTTGACCAAATAAAATAGTTATAATAATTTCTAATTAATTATTCTCTTTTGCTCATTTATTTCAGATGAAAATGGAAAATCGATAGACAGCTCAGAAGTTTATAGACACTCTGTTGTAACAAGTGAACTTCTTTGTGGAAGAGACAAATACTGGTGCGCCAGCTGCTTGAGATACAACGAAGCTCGACGTGCTGTTAGTTTTCCCTCATTGCCGAGGCTACTTGTTTTACAATTAAAACGTTTTTCCACCGCAGCTGGGTAATTTTTTTTTTCTCAATTTTTTCATAATGACTTATTTTTTAGTGATAACTTGAAAACTAAGCGAGTTAGTGAGTTTTCATAGAGACCTTCTCTTTGTTTTCTAGCTTCAATTTTCCTCTAACGAAGAGGTCATTACGAAAATTCTTTATCTCGCTTGAATTCCAAGATATTACGGTATTGGCCCCGGTTTATGACAGTGTCCCAGTAACTGACAATTTTTGTAAATTTCTCTGTTATCTTTGGATTTACAAATATTTTTCAATATTCAATTGCTGAGCAACAAATATGTATCAATATAGGGGAGATGGGGCAAAATGGACATTGTAATGAAACAGTGGAAGATAGATTTTTTTTGATGATTCTATTGAAAAGCTGAAGGAATTTCAGGCAGATAACAAATGCCAGAACTGATTTTGTTTTTAATTTTTTGAGGATCTGATTTTTTTGGGAATTTTTGAGGGTAAAAGGCTTTTGATTTTTTAAATAATTCAGTTTTTTTGGAATATCTCCGGTTCTATTGGTCGTAGCGACATGAGCCCGATTTCAAATGAAATGTGAGATCATTTCCCATTGATTTATGGGGTTTTGAATTTTAAAATATCGATTTCTCAGATAATTATGGGAACTTTTGTGAAAAATTATGATCATCGGTTTTTGCCCCATAACTATGTGAAGAATTCATATTTTTCAATTCGAAACCCCATAAATCGATGGGAAATGATCTCACCTTCCATTTAAAATCGGTCTCATGTCGGTACGACCGATAGAATCAGAGATATTCCTAAAAAACTGAATTTGCTCAAAAATTCAAAAAAATGTCCATTTTACACCTTATGTCCGTATTGCCCCACCTGCCCCTAATTAAATTACATTCAATCAAGCAAATAGTTGCTTCCGATTTATGCTGTCAAAAACTAGCTCTAAACTGTCATGAGCCTGGACCAATACGGTATTTAAAAGAAAAGCTTAAAAAAAAGCTCAAAATTAACTTGTTTCATAGAATATCTCAAATGCTATGAGGAAGACTTCTTTATGCAAACTTTATAAAGACTTTATAAAGTATTTTTATATGTGTAGCAGAATTTCGTGGAGGCTTTTTTTTAGAGAAAAATACGAGTTACAAAAAAAATCACAAAAATTAAGCTTATTTTCATAAATTTTTTAAAAATATTCCCAAAAAAAAGTAAATTCAATTTTCCAAGTAACTAATTTATTTCTTTCCTCTCCTTTCAGCTCGATGGAAAAAATAAATAACTACATGCCAACACCACTAACACTCCAGTGTTTCTGTGAGGAATGCAGCAATGAACAGCAAGTTGGTCCATCAAGTAGACAAGTTGAATCACGTCATGTTTATAAACTCTACTCAGTAATAATGCATCAGGGTGCAACAATGACAGCTGGCCACTATATTGCATATACTAAAGTCCCTGAGGACTCAATGTATGCTGAGTATACACGATGTGATCGTGATTGTCGACGTCAAAATATAACACAGAGTGGTAGTACCAGTAATACAAATAATTCAACAACATCTGGTATAATGAAATATTTCCGAACTAAATCAAATATCAGTGAGAGTAAGGAGCAATTATTGAGAATGGGCTGTCGTAGTATGGAGTGCTGTGGTATTAAACGTGGAAAACACTTTGGTACATGGCTTGAGTGTGATGATGAGGCAGTTAGAGCAATACCTGAACACGAATTACAGGATAAATTGGCACCAAATCCACGTAATACAGCAACTCCCTATTTATTGTTTTATGTCAGATCTACGACGTAAAATTCAATCATTCCTTTCTGCAGATTTCTTTTTTCTTTTTTTTTTCTCTTTAATTTTCTCTTCATTTATTTTTCTTCCTCGATCTTTTTCCCAATTGAGAAAAAAACAAAAATCCTTTTCCTATGAACTTTTATCGAAGAAAATGTATGGAAATGTCTTCATTTTAAATTAAATACTTCGAAATACCCAGATCAAGTGTTATTTCAATTGAGAACAATTTAATTTTTTTTTTCAATTATTTTCGTATTGAAAGGGTGAAACGAATTGAAATAGAAATATCTCGGGAACTATCGGGTTCTGGAAGAATTATGCTCTTAGCTATTTTCTCAATGGAATTTAATTCTCTACAAAAAAGATCTCTTCACAATTTCTCCCAGATCCAATACTTTCCGAGATATTCTCAAAAAACTGAAAAATAAGTGGCAATTCCGTTTCACTTTATAATTTTCTTTAATTTTTGAAAAAAAATTGTAGAAATTGTTGAATTTTTTTTTTCATCACTTCAATCATTTATCCATTTATTTTCAATTATGTCTTCTTTTTCATCAGTCAGAAAAAGGAAAAAAATCGTTAAGCAGAAAAGTTTCTGATGTGTAAGCAGAGATATCGAAAAAAATGTCACCTTTATTTTTTTTTTATTTTTTTCCTTTTTTTATTATTTTCTATATTGTAAAGAAAAGAGGGGAGAAAGAAATGGAAACAAACTGACGATTGGACATAGTTAGTTCTCGTTACAATGCTAACCAGTCAATCATAGGTGGACTTCAAGGATCCATATATCGATTTTTTTAGGTAAAAAAAAATAGGGGTCAGTGGTGTAGTCGTGTGTTAGACCTGGTGTCGATGGTCTCCACTTTGCGTTCATACGTTCAATTCAACACACATTACATATCGTCAGTTTGAATTGGTTCCAATTCTCTTTCTTTTTTTTTTTCATCAAAAAATTCAATTTTTTCTCCTTTGGAATCAATTTTTTAAATTCACTTTTCATTCAATTCTTTTGAATTGATTTTTTTTTCATTCATTATTATTGGAGGAGAACAATGAAAAGAGTGTAAAATAAAAAATATTGTAAATTGAGGTAAGTGAATACGCTGAGAATTTGTTAATTTAAAATTTTGATTTTTTGAATTATTTTTTTGATTTTTATGAGAGTGAACAAATTGTCAGTGGAAATGATGTACGCCTGAATTTATAAGCAATGGAATTAATTTTTTTTTCTTTTCTGAGAAGAAGAAATAAATTATTATTTTTTTCTTGAACTTTTTACGTTTTTTTTAATACCTTTTTTTTGGATAATCAATAATTTTTATGATTTTCTGTTTTTCTATGAATTTTATGGTATGTGGCTGGGTTTTGTAACAATTTAATATTTTCTTTGGTGAGTAAATATATTATTTATTTTTTAGCTTCTTGATGTTTAGCCCTCGATATTTCATGTTTTCTTGATAATTATTATTTTTTTTCTCTTTTTTTTTTGATTGTACGCTTGTATTAGTGACGCATATCGATTTTTTATAGTAAAGCCACGATATTTTATTCAACGCTGCTCAACGATTATGCAAACAACACTGTCATTGCTTTTTCTACGGGAATAGTAAACATGGAGAAAATTTGTGGAATTGGGGAACAAGTCATTATTGATTTTTGGGGGAACATTTTAAAAATTAATAGAAATAGAGAAATTTTGGTGAGAATCTTTTTTTGTAGGAGAATCACAGTAACAAAAAAAAGTCTCCACAAAAATTTTCCTGATATTCTCGAAAAAACCGCTGGAGGAGTAGAAATTGATTTTCATCGATTTTCCTAATTGTCTTCAGATTTTTCGAAATATCTGAAAAACTAAAGTTCATAAAAGAATTTTTAGAACGACGTTTCGATTTTCCTTTACAAAAAAGGCAATAAAAAACAGGATTTTCTCTATTTCTAATAGTTTTAGAAATATTTCACAAAAAAAAGAAATCTTCAATTAATTCAATTTTTGACTAAGTAAAACTGTTTTTGATGAATTTTTGGATTATTTCGGAAAATAAGTGAGATAGCGAAATTTTCATAGAGACCTCTTCTGTAGAGAAAAATCAGGGCCACAAAAAAGATCTCTACAAGAATTTCTCTATCTCTCTTAGATTCTGAGATATTTAAGAGAAAAACCGCCGACGAAATGGAAATCGATTTTTCTATTCCTCTTCAGATATTTCGAAATATCTCAAAAACTGAGAGATTTAAAGCCATTTTCGTAGAGACCTTCTTCATAACACTAATTTTCCTCTACAAAAAAGGTCTCCACCAAAATTTCTCCATTCCTCTCAGTTTCCAAGATATTTTCGAAAAAAACTGAGTCCAGGTGAAATCGACTCGAATTTCTTTTCGATTTCACTTTTATTCCGTTTTTTAGAAATAACTCAAAAACTGAGAAGGATAGAGGAATTAATGTGATGACCTTTTTGGTAGAAAAAAAGTAGACCTAAAAAAAAGGTCTCGACGAAAATTTCTCCATCGCACTTAGTTTTCGAGATATTCCATGAGAATCAATTTGAAAAATTGTCTCATCTCGCTCTTCTTTATTTCGCAATCAAATTAAATCAATAACGTAGACTAGAAACATTGATATTCACTGTAATATAATTGACTTAGATTTTCATAATACAAAAATGAGTACAACAATCAATGGTATGCGACCTCTCTCTGTTCCATAGGTACATAAAAAATTTAAAACAATGAAACATCAGCAAGTAACTGTCGATTTTGCTAGCATGGTATTCACTGCCTTCACTTATGTCGCATTGGCTGGAGCTGTCTGGGTATTTCTACGTTTACTGCAGGCATGCTTCTGGTTGCCAAGGCACTTGAAGAAGCAGAATGATATCTCACAGATGCTGCAGGATAAGGTCAGTTGTTTTATTGTCGAATTTTATATTCTTTGAGGGGTTACAGCACTGTAAAAGCCTAAAAAAGGCAGTTTTTGGATATTTTTTTTCTATAGAAAAAGTGGCAATGAAATAATGATATTTGAAGGAGTGATTGAGCATATATTTGAGTCTTCCGAAGAAAAAATCATCAAAAAATATCGAAAAATGACGACACAAGAGCCATTCTTGCGAGGCTCCTCGAATTTAAAACACTCTGCGGCACGCAGTGTAACTGGCGCAGATTTCAATTGAAAAAAAAAAATTGGCTCGGTCTAGATACACATAGCTACAGAAAAACGTAGGGGATTTCAAAAATATTGTTTTTTGTGGGATTGGTGACCATTTGAATGAAAAAATTCAAATTTCGGCCGAAAAACCGGCAATTTTTTATCAATAAAAAATGTGCAAATCAATTTTTTGAAAATCCCCTACGTATTTCTGTTTGAAATATTGTTTTCAAGTTGCTGTGGGAAATTCAAATGAAAATAATGAAAATTATTGGAGTTATGCTGCGTGGCAATTTGAAAAATCATGTTTCGAGAAAAACACGATTCAAGTTTTGACTTAGGCTATGAATATGAACAAATGCCTCGGGGAAAATTCAAAATTTCATGAGAAAAAATGGGTTTCAGGTGATAACTTCTCTTCTCCACATTTCTTGTCAGAGCAATTTTTAAAGCAAGAAAAAAAAATCGATTTTTTGAAAATTCTACAAAAATTCTACTGGTGTAATCCCTTAATCCTAGACTGGTCCTCCATATGAGAAATTTGCCGAATTCCGCTGTTTTCGAAGAATTCGATTTAATTTCGCCGTTTTTATTTTTTTTATAATCATTTGGCTGAGTGCGAACTTCAGAAAAAAATTGACGTTATTCATTGGAATTTTTAACAAACTATTATATTATTTAAATAACATATTCTGCAAAATTGATGAAGAAATAAAATAAATTCTAGAAGTTAGCGAAATCTTTTCCGTCCTAACTGGAATTGTCCGGTGAGCAGTGTTGCCAAAAACTCGGTGAAGTCGCCCGGGCAGTGTAGAGTGAATTTGACAACGTTGCAGCTAAAATAATGACGAGACAAAAGTTTTAGGGGTGTGTCAGGTGACCAGTCTAGGGTTAATTTTTCATTAGGTCAATTCTACTGGAATTGTTATGGGGACAATTGTATGATCGATGCACTCGAAACTTTACACATCCAATATTACTACCTGTGCCAATAGCAAAAGACCAAGTACATATAGCAATTCATGTGGCAATTGTGTCATTACCTCTTGACATCAATCACTCATTTCGCTATTTTGTCAATCAGTTGACGTTAATTGAGGAATAATTTTTTTTAAGGAAAAAAATTGAAAATTTGGAAAAATGGGGCAAAATGGGTAGTTTAATAAAATAGTTGAGAAATAATTTTTTGAATGATGTTTTCAGAAAGGCAGAAGAATTTTCGGCTAAAATTAAGCGGGAAACTTTGAATTTTTTTTTTTTTTTGGGAATCGATTTCTTTTTTCTCAAAAAAACTCGTTTTTTCGGGAATTTCCATGGTTGTAATTATTGCAGAGGCCTAAGGTTGATTGCAAATGAAATGTGGGATCATTTCCCATTACTTTGACATAAATCCGATTGATTTTTAACAAATATCATTGGAACTGTCCTTCTTAAAGGGCAAAACCATGAAATGTTGAAAAATTAAGTTTTTCTTGCAAAATTTTTTTTGAAAATTTTTTTACATTTCTTTTAAAAATTCCGTCAACTCCTCTACATCCAAATTTGCACTCTATTCTTTGATTCTCCACGATTTTCCAAAAAATTATTGACAAAATATTATCAACAGGTACAGAGTTACGAGAAGTACATTGAAGATTGTGAGGCAAAAGAAAAAGCAGCAGCTGATTCGGGAGAATCTTTGGTTCGAGTTAATGAAAATGGTGAAGAACAAAAAGAAATTCCAGTAATTGACGAAGCCAAATGGAAAGAACGTCGTGAATGCTTGGAAATGCTGAAGAAAGAATTGAGAAGAGTCAAAGATGGCGGTGATGTGTATGACTGGGATTATCTACTTGAAGATGAAAAAGATGAGAACACTGAGAAAGAGGAGAAAAAAGATGAAAGTGAAAAGAAGGATGAGGAGACATTCAGTGATGTTGATGATGAGTCAAAGTGCAACTCTAAGACACGACTAAATGCGAAAATTGACGAGCTGGATGAGGAAAAAGAGCCACTTTTGGAGAAGATTACAGAAGAAAAGAAGAAGAATAATTAAGATTTATTCCAGTTTTTATTCCGAGTTATTGCACTAATTTTGAATTATAAATGAAAGAAAATGGATTTTTCTCTCAGTTCAGTAGTAGAGTCATGAGCCGAAGAGAATTAAATCCTCGACTTATGGTTTTCGTTGAATATTTCGAAAAATAGTCGAAATAGGAAATATTTCATTGTGACTTTTTTGTAAAACAGAATCAATTCTACAGAAAAAATGTCTCAGCGAAAATTTCTCTATCTCAATTATTTACGAAAATATTCAGCAAAAACAAAATGGACTCCACTGCTGAATTACGCGTGTGTGTGTGTGTGTGTGTGTGTTTACGCATAACAAAAAGTTGAATTATTTATTGCTGGAAACGGCCTGGAGATATAATTGTGATAATGCTGTTCTTAATTATCAATCTGTATAATTGCCTCGATACCTGCAGGATTATTTATAATAAATTAATGTAATGTAATAAAAATCTTTAAAAAAGAAAAAAAATATGAAAATATTGTACATCCGGAATTTAATATTCTGGATATATACGTATTTTTTTAAAGTCTACATGTGTAACAATATTTCATGCAATAATGAAGCATCGCGTGCGATTCAAATTACATAGACTATTGTTATTATTTCCCAATTACACGATCCAAATTTAGGTTTTGTTGAGATAATATTGTTTTTTTTTATCTTGACTGTTGTTCGGTCACGCGATTATTGATCGATAGTTCTCTGTCGATAAAACAGAGAGGGATTTCCCTTCCAATTGCCGGCAAGTGGCGCCACCTTGTTCTCGTGAAGAGAAAATGGCAGATGAGGGCGCTTTATTGGCCAATCGAAGCACTGTTGCTCTGCGGTAAAAACTCACCCTCTCCGCACTTCCTTCACCCCTCACTGTCTTATTCTATAGAACTTCAAGGACACTTTTTTTATAAACTACCCCAAGGGAAAGAAAGTTTTTATTTGAAACGAGTGGGTGGTAGATTGAGACAGTTTTTGGAGAATTCGAGAGAGAGAAAAGGAGTGAACGTCAACTGCTGTTAAAAAAAAGGGGACAGAAGACCGGCAATCAGCCATGATACACCACATTTCCGTTTTTCCTTTCCGAAGAAGCGTGGAACATGAGGAAAATTTCATTCCCTGAAAAATGTAAGTAATTTTCTTTTATTCTGAGGAGATTTTAGTAATTTTTTGGATGGTAGATTTATTTTTGGGATTGGGATGTGAAAAATTTGGCGGGATGCAATGCGCAAACTCTGATCATGAACTTGTCAATAATCATCTTGGTGTACCACGTGTTAATGGATATATGTTATTAGGGAATCATCACCTTTAACATTTTTCAGATTTTTCAGGACGTGAAACGTGGGTTTTAACGTAATTAGTCGATGTTTATTGAGGCATTTTGATGGAATGGATTGAGTATTGGAGGATGGAGAATGTCGGGGAATTTAGGAATTTTCGTGCGAATACAGCGAAAATTTGGGATATTGGAAATACATTGGTGTTATGCAAATGTCCTAACTGAATTTTTATATCCATTGAATTTTCAGAGCTGACGGAGTACAAGATAATTTTCTGGATCTGGAAATTAGGTTTTTAGGAATTATCTTGAAAGCTTAGGAAGATCGAGAAATCCTGGTAATTCTCTCCATTTAAGTTCAGATGAATTTTTCATGAACAAACGCCTATATATGACCGAAATTGCCGCAAAAAGTGATGTCACAAGATAATAAAAATAATCTATACACGGTCGGTAAAATCAAAATTCTGGTAATTACTTTTTTTATGGACCTGATTCTTTTCCACAAAAGAGAATATTACTAAGATTCTTCTATTTTCTCTCTTTTGAGATATCCCTCAAGAAAACTACTAACAGAATGGAAATGGACACATCTATTTTTATGATTATAAAATTAGCATCAATCTGACAATTTTTTGAATTTTTCAAAACAAATTATCATTTTAAAAAATATTGAAATAATTACACTTATAATTTTTTAAATTCTCTACATGTGTATATTTTTCATTTTTTTTTGAAAATAATTTAAGTGTTGAAAAAAAAATTGTCAAATTTTCGTTCTTTTCAGGTTTATCAATTTTTGTTTGCTCCTTTCGATATTATTTCTTTGAAAATATCTCGAAAACTGAGTGAGACAGAGGAATTTTAGTAATAACCTTTTTCGTAGCACAGATCCTCTATAAAAAAGGGTAATCACAAAAATTTCCTTTTCTCCCTTGGTTTTTGAGAGATTTCCAAAAAATCTAAGCGGAAAGTACATTGACTGTTCGTTTTTCAGTTCTGCTCATTGAATTTCCGTCAAATATCGTGAAATTTGAATTAGATAAAGAGAAAGGTCACTGCATCGCCTCAAATATTCAAGATTCTCCAAAAATCAATAATCCCAAAAAATTTACTCGTCTCTCTCCTCCACTTCACATTCAAATTGAATCAATAATGAGCTCGAAAAAGTCCTGGGAAATTTGCAAAGTTTCATGCAGTTATAATGCAGTGAAAATACAGTATGTAGTCATTACATCAAGTGCTTCTGCACTACGCAAATGTCACTGTAACGGGAAATCTAAGTGATTAAATAACACGATATATGCATCACTGCGATTTGTTAAAACAAGAAAAAAAACGAAGGGGGTTGATTCCGGCCGGCGACCTCACGGTCGTTCATGACGTCATTAATTACGTAGTTAAACTGTCCCTTATCGTTAATCTATTTTCGTACTGAACTACGAGGGATATATCAATTCTGATTGGTCTAACGGTTTGTGTAGAAAACCCGTCACTGACCTATGTTGACCTTTATACTTTATTCAACGTCACACAAGTGTCTACAGTTGCGTCACAATTTTTTTATTTATTTCATATTCATCAAATAAAAGGCAAAATGCAAATTCTGTGTAGAACAATTTTTCTTTCTTTTTCTTGGAATTGTTGATGTGACATTTTTTGGTCAGAGTAATTTATGCCCTTGGGGAGAAATAATTCATGAAAAATAGTGCAGCACTGCGGAGGGTAATGATTTCCACTTTTTTTTTATCTTTTTTTTCAGTTTTAGTGGTATATGTGTATTTTATGCTGCCTGTGTGCCTGGTAGTATCATCTATAAATAGAAATTCAACGAGGGGGAGTTACCATTGCTTGGGGAAAAATCCCCTTGACACAGGATTACGATGCGGCGAGCATCGGATGTTGGAACATATAACTTTTTGTTGAATTTTGTTTCTTATATTTCATCCCGAGAATATCAATGTTGGATCATTTTTTTTTCTCTTCTATCCCTCTTTCTGCAATTTCCTGTGGAGTTACTGTTGGAATTTGACGTGAGGGTATTATTCAAATGTCATTTTGAAAATCATATTTTTTATGCTCTGAATTCTATTTTGTTATTCTACTTGGCTTGTGAAATGTTAATAATGAAATTTTATGAATTACGGATTTACCATGACTTTTCTTTATACTTTATTGGAAGATTGTATTTTTTGTCATTTTAAAGTATTTCTTTCAATTATTCTTACTTTTTATGAGATGTTTATCGTACAATATCTCGGAAATTAAGCGAGATAGCGAAATTTTTGTAGAGACTCCTCTGCAGCTCTTGAAATTTTCTATAAAAAAGGATCACAATCGCTCTATCTCACTTAGTTTCCGAGGTATTCGTTTGAAAATCATCATAATAATGAAAGAATTTGAGGATTGTACACGTACGAAAGTGCTTTATAAAGAATATTTTTTATGAGGAATTGAAACTTCTTTTTATTAAGAATTGGAACTTTTTTATAAAGACTTTATAAAGACGTTATAAAGTCTTTAGAAAGTATTTTCATATGTATATTTTCCAAAAAATTTAAAAAATTCACGTTTTATTTTTTGTAGAGCTTCAAATCAGAGCTGCAAAAAAGTTTTTGCGAAAATTTCGCTATCTCGCTTAGTTTCCGAAATATTTCATCAAGAATTACGAAAATAAATCTACTCGTCTTATATGATCTCCTTAGCAAATGCCCTTTCAATACATGACAATAATGCTCTCGAAAAAAGGGGATTGCTATCGATTCTCAAAATATCTCACGCATAATACCCGGATGTTCATCCAGCCCTCATTTGCTATTTATCATGTACAAAGGTACAATGACGCCCACCAGGGAATAGACCCATTAAAAAATAAAAGGTATCAGCACTCCATAATCACGCCTTTGCATAATACCTAATTTACCGTAACAATTGTGGACACGTGGAAAATATTCAAGGGGAAATCCTATTTTCTTCGCTAAGAAATTCAGTAGTAAAATGATAAAATGAGACAAACTACCTCATTTTTGTCATCCTTTGTCGAGCAAATATCTCGGAGAATAAGCGAGATAGCGCGATTTCGTCCTCATTTTTTTTGTATGCAAAAAAATTAACTCATCTGCTCAATTTTTTTCAGAATTCACTAGCGTCATTCGTTTGAAGTTTCATTCCAATTTGGAGAGAAAATTTTTAAAAAATGAAAATTTTAAAAAATTCCTGATAAAATTTGAACAGAATAATTTTGATAAAAATATCAAATTTTTTTGTATTTTTTATAAAAGACAGGAATTCAAGAGACTAAAAGTTTATTCAGAAATGACCTAAATACTCATTCGCTCCTCTGCATTACCGACTAAGCTCTTTCGTAATCCCTCGAAATTAATCCCTCACTTGTGCTAGTCCTTGATGGCATTACAAATGTTAAATGTACTCATAGCAATTATCCAGAAATAACATGATACATAATTTACGGAAAAATTTCATTTGATGAAAGTAAGACATCAAGCGAATATACCTAGAATCGATGGAAAAAAAAAACATTTTGCACTTGATGAATATTCATAGCGTCAATTAGAAAATTGAACTTCAACATTTTCCAACTCATCAGTCAATATTTAATGTTCAGGGACCAATTTAGTATTCATTTACTTCAATACGTACTTTTTCTTTTACTTCGAATCAATGAGTAAAATGCCTTTATAAATTTTTTAATAATCCATTCGCTCTAATGAGATCGTAATGAGTTTTTAAAAAAAAAATGAGAATGTGAACTTTGAATTGCGATAGTTGAAGTAATCTTTCACACGAACAAAGTGTGACAATTGATGCATTTAAACTTGCAATTCTCCAATCAGTTCTCATTATCAGGAGCGAAGGTGAAGCAAAATGACTTGTAATAAAAGCACGTTCATCGTTAACGATAAACGGATGCTATCTGAATATACATATTCAAGTAGATAAAAAGATTTTGATTTACAATGTTAAAGAAAAGAATTTTTTTTCCCCAATGATTTTCTAGAAATTGAGATTATAATTATGGATTTTGAAACATTTATTTATAAATGCTTTATAATATTGATTCAATTTTTTTGAGGGACTGCTTCTATTCTGAATGTTGATGGGAGAGTCTTCAGAATAATCTGTGAAAAGAGAGAAAAATAGCCGATTTATGAATAGATTCATTGATAATTTTTTTCAAAGTAAAGACCTTTATGGAAAATTTTCAAAAAATCAGACATTGATGAAGACATGCTAGTCTATCTTCACAAATTTTTTTAGATTTTTCAGTGAAGGACTCTACCTCGAAAAAAATTCTAGATCATCTTTGATTCTAAAAATGAGATTTATCTGAATTATTTTCATTTTTTTTTCTTACCTTCCACATAGTGCCCATTTCAACATCATGGAACCGCTACCCCCTGCTGAACCAGCAATCATCTGCCCAATAGAAGAATCGAGGATACAGCCGTCATCTCCGTCATTCTACCAAATTTTGAATCAACATGAATATCGAGTATTTGTGAAATCAATGAAGTTTTATTGAGACTCACTCCATTCACCAGAACGTTAGCATATTCAATGACTCCCCACAGGGTAGACTGCTCATTGTCGCCCTTGTGAACAGATAAAAGGAAAGAGTATTGTAATTTTGGGGCTTCATCAAAAATTCTAAATTATTTTTTTAAGAATGTTGATAATGAAAACTTACATTTTCACCACTGCCATTTTCATCGTCCCCTTCATTCCTGAATATTCAAGGATTAACCTCCAATTTTCAACGATAAATTACAGGGAAAACCCCAAGGTCTCCCCAAAATAGATCAGAATTTTTTTCTGCAGTGAAGACTTTCGCGAAAAATTTTCAAAAAATTACTCAACAATGTAGACATACTGAAGCATCTAATCAATTTTTTTTAGGTTTTTTCGCCAAGGCCTCCACTCCGAAAAAAAATATTGATTCATTTTCCCCTGCAGATCCGTTTTGCCCCAGTCTCCACTATTATTCTTTTTACCTGTTTTCCACCAAGGTTTTCAAAAAAGTGGACATCATCATGAGTCCGATGTTGTCTTCTCCATAGGGATTATCCTTGAAATATCATAAAGATTCACAATTACGCCATTTTGTTACATCCTTTCTTCTGATCACAAAATGGCAGAATACGTTTTACCTGATTTTCGTTTTCTTCTTCTCCTTCTCCCTCATCTGCATCCTCCTCCGTTCCCCTGAATTCATAATTTTCACGAGTAAAATACTTGAATGAATTATGAAGTCTTCACGAATTTCATGTTAATTATTCATTATGAAAATGAAAATGTAACGAATCATTCTTTACCCGCCCAAGAGAGATCCACCGGCTCGTCTCAACAAGCCCATGAATAGTGAATCAGACTCTTCATTTGCATCCCCATTGTTTCCATCATTGCCTTCTGTATTCTCATCGTCCTATAATAAAATTCATTCACAAAGAAAAATCCATGAATTCTGAATAATAAAGATTTTTCAATAACTAAATTCTACATACATTTGCACTATCATCCTTTTCATTCTCGTCTCCATCGCTCTGGAAGGTAATTGGTGTTGAATAAAAACCTGATGTAATAGTCATGATTTTTCTTCTATGAATATGATAGTAGAGAGTTTTTACATACGTTTCCATCGCCACTATCGCCTTCATCGCTTTCCTCCAGCCTGGAAACGTTTTTGTAATTGGAATATGAAATTTGTATGGATAGATGGATAAATATTTCTTACCCTCCGCCAAAAAACCAGCCCAGGACACCTGCTATCATATCGCCATCATTCTGAAAAGACTAATCAACCTATTTATATCTTCTTTTTTCATATTCATTCAATTCAATAGTGAAAAGATAAAACAGGACAAATTCATTTTTTTGCGTTCCATTTTTTGAGAATATCTCGGAAATTAAGCGAAATAGCGCAATTTTGGTTGGAGCCTTATTTCTTCTGAGAGAATTCCAAGAGTCACAACAGCAAAAATCATCAAAAATTCGCTATCTCGCTTAGTTTCTGGGATATTATCCAAAAAATATGGATCTATCCTGTTTTACTTTTTCATCTCTAAATTTTTGCTAATCAAGTATGGATAAATACAGTCTGATTGTCCTTTTCATCATCACCATTATCATCATTGCCTTCTCCTGAACTGTCGTCATTATCATTATTATCATTACTTTCTCCTGAACCATCTGCACTGCCTCCATTTCCACTTTCATCATCCTGCAATTAATTCATCAAAATAGACTGGAGAATAAAACCGGAGCATGATTGATGTTTACCGTTGCACCATTCGCATCAGATTCACTTCCACTCTGGTCTCCACTGTTTTGTCCTTCCGAATCATCAGCATTATTATTAGAATTTCCATCATCACCATTATTATCATCACCTTCATCTCCTGAGCCATCACCACTTTCATTTTCATTTTTATCTCCACCACTGAAAGATTTTCCCAACATTAAAATCGCAGATACTCATGAATTATTTCATATTTATCACTCACTCAGGATTGATTACTTCTTTCAACAGCTCCCCTAGTACATTATTATTTCCTCCTGAATTGTCTAAGAGTCCCGATAATATATCTTCACTTCCTCCTGACTCATTGCCACTTTCATCTCCATCACGAGAATTATTTTCCTCTCCTGAGCTATTGCCACTGTTATTTCCATCATTCTCAGTACCACTAGAATAATTCAGTCGTGAAGGGGTGAAAAAGGATGAGTCCATTTTTTAATCAATTATTTTCGATGAATATCTCAGAAAGTAAATGAGATAGCACAATTTTGTCCTCATCCCTTTTTGCATCTCTTGAAATTTTCGATTATGAAGGATTCGGACAAAATTATTGTATCTCGCTCACTTCCCAAAATATTCTCAAACGAAAAGTGCGGAAAGTGGACTCATCCTATTTAACCTCCTTCACTACTTATCTCTATATTAGAAGTAAAGTTCATCGTTAAAATATTTTATTTTCATATCCTTACCCTCCATTCAAAGCAGTATCTACCAATGCCTCTAATACATCATAATTTCCACTAGAATTATCATTATCATTTCCATCATTTTCATTATCACCATTGTCATCATTGTCTCCGCCTGAATCATCAGCATTATTACCATCTCCATCAGCAGAATTTCCTTCTCCTGATCCATCACCACTGTTATCTCCATCAGCAGAATTTCCTTCTCCTGATCCATCACCACTGTTATCTCCATCATCGTCATTACCACTAGAAAAATCCGGTTGTGAAGTTATAAAACAGGATAAGTCAATTTTTTTTAATCAATCATTTTTGAAGAATGTCTCGGAAACTCAACGAGATAGCGCAATTTTGGGCTTATCTTTTTTTTGTGGCCTTAAAATTCTCTACAAAAAAGTATTCAGAAAGTATCGCTCTATTTAGCTTATTTTATGAGATATTCTCAACAGAAAGCATGGAAAATGGACTAGTCCTGTTTCACCACTTCACTCCACTGAATTTGTTAAAGATAGAAAGAAAGTCTGTCATGAATATATTGCATGTTCATTTCTTACCCTCTGTTCAACGCAGTATCTACCAATGCCCCTAATACATCATAATTGCCTTTAGAATAACCATCTCCATCATCAGCATTATCATCTCCATTAGAAGCATTTCCTTCTCCATCATCGGCATTATCATCTCCATTAGAAGAATTTCCTTCTCCTGAACTACTTCCACTGTTATCTTCAGCATTGCCATCCCCACTAGTATAATTCAGTCGCGAAGTCGTAAAACAAGATAAGTCATTTTTTTTCATCAGTCATTTTCGAAGAATATCTCAAAAACTAACCCAGATAGCGCAATTTCGTCTAAATTCTTTCCTTGTAGCTCTTGGATTCTTTATGAAAAAGGATTTGAACAAAATTGCCCTATCTCGCTCAGTTTTCGACATATTCTCAGAAAACAAAAAGCATGATAAGTGGACTTATCCTGTTTTACTTTTCCACTACTCAGCATATTAATGTTAAAAGCACAATATTTATCATGAATATAATTCATGTTCATTCCTCACCCTCTATTAAACACAGTATTCACCAATGCCCCTAATACATCATAATTTCCTGCAGAATAATCATTGTCATTCCCACCATCACCATTATCATTATTATCTCCTCCTGAACCATCAGCACTGCCATCTCCATCATTACTACAATAATTTAAAACAATTGTTATAATCGTCACTGTCAGTTGATTCGAACTCATTTCTTACTCTGCACCCAATAAACCATTCAGAAGTCCCGAAATTAGACCGTTGGATCCATCACCGCCCGAGTCCTTCGAAGAAAATTTATCAAATTATTTTAAGAAACAGCAATTAATTTACGAAAGAAGGAATATATTAGATACAATTATAGATAGAATCTATATATAGACAAAATTTACGTGCAGAATTCGTCATTCATTTAAAAGCAGACTTTTATCAAGTTCAATTAATTTGCAACATTAATTATTGCTTTATTTCGATAAATTTTTGCAAAGACTAAATCAAATCCAAAGTCGTCCACACCAAAATGGAAAAGTGAGGGAAAATGCCAGCGTGCGTCTCAAATTCGACCACAAGTGGCTCTTCCCACAATTAATTGACCAACGATGTTAGAAACATTCTTTTATCGCCGGTATATTCTAATTTTATTCCGCTAATTGAATAATGTTATAAAAGAATGATTGATTATTTCTAACGTCTAAAATTCCGAATTGAATATTAATATTAAGTCTGCTTTCTTCACAACTCATCATAAATTTTCTCTGCTTTTTGGATGAAATATTCCTATTTAGAGATTTTCCAGTCTACCCTTTTATCTGGAATTTTCTCATCCACTATCCATGAGTAAAGGAAAATTTCGATAAAAAAAAAGAGAAGAGAACACTTCTATACTATCGCTTGAAAATGGAATTGGATTTCTGCACATGATTTTCATCTAAAATTTCCCGCTCTTTTCAACAAAAGCACTCGAGATATTCTACTCACCACTGACGCATCGTTATTCCCCGTTCCTGAATTCTCGCTACTTCCAGCCCCTTCTCCCTCCATGATGCTGCAAAAAGCCTCAGAATTAGAAGGAAAATAATGGAGTAACACAATTTCGCATTCACAACTTACGCTGAACCAAATATATTGCTCACGATCTCATCCAATGGGTTCATAGCCGTATCATTCTCATGATTATCCTCTTCATCCATCTGCAATATAGGAATATTGGACAAAAAAGATTAATCAATTGTGTTTCTCATTTCCATCTTTAATAATCATTATTTTGGGATCATTGAACGTTGGGAGAAATTAATTCAACAATACTAAATAATCGTCAAATGAACGACGTTTCGCCTGCTTTATTGAAGCTTCCTCAGATTCTTTACATCATTAGGGAGCACAAGTAGGGTTACTGTTGAGTAAAAACACTGCAATGTCGACGAAAACTCTTTTGCATGGCTTAAATTTCCCATTGGATATTAATTTTATGGTGACTACATGTTAATGATGTCAAGAACCTAAGAAAGCCTCAATAATGCAGGCGAAACATCGTTCATTTGACAATTATTTAGTATTGTTCAATTAGTTTCTTCCAACGTCCCATGATCCCAACATAAAAAAAAAATTAATATAATATTAACTAATAAAATTACCTTAACAAATGCACAAAGGCAGAGAACAATACAAATTTTAGCGTAGTACTTCATATTCCGACTGTAGTTTATGCTAAACTATAACTCAGCTATTAATGTATTTTCTTCGTAATACAACGAGTTTACCTCCCAGGCATTCTACCAGTTTTCAGTTATTACTGTTTCGCTTGTTTTGTAATTGTAACAATTATCCTGTAACACGTGGCCTATCATAGGCCTCCGCAAACTTGAATTTGACGATAAGATAATCTAAATATCCAGCAAATTTTCTTTGTTGTTGAAGAAAATTAACAAATATTTTGAAGTTCATAGGCACTTGAAAAAATAAACTCATTTAGAAAATTTTTCACCCATTACCATCATTGGAAGAGTACTTAAAATGATTATTGTTCATAATTCACCACTTGAAAAATTAAATTTTACGGATTTAATAAATTGATCAAAAATTGGGATTTTCTTTCCATTTTAATAATATCTCAGGAACTATTGGAGTTAGGAAAAAATGTCAAGAGACCTTTTTTATAGAAATTCGAATTTTCTACAAAAAAAGATCTCTTGATCTTTTTTTTTTTGAAACCTAATTGTTTCCAGAAAATTTTTAAAATAATATTGTTATGAAATGGACTTAAAAAAAGAAAAGACGATGAATCGATCAATTGATCTCTGAAATTAATTGAGAAAAATGAAACATCAAGAGTGTTTATTAATTGGATTACTGTCATCTTGTGAATTGAATATTTATTATACAATCAATAAACGACCAATTATTCATAAATGAGGATTGAATATTCAACAATAGATACAAAATTTTTGCCAGAGTTCATCATTGAATTTTCACAATTATGAACATCTGACATTTGATAAATTTTTATCTCTATTTTCCTTCAATTCCATCTCATCAATAGCTGGAAAATTGCGTGGGTGGATGAAGAGAGAACTCAGGATAGCTAAAGGGGATTTGAGGGGTGGAGAAGGGGGGGGGGGGGGTGGGACAAGTATAGCTGAGATGCCAATGTTGGAAATTATCGATTTTGTAGTTGAATACCAAGAGCATCATACAGTTTTGAAGGAAATACCGTGGAGCACGTAGTGGCAAGCATGAAATTTCATATGCCACAGTTATTCCAATGCAAACAACTTTGTAATTTCCTGTGGGAACAACAATCTAGCTCTATAAATTGCACTTTATCCTCCATATAGTTGAAGAAGAATCAGAATTTTCATATGAAAGCTTCAAATGTGAGCAAATGTGAAATTAAGGAGTTACACTACTGTGGAATTTTCCAAAAATCTATTTTTTTTTTGCTTTAAAAATTACTTTGGGCTTTCCAGAATACGGACAAGAAAAGTTATCACTGGAAACCCATTTTTTCTTATGAAATTTTGAATTTTTTCCGAGGCATTTCTTCATATTCATAGCCCAAGTCAAAACTTCAATCGTGTTTTTCTCGAAACATGATTTTTCAAATTGCCACGCAGCATAACTCCAATAATTTTCATTATTTTCATTTGAATTTCCCACAGCATCTTGAAAACAATATTTCGAACAGAAATACGCAGGGAATTTTCAAAAAATTGATGTGCACATTTTTTATTGATAAAAAATTCCCGGTTTTTTGGCCGAAATTTGAATTTTTTCATTCAAACGGTCACAAATCACACGAAAAACAATATTTTTGAAATTCCCTACGTATTTCTGTAGCTATGGGTATCTAGACTGACCCAATTTTTTTTTTCAATTGAAACTTGCACCAGTTACACTGCGTGCCGCAGAGTGTTTCAAATTCGAGGAGCCTCGCAAGAATGAATCTTGTGTCGTCATTTTTTGATATTTTTTGATGAATTTTTTTTCTGAAGATTCAAATACATGCTCAATCATTCCCTCAAATATCATTATTTCATTTTTTTTTTCTATAGAAAAAACATATCCAAAAACACCTTTTCTAGGCTTTTACAGTGGTGTAGCCCCTTAAAGAGATGTGTTTTGAATTGATCATTTGAGGAATAAAATGAGCTTGTGACCTTGACGATCTAGTACTTCTCTGTACCAACCGAGTTTTTTATTACTCTTTTTTTTCATACAAATTGAAACATTTCGTTGGCCTTGAGAGGGTGACGCTTGCAACTAGATTCAACTCTCAAAGAACGAATGCTTTCACGTTTCAGAGTGAGGGGGGGGGGGGGGGGCTGGAGAAATGAGATCGTCTATTCATTACGAGTATAAAAGAAATGTACAAGGTGATTCGTGAAAACAGGATGGAATTTCTTTCTTTAATGCATTCGTATTCCGGTTCATTTGAATAACAAAAGTGGAATTGACTACTGCTATATATAAGTATTTACATTTATTTTGGATAATCGAGAGATGATTCTCCATCTCATGGTCCAATTGAGGGACTTTTCTGCAATTCTATGAGAATTTTTTTGACCTCAACTTTTTCGAAGTAGATCAAGTTTTTAGATAAACTGCGTCCAGTTAGTTACCAGTTTCTCGGAAATATCTGGGAATCTAAGCGGGATAAGGGATTTTTGTGCAAATTCTTCTTTTCTATAGAAAACTTCAAGATTTTCAAAAGAAATTAGAGTAAAGTCGCTCTTTCTTGCTTAGTTTCCGAGATATTCTTAAAGAACTGATGATGAAATAAAATAAATTTGTCTGAAAATTTGGAAAATCTCAGAATCCAAGGGAGATCGAACAATTCTGCTTGGTTCTACTTTTGTAGGGTCACACGACCAATAGATGGACACTGACCAAAAGATGGACGGTTTCTATTATCGAGGATTTTCATAAATAAATGAATGATTCTCATACTTTTCACGTCAATTCCTGATTATTACATTCACATAGATTTATAAACTATTTATTACATACCGATTGATCGAAATTTAAAATCATATCACTGCAAATATGCAACTGTCCATCTATTGGGAGTTTAAGTTATTTTCCAGTTTTTCCTTGATTTTCTTTAATTATTTCTACATTATTCAAGTTTAATTGATTTTTAGTCGATTCACTGTATATTTTCCTGTACACCATTCTTCTCTGCAATTTTTTAACGTGATTTGCCTACTTCATATGAATTAATAAAATCTAATATTTCCTTAACCGTCCATCTATTGGTCATGTTACCCTAGAGAGCTCCGAGATCTGCAAAAAAATGTCGGATAAAATCACTTTATCTCGCTCAATTTCCGGAATATTCTTTAAAAAACTGATGATAGAATGAAATCCATTTGTCTGAAAACTTCAGTCGTCTTTTTTCTTTGTGTTATCAACTGAATTTTTACGTAATCCCTCAATATCTCAGAAACTATCGGATTTACTAGAATTTTTCAAAGGATTCTTTCTCGGGGTTATGAAATTTTGTTAAAATAACATCTCTTCGTATCCTCTCTTCATGTCCTCTGGACACTTACTCCTTTCAGAGATATTCCCCAAAGAATTCACATAAAAAAACATTATATCCTTTTTTTTATCAACATTATTCCGTAAATATCCCAGAAACTATTGCATTTAGGGGAAATCATCAAGAAACCTTTTTTGTAGTTCATAAAATTTCACCTAAAAAGGGCTTCTTATATCTAGGATCTCCTAAACCCAAGAGTTTCTGAAATATTCTCAATATCTGAATAAAATTTTTTCAAATCATCTCTTTTCATCATTTCACGACTTTTTTATGATTTTTAACGTGAAAAATTGAAGTTTCTCCAGTGGAAATCAATGCTCGTACACATTGTAACAGTCTATATGCATGTCCTTGTTTGTTTTTTTCTTAATTTGAAATTTTGATGAATTTCCAAAGGATTGAATGAAAAATCCATTAAATTTATTAATAGCCATTGATTTTCCTCTATCGTCACGCAACATAATGGTATACAATGTTATACATTGCACGGTGCATGCAATTAGTAGAAGCTCCTGGGTCATTGCGTGATAAATCATTTATTATCACCAATAGAACCATATTGTTGTGGTTACAGTTTCCTTTTTTTTCCATCAAAATTCTACAATTTATTTTATTGTAAAATTAATTCAATGAATCATCACGACAATCGAGTAAATTCATAATTACACTTATTAATATTTAATTCCATGAATGAGGGGTTCACGTAAATAGCACTTCCGCTACTTTGTTTTATTATTGATAGGTTTATTTTTAACACTCAAATTGAATCGATGGCAAATGGTTCGTCATGTCCACGTGTGATTGATACTGGTCAGCTTGGTAATATGGGTTAAGTACTTGGTTGGATGGGGCGACGAATGATTTGACCCTTCTGCCCTCTCAATCTTATTAATCGAATCGTGCTGAGATTGTTTAAATTGATCGTTCCACTACAATTCTTCATTTTTTTTTGTTGCAATGAAAAAATTCACTCGTATGCTGTTTTTTTTTTTTCATTGATTGACCTTCGCTAGATGTGAAGGAGATAGATTTTTTTGTTGAGACTTTCTTTCAGGTCTGTTTTTTCTTTTTCGTAAGAAAAGTCTTCACAAAAATATTGGTAAAACGTCGAGGGATGTAAAATGAGGGTCGATTTTGAAATTGGTCAGGTCAGTCGTCTATTGACCGTTTTTTGAACATTTCTGACTTTAAATTCTGAATTGACTTTATGAAAAATATTATCGTTCAAAAAGATTGTGATTAAAAATTACACTATTTAGATAATAATTTTCATTGAAATATTATTTCGCTGAGATTATTAACTCTAATGGTCATTCCTCTATTCTATTGACGGTCATTTGCCATAATCCAAAATTTTTATTTTTGTTCGATTTTTCAAATTTATTTATTATTTAATAGTCGTCGGTTTATCAATAATCATACAGCAAAAAGTAAATTATAAATAAATTTGCACTTTCAATTGAAAAATATCGTCGCTTTAGAAGCAAAGTGGCATAAGTACTATGTTGATACATAGCACTTACGCCACTTTGTTCCTAAGGCAACGATATATTAATGTATCATATTTTAATGATAGTTCTATTTTAGTATGAAATATTTCCTTATTATAACATTTCGTCATTTTGTTTTTTTTTCAATAAAATAGTGCTATATAGTCTATTATGTTATGTTATATTTTAAAGTTACAATATTTTCGTTTTATGTTTTTTTTATTTTGGTAATGTTTCGACTCATGTTCTTCGCATCGGAATATTTAATGAGAATTTAATGATGAGTGTTAGAAATTTCCCACAAAAATTTCTCTATATATATTTATTATTTTCAGAAATATTTCAGGAAAATTGACTCATCTCAGGAAATTCCCACGAAATTAATTTTCAAAGAACACTCTGAAACAATGAACATTTTCTTCTCAGAAATGAGAAAATCTATGAATTTCCTTTTTTTGAAAAATTCCATTAATATTCTCTACTCTAATAATTTTAATTCACCAAAGAATTATGTAAAAAATATAGTCCAATAAATTTATGCATTCTCGGTATTTCAAAAGTTGCTCCCATCAGCTTTGCCCTTTTATTTATAGCCCTCTCTTGCAGAGTCAATGTCCTCCACAATTCTCTCTCACGAAGAATTTTGCAAACGCGTTGAGGGAGGTCTCGACAAAAAAAAAAAAGAGCACAGTAAATGGAATAGAGTTAAAAAAATATAATAAGAAAGAAAGAAAAATGGCAGATTTATCCCTTGATCCAGAGGATTCTCGGTATTTTCTCGTTTTCGTGGACGTGATGACAGGAAATTTCGTTAAAAAAACGAAAAAAAAGTGGGAAAACATTGTGACAAGCTACAGACGAGAGCAGACAAACGGTGGAGTGAAACAAATCCGAGAAACATAAATGTTTTTATTAGAAAAATAAATAACAAAGGTTTATTTGTATTTACAATTTTTTGGAATATCTCTGAACTTACAGGAAATCTAGGAAAAAATCAGAGTTACGAAGGTTTTTAAAAAAATTTCTCTATCTCGCTTGAATTTTGAAATATTAATGAATAACAAATTTCCAATAAATATCAAATTTCATCTTTTTGCTCGAAAAAATATTGGTTTTTCTCTTTTTCAGAACAAATTTATTCAAAAAAAAATAAATATTGAAGTTTTTAATTCACAGTGAAGGCAAAAGCAATTTACATATCGCATTGCGGCTATTAGGTGGTACATTGAATACACAAGCACTTTATATAAAATTGTATATACAACGTTTCAACTTCCCCCTTACTGTGAAGATAACGGACCATCAGTGTTATTACAAAGCGGCTGTACTGTACATGCGCTCTTCTCTCTCAGGTCATTTAATCTATCACGCACATTAGCTTTTAAACATCATTGGGAAAAAAAAAGAGAAGGAATTTTCAATGAAGATTTAAATGAATAGATAGACAAACGCGTTATCATTCTGCAAATGCCGTTGGGTGGAATGCTTCCGAATGGATGGGAGGCACTGAAATTCGAATTCTGTCTGCTTGTGAAGCCAAATGGTGGAAGGAGATTGTCACAGTTGTGATTGTTCCAGTTGGAAGAAAATTCTGACATTTCGGGGATTCATTCATTTATCTTATTCGAAAATTAGTTTTTGCGGAATATCTCAAAATCCGAGGGAAATCGAGAAATTTATGTAGATACCTTCTATTCTTTGGAAATTTAATTCTCTCCTACAAAAAAAATTTCCATTAAAATTCATTTATTTTCTTCAGATTTGGAAAAATTTTACTGGAAAGGTATATTCTTATAAAACCCTTTTCTGCTGGTCTGACTGTCCTCTAGAGAAAACGGTTCATGCACTTAAATCGTTTCAGTAGTCCTTAACAAGTTTTTTTCTTCTCAAGTGATTGAAAATTCATTAAATTTGGTGAATTTATCAAAATCAACAAATTTTTCGATTTTCCGAAACACATATTGGTTCAGAACTAACGAAACAAATGGTGAATCAGTTAAATTTGGCTAAAATAAGGAGAAAAATTGGTTGTTCTTCTCATCATTTTCACTACTTTTTTTTTCCTCAATTTATGAAAATCTTTTCATTTCAATCATTTCTTGAGATAGTTCATAAAACGTAATCTTGAATTTTCTAAAAATTTCTCCTTCATTCCAATTTTCCTATTGCTAGTCTTGGCTCATTATCTCTACATCTAAATGATATAGCTAAATTTTCCTAATGACCTTTTTTTTCTATCTCCAACTTTCTCCAACAAAAAATGTCCTTCCAATACTTTCTCCATCACCCCTAGATTCCAACGTATCCAATCAAAAAAATCCATGAATCTCCAAAAAATCCACTTGTCCGTTTTTGCTCCATTATCTTCATATCTAATAGAGATAGTCAATTTTTCCTAATAACCTTTTTTTCTAGATCGAAACACAAACAAAAAAAGTCATTACAAAAATTGCTCCATCACCCATATCATCCAAGATAATTTAGGAAAATTGAGAAAACCATTTTTTCCCCAATTCGATGATAAACAAGTGGATAATAGTATTGCTTTCCAACTGATATAGCTATTTCTGCTAATACTTAAGCAATATGCTTCCGAATAGAAGTGATACAACTTTTTTCAAATCATCATCAAAATATCAAATTTTGAAAAAATTCATTAAAACGCCAATAACTCGAGAACTAATCATGCAGATAAGCTCAAAATTGACAGTCATCTAACTGATACAACTCTCGAGATAATATATGAGTATAAATAACATCAGTTCAATAGTTTCCAGAAATTCCATTAAAAACTGATTTTCGAAAAATGGACATATCTCAAAACGTACAGATCGGATTCTCTTCAAATAAAGCTTAAAAAATAGAGTTCGTCGAGAGGAAGTTTTCCACAAAACATGAAATTTTTCTATAAAACTGTTTTGCTGTAATTGAGACTTTTATGCACACACAGACATGCCCTAAAAATATCATTTTCTCTCTTTTTAGATCATTTTAAGTATCTTCTATTAAAAAAATTACAATCGAAAATTCTAGTGATTACATAGCTTCCATTCGGAAGCAAAAATTCTAACATTTATTTCAACGTTTTTTGCCTCCCACGAATATCATTCTTGGCTGGAAAAAAACTCGGTTGTAGTTTATGAGGCATTTTTTTTTAAATAAACGAATGTAAAACAGCTGAATGATATAAAAGAGTCACGATGTTTGGCTCATTGCGCAATACTATACACGTTACTTTTAACTGATGACGATTTTCTCTCGGATGCATCAGTTGGATTAGATAATCATTGAGAGCACAAGCGGCCCTGGGTGTTCATTCCATTCAGTTTTACGTTGCTGAATTCTCTTTTTTTCCCTCTATTTTATATCAATGCACTTTTCGTTGAGTTCATCCATCTAGAGGAAAAATAAAAAAAAAATATTTTTTATCAAATTTTTTTTGAAATTAAATTGAGAATGAATGGTGTTCAGAAAATGGAAATTACAATGGAAACTAAAGTGATTGATAATTATGAAGATAATTCGTGCTCTTTAGCTGATCAAAAGAAACTCAATAATTTACTTCATGGAATTGATAATGAGAACAATGGAATTGATATTGCGAATACACTGAATCGTTTATTATTCTTTTTTACACTGATAAAGTGGATGAACTTTGAGGTATGGTGGTTTATTGGTGATGTACCTGGTAGAACATGATATTACTTATTGTTTTATTCAGTTTACTGAAATGTAATGCTGAAATGTAATGGGGTTATTATCGATTGAGGGCTTACGAGAGTGACAGTTTCAATTTCCTCTCTATCGATGATGAAAAGTCATTTACCTCATTTTTTTACCTTGTTGGAGTATAATTTATTTGTGATGGTTATTGAATAAATACGTTGATAGTATTGGAGAGTATTTTTTTTGTCATTATTTCGTGACAGGTTTCAGCAGTGAAGTGGAAAACATTAGATAAGTTCAGTTTTTTGGTGAATATCTCGAAATCTGGGGGAAAATAAAGAAATTTTTGTAGAAATCTTTTTTGTAACTACAAATTTCCAAATTCTGAACATTAAGAAAAAAAAATTTTGTTGTATGAAAATTTATTAAGTTGGAAAAAATTTACTTCACTTCAGAAAATTTCAATATATATAGATATAAAAATTGTGAAGGAAAATTTTGTTAAAAGCGAATTTTTTTGCTACAAGAATTTTTTTTCTCAGTGCGGAAAAAATTTCAAAATTTCATTATATCCTTGAAATTCTGAGAAAATTTGATAAAAACTGAGGTAGAATTGACTTCTGGTTTTTCATCAGTTTTTCTCGAATATCTCGGAAACTTAGAGAGATAGAAAATTTTAACTCTCGTTTTCCTCCACAAAAGAAGTTTCTATGGGAGTTTCTTTAGCTTCTTTAGTTTCAAAGATATTCCAAGTTAATTGATCTCGAAGTGAAATCAACTTGTTTCCTTCCTCTTTGTTAATAGTTTTAAATGAAACAACTTTTGTCTCCACCTTCTCTCTAATTGTTCAAGCAAGTTTGGATTCAATTAAAAATAAAATTGCTGGAGAATTTCCAGGGAAACTCAGTGGGTGGAAAAAATAGATTTATTTTTCTTTAAAGATAGTATTCCAGCGAACTCGAGTACAGTTAACTTTTTTTTTTCGATGCCGTATCAAACAATAATATTTTTTTTTACATTTTTCTGAATTTTTTCATAATTTTTGAATGTGGAATTTATGAGATATGAATTTTCAAAGTTACTGAAAATAGCGGTGGTGAAAATGAAATGCCATAAATCGGACAGAAATAACGAAATTACTAAGAAACCACAAAGTTGACCCATTATTCAAAAACTATTGGCGAAGGGAAAAGCATTTAAACTAAATAATAGAAGAAAAAATATTCAATTCTCCGTATAGTTATTGAGAAATTTTAATTAGAAGGCAGTCTTAACTATCTGCTCTTAAAGAAAAAAAAAATTCAAGTTTATTCTAATATTTGAGATTTTTCAGAATTTTTATGAAATTTTCATGAAGCTTTTATGTAACTTTCATCAAATTTTTATAAATTTTTTTTCGTAATATTTTTTTCGGATATTTTCTCAAATTAAACTCCGAAAACCTTTCTTTGCCCATATACATTTCAAAAATCAGTTTTATCCTAATATTAGACATTTTTCAGAATTTTCGAAATTTTTATGAAATTTTCATGAAACTTTCATAAAACTTTTATTAATTTTTTTATCTCACGCATGTGATAGGAGACTAGAAATATAAAAAAAATTCAAGAAAAAAAAAATTACATTCACAAGCTGAAGATATGACTTTCGACTGGTTTAATCACTTTTTCGGGTAATCAAAGCACGTTTTTCCGATTCTTATCAGCAATAAATTCGAAACTAAGCTACAAATCCTCATTTTTTCTGCTTTATGGATCGTTTTTTGGAATACTACCTCAAATTTATCAAAAGAAGGCTTCTACACTTCTTGAATCACTTGAGCTTTTCCAGGAGAATATATATATTCAACTGGCGTCAGTCAGCATCTCTGTTTGTGAACACATGACAAACAACTGTAGGGGAGAAAATTTAACTGTGTAAACTATGAAAATATCACGTGCCTTTGGTCTCTTTATTCTGTGGTAAATAATTTCATAAGAATATTCTTATTTTTTCTTTGAGTATCAAAGGAAGAGATTTTCCATGAATTTGAAGGAAAAAAAATATCTAATTTAAATTATACATGATTTTCTTCTCTTTTCGGGAAGGAAAATTAAGTCAAGTGAATAATTAAACGTACTATAAACATTTTCACTTGAATTCCGTTAAATTGTTGAATTTTCTCACGTGGAATGATGCGATTAACGCATAATTTATTTAAAATGTAAATTATATTGAGCAAAAAAAAATAATTTCCACGTTTATTTGTACGTGGGAATGTGAAATTGTAGTTACAAATTGATTTTCATTCCTACGAGAGATGTATATCTGTCGTTTTTTGTAGAGGGGAGATGGCACTTGACATTGTTCAACACATGTGAAGTGCTCTCTCGGCTTGCCTCGTTCACTGCAGATGAAAATATGGATAATGCAAGCGGGAGTCTATCTGAAATGATGAATGAGAGTTTCATATTTAATAAATATCCATCGAGACAGATTTGGGCGAACAGATATATAAGCGAATTAAAGCCAATATGGGTCAAGCCGAAATTCGAAATGAAAAAAAATTTCAATTTTTTTTTTTATAGTACAAAAACATTTTATTCAACATTCGCATTTACAATATTTAATTATTAAATCAATTCAATATTTCAATTAAATTTACAATTTAATTGAATATTTTCATTATTAGTTCATTTATTATTTTTCTGAAATATCTCGGATTTCACGAGATTGTGAATTTTTTTATAATGACCTTTTTTTTGTAGCTCTCATTATTCTGTACAGAAAAAGATGCAAAAAAAATCCTCTTTTTTTTTTTTAATTAAAATTTATTTAATGTCGCTTTTTACCTTGAGGTCATCAGCGAAAAAAAACTCCTCTATCTCCCGTGAATTTTTTAATATTTCACAAAAAATGATGGAGTGAAATTAAACAAGCTCACTTCACCGTTTTTCATCAAATAACTCTGAAACTACGAGAGAGAGAAAAATTCTGGCAATAAGTTCTTTTTGGAAAATCAGAGCTATAAAAAAGATTTGTACCAGATTTTTTTTATCTCCCATAAATTCTGGGATATTTCCCACAAACCAAAAATTGCAAAAAAATTCATCAGATGATCTCCAACTGCAAGAAAATCTCTATTTTCCATTTGTTGAATTTCCTCTGTATTATGACAAATCGGAAATTTCCCTGGCTTTCCAATGAAACAGGTTTCATCCGTCTTCACCCTCCACCCCCCCCCCCTTCTTCTTGCAGTTTTCTACTCTCTCATTTAGCTCAATAAAAAGGAAACACAAACTACAGTTAATTAAAGATCTAGAAATGAAAAAAAAAAAATTGAGACGACGTATTTAGAACAATTCGGTGACATTCGCGGTGCCTCGCGTGACCGTGATATTTTCGAGTTTTTGAATACATATAATTCACATTGCCCACCATTTGAAATCAATGGTTCAAGGCCGCTGCGGATGTACGAGAGAGCAATGCCAGGGGAATGAAAAAGAAAAAAGCCTTTTTTCTCTCGTTCCCTGGCGCACTCTCGCACTATCACCGCCATTTTCCCTCACGCCATCTAGTGGCACTTACGCTTTCTCTCTCTCTCCCCTCCCCCCCCCCCCTCCCCCTCACTCACTCTCTTGCCCCCCCCCTCCCTTTCTCTCCCTCTCCTCCCCCCACTCTCCACTTCTCTCTCTCTCCCTCTCCCCTCTCTCTCTCTGGTTCTCTCTTTCTTCCTTCTTTTTATCCGGTAATGTTAACTTCTTTTTTGTTTTTTTTTTATTAGTAATGTTAACTTTTCGTTGAATCTCTGCGGCTTTACTTTCATTTTGATAAGAAAAAAAAAGTTCAAGAGAAAATTCCCTCGAGCACTTTTCCGCCATTACGATTGATTATTCACGATGAGAAAATTTGTAAAATTCTTGTTATCTTAATTGAAGTACTTGGTTGAATCTATTGTTGGAATTTTCCGAGGAAAAAGGGAAGAGAAAATTGAGAGATTTTACCTCATTAAATTCTCGGGGGAATCAAGAGCTTGAGGAAATAATTTTTTTTTCATGCGCCAATTGCAGTTAATTAAATCGTGAATTAATGATGATCGCCGTATTTTCTTGATTTAAGGATCTTTTTTTTTTTCGTAGTGGAGTTTGAATCCGGGGAATGAATAAAGAGGAGAGTTTCGATGCTTTATGGATTTAATTCCGGGATATTAGTTTAGCCATTGAGGCACGTGAGGAATTCGGAAAATCTCGAGGAGGTAGAGATAATATTTTTTACGTGATTTACTGGCAGAAGTCAAGGTCACGAAAGCTAATATTTTTTTTATGATCCTATCTGTGATTAATTAAATATTTGATCATATTTTTTTTAGGGAATTTATTGAGCATGTGGAAGTTCAGAAATTTCCGATACGTTATTCTTACAATATCTCAGAAGCAACGAGGTTCAGAAAAATTTGGCAAGAAACCTTTTTTGTGCGAAATTCAATTCTCGACAAAAAAAACGGTCTGAACCAAGATTCTCATAAATTCATTAATTTCGAAGATGTCCGCAATTATCTCCAGATGCAATTCAAACCGGAAATTCGCATTTTCCAAATCATAATAAATATTGCTTCAAATTAAGGATGCTCTGCTGCTATTAGTCATTTTTATCCTTTTCTTGAAGGTATCTCACGAACCGTTAATCGGATTAATCCGTAGAAATATAAAGTTTTGCGGTCGCACTAATATTCATCAGTTCGAAAAGTTTCATTACTTTACGCCGATTTATCTGTTTTTTTTGCAAAGCTCTGTGAATTTTCATAAAAATTTGCGATACAAGCAGGCTTTCTTCGCAGCATAAGTTGCTATTTCTTCTACGTTATCCTTTCAATCGCTATTTCTTCCTTTCAATTTTCCAATCAGATTGATAGTCTGTAAAAAATCTCCAAAAAGGTGTTTTTTGGATATTTTTCTCCTATAGAAAAAAAGGCAATAAAATAATGATATTTGAGGGAGTGATTGAGCATATACTTGAATCTTCAGAGAAAAAATTCATCAAAAAATATCAAAAAATGACGACACAAGAGCCATTCTTGTGAGGCTCCTCGAATTTGAAACACTCTGTGGCACGCAGTGTAACTGGTGCAAATTTCAATTGAAAAAAAAAAAAAATTGACTCAGTCTAGATACATATAGCTACAGAAATACGTAGGGGATTTCAAAAATATTGTTTTTTGTGTGATTGGTGACCATTTGAATGAAAAAATTCAAATTTCGGCCAAAAAACCGGCAATTTTTTATCAATAAAAAATGTGCAAATCAATTTTTTGAAAATCCCCTACGTATTTCTGTTCGAAATATTGTTTTCAAGATGCTGCGGGAAATTCAAATGAAAATAATGAAAAATATTGGAGTTATGCTGCGTGGCAATTTGAAAAATCATGTTTCGAGAAAAACACGATTGAAGTTTTGACTTGGGCTATGAATATGAAGAAATGCCTCGGGAAAAATTCAAAATTTCATGAGAAAAAATGGGTTTCAGGTGATAACGTTTCTTGCCCGTATTCTGGAAAGCCCAAAGCAATTTTTAAAGCCAAAAAAATAGATTTTTTAAAAATTCTACAGAGGTATAACCTCTTAAGTGAAGAGCAAACTTACAGTGTCATTCAATGTCTAATGGACAATGTGTAGTACAAAAGCATCCGTATACATATATATACACATATAGATATGAATACCATAATACTGAGGAATTGCCAATTATCTTAATGCACTGGAAACACTCGGGAATGCAATTCGCGCTTCTGAATTTTCAATGTGTACTGCACAATTCTATCGGAGTAGTTGACCTTGGAAATTCGTAATTTGTACATGTCTTTACTGAATTCTTCATGACGTTAATTTGTCCTTATAAAGTAACGAGAAATTCGCACAAAGACATCCGCTATTATTTCTATTATTTAGAAGAAAAAAAATTCAAAGTCTCCTTCTTCGACTCATGAAATCGTTTTTTTCTTCATCATTTTAATTATTATTTTTTTTCTATTTGTTAATGTTCCGATTTTATTTCTTGACTAATAAAATGAAATTCATCTGCGATATAATTAAAAAATGCGATAATAAAAATGAGACTTGAAAGTTGAGTAATTTAAAAAAATTTAAAAATTTGGAAAACTTTTTAATGACAAAAACGCAGGTAAACAAAATAATGATGATCTTCTGTTTATTATAAATTGATATTTGTAAATTGATAATGTTTCCAGTATTAATAAACGCGCTTCGAAGAGGTCTGCATATAGCAGACGAAACGTTGGATCAAAATTTTCTGAAAATTTGAGTTTTTTGATTTTTTTGAAGCGACCAGAATGGCCGTTTCCCTCGTTTCAAAAGTTTCAAATTCATCAATTATCATCTTGGAAAATCAAGTGATTCTCATATACGCATGTTAATACGGAGAATCTTTTTAAGTGGTCTCCCAAAAATATATCGAATCATTTCGTGTCACTCGTTGCTCTGATTACAATCTGACTATTCCACTATTTTTAAACGTTGACACGGTTACGTGGCATTTTTTTCTTAAATATTTCAGAAGAATATCGTGTTCCTGGGAAAATAAAATTCTCAATGAAATGGGAATGATTCAGTGAATTTTCAGGACAGGCTTTATTTTATTTTTTTCACGCCTAAGTTTATGTTTGGAAATTTCGCAAGAATAAAGAGAGATAGATATTTTTTGTTAAGAATTTTTTTCGTAGGGCTAACAAAAAAATGTGCTTTACAAAAAAAGTCTTATAAACGAATTCCCTATTTCTTACAGATTCTGAGATATTCCGAAAAAAAACTGCGAAAAAAAATGATGAAAATATTTACGTCTCTAAAGAGGGAGGGGGGGGGGGGGAGTCTTATAAGGTCTATTCGGTGTAAAAAAAGCATATTTTCAGGAATTTTTTTCAGACTATACAGGTGATGCTGGTCTTTTCAATTGATTTCTATATAATAATACAACATCTGAACTATGTTTTCCTGAATTTTCATTGCAAAATATTGATAAATAAGCTGTTGGCAGCAAAAATTATTTTGGAATCTCTTAAGAATGATTGGGAGATACAATCGGAAAAAAAGGTTCAATTTTTGTATAAAATCGTTAATAACAATTTATATAAGATGAAATTCTCAGATTTGATTCAGTGAATCTGTAAATAATATAATGAGGAATAAAATAAGATCTAGATTTGAAGAAATGTACAAAATAATGGGAAATTTCCCATTTTTAATTAATTCTTCGCTTCTAGGGCTTATTTTATTTCTCATTACTTTCTTCACAGATTCGCTGAACCACATTTAAAAATTTCCATCTTCCACAAATAGTTATTAAAATTTTTTTACATAAATTCAACTTTTTTTCACGACTGTACCTCTCAATAATCCTTAAGATAGTAATCCCAGAGTACGGTTCGATGGACTGTACTCGAATCAACTGAAATACTACCTTAAATATTATTTTTTTTTTTAATTTTCTTGGAAGCAAAAAGAGATTCAGATATTTTCCTAGAAGCCTTTTTTTGTAGCTCAAATTCTCCCCTAAAAAATGTCATCAAAAAATTCCTATCCCTTTAGAGATTCCAAGATATGAAAAAAAAAAAAAAAAAAAAAAAAAAAACTAAAAATGAACTCTTTACAAAATGATAAATTCCGATTCGTTCAATTTTACCGAATGATTCAAAGCAGCCAAAATTTCCACGAAAAAATGCCACACAACTTTCCTCGAAATTTGGAAAATAAGAAAAACTTCTCTCGTTTCCCCCAAAAAAAATTCCAAACAACACCGGAAATGAAACTTCGACTCCCGAAACAAATGAAAAACTAAAGAAAAGCAATACAATTTCCTATGTAAAGTACAAGTAGTACGAGCAAGTGCTTGTCCAAAAGGGGATGAAAATACAGTGCACAGTACTATATTCCAACGATTTTGTGTGTAGAATAGTGGAGAGGGGGGGGGGTGAGAGAGTATAGTTGTAGAGGGTTACGGAAGCATGAAAGGGTGGGGGATGGCGTCAGAGCGGCCGACATCCATCGGTTGGTCCTTTTACGCGGTTGCACTCAGTCGTCTGGCGAACGTTGCACAGTCAACATTGATTGTGCTTCTCGTGGCCTAAAGCGTGCACCTGGATTTCCCAGGTGTTTTTAACCCATTAAAAGTGAAAAAAAACGAGCAATAGCTATTAACCCATTTATTTGCATTTTCCCTTAAAAAAAAAATCCCCAAAAAAAAACATTAGTTATATTTTAAAAATATGCAAATAAAAAATAATGGAAATAATGATTTAAAAAACTCAAGTGATTATTAACTGAGGTCATTGGACTTGCACAACATTTATTTATTTAATTGCTGACAGTCACGTGACAAGTGTCTATGTGTGTAACATCGGAAGTGCATTGATTCCACTTTATTATAAGAGAAAAAAAAATGAAATAGAGAGAAAAAATAAAAAATTGTGAGAGACTTTTATTATCGGAGCGTGTGACACGAAGAGGAGAGACACACAAAACTCAGCAGCATCACACACAAACTCTGTGGCCTAGTTAAGTGCATTGAACCAATCCTAACGAAAAAAAATAAAGAACATTGCGTGTTTTATAATCGTGTGTGAGCTCTTTCGTGCAACAGAAAGAATTTATTTGTCGAGGGAATAAAGTAGGTGGTGTTGACTTTTTTAATTTAATTGTTAACCCACACACAAAGGCAATCCTTATTAAAAAGGAGTGAGTGAGAGAGAGAGGGGGGCAAAGGACTCTTGAGGGGGGACTGAGGAGAACTCCAAAAATTAAGACGATTATGAAAAAAATCATCGAAATTTTTAAGAGCAAAGGGATCAGCTGACTAGGGGAGCTGTTCCGTGGACGTGACGGGGCACATGATAGTAAAAGGGATAATAAAAAGGACTCAACGTTCAATAGAGATCAACGTTGCTCCGTCATGACATTCAGCACATCCTTTAATTCTGATAAAAACAGTTTTGCACATCAAAATATGCAGCGGTAGGTTTTTTATTGGTTCCACGTCAAAAAATCCTCGGAAAAAAAATCCTGTCTTTTATCAAAACTATTGATCTTGCGGGAATTCTTTTGGAGATGTTTTTAGCAGCCAATGAAATTCTCTGAAAAAAAGGTTTCTTCACATTTTTGTCGAAGAATTAAAAAAACAAGGCTTATGGATTATTAGGATCTTTTTTACGAGGATCATTTGATCGTTGCTCTACCAATTGCGCTATTGCGAGTTCCTATACTTTCCTTCAACATTTTTGACCAAGATATAGGGGAGACGGGGGCAAAATGGACCTGTTCGTCAAAATGATTTAGGATTTTTTTTTCAGAGTGAAGACCTCTACGAAAAAATTCAAAAAAAATCACCAATAATATTCACATATTAGAGCATCTTCTCAAATTTTTTCAGATTTTTCCATAAAGTCCTTCATTCCGTAAAAAATTTCTGAATCATGATGCTTCGGGGGACCATTTTGCCCCATTCTCCCCTATTACTATCATTTTCATCATCTACTTTCCTGAGGCAAATTTAAATTAAATTAATTTTATTTATTGTTAATATCCTATTCTGCATATTTATCCTTTCTTGAAATTTTTCTCGAAGAATTAAAAAAACAAGGCTTAACTTCATCAGGATCTTTTTTTACGAGGATCATTTGATCGGTTACTGGTTTTTTTTCATAGATGACTGAAGGCGTTATTTGATTGGTGAAGAGAGGCAAAATAAAATACCTCATTTTTTTTGTTATTTTAAAGAATTTCACGGAAAGTAAGCGAGATAGCGCAATTTGGCTTGAATCCTTTTTTTTTGGGAATTTCGAGGGCTCCAAAAAAAGACTACGAAAATTCTGCTATCTCGTTCAGTTTTCGATGTACTCTTCAAAATAACAAAAAAAAAAGAGGATTTATTCTATTTTTAAAAAAATCTTTTCACTAGCAATTTATTATGCGATTGATTTCAGTTTAACAGTTGAAGTCATAAAAAAATGGAAAATTAAAAATTTTTTAGTGTTTTTTTCAATATTTCGTAAACGAGTGGAGTAAAACAAATTGCATTATACAATTTTTCAGCGTATTTTTACCTGGCTCTCTGATGCTGCAGACAGATTTTCAAAAAATGAAAAATAAAAAACCCAACTCAATTATCACAAATTTAATTGTTTTGCTTTTATCGTCAGTTTTTTGTATTTTTTTATTTTTCATTTTTGTTACTTTACTCCTTGAATCACCACGACCTTGATATTCAAAGAATGATTTATTTATTGACACAACCAATGCACGTGTATAAAAGTCGCTGACAGTCAGAAAATATTTGCTTTTCGTATAACTGTCTAATTTGATATTTTTATCACGATATGGCATGATACAAGGTTCGAATCTCTTATCGCAAGTTTTTTTTCCACGAAGTTCTCGCATCTCATAAATACTTCCGGAAATTTTCCTCTCACCTTCTGTATCAATTTGTGGTTACTAATTGGATTGATTGATGATAATATTTCATTGAATCAATATAGCAAAATGAGATGAATCGATTTTGAGCTGTTTTTGCTTCCGAATGGATGCTATGCAATCATGAGAATTTTTTATTGTAGTTTTTTTAATAGAAGATACTTGAAATCATCTAAATAGAGAGAAAATGATATTTTTAGCACATGTCTGTGTATGTGTGTGCATAAAAGTATCGATTACAGCAAAACCGTTTCATAGAAAAATTTCATATTTTGTGGAAAATTTCCTCTCGACGAACTCTATTTTTTAAGCTTTATTTGAAGAGAATCCGATCGGTACGTTTTGAGATATGGCTATTTTTCGAAAATCAGTTTTTAATGGAATTCCTGGAAACTATTCAACTGATGTTATTTATACTCATACATTATCTCGAGAGTTGTATCAGTTAGATGTCTGGCAATTTTGAGCTTATTTGCATGATGAGTTCTCGAGTTATCGGCGTTTTAATGAATTTCTTCAAAATTTGATATTTTGATGATGGTTTGAAAAAAGTTGTATCACTTCCATTCGGAAGCATACTGCTAAAGTATTAGCAGAAAAAGCTATATCAGTTGGAAAGCAATACTATTATCCACTTGTTTATTTATAAAATAGCTCGGAATTGAAGGGATCTACGGTAATTTTCAAAAGGACTTATCTTGGAGGTCTCATTTCGTTTTTAAAAAAAGGTCTCCACATAAATTTCTGTATCTTTCATCAATTCCGAGATATTGACGAAAACACTTTGAGATGTACTGAAATCTGATGATTTTCGAAATTATGTCTAGATTATTGGAAAGGTATTTCGTGAATGGTGAGGTTTAAGAAAATTTATCAGGAAATCTTTTTTTCAGCTCGCGAGATTCTCTGCAAAAAAGGTTTCTTGACATTTTTCTCTAAACTCGCTCAATTCAGAGATATTTTTAATAATAAAAAATAATTTGATTTTTTTATCTATTCTACTCTTTTTTTTCTTCTCATTTTTCGATTTATTCTACTTCATCATTTAGTTATGAAATATTGACTGGACTATTTTTAGAATTTCCATTAACTGATATTTCCAAAAATTCTTTATTTCTGAATGAATGAGGAAATGAGGTAGGATTCAGGAAAATTTTGTGGTGATTGACGTGAGAGATAAGATGTAAATGAATTTTTAACGGAAATAATCACCGACACGTTCTCTGTTCTTCTGTGTTGGGAACACGTGGCAATTTTTTTTTTTTTTTACTAAACAGCGAGAAATTATGGATAAACAAAAGTAAATAATGGAATTGAGACCTTGAGCTGTACGAAAATTGCGCTTGAACGTTAGTAACAAAATTAGAAAATTGTTCAACAAAGAAATAGTTAAGGAAAAAATTGGAAAATAATTTTTTCTTTGAAATTCTTGAGAAAATTGAATTTTTAGATGTTAAAATTTATTTTTCAACAAAGACTGACGATAGACAGCTATAATCGAGGTTACAGTCAAGGCTGTGTAGAAAGGTATGGCTTGCGCGCATCTCACGATTCGGTTATCGACCCTCTGGAACAACTAGTGTTCTCCACTCCTTCTCAATGCATCTGTTACACTAATGTTCACGCGTACCACCTTGCTTCCTTCTAAACCTTCTAGAAATACGAAATATGTGAATAATGGAGTGAACGTGATGAATTGCGTTTCACACAGATTCTTCGAAAAATGAATTAATTAAATTTCTGAATTAATTTGTCTTCATTTGGTTTTTTTTTAAATATTTTTTTTACTGATAAAAATGTGAGGAAAATTAATTTTTGGAATTCTCGACCATAAATTCTTGAAATTCTTTATTTTTTGTGTTTTCAGAAGAAGAAAAAATGAAAAATTCGAGAAATGAATTTTTACTTTAAACTCCCAAAATGAATTTCTTGTTTGAAAAGTTCTGAAATTTCAAATTCCTTAATAATTTTTACCGATAATTGTCTCGAATCCGGTCCCACTGGATTTCCACTCCAAACCACTATTTTGCCATTTTTTTTTGTAGATAAAAATCGAGAAGAAGATTTCTCTCAATTTACATCTACTGTTCGCGAAATATTTCGAAACCTAGTGAAGATACATAAATTTTGATAATAACAATTTTGATAATACATCAATTTTGGATAATAAAAAGCTTTTTTTTAGATAGATCGTATGTCCATGATTTTCTGAAATATTTCCAAAAACTTATCCCCCCAATGAAATCAGTTCCAATTAAATTCCGCATAAAAACAGGAAAAGCCTATTTTTTTGGTTATTTATTTTTAACGAACATCTCGGAAACTAAGCGAGATAGCGGCGTTTTTTCAGAAACCTTTTTTGCAGCTCTCCCAATTTTCTACGAAAGAAGAATAGGCAAAATCCGCTCTATTCTCGCTTACTTTCCGATATATTATTCTGAAAATCATTTGAAAAAAAATTTAAAAAATTGTTCAATTTTACCTCTTTGCTTCTGAATTGTATAATTTTAATTACTCAATAAGCTCATGTGGAACAATTCAGATTATGCTGTTTAATGAGCCATGTCTCCGAGGTCACTAGTCTATCACACTGTCTCGATTAACGCACTGCCTCCTTTTTTCCTCCTCAAAACAATAGTAATAACAACAATACTATTTTGTTTTTGTTCCATTCAGTAACCTCAATTGACGTTGACTTGAATCTGAAATTGATCCAATACAAATGTCATTTCCTTTCTGATACATTGACCTTAATTGTTATTTTTTCTAATTATTGAAAGGATTAATCGAGGGCAGTAGTAATGACATTAATTCAACCAATTTATTGACTAGAAAAGGAAACAAGTGGATAATAGTATTGTTTTCCAACAGATATAGCTTTTTCTGCTAATACTTTAGCAATATGCTTCCGAATGGAAGTGATACAACTTTTTTCAAACCATCATCAAAATATCAAATTTTGAAGAAATTCATTAAAACGCCAATAACTCGAGAACTAATCATGCAAATAAGCTCAAAATTGACAGGCATCTAACTCATACAACTCTCGAGATAATATATGAGTATAAATAACATCAGTTGAATAGTTTCCAGAAATTCCATTAAAAACTGATTTTCGAAAAATGGACATATCTCAAAAAGTATCGATCGGATTCTCTTCAAATAAAGCTCAAAAAATAGAGTTCGTCGAGAGGAAGTTTTCCACAGAATATGAAATTTTTCTATAAAACCGTTTTGCTGTAATTGAGACTTTTATGCACACACAGACATACACACACACACAGACATGCGCTAAAAATATCATTTTCTCTCTATTTAGACCATTTTAAGGATCTTCTATTAAAAAAATTACAATGGAAAATTCTGATGATTACATAGCTTCCGTTCGGAAGCAACAAGAATTTTCCTTGTTTTTACGCGTTTTATATTAACTATAATTGAATCTTTAAATACGCTATAATACTCAGCGACAATCTGACGCTCTTCGGTAAATTTTAGCAACTGATTTATGAGCTGTAGGATTTTTTTATGGAGAAATTAGCCGAAAATAGATAAGAAAATTGAGAAGAGAAGAAATAAAAGTATCACCAAATGATAACGACAAGTTGGCGCCATCACACACATGTGTGTCGTGTGATTCGTTATCAATTTGTTTATGTATATATAGGTGCTCTATTTTTTTTTTTTTTCATCAGTGGGGAGTCATAAAGTTGATGGTAATTACTGGAATGGCTCAGTCTGATTGTGAATACGACTGAAGCAACTTGTCAAAAAAAAAAAAATCTCTCTTCATGAAATGGAAAATTGAAAAATAATTTAGTTCCCCTGATTTTTTTTTCAAATTTTGAATCTCGATCGAAAAAAAATGTAATTATGAAAAAAATGAAATTCCGAGAATAAATGGTGAAAAGTCTGCGCTTTGGCATTTTTAAAAATATTTTTTCATTCGCACGAAAAGGTAAATCTATTCAGGATTTTCAATAGGATAAAAAGAAATTGAGTGAATTTTTTAAAATGGGATTTCTCACACTACCATGGAACATTTCGTCCTCGAGACTGGAAAATAATTCACGCAATGATGTGAATACACTAGAGAAACTTTTATTTGTTAGTCGGTGAGTTCAGATTTTTTTCAACTATTTGATGCTTTTTTTTTCTCATGAAAAGAGGGAAAAAAAATCGTACATGGATTTGAACTTAACAAGGCGCGACTTCGTTATACGAGTCGAGTCCTTAACTTTCAGTTTTAATGGCGAAAACCACTAATTGGGGGTAAGGTACACCCTAAACCAGCACAGCGACATTTTATGAAGCAAAAAAATAAAAAATAAAGTTTCTCAACGTTCTCTCTATATTACTTTACTTGTAAAAGTAAAAATAAAAATTGTATTTTTTCAGCTTCTCTAATTAACGCCGAAATCATCAAAGAAATTTTAACAAGAAATTTTTTTTTTATATTAAATGAAAAATCCAGGAAAAATAATTAAACCACATGTCTAATTAAACTGATTAAATTCATTTCAAATTAATTATCATTAGAAATTTTGCGGAGGATAATTACTCACGATTGTCACAATTGTTTGTGTAATTTCCGTTTTAATTGAAATTAAAGTGAACAGAAGATTCAATGTACTTTTGATGTCTAGAATTTCGGAATTAATTAATGTGGGTGGAGAAACACGAGTTTGCTGTTAACAAACGGACATTTTCCCTTTCAACGACTGATTAAAATTTCGAGTTCGTAAATATTACGGGAAATAAAAGGTCATTGATCTACTCGTGAATTATCAATTCTCTCTTCCTCTTCTTATAGGCACGAATTCACAAATTAATTTTTGGCGCTATTCTTGTATTTGAAGATTGATAGTTCGATACTTGAATAATGAATATGCGGAAGTATAAAAATGTTAATTTATATTTTTATAATGAGAGAATAGAAGAGTTATGCATATATTTTTGAATGATATTATTTTGAAAAATATATGAAATATTATAATTAATATTATATAAATATGATTTATTTTCTCCATTATTTAATACATTTTACATATATTTTTATCATAGATTAGCAAAAACGAGAGTAAATATTCAGTGAATATTTAGTATTATATCGTTGCCTTGGAGCTAAAGGGGCGTATGTGTTATGTTTATACATAGCACTTGAGCGACCTTGTTTCTAAGATGAAGATATAATTATAATATAAGATGTGTCGTGCTTTTACGGATGAAAGACAGGAATTCTTATCAGTTAATCTTATGATAGAGACGGGAGGACTCAACAACTACCTAGCGAATATCTTACGCATGGAATGTAAATTGCTCTCCAAATTTCCAACTAATGTATCCGCGAAGAGAAATAATATGCTTGAATGATAAGTTATAATTAGGGCCGAGATGTTGGTGTATGCTTTGATCTAGGCTGAAGTTGCTTCTGAATCAAACACATTCTGAATGATTATGAATATTAAACTGACATTTATAAACCTCAAAATGACTTTATGAGCATTCAAAACTCTTGGGAGAACTTTCAGAGGAACTTCCAGAGGAACTTTTTATGGAACTCGTAGAGTAACTCATCACGATGAATAATAATATCCAAATATTGACCAATTCTTTAAATTATTGGAAAACACGAATTCTTTAATACGAAATCGTGTAAATTCCAGATTCTATTCAATATTTCCCTCGTGCTATGGGACTTTGTACTTTGTTAAATAATAAATAACTAAATAATACAAGTATTATTCACTGCTTTGATAAATTTTGAATATATATACATATATCTGACGCGTTAAAATAACAAGCGGCTCAGTGGTCTAGGGGTATGATTCTCGCTTTGGGTGCGAGAGGTCCCGGGTTCAAATCCCGGCTGAGCCCACTTTTTTTTTTTTTTTATTCACCTTCACACACCGTAATCAACTAAAAGCTTCAGTTAGATAACAATAAAGAATAGTGCCAATTAGACTAATCCAATTTGTTCTATCGCAATGGAAAAATTCACGTTTAATTATGAAAACATTGAGATACTTTTTTTTCCCACAAAATGAATACAATTTGACAAAGTAATTTAATTAACTTTATCATTGATGTCAAGCAGTTATTGGACACAGTCAACGCGTTAATAAATGTTATAAAAGTGAACCGACATGGACAATAGACTGGTGACTGTGTAAATATACAGAGTTGAATTGACGGGGGGTCTTTTACTCGTTAATTCAATGCTATTCTAATTGTCCTCGGACCAATCTACTCACAAGTAGACTGTGTAAATATAGATCAGGCACAATGACTCATTATTTTATCAGTAATAATTTTAATTACAGTTATTCTAATTACTCCATTTTATTATTTAAAAAAAAATTAATTGATCCCGAAAAAAAAATCTTTTTTTAAATTTGAAATAAAATTAATTTTGACGTTTTTTCTTCATTTTTAGGTCAAATACAGTTGCAGGAGAGGAAGGAATGCTGAGTGGGGGTTTGGGATCAAAATTAAAATGCCCAACCCCCATATCACGACTGAGGGTAGAAAAAATAGAGGGTGGACTCATGGTTGCTGGTGTTGTCATCGCAGCAAATTGCCAAATAGCACTTCCAGCATTTGGCTTTCTCTTCATGTTCGTTGGAGCTGTTCTAACTGGTAAATTGCTCTTTCATATATTTCATTTTATTATATCCCATTTGCCAGAACACTGAGACGAGTGATGAATTATGGCTTTCATTGCTTTTAATTCTCTTCCTGATTGGTTGAAATTTCGTTAATAGTGACATAACAAAATCATCTCTATTGGCAATTAATGGTAGCAATTGAGTTTCAAATTGAGCACAAATTATTTTGGAAATATCCCTGAAACTAGTGGCTTTACGAAAATTTTTACTAGAAGACCTCCTTTTTTTCTGCAGAAAATTCAATTTTCTACGAAAAAAAGTCTACTTACGTTTTCTCTAAACTCACTCGTTTCAGTGATATTCGCAATATTGTCTCTATGCAAATTTTTAAATTATGCATTTTTTTTTGCATTTTTACTACTCATCTGCAAGTAAAAACGTAAATGACTGAAATTTTCACGGTGAAAATTCAAGCCATAACGTATATATATGCTCTTCTATATTATACATAAATTACACATTCCATTGTCCCCGGGAAACTCGACAATTTTTTTTTGTCATTTAGGAAACATTGACCGTTGGAATTGAGTTTTTTTTTCATGTGTCACTCTTTTCCCTTTATTTCGAGTGAATCACATGCCTGCATGATCTCAATTAATTCTGTTGTTCATTTCCTTTTTTTCCAAACGTTTTTTTAATGAATGAATCGAAAAAGAAAATTCTATGTTCTCGTTGTAACAAATACGTTCTTCAACCGTCAATTATTTCCTCTCCCACACGTCAATTATCGACTTCCAATGAAAACCGATACAACGCACCTTTTTTTTTCTCTGCTACTATCCTCAACATTGTTTGACGTTTTTTTTAATAGAGAGAGAGAAAAAAAAAAGGTATGAACGAGAAAATTCTTGACGTCATAATAAAAAGTTTCTATACTTGTGTCTGGCCTTTTCAGCCATAGAAGCTCGATACAATGCCCTCTATAGACATTGAAATACGTCACAGACAGGAGCTTCATCAACAAAATAACAAGTTTTTTTAGCATAACATGAAAACAATTTTGAGCAAAAAAATAAAGAGAATTAATGGTAATCAAAGAAATAATCTTGATGTAAAGATAAAGAGATGATAAAAAAAATTCGGTCAAAATTATTTGCCTTATTCTTTATTATTTATTATTCTTTATCATCTTCTCTTTAATTAATAAGAATAAGGGGATTAAGTGGTAAAGTGTGAAAATGACGTATCTCCTTCGTGTTTATGAGAAATTTGACAAAACGTAAAAATCTCAAAATATAGTTCTCCAGTTTTTATTAAAATATCTTGGAATTCGGGGGATATTTTTTTCTACGCAAAAAGGTGATGACAAGAAAAAATTTATCTCCCATGAATTACGAGATATTTGAATAAAATGTTAAAGTCTAAAAATCATGTGTTCAACTTATTTTCGAAATATCTCCTAAAAACCGAAGATTAAAAGAATTTATCAAGAAAGTCTTTTTTTTAGCTCATCAAATTCTCAAAAAAAAAGGAGATTTCTTGATATTTTCTCCTAAACCCACTCAATTCAGAGATATTCACCAAAAAAAAAGGCAAATGGAATTTTCTAATTCCTCCAACTTTACCACTTTACTCTCGAATATACACTTAAAAATTTTCGTCTGAATTTTCCGTACAAAATCCCGGAAATTTCTAACAAGTCACATTTCTACTGAAATTTCAGATAATTACGACATTGAAAAATGAACACATAATTGATTTGCAAATAATTTCGCGCCTGAATATCAATGAAATTTGTAAATTTCAGTTTAATTGTTTCTTGAAAATGTAGTAAAAATCGGAAAAATTCAAAATAAAATTGAAAATTCAAGTCATTTTGATTCTGAATATTCATGTTCAGTTGAAAATTCAAGTAATTTGTAGAATTTTCGTCTCAATTCTACTCAAAACTCATAGATTCCCTTGAATTTCCTCTGAAACTCGCAGATTTCATAATCATCCCATTAAAAAAAAATTCAATATCACGTTAATGAAAATTCCCATTAAATAGTCTATGAAATATCCATGTTTTTCTAACAGTATATTCCACTCTTCGTAAATTAATGGAAAAATAAGCCCTAGAGTTTTTATCAACATGTAATGCATACGTGCTGATAAAAGCAAAGCCTGGGGAGTCTCCCGGATTTATATAGACTACGTGCGTATGATCAGAAGAAGCCCCACTGCTATTAAAGACCTCTGATGTAAAAAGAGAAAAGCAAAAAAAAAACACTACAAAACTTGATTATGCACATTGTCGTTGAGAAGCCATACTGCAAGAACAATACGTCATCGGTCTGACCCTTGTCGGTCTTTCCCTACTTTTTTTTTTTCGTCACCTGCAATTTTTTGCACCAGAAAAACTTTGTTGAACGTTAAAGAGCTTGTCAGCTTATTGCAAAGGTCTTGACAGGTTTTTCCATCGTTCAAGGATGCACGTGAAGGTTTTCAAGGTCCCTGCATTTGTCAGATTATTTCTATTGTATTAAAAAATAATGAAAAACAATTTTTATTACAATTTTGTTAATAGAAAAATAATTTAAATGAAAAATTTTTGGGAATTAGTTTTTTCGAAATATCTCAATAGCAAAGAAATTCTGAGGTAGAGGGTCACACGACCAATAGATGGACACTGACCAAAAGATGGACGGTTTTTATTATCGAGGATTTTCATAAATAAATGAATGATTTTTATACTTTTCACGTCAATTCCTAATTATTACCGATTTATCAAAATTTAAAATCATACCACTGCAAATATGCAACTGTCCATCTATTGGGGGTTCGACTTATTTTCCAGTTTTTCCTTGATTTTCTTTAATTATTTCTACATTATTCAAGTTTAATTGATTTTTAGTCGATTCACTGTATATTTTTCTGTACATCATTCTTTTCTGCAACTTTTTAACGTGATTTGCCTATTTCATATGAATTAATAAAGTCTAATATTTCCTTAACCGTCCATCTATTGGGCATGTTACCCTACGTTCCAAATCCTTCTTTTAAAGAAAAATTTAATGCTTTACTAAAGAAAGGTCTCTTTAAAAAATTCCTCTAAATCCAACGGCTTCTCCGATACTCGTGGAATAATACAAATATAACAGGATAATAGTCTCACAGAATTATTAATTTAATTTTTTTCAATGATAAAAAAAATGAATTTAAATTGACTCATTGTATTCTCTATTAAATTTGAGAACCGCTATAATACGCTTAGGGGCCACTGACCTCTGGCAACAATCTCATCAGCATTGAAAGGAAAGGAAGAAAAAGAAAAAAGAATAAAATAACATGGAGAAACACGAAGAGAATGAGAAGAAGAATAAGGAGTAGACAGTGAGGTTTTGCCAGGCAACAGCTGGTCGTTGCTCCGTCATCAAGATCAGGCCTTCGGTGAAAAACCGTTGTTGCTAGCCGATTTATCAGCCCCCGGGTCTTCCCTTTCATTGTTTCTTTATTCTCACAGAAAATATAATTTTGTGGGAAAATTCAAAGAATTTTGTTAATTCACTGATGAGTCGAGGCGATTGGTCATCAATTTTTTTTTGCAAAATTTCGAAATCTGAGGGAGATAGCGAAATTTTTGTGCAGATCTTCTTGTAGCTCTTGTTTTCCTTTACAAAAAAGATAAAACTCAAAGTTCTCTATCTATTATAGATTCTAAGATATTTTCAAAAAAAACATTTTTTTCTTCATTCCTGATATCATTTCTCTCTTTTGCTTCAGAATGGAAGCTATGTAATCATCAGAATTTTCTTAATAGAAGATACTTAAAGTGATCTAAATAGAGAGAAAATGATATTTTTAGCGCATGTCTGTGTGTCTGTGTATGCATAAAAGTCTCAATTACAGCAAAACGGTTTTATAGAAAAATTTCATATTTTGTGGAAAACTTCCTCTCGACGAACTCTATTTTTTAAGCTTCATTTGAAGAGAATCTGATCTGTACTTTTTGAGATATGTCCATTTTTCGAAAATCAGCTTTTAATGGAATTTCTGGAAACTATTCAACTAATGTTATTTATACTCATATATTATCTCGAGAGTTGTATCAGTTAGATGTCTGTCAATTTTGAGCTTATTTGCATGATTAATTCTCGAGTTATTGGCGTTTTAATGAATTTCTTCAAAATTTGATATTTTGATGATGGTTTGAAAAAAGTTGTATCACTTCCATTCGGAAGCATATTGCTAAAGTATTAGCAGAAAAAGCTATATCAGTTGCAAAGCAATACTATTATACACTTTTTTTTTTTTATTAGATTCTTCTTCAAATAATCGAGTAAAACTAATTCGTTTCTTTTTCATTCTTTATGTTTCCACAGCTGCTTCTTATCGAGGTCCTGGAGAAGATGAAGACAAAGATTCTTATGCTGCTAGAATAGCATTTACTGGTAATTCAAGAATATTAGGACCAATATGCATTGTTATTGGTGCACTGATGTTGGGACTTGGTGTATTACTATGTATGTTAACGAAACGTGCAAGAAAGAGAGAACGAAGAGTGGGCTTCCATTGTCCTCTTCATGGTGATTTTTATCCACTTGGACCTATACAGGGTATCAGGATGTTTGGTAAGAATTATTTCCATTTATTCGATCATTTTCCTGCGAAAAATAACGATATATTGAGAAAGATAAGTGGAGTGCGTTTGCTCCTTTTTTTATAGTTTCGATATTGAAAACATTGATTTTGCCTTTTTTTTCTGCAGATTTTTCCATTTTCTCACGAAATTAGATTCGAGAATTTCCATTTTTGGGAATATTTCCGGTTCTAATGATCTTAGTTTCTCAATATCAATTGCAAATGGAAGCTGGAATATTTTCCTATCGATTTCACATAAATCGAATTGATTTTAAAACAAAATTGACTGAAAAACAGCTCAAAAATGGATTTTCACAAAAAAAAGGCTGGATCTGCGTTATTTATCATCGAAAGTCGATTCGATTTCTGAGAAATCAATGGGAAATGATCTCACTTTTCATCTAAAATCAGCTGCAGGTTGCTATGACCACCAAAACCAGAGATATTCTTAAGAAACTTTAAAAAAATCAGAATTCAGAAAAAACATGAAAAATTTTTTCGCAGTTCTTATCACATAAAAAGGAAAAATGTATCTCACCCTCACTCAATTCAACTAAAAAATAATGATTATTATCAACTGAATACACCGTAAAATAAAAGTGATTGCGTCAATTACAGCAATTATACGTAACAGAATATCGATAATCAATGAACTGCAAAATAAAATAATTCACGAGATTCGTGTGATATAATGGAACAGAAGAGTATCTCAATTTGCTAGAACTTTGTGTACAGGGCAAATGACAATGTACCCTCATCGTCTTCTAGAAATATCACAAAAGGAAGCCAACGAGCCGTGCTTCACGTAACAAGAACCTCTGTAATTAATGGCTTCCATAAAAAATATATATACAAAAGGTGAATTGTAATTGTGTACAACGAGGATGAGATTGGATTGAATTATAAACTGTTACTCAATTGGATCGAGTGCAGATTCCTTTTGTGCTCAATTATAGTGACTCGAGGTAGTTGGAAATTGAGATGAAAGCTTGATGACATCATATTTCACTGAAAGAAAATTTAATGAGAATTCGTTGTTTTTTTTTCGTGATTTTAATTATTTTATTGCTAAGTGCAATTAATTTTGGTACTGTCATTTCCCAGATAATTAAAATAAAGTTAATTGCCAATTCTTTACCTTAGAAAGAAAGTGGCGTAAGTACTATGAATAAGCACAGCATTTATGTGAATTTATTTCTAAGGTGACGAATTAAATTGCTCAATTATTAACAATAGATATTCGATAAATGATTTTAGGAGTACGATTTTTTTTGGAATACCGGAAAATAAAGGAGATACGATGTTTTTTTTTCTATAAATGCCTTTTTTGTAAATTTTGATCTCCTTTACAAAAAAAAGTTTCTATGAAAATTTGCCTTTCTTGCTTTATTTCTGGGATATTTCCCGAAAAACAAAAAAACAAAGGAGATTCAATTAAAATCATAGAGACGTATTGATTAACGAGAATTTACGTGAACTCGAGAATAATTAACGAGATCCGTTTGAATTATCTCGATATCACTGATTTGTCTTTGATCCAACTAATGAGATTGCATCGAATCTCTCGTTTTTTAAAATAAAAAATTTTCTCTGGCTTCAGGATCAAATTCCATCAAATCCATACGTCCTTCCCAGAATATTCCTGAAAAAAAAATGTGATTGCTAAAAAAAAAGAAGAAATGAAAATAAATCAGTAAATTTTCCATTCCTCGGCAATTCATTAATTTCCATGAACTCTATTCGTTAGCAATTCAATTCAAACGTTTGATGAGATTAAAAAAAACTGTTGAGTACATTCAACCCATTTATTGTCAACACTTCAATGCATTTCAAAATTCGTTTGAATTAAATGTTTTTTTTTAATTAAAAAAAAAAAATCAGCTCCAAGGCTTGTCATATACACGCACGTGCCTTTAAATTTTTCTATTTCATTCATCAAAAAAAAAGAAAATTGTACGTATATCCAGCGATAATTTTCCATTTCCCTCTGAGAGCTAAAAAAAAAGCTGCAGAGAAAAAAAATGAAAACGTTTTAGAGAAGAATATTTTATTCGCATGAGATAAATGGATTGCCTCGTGCACAACCTCCTCACTTGCATTCACGCAAATGGGAATGAGATAGAGAGGAAAAAAAAAATGACGAAGCCTTTGAGGTGAAAAAAATAAATAAATGATATGCATCTGTACACCTGCAAACGTGCATTTCTCTGGAAGATTTTTTTCCACTTAAATGAGAGAAGGAAAAAGAAGGAAAATTGTCACATTTTACTGATTAATTTTAAAAAAATAATTTTCAGTTGATGGATCTTCAATTCAATCAACTTTGGATTTATTTTTTACGAAATAATTAAAAATTAATGAGATCAATCAATTTTTTTGCCTCTAGATTTTCTCGAAAAGTGCTGGACCAAAATTAAATGTTAAACCATTTTTTAGCTCAAATTTTCCTTTTTTTCTTCAATGAAATCATCAAATTTTCGAAATTTCATGAACTTTGTTAGCCAATTTTTCTGGAATTTAACGAACTCACAAGTATTTTCATGTGAATACGTAGCAGCGAAGTGTTTATCGATGATCTAGATTGTAAATCTAGGCCAAGTGATGCACACAGTGATTTTATAGAAGTTCACTGAGTACCTAACACCTGCTAAGGCCATATCTTTCAACCCCTGTAGCTTCCTCGAGTGATACTAAAATAAAACCTCACCTATTTTTCATTGTGGTGAATGAGTATTTTTAAAATTTTCTATTGGATTCACTGGCTGAGAATGATTTATTTGATGAGAGAATACAAAATTCGAAGTGACGACAATTTATTTTCAAGACATTTAGATTTAGTTGGTGATACTGAGGAATTTTCACTGAATTTAATTAATTTTCTTGAATTTAAATTGGAGTTTTCTGATTTTTTTTCAATCACTTAGTTTTTTTTTTCCTTTTTCTTGGATTATACAACTTACTAGGGCATACTCAGACGCTGTTACGCACTACTGGTCTTCTAGAACGTTATGATGGATTGTAGCATCAATTTTTACAGAGAAAAAACTACTTAAAAAACTTTTTAACGTCTTGAATCCACAAATAACAAAGTTATCTAGTTATACTCGCGGATATCTCGAGAACTAGAGGGTTTAAGGGAAAACATCAAGAGACAGTTCTTAGAGAGAATTTAATTTTTTACAAAAAAGGTCTCCTCACAAATTCTCGTGAACCTGATGGTTCCGGAGATATTTGCAAAATTGTTACAGTAGTCTTATTGCAATAAATTACAAATTACAATTAGTAGTCCAACACCACTGTGGAATTTTCAAAAAATCAATTTTTTTTTCTGGCTTTAAAAATTACTTTGGGCCTTCCAGAATACGGGCAAGAAAAATTATCACCTGAAACCCATTTTTTCTCATGAAATTTTGAATTTTCTCCGAGACATCTCTTCATATTCATAGCCCAAGTCATAACTTCAATCGTATTTTTCTCGAAACATGATTTTTCAAATTGCCACGCAGCATAACTCCAATAATTTTCATTATTTTCATTTGAATTTCCCACAGCATCTTGAAAACAATATTTCGAACAGAAATATGTAGGGGATTTTCAAAAAATTGATTTGCACATTTTTTATTGATAAAAAATTGCCGGTTTTTTGGCCGAAATTTGAATTTTTTCATTCAAATGGTCACCAATCACACAAAAAACAATATTTTTGAAATCCCCTACGTATTTCTGTAGCTATGTGTATCTAGACTGAGCCAATTTTTTTTTTTTTTCGATTGAAATTTGCACCAGTTACACTGCGTGCCGCAGAGTGTTTTAAATTCGAGGAGCCTCGCAAGAATGGCTCTTGTGTCGTCATTTTTCGATATTTTTTGATGATTTTTTTTTCTGAAGCCTCAAACATATGCTCAATCACTTCCTCAACTATCATTATTTTATTGCCACTTTTTCTATAGCAAAAGAATTGCCAAAAACTGCCTTTTTTAGACTTTTACAGTGGTGTTACCCCTCAACAATACTGAAATTTTTTAAAAATACAAAAATTGTCTTATCAATGAAAAATCTTTTTTTTTTACAGGTGTCTCGGAGAAGGAGGTAGGTCGTTGGCCAAAGATCCCGTGCTTCAAAAATCGTTCGAGTGTAAAGTCTGGCTCAAACGGATTCATGGGAAGCCACATGGGTCCACCACAGTGTCCACACTCTATATTAAGCAGCACGAGAAGTTCAGTCAGCAGTTCACCTCTCAGTCCGTGTCCTACACCAATGCCTTTCCTCGTTACTTCAAATTCTGTGAGGTAAATTCACAAAATAAATTCGATTCCACAGTGAAGTGGGAGAAAACATCGATTTCCTCAAGGATCTCAAGAACAGTTGGGTTCAGGGGGAAAATGTCGAGAGACCTTTTTTGTGGAAAATTGAATTTCCTGTGAAAAAGGTCTCTTGAGAATTTTCTCTAAACTCGGTAGTTTCGGAGATATTTGCCAAAATAGTTGCAGTGATTCGGTGCATCAAAAATTCATTAAAAAAAGTAAAAAAAAAACCTATTAGAATTTTTTTGAATATATCTCCAAAACTACTGGGTTTAGGAAAAAATATCAAGAAACCTTTTTTGTAGAGAATTTAATTATCTACAAAAAAGGCTTCATGACCATTTATCCTAAATTTAACGGTTTTCTCGATACTCTCGAATCAATAAAAACCGAATTTCATGAGAAAAAAGCACAATTTGAAAGTCAACTAAAATTCGAATTTTTTTCCTACAAATTTTTCCATAAATTCATATTTTAATAACTGACTGGTTTATTCAAGAAAAAAAAATTGAGGCACTATTGATAGAGGAAGTGGTCTAAAAATAATACAGAGTCAATGTATTATTCACCTGTTTCTATATTCGTAACAAATGGCATTCTCTGCACCTGAAGTTGTCGACTTTTGTTTCTATTTTTCGATGCCTGTGACGTGTTTGAACAACTACAAACGTTCATAACGTTATATAGCATTTGTTTCCTAGACTTGTGTAATTATTCAAGAACGTGCCGTTTACCTAGACATTTGAGTAGATTTTTTTTCTTTTTTCGTTGAAGAAACTCACCAGAATGTCTATTTTTAATAAAAAAAATAGACATTCTGGTGAGTTTACTCAAAAAATCATTGCATAAAAATTTTTTATGCAAAGATTTTTTGAGTAACTGTAGTCTCTGTAGACTGTTGGGGCAAAATGGGCTTTATTTCACCATTCAGAAATGGAAATTTGACGAATTTTTGAATAAGAGTATTTTCATAACTCAATTCCTGATCATTTCCAAGTGAATTCCAATTTTTTAACATATAATTTTATAATTTAATTGTAAAAGAAAATGAATTTGTGATTACATTCGCATTTATTTTAAATAATATCTCGAAAGCCGTTGATTTTAGGAAAAATTTGAAGAAAACCTTTTTTTTAGAGAATTTAATTCTCTACAAAAAAGGTTCGATGGTGTATTCTCATAAATTCGATAGTTTACGAGATATTCACGAATTAATTTGTTGAAATCGTAAAAATTGCAGATTTTCGATGGATATTTCTGAAACTGCAACATTTGAAGAAATTCATCAAGATACTATTTCTGTAGGGAATGAAATTCTTCACAAAAAAGAGTTGAATATGTATTCTCTTCAATTCCCTCCAGACACAATTTCCAGACAAATCTCATTCCATAAATTTGCGACTGATTTATTATCACTTCACTTCGATAAAGAATGGAAAAAAAGGAAAAAAAAATAGGGGAATTTTGATTTCATCGTAATGCCAAAGTTCAGGTCAGGTTCATGTCTCGTATTCGCGTGTTATTGCACGTTCTACAGTTTACAGAGTGTCTTGACATGGACATACGACACATTGAATTATTCATAAGTTGTTTCTCTCGCGTCTAACAATTGTACCAACACACACAGAGTCCCTAAGCATACACATAATCTTCAATTCTGCTTTCTCTCTCTCAGAATCCCAGCAGGAGTTGATGGGGCAGAATGGGCGTATTGGATTTCAGCTGGGATTTGAATATTTCATGTAAATGTGAATGAGAGAAGAGAAATTGATTTGTTTTTTTTTCCACCATGATTTCATTGGAAAACTAAAGTACTTTTTAATCAAAAATACATGTTCTAATTCTGAGAAAAAGGAAAAAAGAACTATTCTTTAATACAACTCACTTTGGTAATTTTTGCCTCCGAATGGAAACTATAGAATCATCAGAATTTTCGATTTTAATTTTTTTGATAGAAGATACTTAAAATGATCTAAATAGAGAGAAAATGAGTGTGTGCCTAAAAGTCTCAATTACAGCAAAACAGTTTTATAGAAAAATTTCATATTTTGTGGAAAACTTCCTCTCGACTAACTCTATTTTTTAAGCTTTATTTGAAGAGAATCCGATCTGTACTTTTTGAGATATGTCCATTTTTCGAAAATCAGTTTTTAATGGAATTTCTGGAAACTATTCAACTGATGTTATTTATACTCATATATTATCTCGAGAGTTTTATCAATTAGATGCCTGTCAATTTTGAGCTTATTTGCATGATTAGTTCTCGAGTTATTGGCGTTTTAATGAATTTCTTCAAAATTTGATATTTTGATGATGATTTGAAAAAAGTTGTATCACTTCCATTCGGAAGCATATTGCTAAAGTATTAGCAGAAAAAGCTATATCAGCTGGAAAGCAATACTATTATCCACTTGTTTTTTCTGTAGAAATTTTTCATAAATTTTCTTGATTTAATATCTCGGAAACTAAGCGAGATAGCGAAATTTTTGTAGAAATCATTTTTGTAGCTCTTGAAATTCTTTACATAGAAGAAATTCCTCCAAAATTTTACGCTATCTCGCTTAGTTTCCCACATATTCCCAGAAAAATTTTTTTTTTTTTCAAAAAGTCGAAAAAATCAAGTTCAACACTTTTTCCAGGAATTTCCCAAGATTTCCGGTGTAATAACTAGGGAAATTCTATCTCAAGCTTCACATTGGAATGTTCATTCTGCCTCATTCTCTCCTAATTTTCCACGTTCTCTTCATTCCACTTTCCTGATACCCTCCGATATCCCAAATACCTGAAAGTGATTTATTTATTGGATTTAAAAATGAATATGAACGATGAGAGAAAGAACGAGGTTAAAAAAATCCTCGGGAAATACTCTGAGCCGTGAAAAAACCTTACACGTCAGTTGGTTGAGCAAATATTTATAGGTTTTAATAAAAGGCAACGAAGGATAGCTTTTACATGATTGGTATAGTACAAGTAGAAACAGCTGTTACGTATCAGACAATCCGAGTTTTATGTTTGCAAATTTCAAGAGGTCTTCATTGATTTTCAATTATGTTATCGGTAAACGGTAGTTATTGATCTGGGCTTCTCATATACTTTGCTGAGAGTTTTGCATATTAGTGTTGAGGAAAATTATTTTAAGTGTGAAATGCTAAATCCACAGGATTTCCATTCTCTCAGATTTTTTCAAGTAAAATATCTAGAAAATTAAGGAAAATAAGGGAAAAATTCTGCAAAAAAACCTTTTTTTTAGGGTAACATGACCAATAGATGGACGATTAAGGAAATATTAGACTTTATTAATTCATATGAAATAGGCAAATCACGTTAAAAAGCTGCAGAAAAGAATGATGTACAGAAAAATATACAGTGAATCGACTAAAAATCAATTAAACTTGAATAATGTAGAAATAATTAAAGAAAATCAAGGAAAAACTGGAAAATAACTTGAAGCCCCAATAGATGGACAGTTGCATATTTGCAGTGGTATGATTTTAAATTTCGATCAATCGGTATGTAATGAATAGTTTATAAATCTATATGAATGTAGTAATCAGGAATTGACATAAAAAGTGTAAGAATCATTCATTTATTTATGAAAATCCTCGATAATAGAAACCGTCCATCTTTTGGCCAGTGTCCATCTATTGGTCGTGTGACCCTAGGGAAAATTGAAAGCTACAAAAAAATAAAATTATTACCGAAATTCCTCTATCTTGCATAGATTCCAAAATATTTTGGGAAAACTTCCTTTTTTTTTGAATTCATGAAAAAAAGTATTCCACTTTCTCATCATTTTTTTTCCAAATATCTCTGAATCTAAAGGAAATAGAGGAATTTTCGTAGTCACCTGTTTTGTAGACGAAAATAAGAGCTACAAAAAAGGTAATCACAAATTTTCTTCTATCTCTCAGAAATTCCGAGAAATTTGAAGAAAAAACGATTTAATTAAAAGGAAAAAAATCGTCTACATTTTTTAAATATTTGCAAAAAAAATCATTTCGCAAAAAAAAGTCATAATCTTTCATTCTACTGATAATAGTAATTGCCAGTCTGTCTCAACCCTGAATTTTTCACTGACACGTGAAAGCGAACAGAAATTATCTTCAGTAGTAAAATAAGGAAAAAAAAAAATTCTACTTCAAATAAATTTTTTAAAAATATCTCAGAATCCATTGGAGATAGCGAAATTTTGGTGTTTACCTTTATTGTAGAGAAAAATGAGGCCTACAAAAAAGGTGTCTACAAAAATTGCTCTATCTCTCTCGAATCCCGAGATATTCAACAAATTCTGATATTTTTCTATTATCGCTAAAAATTTTCTCCAACAAATTCATTTACTTTTATTCTTAAAATTATTTTCTCCCTAATGACCCCTCATTTAACGTTAATAACAGTAATTCATAAGCTCTTCTATCCCTGAATTTTCCACAGTCACGTGAAAGTTGATCTTGTGGGAAAAAGATGTAAAAAAATGATAGAAACAAGTGCAATTATTATTCACTATATTTGCACTTTAGATACAAGTTTAAATAAAGGAAAATGAATAGGAAAAAAGAGAATTGCGAGTGGTCCGATTAATCAACAATAAAAATAGGGTGTTGAAGATCTTAATCACTTGAAAACGCGTACATTTTTATTCTTTCTACCAGCACCTACTGATCGTTCACACGCGATAATAAAAAATTGAAAAAAAAAGAGAATGAAAAACTCTTCCCATGAAATAAATTTCTCCCTGTGTAAACACTTTCAAATTGTGCTACTATCGATCATGAGCAATTATCAGGAAAATTGCTTCAAAAATAATTTTTCTTCTTTTCATCGATAAATCCATAATTCCGTGGAAACCTTCAGCTTCTTCTTTAAATATCTCGAAAGCTAAAAGAGATAGTGAATTTTTCATGGATTTTTTTTTCTAGAAAAACAAGTGAGAACTACAAAAAAAGGCCTTTATAGAAATTTCTCTATCTTCTTCAGAATTTGAGATATTTTCAAAAAATCGATTTTTTTTGCTTTAAAAATGACTTTGGGCTTTCCAGAATACGGGCAAGAAAAGTTATCACCTGAAACCTATTTTTTCTCATGAAATTTTGAATTTTTCCCGAGGCATTTCTTCATATTCATAGCCCAAGTCAAAACTTCAATCGTGTTTTTCTCGAAACATGATTTTTCAAATTGCCACGCAGCATAACTCCAATAATTTTCATTATTTTCATTTGAATTTCCCACAGCATCTTGAAAACAATATTTCGAACAGAAATACGTAGGGGATTTTCAAAAAATTGATTTGCACATTTTTTATTGATAAAAAATTGCACGGTTTTTCGGCCGAAATTTGAATTTTTTCATTCAAATGGTCACCAATCCCACAAAAAACAATATTTTTGAAATCCCCTACGTATTTCTGTAGCTATATGTATCTAGACTGAGCCAATTTTTTTTTTTCAATTGAAATTTGCACCAGTTACACTGCGTGGCGCAGAGTTTTTTAAATTCGAGGAGCCTCGCAAGAATGACTCTTGTGTCGTCATTTTTTGATATTTTTTGATGATTTTTTTTTCTGAAGACTCAAATATATGCTCGATCACCCCCAAATATCATTACTTTATTGCCTTTTTTTCTATAAAAAAAAAATATCCAAAAAACGCCTTTTTTAGTGTAAACCCTTAACAAAAATTTTAGTTAAAAATTTTCAGGCAAATAATTTTTGGAAAAAAAAATTAATTAATTAATTAAGAAATTAAAAAAAAAATCTTGTTTCACTATTTTTTGTACTTCAATCTTATCAAACAAAGAGCCGTTGTTTATAAATATTTTATTATAAAATTAATTGAATATTGTTGCAGTAGCGGAATGGTACAGAGTGTGGGCGCTAATATGTCGCCAGATCAGACGTTCGGATCGATCCGATCGCTCTCAGTGACCCGTGAAGTTGCGAGCTTCCCACTTTCAAGAACCCCAACGCCACCGCCTCAGCACAGGTAGCATACTCCATTCTAAAAGCATCTTTTTATATTTAAGGGAATAACGAAGAGAAATGTAATTACTTGTTCTACTGTAAATTTTAGGAAGTATTATTGTCAATGGTATTCGTGCCAAATAAATAAACTTTGGCAAATGTTGGATTTCTGATTTTTTTTGCGTAATCCGCACGTGTTAGTTTATTTTCATCTAGACAAATTAATTGAAGTTGATTATTTAAGAAATTACAAAAAAAAAAAATAGCAAGTAATAAAATTTAATGGCGATTGTCGATTATGTCAGAAACTAAACGAGATAGAGAAATTATTGCAATTACCTTTTTTTTAGCTCATTTTTTTCTACCAAAAAAAAAGGTTTCCTCAAAAATTTCTCTATTTCTCTTAAATTCCGAGATATTTATTTTATTTCTTTAAAAAGTGAAGGAAAAAGATGGTTTTTGAATATTTCTTCACTTTTTTAAAAATTGAAGGAAAAAGATGCTTTTTGAATATTTTTTCACTTTTTTAAAAACTGAAGAAAAAAGATGCTTTTTGAATATTTTTTCACTTTTTTAAAAAGTAAAGGAAAAAGATGTTTTTTGAATATTCCTCCACTTTTTTAAAAACTGAAGAAAAAAGATGCTTTCTGAATATTCCTTCACTTTTTTAAAAACTGAAGGAAAAAGATGCTTTTTCGATATTCTTTCACTTTTTTAAAAACTGAAGGAAAAAGATGCTTTTTCGATATTCTTTCACTTTTTGAAAAATTGAAGAAAAAAGATGCTTTTTGAATATTTTTTCACTTTTTTAAAAATTAAAGGAAAAAAATGTTTTTTGAATATTCCTCCACTTTTTTAAAAAGTGAAGGGAAAAGATGCTTTTTGAATATTCCTTTACTTTTTTAAAAAGTGAAGGAAAAAAATGCTTTTTCGATATTCTTTCACTTTCTTGAAAAGTGAAGGAAAAAGATGCTTTTTGAATATTTTTTCACTTTTTTAAAAAGTGAAGGAAAAATATGTTTTTTGAATATTCCTACACTTTTTTAAAAAGTGAAGGAAAAAGATGGTTTTTGAATATTTTCTCACTTTCTTAATAAGTGAAGGAAAAAGATGTTTTTTGAATATTCCTTCACTTTTTAAAAAAGTGAAGGAAAAAGATGTTTTTTAAATATTCCTTCACTTTTTTAAAAAGTGAAGAAAAAAAATGCTTACATTTTTATTTTTCGAACCAATAATTTTTTAATAATTTTTATTAATCATCAAAAATCCTTTTTTTTAGGCCTTCATCAACGTTAATAACAACATCCGATGAATCAAAGGGTTTCACACACGAAGAATCATCACCACGTCCAGAGATACGTGTTATAGCACCATCACATCGTCCAATATCAGCACTAGCAAATAGTTCGTCCGGTGGTTGTGAAACAAACCGCAAATCCGTAAGCATTCTCTTACCAGAGCACTCAATTGGATGACCCCAACATGGTTTTGTTCATCGCTGCGATAATGCGCCTCTGTCAATGTGAAGGATTTAAAAAAAAAAGATATTATCCAACTACATCAACTGAATTAATCCTCAATTAAAAAAAAATTGTGTCCAAGTGATTTTTTTTTAGAAGAAACGTTTTTGAAAAAAAAAAAGAAAAGAGTTTGTAGCATAAAATTTAGAAAAAATGTGTCTAGATTGACAATAATCGAACTAAAAAAAAGTCCAATTAAGGATTGATACGACACATTTTCTTCTTTTTTCCTTCAGACGATTTTGTAATTTTTTTTTTAATGAAAATTAGAAATATTTGGAGAAATGAAAATTTCGAAAAATCAGTGAAGAGGTTTTTCCACTGATTTTTGGAGATATCTCGACATCTAAGCGAGATACGAAAATTTTTGTAGACATCTTTTCTTTAGAAGAGATCAAAATCTACAAAAAAGGTTTCTGTGAAGATGTCGTATCTCTAATGGTTGACGAGATATTCTTGAAAAAACACTTCTCTGCTGAAACTGAGTTTTCCAATTTGTTTTTCCCTATTCACAAAAAAAAAGGAAAAGATACTGGAGACACATTCCACACTGTCACGTGACAATCAGAGGCATTGAGAGAGAACTAATCCAAAGAAAGAGCTTCCTTAATATTTTTTTCCCTCTTTTTTTCCTCTTTTTTTTCGGGAGAAAAAAGAAGTGAGATTGAAAATCACATGAAATGGAGCGAATGAGAAGAGTAAAGAGAAAAGAGGACGGTTCAATCACTGAGGGATTTAACGAGGATTACAGACTATGTATCAAGACTAAAAGGGAATTAATCAATGGAATATTAATGATAAAGTGGAGAATATTCCATTGATGAAAAACATGAGACAGATTAATGGGAAAATCACATGGAACTTATTTAAAGTGTATCTTTGGAGCGAGTGGATCTAGGGAAATTTTGCAGGAGACCTTTATTGTAGAAAATTTTTTCAGCTACAAAAAAGGTCTCTTGATAAATTCTCCTAAATCTCGTAGTTTCTGAGATATCCAGGAAATAATGGAAATATAATTTTCTTGATTAATTTCAACAGTTAAAAAATTTTTTTTAATTTTTTCACAATTTCGTTATTATCTCAAAAAATATTAGAATCAGAAGAAAATATGAGGAAACATTTTTTGTAGAGAATTTTCTCATCTACCAAAAATGTTTTCTAATAAATTCTCCTAAATCGAATAGTTACTGAGATATTTTGAAAATAATGAAAAATATTTCCATTTATCTGGAGAAATTGATGATTAATTTAATTAACTAATGAACTCAGTTGAATTATTTTAATTAACAATTTATTAAAAATTGCAAGAGAAAGATACTCCATATTTCGTATTATGCTCATCGATTCTGCCCCATTGATTGTTTTTTAAATCCCAAAATAAATGCATTTACTCAATAAATATTTTGTTTTAAAAATTTTATTGTAATTACGTTTGATTATTATTTTCGAATTATTGGGGCAGATTAATTAATTAAGCGTCTAGTCTTGTAAATAAACAAAAATAGATTTAGTGATGAGAAGGAAATAAGGGTGCAGTATGAAGCCGAAGGATATCGCAATGAATAATTTTTTTTTTTATTAATTAACAATGGAAATAATTACGAGAGTATCGGAATAATTGAGACATTAACACCATTTATTGCACAATTAAATAAAATATTTAATGAAAAATCTCACTGCACTCTCGATAAAATGAAATTTAACGAATTTATCAATAAATCAATATTAATGAAAAACAATTAATTTAAATAAAAAGGAAATTTGATTACGAAGAAAAATTAAAATAGGACAATACAGTGGGTTTATTTGAAATTAATTCTTTTTCATCAATTATTGTGGCTTCGACGATTTTATTATTTCAAATTTTAATTAAAATAAAATTTAATTAATTTTTTTTCTAAATCCTTTAAATCAATTGATTAATCAATAAATTGATTAAACAAATTTTCGATGTGATTAAGTGAATAATTGCTGCAAATTGTGTGCCAAAAAATTAAAATTAATGGTAATTAATGTCGAAGCCAGTGTGAAAATGTGGAATCATGATTATTAAATTAATAATTGTGAATTAAATGCGAAAATTCACGTAATTTAATTGAAGTGAATTTTTTTTTTCAATCCACATTGTGAGTGAATCAATAAAAATTCATCAGTATTACTCAAGAGTTTATTTTTCAATGAAAATCGAAGTTTGTAGGGGAAAAAATGTTTTTTCAATATTTTTTTTTACCCATTTGAAAATAAACAACGAGTAATCGCACTGAAAGCTTAACGATCCTTGCGTTCGATGTTATCAAAGCAACTTTTTGTTTTTTTTTTTTTCATTCATTCATTTTGCTCTCTTCAAATAGAAAAGAAGTAGAGAGACAAATGGAATGCAATGAAACATTGCACTGTTTTTTTCTTTCCTTTGTTGTGTCAGAAATGAATGGAAAAAACGAAAAATCGTGAATATTAATAAAAATCATTAATTTCTTCGGCTTTTTATCGGATTTATTTGATTGATACGTTTGTGATAGTACATTTAGTAAATTTTTCTAATAAGAATGAAATTAATGAGATAATAAAAATTAAGTGTTAAGTTATAATTCAAAATAAATAAATAAATATGGAAAGAAAAAGTACAATTTAAGACTACACCAATTATAACTCAGAATGTAAGTGAGACATGAGGAAACAGAATGAAAAAAAAAAAAAGAATTAACAGGAAAAATGCAAAAATTTTCATAGTCTGAAGTAAATAAACTGGGAATTAAAAATTAAATTTTTCGACAAAATCATTTCAGATAAATTCCCAATATGAAAAATAGTTTATAGTTTTATTGTAATTCGTGAGGATAAGAAATGTGTAAATGAATGTTTTCATCCATAAATTGATTTTTTTTTTCATCATTCAATTGTAAAAAATTTGAGGAATCCTCTCAAAATATCAAAAACTCAAGGAAAATGGGGAAAATATTTTTTTTCCTCTTTTCTTTATAGAGAGAAGAAAAAGAATAATAAATTCTGCTCTTTCATCAGTTTTTATTAAGCATCTCAAAATTTAAGGAAAATGGAATAATTTTCGGAAAGAACTTTTCTATTTAAAAGAAAATAATGCTAAAAAAAAAAGATGATACTGAAAGAACAGATGCCAGACAATTTTTAGTTCTTTTTTACTTGCAAAATGAATTATTTAAAAAAAATATAAAAAATATGCACATGTAGTAAATTTAAAAAACTGTGAGTGCAATTTTAAAAAATATTTTTTTATAATAATTCAGCTGCTTGAAAAAAAACAAAAAATTGTCAGATATGTGCTAATTTTATTATTATTATATCTCCCATAAATTCTCAAAAATGGGATTCATTTGCCTTTTTTTCTACTTCAAAATTGTCATCATCATTAATTTTTCCAATGAAAATTAAAATAAATTGAAAGGCCTGTCCCATCGAATTTCGAATGATTCCAGGATGTCTATTTTTCCCAGAGCATTTTCCAAAAACAAAAAAAATATCCTCAAATATCATAGAAATTCATAAATTATTGATATCATTAGAACGAAAAATATCATTGTCATTAAAAAAAATAAAAATGCTATTACTGCATGAATGAATAAATGTGTATCATGTATCTGAAATTATTATGAACGATAAATAATGGTAAATACGTAATCAATGAAAGAATTTATACAACAGTTCATACAAATTGAATATAAACTTGTAACCAAATGAATAATATTCAATAAAAAAATAAAATTAAAAAAAAGAAATAAAATGAAACATTAAAATTCCTTTTAGATAACGGTACTCTTGCTAGACTGCTAATTACTAAGGAAAATATTATATACATGTGAAAAATTGCGTTAATCGCTCTTTCGTAAAAAAAATATCCTCATTGTCCACCTGAAACAAAAAATTAGCAAGAAATTACATGAAAAATTGAGTAAAGTGATGAAAAAAAAATGATAATTTTTTTTTTTAACTCAATTTTGCAAATATCTTTGTAACGAGTGGATTTAGGGGAATTAATCAGGAGACCTCTTTTTTTGAGAACTAAATTATCTACAAAAAAGGTGTCTTGATAAATTCTCCTAATTCCAACAATTTCCGAGTTTACTCACAAAAAATATCTGAAAATCATTAAATTTTATTTTACCACTTTACTCAATTTTTCTCCATTCTCTTTTTATCAAAAAAAAAAAAACGAAAAATAAATATTCTGGCCACGTGTTCAACAAGTCTCCAGGATTTTTGAATAAAAAAAATTAATTTTCGTAGAATTAATAAAATAGGATTAAACAATTGGAGAAAAATAATAATGAAATTAATGAAATAAAAGTGGAGAAAATTCATTGAAAAAAAAGAAAAAATCATTGAAAAAAAGAAAAATCATAAGCACTAGTTTTTAATTCCAATTTTTAATCACGTTGCATAATTAATTTTGTTATTAAATGAAATAAGACAATTAAGTGATTGTGAGTAATAAAGAAAAAAAATTGTGATTGATATATTAAATGAATTTTATTTCTTATTTCATTTAATCATTAAATTAGCTAATATGATAATTAATTAAATAATTGAAATAATACGACGTATCGTCGTGTTACCTCCCGAATTGTAATAATTATCCTTTGTATTACGTCATGGCGAATAAAATGCCCTCCTCATCGTAAGATAATGAAAAATTATATTTATTTATTATTCCCCAATTTCCTTTCTCCCCCTCATTGTTATTATTCTTACAATATATTTAAAGAAATTGTTATTATTTTCAAATTTCGCGCCCTCTCACGTGGTACTCCCCACCATGACAGTTCCCCTTTGTATTCAAACAGAAAAAACAGAGAAAACATCGACTTCTGTCAATTTTTTGAATTATTCTTTAATTATTTAATTAAAATTAACTTGGATAATTAATCTTGCACATTTTTCGATATTCTAGAACTTATGATTGAGATTAATGCAATATTTATCCACCTTTGAATCTCATTTTTTTGTGATAAATCAAATTTTCCAAAATGAATAAAGACTTAACCTCAAAACGTACACCATTGAGAAACAGCAGTTTAGCAAATAGGCCATTTCGTTCTCCAATTACTTCAATGACACCAAAAAACTTGATGCATAAAGCTTCACCATTAATTATACCATCTCCATCCAATGAAAACATGTGAGTATTCGGTTTTTTTGCTTCCGAATGGAAGCTATGTAATCATGCGAATTTTCGATTGTAATTTTTTTAATAGAAGATACTTAAAATGATCTAAATAGAGAGAAAATGATATTTTTAGCGCATGTCTGTGTGTGTGTATGTCTGTGTGTGCATAAAAGTCTCAATTACAGCAAAACAGTTTTATAGAAAAATTTCATATTTTGTGGAAAACTTCCTCTCGACGAACTCTATTTTTTAAGCTTTATTTGAAGAGAATCCGATCGATACTTTTTGAGATATGTCCATTTTTCGAAAATCAGTTTTTAATGGAATTTCTGGAAACTATTCAACTGATGTTATTTATACTTATATATTATCTCGAGAGTTGTATCAGTTAGATGTCTGTCAATTTTGAGCTTATTTGCATGATTAGTTCTCGAGTTATTGGCGTTTTAATGAATTTCTTCGAAATTTGATATTTTGATGATGATTTGAAAAAAGTGTCACTTCCATTCGAAAGCATATTACTAAAGTATTAGCAGAAATAGCTATATCAGTTGGAAAGCAATACTATTATCCACTTATTTTTTGCAATTTTTATCATAAAATTGAGGAAATCGGGGTAAAATGGGTTTTTTGATTAAATGGTTTGAGATAGAGATTTTTTGATGATTTCATTGAAATGCTGAGGAAATTTTGAGTGGAAAACATTTGTAAAAATGTTTTTTTTTGTAATTCTTGGAAAATTTATGTTTTTGAACGAGTTTTTCTTAGAAAATAGAAAAAGTCACTTCTTTTGGGAATATCTCGGATTCTATTGGTCGTAGAAACCTGGGATTATTCTCAAATGAAAGGTGAATTCATGTCCCATCGATTTTCTATAGTTCCAAATTTTTTTACCATCAATTTTTCAATTATTTACAGCCAATTTGCTAAAAATCTGCTTTTGCTCTATATTTACCTGAAAAATCGATAATTTTCCTTGTAAAATTTTATAAATCGATGGCAAATGAGCTCACCTTTCATTTGAAATGAACTCCAGGTCACTACAACCAATAAAAAAAAGAAAATATCCCCGAAAAGTAAAATTTTTCAAAAATTAAAAGATTTTTACCTTGAAAAATTGACCAAAAAATCGAATTTTTGCAAAAATTCAAAGAAAAAAAAATCTAAAAAACGACTTTCATCGACGATTTTCTCACATTTTCAATGAAATCACCATAAAAAAAACTCTATCTTCACCATTTCCATTGATTCTGATTGATTTTTATTATAAAAAGCATCAAAAATCTCCAAAAGTTTCCGTTTCACTTCCCAAAAATGACTTTTTAATCATTTTTTTTAATGCAGGAAAAGTGCAACACCAAAAAGGCCAATCACTTCCACAGAAAAACCACTAATTAAAAAGAGGAGAATTGATACTGAAGCCCCCGAGGATAATCACGAGACTGAAGTCCTCAAGGGTCCATCAAAAATGCAATTATTAAATCTTAAGAAGAGGATTCGAAGTAAACAACAAGAGATCGAGTGTATGAAAGTGCAAATGGCTTATAGAAAGAAGCACAGCAAAGAGGATCTTCAAGGAGAGATAAAGAGGTGGAGAGAGGGCTGTCAAACAGCATTGGTAGACTTTCAGAGGGACTGGAACGCTAGAAATCCTGATGGTGTCTACTACGACATGAGGAGTATCTTAAAAATGTTGAATATTAAAGAGGAAATCGTTAAATTTCCTGATGATATTGACTTAACTTGAACTATTTCTCAAATTAAAAAAAAAAGTTATTTTTTTTGTTAATTCGTTGAATTGATTGAAAGAGGTACTATTCACAGTAAAATATATAAATTTATTAATAAATACCAATGTAAGTGAACTAATTATTTTATTTAATTTTCAATACTGTTTCAATTCAAGTGAAGAGGTTTTTGAGTTCCAGATGAACTTCTCACCATCGATTATCAGATAACTATATCCAATTTTTACAGTTTTTCCAAGTTCTTGAGCCTCCAGTCCAATTGTCTTGAGCCTCTGATGAAGAATTCTCTGCTCCAGTGTCAAATGAGGCCTAATAGATATACCTTATCCTCTGAAAACAGAACAATCTCTCATAATTTTATTTTTAACATCAGTATTTCTGAGTTTAATTAGCATTAGCTGTTTCTCATCGCCGAATAATCGAGCAGACCAAACAGAGTTGTGTAATTTAAAGTACATTTCTATGAATTCAGATGCTTTAATCGTTGGATCATCATATGCAGCTAATTTATTCATACCAATGACTACAATTTCCAATTTTCTTCTTTTTTTTTCTTTTCGCTCGGCCTCTACATCCAATTCCTTCAATCGCGTTATATCTGTCAGTGGGATATAAATGAATAGTACAAAAAAAAATTAAGAATTTTTAGAGGAGAGAAATTTGGAAAAAAGTCGAGAATGGCCAAGCAGGATTCGAACCTGCGACACTCGGATTACCGGTCCACTACTCTTCCAACTGCAAGAGTATCTCTTGTATTCAGGGCATCTGCTAGTATCAATTTGGCTGTATCAGAAGACGCGAGAGCATCTTGTGTACATTTGACTCGTGCACGGGCTTATTCAAACGTATTCAAGACGTAAGAGTGTCAAAATATTATTGGAATGATGAGAATTTGAAAATGAAGACTTATGAAGACTTATTTTTTGACTCGGGTGATTTAATTAATTTCAATGTCAAATTGAAAATACTTTGTGGAAAGAAACTCAAGCAATTCTATGATGAGCTTCAATGTCATGTTCCTTACATTTGAGATTGTCTTTTTATTTTCTACACGACTTGCTATGCACGAATTTTTTTTTCTATAGAAAAAGTGGCAATACTACAATGATATTTGGGGGAGTGATTGAGCATATATTTGAGAAATAAATCTTCAGAAAAAAAAAATCATCAAAAAACATCGAAAAATGACGACACAAGAGCCATTCTTGCGAGGCCCCTCGGATTTGAAAACACTCTGCGGCACGCAGTATAACTGATGCAAATGTCAAATAAAAAAAATAAAAAAACATTGGCTCAGTCTAGATACACATAGCTACAGAAATACGTAGGGGATTTCAAAAATATAGTTTTTTGTGGGATTGGTGACCATTTTAATAAAAAAATTCAAATTTTGGCCAAAAAATCGGCAATTTTTTATCAATAAAAAATGTGCAATTCAATTTTTTGAAAATCCCCTATGTATTTCTGTTCGAAATCTTGTTTTCAAAATGCTGTGGGAAATTTAAATGAAAATAATGAAAATGATTGGAGTTATGCTGCGTGCCAATTTGAAAAATCATGTTTCGAGAAAAACACGATTGAAGTTTTGACTTAGGCTATGAATATGAACAAATGCCTTGGGAAAAATTCGAAATTTCATGTGGAATAATGAATTTCAGGTGATAACTTTTCTTGCCCGTATTCTGGAAGGCCCAAAGTAATTTTTAAAGCAAGAAAAAAATCGATTTTTCAAAAATTCTACAGTGGTGTTACCCCTCAATGAATAGGGGAGAGTCGGGTAAACTGTACCACCGCAAATCCAAAAAATTCAGCTGGTGTAGTAATATTCGAAGGGAAGAGTTCGTGATATGATTTTTTTTGATAATTCCATTGAAAAGCTTTACATACCGTAGCATCTTCCTAATTTCTACTAGATTTTATCGTAGATGCCCGCTTACTCTGTTCCGTAGTAAACTTCACTATTTTCATTTACATATATATTATTAGCAAAAAAAGTGTAAATAATTGAGTGGAGTAGCTATTATTATTAATTAAATTATTTCGTTTAATTCTGTTTAGCTTTGCAAATTCATTTCCGTATTGCTAACACATTTCTAGAAATTTCAGACGCTGCAATTTTTCACAAGTCGTAAAACACGTGTGAAAAATAAAAAGATACGTCCAATGTGAGGAACTTGACATTGAAGCTTATTTACAACTTTTTTTTTTTCATCAGAAATTATTTATATACAATACTTATGAAGTATGTGATACGTAGGGTTAAAGAAAAATGAAAACAAATTGTATCCCATCAATTCAGAAGATTTTGATTTCCATTCCTCTTTTAAGGAGCTATAATTAATTCGGTAACAATCAAGTTTCCCTCTGCATTTACCGCAAAAATAATAAAGAATCTATTCGAAAATAAATCTTCACCTTAGAGTTAAAAGGGCGTAAGTGACGAAATGAGTGTAACCAAATCAATGAGGAATCGATTCGCCTTCAATCCCAATATCTAATTTCTCCACTATGACAGTTGAAATTTATCTGTCACAGCTCTCAATTTTTCTGTCTAGGTTTTTGAAAAGAATGTAGATCGAGGTAGTTACCTCCCGATTTTCATATAATACCACACTTTTTAAATTTTTATTATCGATAGATAAATATATAAACTGTTCACAACCAAAATTTCAAATCGATTCACCACAAAATTTCTGAGTTATTGATTTTTGAAATTGCTTCTTATAAACGTCGATGTATGGAAAGCCGATAAAGTTAGTATGAAATACTTCGGAGTGGCTCGCACGATAAAATAGAAATGATATGAACCTCATCGGTCTTCCATACATCCACGTGTATAAGAAGGAATTTCAAAAATCAATAACTCCGAAATGTTGTGGTGAATCGATTTGAAATTTTGGTTGTGAACAGTTTATATATTCATCTAACGATACTAGAAATTTCGAAAGTTTGGTGTTATATGAAAATTGGGAGGCAGCATCCTTGAGGAGGAACATCAGTTTTCGTACTAAAACAAAAAACGGTTACGTTTTTATGAAATTTCGAGGACAAGTTCATTGAGTAATCCAGAATGTATAGTAATTTTTCCAAATTTTTTGGCACCACCGAATAATAAATGAAAATAATTATCAGAGTTAGAACTTATGTATAGGACGATATGAACAGCGAGAGAACTTAGCAAATTTACTACTTTACCAGCGCGTTGGTAAAGGGGGACTTAAGCTAAGTCCTTCAGCAAGCCATATAACACTGAGTAAAAATTCCAATTTCAACAAGCATTTTCGTTTATTATTCGGTGGTGAAAAAATTTTGAAATATTACTGTACATTCTGAATTATTTATTGAACTTGTCCCTGAAATTTCATAAAAATGCAACCGTTTTTGAAATCGTCTTCCCTCGAAAAAAATTGAAATATTTTTTAAAACATGCGCGCTCTAAGGCACGATCGTTCTGATAAAATAAAAAAACGTAACTCTCGTATTGCTGAGTGACACGTATAATACGGGAATTCCATAAATGTACGGTTTTAAGCAGTTGATGACTGGTATAGTCGATTTGTCTAGCATTGGAGTAACAGGTGAGTTTTTTTTATAAACACTTAGCTGAGTGAAAAATTTCGGGGGAAAACGATTTTTTAATTAAAATGTTCCACGAACTATTACATTTGTTGAATTACGCATTCTATAAAGTTAAGGAACTTCAATCAACGTAATTGTCGAACTATGGGCATAGGCCAAGAAAATCCCAAATTTTTTTACACTCATTAAGGATATTAAAATACAATTACTCTCAAAATTTGAAGTCAATTGACCGCCCAAAACTCGAGATAAACTTAATTGAAGTTTGAATTCCTTAGTATTATCCATGATTCTCCGACTGTATTCTTGATTCATTATTTCGTTCTTCTTCCGTCAATAACTCGGTAAATCGATGATGAATTAATTTTTAGTCAATTTATTTGTTCAATTTAGTCAACATTTCGAGCACCAAAATTGTTTTATCGTCGATTGACTGAGTTATTGGCGGAAGGAGAAGAAAATAATGAATTTCGAATTATTCACATAGAAAATGATGAGGAGTATGGCTTTTAAGCTACATTCTTACCAATAAAAAAAAATGATAATAATCCAACGTCAAAATCTTCTATAAAACTAGCCCTAAATTAATGGATATGTTCTCCAAACTATGTCCAATCTGCAGCAATTCTTCAGCAAATTAGAGGCAAAATTTCTCGATAAGAGCTCCGACCATAACTCTGCATGTGCAATTCTATTATTAATTCCAGTAGCAAGTTTCTTACATTTAAAATCGTCTTTCTTCCTACACGCTTTACACATGAAGGAGCTTTAGATAATCATCCCTCTAATAATTGTTTCTTCACATAATGATTCACACCTTTTGCTGAAATATATGTAAATGAAAATAGTAAGATATATATACTCCTTCAAAGGGCATAATCGGTGAAATTCTGTTGTAATTTGAGGTTGCCGTGATAGGTTTTGATCAGGAAAATGGCCTTGAATTTCTGCATGGAACAATAATGAATATTGGAGAAAGGAAAAATCGTGAAAATTAGATTCGAAAATCTCCCCGATGAATAAAAGTTTGAAACTTGTAGTTGGACTTAACAAAACCGAAAAAATTCAGTTTCTCTGTTGAAGATTTTTTTACGTTATCAGTTTTTTTCGTTCTCTACTGAATAATTGTTTGACGTCACGATTGTTTGAATTTCGTAGACAAGTACTGACGACTTATCGAGACCAATGTTAAATGAAACATTTTCTGTGGAAAAGAATTAAACAGTTTTATGATAACCTTGAATATCGTGTGCCGGGATTCGACATTATCTTTTTATTTTTTGGACACATTTTACGAGTTATAAAAAATCCACTAGTGGCAAATTCTAATAACGGGTTATGAACTGAGATATGGGAATTCATTCTCTATGTTTTGTAGATATGTTTGAGAGGAAGAAATGGGCAAAAAAAAAACGCCAGTGCGTTTTAAAAAAAACGTCGACAAGTACGCGCCCTGATTTTATTGGAAAAAAAAATATGAAATGAGAATAGTACAAGTCCGGCGATCTACCTGTGCATTACTTTTTCAAATTAATTCATCATCTTATTATGCGGATACTAGATGAAATTGGCATTGTACAATGGATTTGAAAAATTGAATAGTAAAGAAATTGAACAAAGGAAACGTACTTGGTGTACCTGTAATCTGTGTTTTCACTTGGTACACCAAGTACGTTTCTCTTGTTTAATTTCTTTACTATTCAATTTTTCAAATCCATTGTACAATGCCAATTTCATCTAGTATCCGCATAATAAGATGATGAATTAATTTGAAAAAGTAATACACAGGTAGATCGCCGAACTTGTACTATTCTCATTTCATATTTTTTTTTTCCAATAAAATCAGGGCGCGTACTTGTCGACGTCTTTTTTAAAACGCACTGGCATTTTTTTCTGCCATTTCACTTCTTTTTTTATTTATATAAATGAGCAATGTAATAGAGATGGATTAAATCGAATCTAGACGCGTGCTGATCGACTTGACTTTGAATTGAAATATCTTGAAAACTATTGAAAATTTATCAAGACATGCTGCGAATGAAATTTAGAGAAAAAATTGAGGAACAGAATGAGCAAAACCCCATTATCCTACGACTCTTAGTTTCTGAAATATGATTTTTCCAATGAAAAATTCGAAAATAACGCGCGAGGCTCTAATTAGTGAACGAAAAATAAAAATAATCTATACACGGTCGGTAAAATCAAAGCTGTGTAATTTTTTCTTATGTCTCGCCCGTAATTATTAAACTTTTCAGTAAAAAATTAATATCTCGGAAACTACAAGTCGTACAAGCACGGGGTTTTGCTTATTGTATTCGTTAATTTATCTCCTAAATTTTAGTTGGCTCAGCAAAATTCTCATATATAGCTGTATCGACAATTCTTCTCACATTTTTTGCGGATAATTTTCCGATAATTTTACTGATAACTCTGATGTTTGATATTTTTATGATATCTCAGTTGCAGCAATATTGTCCGCAATTTTGTCGACAATTCTGCAGCAACATTTCGGATCTCATGTCAACAATTGTTCGACAATATGCCGGCTATTTGTTTTATGGATAGGTGAAGTTTTTATTGAGTAGATTCTTGATGATATTATTTTTTTCCTCTCTTTATTAAAAAATATACTGGAATGGAAACACTAAAAATATTAATTAATTATTGAAAATTTAGAATCAAAGAGAAAATTCACTCAAAACAAGAATGAAGTATCGAAATAATTGATCTGATACAAGATTTATTCTTCACTGAGAATTATAGCATTGGCCTCATCGTAGATCATAATTACGTGAAGTTCTCAGAATTCCTATACAATGTTTACGAAATTCTCCAGCCATTCAAAATTTGTTTACGTTTGACGGCGACAGCAGTGAATCAGAGGAAATTGCTCGACAAGCGCTGCAGAAAAAAAAATGGGTGGTCCATTTTGCTCTGGTCGTCCTTTTTGCCACAAGGCCCCTCCCCACCATCTTGGGTTCATTTTACCCCAAGGTGGTCCCTTTCACCCCATCATTCTCTACTTGCGACGTATTTTTTGATTGAAATTTCCGAATTTTTCACGATTTGAGTAGTTTTGTCATCATTTTTCCTTAAAAAATTTAGAAACTAATGAGCTGACATAGCTCATTATTTAATCAGGGCTAAGTTGCACAAAGATATTCTATTCCATTAAAAAAAAATTTGATCGGATCAGTAATGGCAGTGCAATCGTTGGCCAAAATTTCCTCACATACGAACATACATACAAACATAGATGCACACACACACACACACACACTTCCGTAGGAATTTCAGAAATTCATGTCAGAATCTTGAAACATCGAGATCTGATGAAAAATCGATAATCGATTTTCGGGGCAAATATAATAACTTCCTTACCGGGAAGTTAATAATTAATTTCTTATCTGCTATCGAGGTAGGTTTCTGTTGAAATAAATTAATTATTTAGAATTGGGGAGAAGTTCCAAGCCCGCTTCTCATTGAGGACGACTTTGAATATTTTAATAATATCGAAAAAATCCTTTTCTGTTAACCTGTGAACAGGGAAAATATAGACAGTGTAACGAATCAACGCAGATATCATCATTACAGGCTACAGAAATGAAGCTAAAAATGTTCAAGAAACAGCTTTTGATTTTAGTCTTCTTACTCTTGTTACAAAATTCCTCGGCTTTCCTGGCAATATTGGCGGCAATCAGTAATTACATGAGATAATTATTAATTCACTAAGTGCAGAGGAAAAACAGAATAAGTCAATTTTCTACGGCAAATGATTTATTGAAAAAAAAATTACAAAATATAAGCGATACTTCTCACGATTCTTACTGAAATATATTTTCAACGATAAAAATTTGCCACAAAAAAATCAGCTTATTCTGCTTGACTTGTTCACTGCTAAATTTTTCGATCAAAAAAATGTATATTTCTGATTTTATAATTGGGGATTAATATTATTTGTTAGTAAACGGAGCAGGAATGGTTATAGACTTCATTAGGACTTTACCTTCTGCTGTAAAATCTGTAAAAGAGCTGATATCAAGTTTCACGGATGGATCTCCGAATTCTGTGACGGCAAATCCTGGGGTTGAGGTTTCTGTGACTCCAAATCCTGCGATTATGGAACAGTATCATAGAGAATTTGTGGAGAAATTCGAAGAGGTGGATACTAAATTGGACAATCTTAGACTCTTCACTGCTGAGCGGTTCGGGCAAATTCAACAATTAATTAATGACTTACCGCGAGAAATAGACAATATACTCAAGAAAAAGACTGTAACAGAATTCATAGCAAATATAAATACAGAATGGAATAGAGTGATGGGATTTGTTAGACTAGGAGTCGATAAAAGAATATATAGTCGTTTGATGACGAATAATTTAAATCATATTGAGCTGAATCTTGTCAACTTTCGAGTCGCTATAACTCCAAGTGCATCATTGACTTTTACGGATTCTGGACTACTCATGGAAATAGCAACAATGCAGAAGGTAAAAATTGTGAAGAAGATCGACTCGAAAAGAGAATGAGTTGATTCTTGGCCGATATTTTTTCATAATATCCTTAGTATCTAAGGAGGATTTTCTTTTTTGCTCTGACTCTTTATCAGAGAATTTCAAAAGCTACAACAAAGGATCCGGGCAAAATCACCGTATCTCGCTCAATTTTCGAGAATAATAGTCGACTCAGAGAGTAAATTGAATATTCGAAAGATAAATATTGCGATTAGTAACGAATATTCTGAATATATGATAATACTCAATCAGTTTTTTAAAAACTATAATCTTCTAGACTCATAATCATTTTTGGGCTCAGCAAGCTCGAAACAGTAATGTCAATTGTGATGGACAATTTTGAGTTTCAAAGTGCACTGAGAGAAAAAATTTAGTAATACTGAATAAATATTTATAGTCTGCACAAAAACAGTTGACTGTACAGAGTTTTCATCCAGAACGAATATTAATCGATTAGAAGAGACTAAACCTTTCTTAAAATTTCAATTCGGAGAAAGATTTGGTATCTTCTAGTCGATTATTATTTGTTCTGAATTCGGTACCGTCAACTAATTTTGTGCCAATTATACAAATTTAGGGTAGAAGTACCCTTTGTGGCCACTGTACCTTTTTTCGCCACTTTCTATCCAAATTTGAATATGAATCATTTTATAAGTACAATAAAATTATAAGTTAGATTCGTATAATTATGAAGCTTTCAAAATTCTGTAGAAATATTATGCTGATTTGAGAATTTCTTTGAAATGAACTTGAATTAGAAGAGGCCAAAAAAGGTGGAAAGGTGGCCAAAACTGGCACTTCTACCCTATTCAATATTAGTAAATTTTTTATCTCAGTGTGACTTGATGGCGTTTTCGATTTTCTCAGTTCTACACCGGGGCAGTGTAGAACTAACCTTACCCTAGTGTTTTTGCAGTGGTGGCAATTCAAAAGTTCTAAGCTGTTGAAAAAGAATACATTTGGTGGAAAAAATAAATAATAATAAAGAATAAACGATGGATCGTAATAAATTGCGCAAACTTTTAATTTATGAATTGATGGATTCATCAGAGTCGAGCAGTTTACTCGGCTTTCACAATATTCAAGAAAAAGAGTTCGACAAACCGTTATGTATTGCAGTAACCAGACATTTGAAAATCTAGTGAGAAAACTCGGGTAAGGTTAGTTCTACACTGCCCCGGTGTAGAATTGTGAAAATCGAAAACGCCATGAGTTTTCTTTATAATTTCATGATTTATATTTAATTATCATTATCATTTAATTCATTTATTCATTCATTTGTTCTTTGTATGAGCTTTCGGTCTTTTCGAATTTTTCGACTACCTTAGTCTATGTGCTTAGTATATTACAAGTGTTTCATAAATCTGAGCCTCAATTTATTTTTTTTTCTATTCTCTTGCAGAATAGGGCACATACTTTGTGTAATGGAGAAACATCTCACCATAGTATTATACATATCTTTCACATGATAATTTCAACTGAAGTGAAGGCATTTATTCTGCGAGCTCTTGCGTTGAACAATGAATTTCCTGAAGATAACGGTATATCCTTTTCATTTCATAATTCATCAAAAATAACTACTAATTAATGACTCTCAATTTCCTATTCGTATTTGGACTATTATCTTCTGATGATAATTAGCTTACACGAAGTATTATATTTTTCGTTCACTTTCAAGAAATTTTAAAGGAAGAAAAATTGATTTATTTAGTCTCACCTCTTTGCTAGAAGAATTGGCCCTTTTGATAAGCTGCTTTTCCTTCATCCGCCTTTCTTGAAATCATCATCGTTCTTTTTCTTCTTATTATCATCACTCTATTATAATAATTTCGTTGATTAATTTCCAATTGATTAGCATGGGAGGTGGCGTTTAATCAGTCGAAAATTGAACTCAAGCAACAAATGACGAGATATTTAACTGAATTAAAAACAGTTTTGGCTATGGAGGAAATCCCCTATATTAAAGGTTGCATTGCCGAAGGTGAGCTTCAGTATTCCATAGAAATTTGTAGATAATTAATTGAAAATTATTTCAGGTACGAACTTTTATAATGTTGTTTCTTATAAGTGGCTACATTATTTTACAAGAGCAGAGGCCCAAAATTGCATTCCCATCGATACGACGTTGGGATGCGATAATTTGAACAGTTGTGAAGCTGTAACGGAGGGTATCGGCATTATACCCTACTCGTGCGATCCACTCCAGGAACTGATGATTATGTTCCGAACACCTAGAGATAGTTTAGGGTTCCCAAGATCCACAGACTTGGTGCGTACAATATTTTTTGACTCCTAGGAAGTAACGAACCCACTTTCCTTCCTTGCTTCGCTCGGTAGAAAACGTAGTTCTCTACTCCCTTAATTCAAAAAATAGCATGAACGGGGGTGCTATTCCCAGAGCATTTAGTTTGGGTTAAGATTATTTTCCCGGCAGGGGACAGCAGTGACTTTCCGAAAAAAATAGAGCTGGTTTGAGAACGCTCCACTTTTGCATCTGAATGACAGATGTTATCAATCATCAATTGGCTGTACAGCTCATGCGAATGGAGGCCAGCTGTACAATAATCATAGCAAAATGAAGGAAGACAAAGCTCGCCTTCAGCCATCAGTCTAGGCAGCCAATTGATTATCGATAACCTCTGTCATTCAGAGGCAAAAGTGAAGCGTTCTCAAACCAGCTCTATTCTTTTCGGAAACTCACTGCTATCCCCTGCCGGGGAAATAATCTTAACCTAAACTAAATTCTCTGGGAATAGCTCCCCGGGACACTTCCCCTCGTTCCCAAAAAAACTGGCCATGCCTCAACTGGCCAGGCCGCGTATGTTCACGGTGAGATTGTCCTCATACAACATTTGGACAATAGATGTCCCACTATGTCCTGTGAACATTCACAAACAACGAATAAAGTTTGCTCCATGATGGGAATATAATGTCCTCATTGTGTACATATTTGTCAGCAATGTAGTCAAATGTTGATGACGGTTTGTGAACATTCATGTGGTCATCCATTGCGACGCAAAGGCATTTCTCCCAGCGGAACAATATCATCAAGTTTAATGTCAATGAAAAATGACATCTGCATTGTAATTGTTCCGAATTTTTCTAAATTGAAATTTTCGAATCTCAATGAATGTATCTTGTTTTCAAAATCTTGGTTATTCTCAATTGATTGAGAATTTTTTACTTTTCTAAATTTTTTAATTTTTTCCAATAAATTGTTCCGCTGGGAGAAATGCCTTTACGTCGCAATGGATGACCACGTGAATGTTCACAAACCGTTATCAACATTTGACTGCATTGCTGACAAATATGTACACAATGAGGACATTATATTCCCATCATGGAGCAAACTTTATTCGTTGTTTGTGAATATTCACAGGACATAGTGGGACATCTATTGTCCAAATGTTGCATGGGGACAATCTCACCGTGAACATACGCGGCCTGGGCAGTTGAGGCATGGTCTGTTTTTTTGGAAACGAGGGCAAGTGTCCCCAAAATTACTGTGCCTTCCCAGTAAAACGTGGGACTGCAGAAAAATTACTATACCTGCGGAGTAAAAATTACTGTTGGCACAGTGTTTAAGTTTTAGCCAGTAATTAAATTTTTACCTGATGAGTATGCTGGGATGCTTGGAGTGGGAAGAAATTATTAATCGAATTTCTGCACTTACTATAAACAAACTAGATTTATTTATTTCTCAATATTTACAGTTTTTACTTTAATAATGCGTTTTATTCTAATTAATGAGAATGAGAGTTTGAGGTTATAAGTAATTCTACGTGAGTTGGCCCGGGAGCCGAACACGAGATTGTTTATTGTTGAGAATTAATTGAGATAATTAACTTTGAGTGAGACGTGTTGAGAAAAACTATAAAGTAAATTCATACGACTATTCGTGAGACCGATGTTGCACTATGGCTTTGATATTTATCGATAGATTATCGTTAATTTCGTACAGAATAATGCACACACGAACTTGATGGCAATAATTGCAATGATAATCATAATGCCGCAGCAACCCCACGACAAGATGGATGATTCCCCCCCCTTCCCCTAGGTTCTGGTCAGCGGTCAGCTGACCACAGAGCACAGAGACTCCAGTGTCAACTGCGGGAGATTTGAACATTCTCCCCACCTTCTCCACTAGGTTGGAGAAGTTAAATTTGAGATGATGAAATGCTGGGTTGAGAATCCTCCTCCGCAGTTGAGACCGGAAGTAACACCAACTTTGTGATAGGTCGAGTGAGGGTTGAGGTGGCGGTTTTGATAGTGACAACTCGAGTCAATCGGTCTCGACCAGGGTGGAGTCCCGTTACTCTGGCCAAGGGCCACTTTGATGGGGGATACCTCTCATCAGTGAGGAGAACGAGAGACCCGACCTTGATGTCGTTATGAGATGTGTGCCATTTTGACACAGATTGATGGGACTGGAGGCATTCAGCTGACCACCGGTTCCAGAAGTGTTGCAATCGCTCCTGAATTCGCTGAAAGTTAGAGAGTCGTGATGCTGGTACTGCTGTGAGATCGGGTTCAGGAATCGTATTAATGGCAGACCCACGGATAAAATGTCCTGGGGTGAGAGCTGAAATGTCCTCAGGATCCTCGGAGATGGCGCTAAGTGGTCTGGAGTTGAGGACCGCTTCCACTTGCGTGAGGAGAGTTGAGAAGTCCTCATACGTGAGAAGAGTGTCAGCGATAGTGCGTTCCAGGTGAAATTTAACCGACTTAACGGCAGCCTCCCACTTTCCGCCCATATGCGGAGCTCCAGGAGGGTTGAAGGCCCATTGAGTGCCATCATTGGCCATTAACTGTTGGAGATGAAGAGCTTCCTTTGAGATACCGGAAAACAATTGTTTGAGAGTTACATCGGCTCCCTTGAAGTTAGTTCCACAGTCACTCCGGAGTGTTCTGCAGATGCCCCGCCGACTGGTGAATCGTCTAAACGCCTTGAGGAATCCCTCCGAACTGTAATCGGTGACAATCTCCAAGTGGGTGGCAGATGTAGAGAAACAGACGAAGACTGCGATCCAGCCTTTGTAGCAGCGAGTGCCTCGTCCTTGATATGCCTTGAGAGTAACTGGTCCAGCATAATCCACTCCAGAGTGCTCAAACACAAGTGAAGGTGATACTCGTGCCGTCGGCAACTGACCCATTCGCTGTTGGGCTCGTACCCCACGGATGCGGGCACAGGTGAGACAGTGTTGGATGTAAGACTTGATGGGTGCTCTTCCTCCGATAATCCAGCATCTTTTACGAACCGAAGCCAGAGTGAGTTACGTGCCCCCGTGCATAGTTCGAGCATGAGCGTCGGCGATGATGAGGCTGGAGAGGGTGCAGTCCTTGGGTAAAATCGCAGGATGTTTACTATCTTCTTCCAACTGAGAGTTCTGAAGCCGTCCACCAACCCTCAATAGGCCTGATGAGTCGAGACGAGCTGTAAGGCGTGAAAAGGAGTGAGATCGCGCAAGTGGCTGGCCTTTGGAAATTTTGCGGAGGTCAGCTCTGAAGTAGGCCTGTTGTGTGGCGCGGATCCAGTGTGCAAGGGCTGCATGCAAGTCAACTGGATTGAGTGGTGAGATCTTAAGTTGAGAGTTTGGTACTTTTTTGAAGAGTGAGATCGCCCTGAAGACAGTGGCGGTGACCCTGAGAAGTCTGGTGAGTGTTGAGCAGGATGTGAAGAGCTGGTCCAGTGGCAGCTGTGGAGATACTATAGTGACGTGTGCTGTGACTGGACGCAATTCAAGGTCAACGTGAGAAATGTCTTGAGAGATGAATCTTGGCCATTGATGAGGAGGCTGTAGAAGCCAGTCTGGGCCTGACCACCATAAGGGATGATTGATGAGATGAACTGGGCTGAGGCCACGAGAAGCACAATCCGCTGGATTATGCTTACCCGAGACGAATCTCCAGACTGCTTTGGGTAAATTCTGCTGAATGACTTGGACTCGATTCTTGATGAACTCCTTCCAACGCACGGGTTCACTGTTAATCCAGGCCAACGTGACAGCTGAGTCTGTCCAGAGGTAAGTTGGTACTTCTTCTAGTTCAAGTATCCTCTGAACGTGAGCTACAAGTTTGGTGAGGAGAACTGCGGCCGACAGCTCGAGGCGAGGTATGGTGAGACGTTGAAGAGGAGCCACTCTTGTTTTCGCACAGATGAGACTGATCTGGGATTGTGCATGTGGAGAATTGGCTTTAACGTACACTACTGCAGCCATTGCGTGCTGAGAAGCATCGCAAAACCCGTGGATCTCCAACTCGGTGATGTTTGAGCTGACGTTTATCCATCGAGGAATTTCTAGTTGGGAGAGATCAGATAGTTCATCGCGGAAAAGCTGCCACCGATGAATCATCTGAGGTGTGAGAGGCTCATCCCAATGGATTTTCTCAAGCCATAACTCCTGCATTAGGATTTTTGCTTTGACGATGATAGGAGAAATTAAACCAAGAGGGTCGAACAGTTGTGCCGTTTCGGAGAGGATTGTCCGCTTGGTTATGGCTGCTTTGTGAGTTGTATGTCCAGTGAATGTCAGAATGTCTGGATGACACTTCCATGAGAGACCGAGAATCTTTGAGGTTGATTCGTTGAACTCATGCGAGGCGGTTAAGGAGAGATCAGAGGACGTGAATTTGAAGAATCCAGGATGGTTGCTCTTCCATTTAGCCAGTGGGAGGCAACCAGAGAGACACAGGGCTTCGACCTGAATGGCAATTTCGTTGAGAAGGTCAAGAGAATCGGCTCCACCACAAATGTCGTCTACATAGCTGCCTCTTTGGAAGGGCTCAAGTGCAAGGGGAAACCGTTCGCCTTCGTCGCTGACAAGCTGTTTGAGAACTCGGCCAGCCAGGTAGGGTGCTGGGCGTGTGCCGTAGGTAACGGTGGTGAGTTGAAATGCTTGAGGGGTGAGATTATCGTCAGTCCAAAGAATGCGCTGGTAATTCCAGTCCTCAGGGTGTACTCGGATCTGACGGAACATCTGTTTGATGTCCGTCGTGAAGATAAATCGGTGACGTCGAACATAAAGCAGCACATCAAAAATGTCGGCTTGCAGCTTGGGCCCGGTGTGGAGAAGGTCGTTGAGTGAGAATCCAGAACTCGTCTTACTGGAGCCGTTGAACACCACTCTAAGCTTCGTTGTGGTGCTTTCCTCTCGAAGGACACCATGATGAGGGAGATAATATGAGGATTGTGATGGAGTTTCGAAGGAGACTCTCTTCATATGTCCCAGACTTTCGTACTCCGTGAGAAATTCCTTATAAAGCTGATGAAGTTCAGGGTTCTGAGCGGTACGTTTTAGAATTCGGGTGAGACATTTTTGGGCGATGTGTCTAGATTCCCCGAGAACAGGAGCAGTCGATCTGAATGGCAAACGTACGATGTAGCGCCCGGTAGCGTCACGAGAGTGAGTTGATTGGAAATGAGTCTCACATTCAGTATCTTCGACACTGAGAGAACCCTCGCATGGGGAAGGAATTTCTTCAAGTTCCCAGAACTTGGATATTGCCTCGTGAAGATGTGCGTTGGTGATGAGATGGCCAGTGTGGATTGGTCTGCTGGTGGTACAGCCATCAACTAGCCCAAGAATGATCCATCCAAAGATGGTTTGCATGGCTACGGGTTCTTTTGGCCCACCTGTTTTGAGGCCAGATTTGATGATGCGACCATACGAATCAGCACCAACCAGAATATCAACTTTGCCAGGTTTGAAGAAATTCGGATCAGCCAATTCGAGATTTCGCAGATGAGGCCATGAGGGTGATGGGATGACCACTGCTGGAAGTTCAGTTGTGAGTCTTGGTAAGATGTGAGCGTGAAGCTGGACTTGTTCCGCTGAATGAATTGATTGAAGAGAGAGTGAGATGGACCCTGCAGTTTCGCCTGCCGAGATACTACCAACTCCGATGATTGGAATGTATGAGTTGGAGATAGTGAGATTGAGAGAAAGTACCAATTCTTTTGAGATGAGGGTTAATTCCGATCCAGGATCGATGAGAAGTCTGACTGCGTGAGAAGTACCGGATGGGAGTATCATCAAGGCTTGAGGTGTTGCCAGTAAGACTGTGGATCTAGGTGAGATAGTTGGATTAGAGAGACATCGAGGTAGTTGCACCGAGTTGAGTGAGGCAGGAGAAACTAGTCATGCTGACGAAGATGATGACGATGATTCTGGGGGAGTGTTGCCGGCTAGAGGCGGTGGAAGACTGAGAGTCGAATTGTTGCTGGAGATTTGTGCAGCGTGGTGAAGCATGGAATGATGCTTCTTCTTACAATACGTGCATCTTTTCAAGTTGCGACAGGCGTTGAGGTCATGGCGGCCGAGGCAATTGGTACATGAGTCGTGTTCGAGTGTCCACTTGAACCGATCCGTGTCTGTTAATTTCCTGAAGTCTGGGCAGTAGACGATGAAATGATCCTTTTGGCACAATCTGCACTTTTGACTCTCCGTGAGTGAGTTTTTTTGTTTGGCTGAATCACTCGGTTGAAGTTGAGTTGGAGGGGGTGAATCAAGCTCTACGGGTGCTGGAGGTGCTTCCTGTTGCATGGCATGAACGTGAGCTGGTTGAGAGGTACTTGATTTTTTTGCCTGAGCACTGTTGTATCGAGCCTGGCGGGGAGAGACGCCACACTCCATGGCTTCACGCGCGCGGGCGCGCCCTGTGAGGAATGTTCTGAGGTCCTCATAAGAAGGGTATTCGGTAGAGGTTCCAAGACTGACCTCCCAAGCTTCTCGAGTCGAGTGATCCAGAGTCTTGGTAAGATGATGCACGAGCCATTGATCCCAGTGCTCAATTGGGGATCCAAGTGCCTTGAGAGCATTGAGGGCTTCATTAGCTGTGTTGAGGATAGCCCTTAGTTGTTGAGATGAACTTTGATCAGCTGGGCGGATGCTGGAGAGCTTCTCCAGCTGAGCAGCGATGAGAACTCGTTTATTTTCATATTGGGACACAATGGTGTCCCAGGCGGTGGTGAAGGAATCGTCAGTAATGCTGATATTAGCAGTGAGACGTGCGGCTTCACCCTCAAGACACTCGTTGAGATAGTGCATTTTCTCCACGTTGCTGAGAGCCGAGTTTCCTCCGATGCGAGCCACGAACATGTCGTGGAACTGTCTCCAGTCCTGATAACTGCCCGAGAATTTACGCATTGGAATTGTGGGCAGCTGTATCTGGTGATGAGGTAAGGTGAAAGCGGTAGAATTAGCAAGTGCACTACCGGTTGATGGCATTCTCGATTCAATCTCGTCAATGCGGGCGTAGAGAGCGCTATGAGCAGTATCAAAGGCCTTGAGAGCCACGGTGTATGCCCCCTTGGTGAAGTATTCATCATCGGCGGTAACATCGGTCTTTGAGGAGAGGAGTTTCTCGTGATCAGCTTCGAATTTCTCCCAGTGTGAGGCTAGCCTGGCGAGTTTATCATGAGCTGATTGTAGAGATATGTTGTCCAGGATCCCTGCTTCTGCCCCATCGGCTATCTTGGTGATGAAGTCGATGCGTGACTGCTGCAGCACAATTTTATTGGCAAAATTGGCCATCGTTGTCGGCTTCAGGGATAATCTCTGGAAGATATCGAAAGAAAATTACTAGGACGAAAAAGATACTATTGAAACCCAGGGGGATAATAGTATGTGAGAAAGAAAAATGAATAATTGACAGTTTGCTTTCGATGAGACTTGATGTGGAGTTGAAGAGCGGAGATCGTTGACTTGAAGACGGTGCACCTCGCGAAATGGAGGGTCCCCTGGTCAAAAGCACGCAGCGTCACTTCACAGAGTTTAAATTGCACACGTGTGTCCCTCAATCTCGTGATTCTGTTGCAGTGCCACGTCCAGGGCACTCAGCAATGCACCAGAAGTGAATGACTCCCCACAATTCACACTGAATTTACGGTTATTACCACTCCAAGCATCCGGCTCGAAGGACCATGTTTAAGTTTTAGCCAGTAATTAAATTTTTACCTGATGAGTATGCTGGGATGCTTGGAGTGGGAAGAAATTATTAATCGAATTTCTGCACTTACTATAAACAAACTAGATTTATTTATTTCTCAATATTTACAGTTTTCACTTTAATAATGCGTTTTATTCTAATTAATGAGAATGAGAGTTTGAGGTTATAAGTAATTCTACGTGAGTTGGCCCGGGAGCCGAACACGAGATTGTTTATTGTTGAGAATTAATTGAGATAATTAACTTTGAGTGAGACGTGTTGAGAAAAATTATAAAGTAAATTCATACGACTATTCGTGAGACCGATGTTGCACTATGGCTTTGATATTTATCGATAGATTATCGTTAATTTCGTACAGAATAATGCACACACGAACTTGATGGCAATAATTGCAATGATAATCATAATGCCGCAGCAACCCCACGACAAGATGGATGATTCCTCTAGGTTCTGGTCAGCGGTCAGCTGACCACAGAGCACAGAGACTCCAGTGTCAACTGCGGGAGATTTGAACACACAGTAAAAATGGATGAGAGTTTCATTAATTTTACTAAAAGGCTTAGTAATTTTGACCCCGTCGGTATTGTAATTTTCCTGCAATACCCTTCTTCGTCCCACGTTCATTGGGCGACACAGTAATTTTTGATGAAATTTTTTTTGCAGTGTAGGTGTGTAATATACTATCACTCATCCATTATTCTTATGATGATAATTTACTCATAATTCATCAATGCTAAACGTTTCAAAATATTCAAACAAACCCCGGTTTTTAGGTTTTCACGGCCATTGTCATTATCAGGGCCTGGAAGTTGGAGCACAACAATAAGACATAAAAACAGAAAAATGGACAAAAAGACACCTAGTGAGACGACCAGCAAGATAATTAGCAAGATGACTAGAAGACAATGAATTGAATTACCACTGAGATATCTAGCATGACATTCAGCGAAACCACTCTCTTTAGGTCTCATTGTTGTGCTCCAACTTCCAGGCCCTGGTCATTATTAATATGTTTGGCTTCCGGATGGATGCCGCGTTTGGTTTCAGCGTTGCGCCGACGTTTCGCAAACGTTGTAGTTTGCATCTCCAGGGCTATGAGCTCTATGGTTAAAGGGTAGTCCTTATATAGCCCTCCAGGCCGCGAAAGCCTAAAAACTGAGATTAAACGCCTCCACGGAGAGGCTATTCTTGGGTCGGTGAATTTATTCACCAAACTTAAGAAGTCCTTGCACGTCCAACTGTGCTCCCTATCCTTTCTAAAAAGGTGCCATGACCATCGTGTGGTACCTAAGTTCCTCCATCTGAGGAGCCCTTTCCCCTCGAAACAGGCCTCCACTATTCTCCACCAAGCTTCATTAAGACTTGTCAAGAAGAGGATAACATCAGCTAGGAAGGGTTTGGCTCACCTCTCTAGACAAGTTTTGGGTCTTCACCTTCATTTGTCTCACTCTCTAGAACCTCGGCTTTGGGTAATACTCGATTGTGTTACGCATGAACAAGCTGTACGCACTGCTGAGTTGAGAACTGAGATTCATAAAGGAAAATTCCAATCTTTAGTTCCGCAGGACAAAGTCCCCATCCTTACCCACACTGTGAAGAATCTCAGTAAACACTAACTGAGTGATACACAAGTCTGTACTTACCTAAGGGCATGATTTTGCTGTCGCTCCAAGAAAAGTCTCCACTGAAGAAATAATTAGTCGTACTGAAACAGCTATTTACCATCATCTTCAAGAGACCAGCAACGAAATTCGGAGACAGTTATCTAATATCCTGCACAAGGCCTCTCCTCCCAGTGATAATATCACTAAGGAAGAACGCCTTGCTTTGCGTAGTCTTAAAGAGAATAGTGAAATCATTATTCTTCCTGCAGACAAAGGCAACGCAACGGTCGTCTTGGACTTAGATGACTACTCCAGGTAAATTTCATCAATGCTGAGTGATTCCAGAGTTTATGCTAAACTCAAGAAGGATCCAACTCGTATCATTGAGAGGAAAACCACTGAGCTTCTGAAGAAGGCTGGTCTTTCAACTGAGACTACCAAACTCCTCATTCCGAAGGAATCATTTCCCCCAAGACTTTATGGACTCCCCAAAATCCATGAAGAAGCTGTTCCTCTCAGACCCATAGTTAGTAACATTGGGGGAGCCACTTACAAATTAGCTAAATTCCTCACTGCACCTCTCCAGAAGCTCACAGAACAGAATGCTCCACATATACAAAACTTACTAGAATTGGTGAACTAACTGAGGACACTCAGAACATCTTCCGAAGACATATTAGTGAGTTTCGATGTGCAATGTCTGTTTACCAACGTCCCAATACCAGACACCTTAGAAATTATAAAAAAAACTCAAGAATATCTCCCCGAACCTCCTTCCCTTAGTTGAGCATTGTTTGACTTCAACTTATTTCCAATTCCAGGGAGATTTCTATGAACAGAGATCAGGAGCCGCCGTGGGCTCCCCTATTTCTCCGATTATAGCTAAAATCTTCATGGAAAATTTTAAAAATGAAGTATTGAAGTCAGCTCCTCTAAAACCTTCTGTATGGTTTAGATACGTGGATGATACCTTCGTTATCTGGCCCCATAGCAGAACAGCTCTAGATCAATTTCTGATTTTCTTGAATGGACAACATTCTAGTCTCAAATTTACGATGGAGATTGAAGAGAACAATCGTCTCACATTTCTTGATGTATTGGTACAGCGTAACGCTGATAGCATTCTTGGTCACCAAGTGTATGTCAATTCGAACTCCCATCACCATCCATCGCAGAAAAATTCAGTGATTAGTTCTCTCATATACAGAGCTCTTCCTATTTCTCAACCAAGCAATTTAGACAGCGAAATAGAACATTTGAAACGACTCTAAGCAAGAATGGATACAAAATCCCACAAATCAGACGAGTCATCAGAAGACTCCAAAGTAAGATCTCTTCACAGGAAGTGGATGGTTCTCAAAAAGAAAAAGACCAAGAAAGACCTAAAGTGGCTCTTCTCTCCTACCTTCAAGGTACAACCGACCACATCAATAAGGTACTTGGAAAACACAACATTCGGACAATTTTCCTACCCCCAAAAGAAATCGAACAGATGCTGCCTAGTCCCAAAGATCCAAGACCACACTTAAGTACATCTGCAGTCTATGAGATTCCTTGCTCCTGCGGAAAAGTGTATATTGGGGAAACCGGGAGGATGATCAGTACACGGAACACCTACGGTGTTTCAAATATCACCACTGGAACAGTCTGCCTTGGCTGAACATCATAAGGACACTAGACATACTATTAAGTATGACCAAGCGAGACTGTTGGCTCAATCCCAAGGATACTTTGAGAAAAAGTATCGGAAAGGCCTAGAGATCCACAAAAGTCCCAACAACTTGAATAGGGATAAAGGATACCAGGTAAACCCTATTTGGAAAACCGTTCTCCCGGTTTTTAAATTGACCAGCTGATCAATTAAAAACTCCTGATTCGTTCTACCCCCAAACCTACCTACCCCCCCCCCCCCTCATCCTCCCACCAGAAGGGGTGTATAAGCTTATTCCTAGCGTAGTCCTAGGACTACCCTTTAACCATGGAGCTCAGAATCAGAGCTCATAGCCCTGAAGATGCAAACTGCAACGTTTGCGAAATGTCGGCGCAACGCTGCAACCTAACATATTAATATTCAAATGAAACCGAAATTAAATAGGAATACCTTACAATTCAAACAGGATAGTCTCTATAAAATTGTTGACTTTGATGGAAAAAATTGGAAATTTCCTGGACGTCCAGTAGAGTGTGCTGATAAGCTTGCTGCGTCTCATTTGAAGTTTTGTAAGTGCGAATGTCACACTTATGAGAAGTTCATACTTGCATTGATGCAGAGTCGGGTGAATTACAATTAGTGAGTATTTAAATGATGAATATCACATCAAATTGTGATCAATTTCACTCAATTCTTACATTTTCTAGTGTTGTAGTGGCTATGCGATTTCAAAAAATGAAGAATTATATTTACATTCAAATCGCCGAGGGAAAACTCGAGGGCAATACTTATATTTCAGATTTTTCATGGATACAACCGACTGAAAGAAGAAACGGTGAAAATCCTTTTGACGCGGTGTTGACTGTCAATGAAAGAAAAACGATAGCTTTAGATGACGTGCTATTGCCACATGAGTATATTTTAACAGGTAGATAAACGATTCTGTTCTTTTTCTTCACACTGCGTAGAGAGTAATCACTTTCTACACACTGCGTGTTAGGCAAACAGTAGACTTTACACGTGCCGTAACAGCTTTCTGACTCGTGTGATTGCATAACTTCCCCTCAGTTCGTTCTGCAACTCTTACACGCCACTGAATATACTTTTTTGCATCGCCGGGCGGAAAACGACGTTTCTAACCTCGCTTCGCTCGGTTAAAAACTGTTTTCCGCTTCGTCGATGCAAAAAATACAATACACACCACGGGCGGAAAGGAGTCAACCTCGACAAAAATTTGGCACCCTCGCTTCGCTCGGGAGGCAAATTTTTGCCGAACTTGCCTTCTTCCCGCCCTAGATGTGTAATATACTATTTCTGTACACTGGGACGAAAGTGAGACTTTCGGCCCTCGCCGCGCTCGGGCGTAAGCTCACTTCCGTCCCAGTGTGCAGAAAAACAAGGTTACTGGATATACCAGGTTAAGACATCCTATGCCCCAATGTATAAGAGCTGTCGCCGTGCGAATCTATGGGAAAAAGCGCTCCACCAATCATGTAGCAGTGCGAGAACAAGGTGGACCCTCACGACACATGTTGCGGTTCGCAGTTTTTAGAATGTGAAATTATGTTTGTCGATTTCATACTGTTGTACTCCTCAAATTGTCGGAATATTTATTGTCTTCAGGATGGGAGAATGAACAATGAATGAATGAATGAGTACACACTATGTATTACCTATAGTAAAGAATATCCCTTATTTCCTCCTAATTCCTCTGCTTAAATATTTTGATAACATGGAGAATATAAAAGGTGAATATTTTCCGAAGGAATTCTTATTTTCAGTGGTGATAACAATAACATAAAAATATGTAGTCATTCGATATAAGTTAATTTGTCCATTGTCCAGAAAAAGTTTTATTTTTTTCCTCAAGGCTGAGATACCTACACAATTGAGTTTATTGAACATTTCGAAAAAATTGAGTGTAAATTACACTGAATGTAACAGCTCCCGAGGAATTCAAGAAAAATTTCTCATAGGAGTTGAAGTTGCTTAACTTGATTCGATTTACTGGATTCGACTACCCTATATTACCAAAACCAATTGATTTTCCTTCTTTAGGTCCTAGAAGTCCTTGAAGTAAAAAGGAAAGCATTATTCTTAATCATTTTCCATAAATTATCACGGTAAAAAGTAAAATCGAGCGACTACCCGCGATATTTTGGGAGGGGGGGCCCCATATTCTTCTAATTGGGGCAGCGCGAGCTGCGGATTTCGATTTTTCCATCTAAAATCGATTGATCTCCCTTCTTTAGGTCCTAGAGGTCCTTGAAGTAAAGGGAAAACGACTGTTTTCAATGATTTTCCATTAATTATCATCCTAAGAAATGAAATTGAGCCACTACCCACGATATTTTGGAAGGGAGGACCCCATATTCTTCTGATTGGGGCAACGCGAGCTGCGGATTTCGATTCTTCCATCTAAAATCGGTTGATTTCCCTTCTTTAGGTCCTAAAGGTCCTTGAAGTAAAGAGGAAATTACTATTTTCAATCATTTTTCAAAATTTTGACGGTAAGAAGTGAAGTCGAGCGACTACCCACGATATCTTGGAAGGGGGACACCATATTCTTCTAATAGGGGCAGCGCGAGCTGCGGATTTCGATTTTTCCATCTAAAATCGATTGATCTCCTTTCTTTAGGTCCTAGAGGTCCTTAAAGTAAAGAGAAAATAACTATTTTCGATAATTTATCATTAATTATCATCCTAAGAAGTGAAATCGAGCGACTACCCACGATATTTCGGAAGGGGGGACCCCATATCCTTCTAATCGGGGCAACGCGAGCTGCGAAATTTGATTCCGTCGTCTCAAATCGATCGATTTCCCTTCTTCAGGTCCTAAGGGTCCTTGAAGTAAACAGGAGATTACTGTTTTTGATCATTTTCCAAAATTATGACGGTAAGAAGTGAAATCAAGCGACTACCCACGATATTTTGGAAGGGGGGACCCCATATTCTTCTAATTGGGGCAATGCGAGCTGCGTATTTCGATTCTTTTATCTTAAATCGATTGATTTCCCTTCTTTAGGTCCTAGAGGTCCTTGAAGTAAAGACAAAATAACTATTTTCAATAATTTTCCATTAATTATCATCCTAAAAGTGAAATTGAGCCACTACCCACGATATTTTGGAAGGGAGGACCCCATATTCTTCTAATTGGGGCAACGCGAGCTGCGGGTTTCGATTCTTTTATCTAAAATCGGTTGATTTCCCTTCTTTAGGTCGTGAAGGTCCTTGAAGTAAAGAGGAAATTACTATTTTCAATCATTTTCCAAAATTTTGACGGTAAGAAGTGAAGTCGAGCGACTACCCACGATATTTTGGAAGGGGGACCCCATATTCTTCTAATAGGGGCAACGCGAGCTGCGGATTTCGATTTTTCCATCTAAAATCGATTGATCTCCTTTCTTTAGGTCCTAGAGGTCCTTGAAGTAAAGAGAAAATAACTATTTTCAATAATTTTCCATTAATTATCATCCTAAAAGTGAAATTGAGCCACTACCCACGATATTTTGGAAAAGAGGACCCCATATTCTTCTAATTGGGGCAACGCGAGCTGCGGAATTTAATTTCTTCGTCTAAAATCGATTGATTTCCCTTCTCTAGGTCCTAGAGGTCCTTGAAGCAAAGAGAAAATAACGTTCTTCAATGATTTTTCATTAATTATCACGATCAGAAGGGAAATTGAGCTATTACTCACGATATTTTGGAAGGGGGGACCCCATATCCTTCTAATCGGGGCAACGCGAGCTGCGGAATTTAATTTCTTCGTCTAAAATCGATTGATTTCCCTTCTCTAGGTCCTAGAGGTCCTTGAAGTAAAGAGAAAATAACTATTCTCAATAATTTATCATCAATTATCATCCTAAGAAGTGAAATCGAGCGACTACCCACGATATTTCGGAAGGGGGGACCCCATATTCTCCTAATTAGGGCAACGCGAGCTGCGGATTTCGATTCTTCCATCTAAAATCCATGGATTTCCCTTCTTGAGGTCCTAGAGGTCCTTGAAGTAAAGAGAAAATAACTATTTTCAATAATTTTCCATTAATTATCATCCTAAGAAGTGAAATTGAGCCACTACTCACGATATTTTGGAAGGGAGGATCCCATATTCTTCTAATTGGGGCAACGCGAGCTGCGGAATTTGATTTCTTCGTCTAAAATCGATTGATTTCCTTTCTCTAGGTCCTAGAGGTCCTTGAAGCAAAGAGAAAATAACGTTCTTCAATGATTTTTCATTAATTATCATCCTAAGAAGTGAAATTGAGCCACTACTCACGATATTTTGGAAAAGAGGACCCCATATTCTTCTAATTGGGGCAACGCGAGCTGCGGATTTCAATTTTTCCATCTAAAATCGATTGATCTCCCTTCTTTAGGTCCTAGAGGTCCTTGAAGTAAAGAGAAAATAACTATTCTCAATAATTTATCATCAATTATCATCCTAAGAAGTGAAATCGAGCGACTACCCACGATATTTCGGAAGGGGGGACCCCATATTCTCCTAATTAGGGCAACGCGAGCTGCGGATTTCGATTCTTCCATCTAAAATCCATGGATTTCCCTTCTTGAGGTCCTAGAGGTCCTTGAAGTAAAGAGAAAATAACTATTTTCAATAATTTTCCATTAATTATCATCCTAAGAAGTGAAATTGAGCGACTACCCACGATATTTCGGAAGGGGGGACCCCATATTCTCCTAATTAGGGCAACGCGAGCTGCGGATTTCGATTCTTTCATCTAAAATCGATGGATTTCCCTTCTTTAGGTCCTAGAGGTCCTTGAAGTAAAGACGAAACGACTATTCCCAATCATTTTCCAAAATTATGACCGTAAGACGTGAAATCGAGCGACTACCCACGATATTTAGGAAGGGGAGACCCCCTATCCTTCTAATTGGGGAACACGAGCTGCGGAATCTGATTTCTTCGTCTAAAATCGATTGATTTGCCACCTTAAAGCCAACGCTGCTGAAGATTGAGCGCTCTTCGAAGGCTTAAGAAGCCTGGAGGCCCATCGGTGAAAAAAGTCATCTTGTTAGTTTCTTTCTAGTATAACATTGTTCTAACCATTCTCACTCATACAGAACTGGTATTCGAGCTCTCTACATTGAAGGGACTTCATTCACTCCTCGTTTCCCCTCTGTTCAAAAAGCTCACATAGTTATTCGATATTCTGTTTCCTATTATCTCGGCAAGGATATTTGAACGGAGATCTGTCCAGTATTTTTTCAATCAACACTCCATGTAATCCAGCAACACAAGGTGATCATGAGAAATTAGTTATAATCAATCCGTTTCATATAGCCAATTGTTTATAAATATAAATTATACTTTATGCAATATTTTCAAGTGGAAATAATTGAAATAGGAGAAACCATAAAGAATGGATTGTATTATTCTATATCGGATGAAACAATAACTATCTAATGCCCTTTATCACTCATTCATCTATGTAACGAGTCATTCCATCTCGAAATTATTTTTCTAAATTCTCAATGATTCATATTCTACACATCAATTTTTTTCTCATTCTTATTTTGTTAGCTAAATGTAGCTAACATCTATATAGTGATAAAAGTGACTGTAGAGGTGCGGCCTCATGCAGACGCTTGACGCTAGCGTCCAGCGTCAAAACAGGTCACGTGACACTATTTTAAATTTCCCGCCACTGAAAAAAAAATTTAGCGGCAAGCGGTCGCGTCAAAAAGGAAAGTTGCTTTTTTCAACATGTTAACCTCACTAAAATGAAACTCCATAATAATAAAAAATTATTGTTGGAACCTATATTTTCATCATTAACTAGTTAATTAAATCATGGGAGACATTTATTCGGTCTGAAGCGATTATTCGCACCAATTTATTACATAAATTGCACAACCCGTATTTAGTATGGATTAATACTTTGACGCTCGCGTTTCTAGCCAAAAAGCTCAAATTGTTCAGCTTTTTCGCTGGATTTTTTTCAGCGGCGGGAAATTCAAAATAGTATCACGTGACCTGATTTGACGCTGGACGCTAGCGTCAAGCGTCTGCATGAGGCCGTACCTTAAGAATGAAAGGTATGATTCATAATTCATTATTCATTCATTTTAATATGTATCTCTCATTGATTTTCATTCTTTCATCCATGATTCTCGAAAGTTTCAATAAAAACAAAAAAAATTCTAAAAGTGACAATTTTTGAATTCCTTAAGCCGATGCTTTACTTCAAGGCAGCCCTTATGACCCCAGCGACAATTCGCACGGCGACAGTTCGAGTTGTCTCAACCTGGTAGATCTAGTAACCTTGCAGAAAAATAGTATACACACCTTGGGCAGTAAGTAAGAAAGCTTCAGAGCACATCTTTGTTTATTACATGTGCTCTGCGACATTCCTTACATTACTGCCCTAGGCATGTAATATACTATACAACACTTAATAGATAATATACAATTTTTTTTGCATCACCGGGCGGAAAACGACGTTTTTAGCCTCGCTTTGCTCGGTTAAAAACGTCTGTTTTCCGCTTCATCGATGCAAAAAATAGCATACACACCACGGGCGGAAAGAAGTCAGCCTCGACAACAATTTGGCACCCTCGCTTCGCTCGGGAGGCAAATTTTTTTCAAGGTTGACTTCTTCCCTCCCTAGATCCGTAATATAGGGGAGACCGGGACAAAGTGAGGTACCTACTTTTTTCGAGCATTTTTTTTTCTTTCAATCGAAAATTGTTTCTCGAGTACTCATTCTTTATTGCGTGAGAGAAATTGCAGGGAAGTGCAGTATTTTTGAAATTGAATTTTTTTTAACCAAAATGCATCAATATAGACAATAATTGGTTTTATTCAACAGCGGTTGTCCACCTTTGTAATTTTTATTATAAACAATTATTTCCCGTCTGGACACGAGATAGATCAATGAATCATTAAACATATTAAATATGACACTTAATAGTATATTACATGCCTAGGGCAGTAATGTAAGAAATGTCTCAGAGCACATGTAATTGTTGGCCGAGGCGAAGCCGAGGTCAACAAACATGTGCTCTGAGGCTTTCTTACTTACTGTCCAAGGTGTGTATACGATTTTTCTGCACACTGGGACAGAAGTGAGCTTACGCCCGAGCGCAGCGAGGGCCGAAAGTCTCATTTTCGTCCCAGTGTACAGAAAATTAATTAAGTTAATGACTAGCCTAGTATTTGCACTAATTAATTTGTTTTAATCACAATTTCACCCTGATTATGAGCAATAATCACATGTAAAGTTATCTTCACTCTCCCAATCCACTCCAGCACATAAACGATGTGTCCAATCTTCACACTCTTCACACCTAATCCAGGGCTCAGCTGATTGTGAATACAGCCCTCTACAGAAGAGACACTCTACATCAGACTCCTCTTTGTTGTTAACTTTTGATTTACTTTCATTGATGGACAATTTTCCTTTAGAATGAGATTTCACAGTTTCACTTTTCTTCAGTGTTGCTTTATTCGAAGTTCTCATAGATGATTGAGTCTTAGATTTGGATGATTGCTTATTGGAACAGGAATTTTTATCAGCTTGCTTGGTTTTCAATAAATTCAACGAAGTTTTACCAGATTTGGATATAACATTGGATAGCTTTGGCTTTGGTCTGGATGATGAATCAAATGAATTGGTCATTCCAGCAGCGGATGTTGATGGTTGAGCAGATTTTCTGGCCATAAGCTCAGTAACATAATCAGGGCTGGTTAAAATCGCAGCTTTTGGAGTCAAAATGGATTTATCGGTAATGCAGGAATATAGAAAATTCGAAACAAGAAGCTAAACCTGACAAAAAAAATCCTCTTTATGGCAGACTTCAATAATTACATTTTTTTTTCAAATTTTCATAAAATTTCACTTTTTTTTCGTGTACCCCACTTTTCCCCAAACTGCGATAGAAACGGATTATCTCCCCAAAAATACTTCGAATACTCAACAGAATGATCAATTACAGAAAAAAAATAAAATCTCAACTTTTCATAAAATTTCAACTTTTTTTCGAGTACCCCACTTTGCCCCAATGGGCTCAACATGATCAACGTGATTTCATTGATTGAAAAATCAAAAAGATAGGTAAAAATAGAGATGAAATCAAATTTTGGGCCCTCAAAACTCTCTCCTTTCCTTAGACACCCCACTTTGCCCCGGTCTCCCCCACTAATTTTTTTTGGCCATTCTAGGAATCAAATTCTCCCGAGAACTTGTATATGGAGAGAAGGGTTTTAAAATTGGACTGTATGGTGTAAAATTTGATTACGACACTGGAAAATTGGATACAACGGAAGAAATTTTTATTGTAGAATCTCATCGGATATTAAAGTAATTGATAAAAATAAATAAAAATCAGAAACTATTTTTTATTAGAAATTTTTATGAAATAATGCAGAGATCCACTTGAGATAGATAAAGTGTCATTAGTTGACAAGTGATTTATAGAATCAATTTTACTCATGAAAATTGTCATTACTATTTTTATAAATCATTCAATGATAATCATCTTGACCTCAGCACTTATTTCTTGAATACTAATCTTCAAATAATTTATCTGTATTTTTTTTTTTAATATTCAGCGATTCGTTAGAATGTTTGATCTCGGAGGCTACAAATCAGAGTTCATCGCAATATTCTGTTGCGGAATTTCGAGTGTCAGGTGACAAGCATCCTGATTTACCGAGGACAGTATCGAACCTCAATAGTCGTCCAGTTCAACCTAATCCATTATCACCAATTGGTGGAGTTGGGATTTTTTATGAAATCATTCCAGAGGATTTTCCATGTCTTTCATTGCGACTGTTTACAATTGATTATTTGAGTTATTTACAGGACTTCGAAAAATTAAATATCACTTTACCTATAGCTCCATAATTAAATACATCATGCATGCCTGCTGATGGGTTAATCATAAATAAGGTAAACATCAATACATGCGTTGCTTTCATTATCAACTTCATAAATAAGTTTTGTCAAGCATTAATTCCTCAAAAAGCCAAACCAAAATGTCTTTCTCATTGGAGGAAGATAAACATAATTTAAATATGATTGTAACTCATTAAAAAGAATCGATAAATATGATAATTATTGAGGAAAATTGAGATTTTTGTTCTATTTCATTTCACCACCTAAAATTTCACTGGTTGTAGCTATTTTTGCAGCTCGTAATCCTCACAAAATAATCGAAGATTTGCTCAATTTTTCAAATACTTACAGGCCATTTTCTGAAAATCAGGTTTTTGCCATATAAGTACTTGAAAAATTGATAATTTTGTTTTCAATACATAAATCTATGGGAAATGAGATCACCTCTCATTTAAGATTAGCCCTAGGGCGCTACGACCAATAGAACCCAAAGATATTCCCAAAAAACTGAAAATGTTCAAAAACAGAGGGGTTTTCACCTTCAAATTTTGAGGTGAAATACAAAAAAATAACTTTCAACACATGACTTCCATCGGAAAGTCTCTCAGCTTTTCAATGCAATCCTCAGAAAAAATTTATAATCAATATTACCACTGATTTTGAGTAATTTCCATAGTATGAAATATCAAAACTAACGCGTATCTATTTCAGTCCAACTTTGCCTAATTTTTTTGTTATTGTTTTTAAGAAGAATTCGTGGAATTGATTGAGAAAGATACTATTCACAGTAAGATATATAAATTTATTAATGAATAACAATGTAAGTGAACTAATTATTTTATTTAATTTTCAATACTGTTTCAATTCAAGTGAAGAGGTTTTCGAGTTCCAAATGAACTTCTCACCATCTATTATCAGATAACTATATCCAATTTTTACAGTTTTTCCAAGTTCTTGAGCCTCCAGTCCAATTGTCCTGAGCCTCTGATGAAGAATTCTCTGCTCCAGTGTCAAATGAGGCCTAACAGATATACCTGATCCTTTGAGAACTGAACAATCTCTCATAATTTTATTTTTAACATCAGTATTTCTGAGTTTAATTAGCATTAGCTGCTTCTCATCGCCGAATAATCGAGCAGACCAAACAGAGTTGGGTAATTTAAAGTACATTTCTATGAATTCAGATGCTTTAATCGTTGGATCATCATATGCAGCTAATTTATTCATACCAATGACTACAATCTCCAATTTTCTTCTTATTCTCTCTTCTCGCTCGGCCTCTACAGCCATTTTCTTTAATCGCGATATCTGGCAGTGAGATAGAAATGAACGTTTCAGCTGATTTTCCATATTTTCTAAACTTATTTTTATGTCATTCAACATACGCTCGAGTCTTTCATTCGACTGCTCTATCTGCACTTCTTTTGACGAGGATTCAACTTTGTTACTCAATTCTCCAGCATCTTTTCTCATTATTTCAGGTTTCTCCTTCGAAATCTCAGGGGTCTCTCTTTGCTTAATTTTTGGAGCATCCTCGAAGAGATTTATCACTACTGGAGCTGCAGGTGGATCTCTTCGATCCTGGACATCTGTCATTTCCTCTCTCATTGGCTTTATAGAAAAGAGAATCAAAGGAAAAATAAAGTCAAAATCGGCTGCAATCTCGCCTTTTTTTTTCTTGAGCAAAAAAAAAACAGCTACAGAATCGCGAATTTGGAAATAGCAGACTTTTGATCATTTTCAGTACTTTTTTTTATTAACAAATGAATTATTTTAAAATAAAAATAAAAAATATGCATGTGTAGAAAATTCAAAAAAATATAAGTGCAAATTTTTTAAATATTTTTTTCGTAATTATTTATTTGTTAAAAAAAATGCATAAAATTGTCAAACTTGGGCTAATTTTAATATTATAAAATATCAGATATTTGACAATTTTCAAGTTTTTTTATCAACAAATAAATGATTATCGAGAGAAAAAAAATATGCAGCTATAGAAAATTCAAAAACAATTAAAAATACTTTTTTTTTTTATTTTTTTTTTACAATAATTTATTTGTTTAAAAAAAAAATAAAAAAATCAGATGTGTGCTAATTTCATTACCATGAATTTCCAGATATTTTTTTTTTTTAAGAAAGAAAAATTTTTTGATCAAAAGCATAAAGCTATTGGATTAATTTACTAAATTAGAAAAAAAAAAGATAAACTTATTAATTTTCTTTCTCTATTATTTATTCCACTTTAATTTCGTAATAATGGAATCATTTACAATTTATATCAAAATCTTATTTCAACATATGAATTATTCAATTAATATTTATGGGGTCTAAATGGATGATCAGGATCAAATAATTTTGGATCACGTAAATATTCTGCTTTTTTATGATAAATTGGCATTAATCCAGTATTTTGTGCTTTCAATATTTCACCCTCTAGTTTATCTTGTTTAGCTTTGCATAAACCAGTTATGTGTCTTCCATAAATTCTGCCAGTGTATGAGCTTTGAAATTGCGACAATAGCCTCACATTTTTATAATCAGGTACGATATTTAATCTACAAAGTATGCAGACTTTTTTCTCCTCCGTGAAAGGATTTTCTTTGAGTTTTATTGGCTATAAAAAAATTATATTCAACACGTAAGTCAACGAGACAAAAAAAAAAAGATGATAATGAAATTAGCAAACATCTAATAATGTTGTCATATTTTTTTTAAACGAATAAATTATTACAAAAGAGCATTTAAAAAATTTGTGCTTGTTTTTTTTTCATTTTCTACATGTGCATATTATTTATTCATTTAAAATTATTTTTTTTGTTGAAAAAAAAAATTTTAATAAAAATTTTCAGATGTCTGCTATTTTCAGTATCATAAAAAAAGAGAAATCTGATGAAATTTACTCACAAGATCACTGTTATCCCTTCGAGTTGATATATCCTCTCCTTTTTTAATGGTATCACTCTGCATTAATCGATAGGATGATCTCAGATATTCCCCTGATTTGATAAAATATGAAAAAGAGTAATTATGCAAAATAGAGCACAAAATGGAAATTAATTTAAAATTGATTTAAATTTGCCTAATGTTGTGAAAATAAGGTAATTACTTGATTACCTAAGGTAATTGCATAATTACCTAAATGAGGAAATAAAATCAGTTAATTCAAAAAAATAGCAGACATCTGACAATTTTTATTTTTTTTCTGGAAAAATAAATTATTTTTAAAACAAATGGAAAATGTGGATTTGTAGAAAATTCAAAGAACTATAAGTGCAAATTTTTCAAATATTCTTTATGCAATAATTCATTTTTTGAAAAATCAGAAAATTGTCAGATGTCTGCTAATTTCATTATCATAATTTATTTATTACCAAGTGGAGTTAAATAAATAAATAAATAATTTTATGATACTAAAAATAGCAGATATATAACAATTTTTGGTCCTCCCTTTTTCTAAACAAATAAATTATTTGAAAAAAATGAAAAATATGTAAAAAATTGAAAAAAACTATAAGTGCAAATTTTTTTAAATATTTTCCTGAGATTATTTATTTTAAGAAATTTAAAATAAATAAAATTGTCAAAAATTGTCAAATTTGTGCTAATTTTATTATCATAATTTTTGTGATAATTTTCTTGACGTAATTTTAGGTTAACAATTTTTAAAAATTAGAAAATATTACTTACTCTGATGTTTAAAAAGGTTTCTAACCAAATTCGCCATTTTTTTCCTCCAATTATTTTCTAAAAAATGAGTATCAACGTTTTTTTCAATGAATTTCCTGTTATTTCATTGAAAATAGTCGATAAATTAATGCAAAATCCCTCAGATTGAATTTTTTCCTCTTTTTTGTCAACTCGTGGGCGGTTGAGAACCCCTGAGACTTGATATTTTGATTCAGCCAATCACGTACTTTGTTTATGTTTCGAGTGTGTCCAGTGGTGGTGGGAGAAAGAGGAGAATTACCGCGAAAATCTCAACGGTTTTTCCTCTCCCATTGCCCTTTATTCGTCTTCATTTGTCTTTTGCCATTTGAGAACAAAGGGAACAGGTCAGAGCTTGCTCAAAAGCTGAAGTAAAAAGATCGTATATCTGACTTTGAATCTCTCTTTTTTATTAATTCCTTGAATTAAATTTTATCACAGAAAAATGGACGATTTAATTGACAATAATGGAAAAATTATTTTTCCAATTAACGATGAATTTGTTGAGAAAAAACGAGCATTAAGTCCTCCTGAGGGAATTGGACATTGTGAAGATTCTGGATTTTCAAGTATTGCTGGATCTGTTGCTACAGAAAATTCAGAAAATGGTAAAATTATTCAGTACTTCAATTTCTTAACAAATAAATTATTTAAAAAAAAATAAAAACTATAAAAGTGTAGAAAATTCAAAAAATTATGAGTGCAAATTTTTCAAATATTTTTTTTGGTATTATTTATTTGTTAAAAAAAATTCATAAAATTATCAAATTTGTGCTAATTTTAATTGTTTTTTTTAACAAATAAATTATTGTAGAGAAAAAAAAAATATGCACGTATGAAAATTTGAAAAATTGTAAGTGCAATTTACTGAACATGGTGAAATTATTTTATTTTTATTCATTTATTTATTTTGTTAAACAAAAGAAATGAGAAATCCTTTTTTTTTTCTTTTAAAAATAATTTTTTTTAAATTAAATTCTTTGTAATTGAAAAATTGTCAGTTAAAATGATTGAGTCTATTATCAAAGCCATTATTTCTTTCACCTCCATGGCAACAAGCCTCACTATAAATAAAAGTATGGATAATAATAATAATGGTAAAGCTAGAGGTACAGAAGTGCCTTTTATGTGTCTTAAACATGCCCTTTGAGTATATATATATATATATATATTAAATTATGTACACTCAAGGATGATTCGGAGGTAAAATCGGAAAAAAAAACGTTAAATTTTTATATAAAATTGTTAACAATAATTTATACAAGATGAAAAAATCAAGGTAAAATACAAGGTAAAATCGAAAAAAAAGTCAAATTTTTGTATAAAATTGTTAATAACAATTTATACAAGATGAAATTCTCAAATCTGATTCAGTGAATCTGTGAAAGATCTAATGAGTCATAAAGTCATCCTAAAAACCAAAAATTAATTGAAAATTGAAAAATTTTTATTATTTTTTACATTTCTTCAAATTTTCCAAGATTTTAAGGAATGTAAAAAATAATGAAAATTTTTCAATTTTCAATTAATTTTTGGTTTCTAAGTCTTATTTTATCCCTCATTATACTCTTCACAGATTCACTGAATCAGATTTGATAATTTCATCTTGTTTAAATTGTTATTAACGGTTTTATACAAAAATTAGACTTTTTCCGATTGTATCTTCAAATCATCCTTAAAGACACTAAAATTGAATCCACAATTAAATGCATTTATTAAAGGCACTTTTGTACTTCTAGCCCCATCGTCACAATAATAATAATAAAAATGACAAAAAAAGTCAAAAAATAATAATATTTTATCCATTCTTTTTTTTCATATTTTATCCATTTTTTTTCATGTTTTTTACATTTTTTTTTTCTTCCAGATGACAAATCCAAATTTCCAAGTGTCCCAAATTGGTGCAGTAAACGTGAGAGAGAACGTCAATTACATCAGGAACAGGCAGCAGCAAAGCGCGAAGCTGAATTGAAATTTGAGAGTGAAAAACGCGAGAAAGCTTACAAGCGTTTAATGCATTTATTAAACAAGAGTAAATTCTTCACATCATTCTTGATTAAAAAATTGAATGGTGATGAGAATTCATCAGCATCTTCAGCGCCTTCAAAACCTAAATCCGAGGAGACTGACGAAAATTCGTCAGCCCCTGCAGTACCCCTGAAACGTAAACACGAGGAGGAGACTGACGAAGAAGAGATATATTCACCACCCCCTAAAAAGTCAAAGCGTGGAAGAAAGCCAAAGAAAGGAAAAGCACCAAAAAAGGCCGTCACAACTAAAAAAGCTAAAAGTAAGATGAATGAATCGGAAATTGAGGCAGATTTAAATGCAATAGTTTCAGACGACGAGAAAGACGTAGAAAGTGCATCAGCCAACAATTTAAACGTTAAACCCAAGTATTTTGTCGGTGAATTACGAGATTATCAGGAGAAAGGTCTTCAATGGTTGAAAGCACTTTACGAAAATGGAGTCAGTGGCATTTTGGCAGATGAAATGGGTCTTGGTAAGACGGTCCAAGTGATCGCCATGATTGCCCATTTGATTGAGAAGGAACAGGCTGGACCATTCTTGATAATAGCACCACTCTCGACGATTCCAAATTGGTTAGCTGAGTTCGAGAGGTTCGCCCCTAAAATTCCAGTCATCCTCTTCCATGGCAGCCAAGAAGAAAAAGCTCTAGCAGCTAATGACTTAAAGAAAAAGACGTCTGTAGATGGTTTTAAGACGCAGCCAGTTGTCCTGACGACTTACGAGGTTCCAGTGAGAGAGAAAAAGGTCATGAGATCCCAGCGATGGCGTTACATAATCATTGACGAGGGTCAACGTATTAAAAACCCAGAATGTCAATTAGTCACGCTCCTAGAAACGTGCAAATCGATGAATCGTCTTTTATTGACTGGCACTCCCTTGCAGAACAGTTTGAAAGAGCTCTGGTCATTGCTGCACTTTTTAATGCCTGATATATTCAATGATTTGGCTATTTTCGAATCGTGGTTCGATGTAAAGGATCTTCAGCACGAGGAAGGAACCGCGAGATTTCTGCAGCAGGAGGAAGAGAAAAAAGTGCTTCAGACACTTCGCGAGATCCTCAAACCTTTCATGCTCAGAAGATTGAAGAACGATGTTTGCCTCGATATTCCCCCGAAAAAAGAAGTCATGGTTTACTGCAAAATGACGAAACTTCAGCATGATCTTTATTCGGGATTCTTGAACCGCGACATAAGCACTATGTTCAAGACCAAACCAGAACCATTGATTATTGACGATGAATTTGGCAGAAGACCGAAACGCAGGTGTGCAGTCAGCAATAGGTACAGCGGTGTCTTCGTTGATGCTTATGCAACTGCAAAATCCTTGAATTCATCATTTTCATCAGTTTCTTCAGAGGATGATCCTCACATCCCACGTCCATTAACACCAGATCCTGACTACATTCTCTCATCATCAGACTCTTCATTTGCTGAGAATGATCCAGTACCAGAAACTTCAACTGCAGCTGATGTTAAGAAGGAGCTGAATCTATCAGCTACTGAAGCTACTGTTCAAAAAGCCATGAAACACTGGACCGATCATGTTGAAGTTACTGATGATAATTGCCAGTATTTGTTTAGATTGTCGTTTGGTAGTCGACAAATGATGTACAGGAAGATCATCAATCATCCTTACTTGATCCATATGCCTTTGAATGATGCTGGATTGCCAAAAGTTGACAATTCTTTGATTACAGCATCCGGTAAGCTCATGGTTCTCGATAAAATGCTCAAAGAACTTCACGAAAAAGGCCACAAGGTTTTACTATTCTCGACAATGAAGATCATTCTCGATGTAATCGAGGATTATTTGTCAATGAGACCATGGAAATATCTTCGATTGGATGGTGAAGTTAAGATTGAAGACAGAAAAGTATCGATACAGGCATTTAATAATGATCCTGACTACTTTTTATTCTTAATAACAACTAGAGCTGGTGGTGTTGGATTGAATCTTGCTGGTGCTGATACTGTCATTATTTTTGACAGTGACTGGAATCCACAGGCTGATATACAGGCAATGGCTAGATGTCACAGAATTGGACAGAATAAACCAGTTGTTATTTACAGACTATGCACAAAAGGTACTTTTGATGAAGCTATTGTTAATCGTGCAGAAGCTAAGAGAAAACTTGAGAAACTCGTTATTTCAAAGGAAGTTGGACAATTGCAATTGACGAGTAAAGAAGGATTGGTGGAACTCAAGAAATTACTTGAATCAAATCATCAGGAAGTTGTTAGTTCAGAGCAGGATGTTCTTACTGACGAGGAAATCAAGAAAATTCTCGACAGAAGTGATCTTCTTGCACAAATGCAAAAACCAAAGGATCTTAAATAAAATTATATTAAGTTTTTTAAAATTATTTTTTTTTCTTCTTTTCTTAAAATATCTGTCTTGAGACTGATTATTAGTTGATAATAATATAACTTAGTTGAATATTCGATAGTTTATCTGATTTGAAGTAAAAAAAAAAACGAATTTTGATAGAAGTTTTTACTACAAAATGATAGAAAAATATTTATGTATCTCGTAAATAATTATTTGAAATGTAAGAAAAAAAAGAGAATAAATGTCGAAATTATAATTTGTGAAATTTTGGTGAAATTTAGAAATTACAATAATTTTTTTTTTGAATTTGCCGCCTTTTGGGCTGCTTTAATGGAAGAGAGTAGGGGGCGCTGCAGAGCAGGTGTGCAGTTTCCCGCGCATTTTTCCCCGCTCCTCCTTGACAACCGTCTTTCTTCAAACACTTTCGAGACGACCGTTGAGTAGTAAACACTGCCGGTAATAACTTTAACTGAATTTCTTATTTATTTTCGTAAATTTAAACTATTAATTGACTGAAATTCTATTTTATCATTTTGAAAAACAATTGCATAGAGAGCTTTTTATAAATAATGATGGAATATTCGCCATCAATTGAGCCTCAAGAGGCCTCAAATAATAAAATTTTGCCGGAAGGAATTGGACAAGCCGAGGACTCGGGTTTCGCTAGTATTGGACCTCCAGAACCTTCAAAAAATGGTAAAAACATAATTTATTTATTAATGATATGTGACAAAGGAATTAAGCATTCATCTCCCAATTTTTGGCATTTTTTTTGGACAAGTAAATTATCATTAAAAAAAAAAATTTGTATTTGTATTTGTGGTTTTTCAAATTTTTTACATTTGCATTTTTTTTTTTAAATAATTTATTTGTTTAAAAAAATAAAAATGATGAGGATTGTCACATTTCTGCTATTTCTAGTGTCATAATAACACTGAAAATCACAGAAATCTGACAATTTCCACCTTTTTTCTTCCTTTTTAACAGATAAATTATCTCAAAAAAATGAAAAATATGCACTTGTAAAAAAATTTTAAAAAAACTAGGAGTTCAAATTTTTCAAATATTTTTTTATAATAATTTATTTATTTAAAAAAGTGCGGTTATATTTTTGTTAATTTAATTATTAAAATGATTTATAAGTAAAAAGAGAATTATTTATTGTTATATATTGGTTCATTTTTCTTTGACAAACGTATATTTTGCATTCTCTTTATGTGCAGAGAGAGAAAGGGGGAGAGGGAGAGGGGGAGAGATGGCTTTGACTTTACTGATGAGCTCATCCTTCATCTAAATATTTAGGGTCACCGTTCATAACAAAACCTCTCACTTTTTTTTCATCACTCGCTTCTACATTTCAAAGACGTGATATTCTCGGAATTGATTGAATTGAATTTTTCTTTGTATAGATTTTTTTTCTCACGATTTTTTTTTATTCTTCAATCTCTAATGAATTTCATGAGATTTTTTTCGATCAACGAAGAATGTTTTTATGAAGCCCATGTCATCGAGAGATAATAATTTTTAGGAGGACCACGGGGCAAAATGGACCTCCGATGCAATATGATTCAGGAATTTTTTTCAAAGTGAAGGACTCCATGAAAAAATCTGAAAAAATTTGAGAAGATGCTCCAATATATGTACATTATTGCTGAATTTTTTCAATTTTTTTTGTAGAACCCTTCACTCTCAAAAAAAATCCCCAATATATTTGGACCAACAGATCAATTTTTCCCTTTTTCTCCCCTATTAATATCAATTAATTTAATTAATTAATTTATTTAATTAATATTGATTCAATTTTTTTCATTCAGATGAAAAAGCAAAGCTCGAGGAGATAAATCGTCAAATTCTCCAAAGACGTGAGGAAAAAGCAGCAGCTAAACGTGCACTTCAAGAAGAATACAACGAGGAAAAACGTAAAAAACAATACAAACGTCTGCTTCACTTGGTGACACAGAGTAAATTTTATGCAGATTTTCTCGTTAAAAAAGTCAACTCTAATGATTCAACAACAAGCAACAAAAGAGGCAAGAAGAAACGTAAAGCAGAAGATTCATCCGAGGCACCAGGTGCTAAAAAAAGCAAAAAATTGGAAGATTCCCTGCCCCCTGACATGAAAAAGAAGGCTCGAAAAACCGGTAAATTGAATCTAAGCCAGGAAGACATTCAGGCAGAATTAAATGCAGCAGTTTCAGACGAAGAGGACGATGCAGAAACATCTGAGACACCCCAACAAGACGAAGTATTCGTAAATCCAAAGTATTTCGTTGGAGAACTACGTGATTACCAGCAAGACGGTTTAAAATGGCTAATAGCACTCTACGAAAATGGAATGAGTGGAATTTTGGCTGATGAAATGGGTCTAGGTAAAACAATCCAAGTAATCGCCATGATTGCCCATTTTATCGAGAAAAAACAGGCTGGTCCTTTTTTAATAATAGCCCCCCTATCAACAATTCCCAATTGGATGATTGAATTCGAGAGATTTGCCCCAAAAATTCCAGTGCTCCTCTATTATGGAACAAAACACGAGCGAGTACCACTTGCTGATAAAATAAAGCAAGCTATTTCTGTTGATAATTTCAAAACCCAGCCAGTTGTATTGACTACCTACGAAGTTCCACTGACTGACAAAAGCGTCATGAGAGCCCATAATTGGCGTTATCTCGTTGTCGACGAGGGTCAGAGGATAAAAAATGCAAAAACACAATTAGCAAAAGTTCTCCAGTCATTAAAATCAATGAGTCGTCTTCTCCTCACTGGAACTCCCCTGCAAAACGATCTCACAGAGCTCTGGGCCCTGCTAAATTTCTTGATGCCTGATATTTTCGATGATTTGGCTGTTTTCGAGTCCTGGTTCAGCTTCGAGGACTTTCAGGACGATGCCGGAACCGACAGATTTTTCAAGCAAGAAGAGGAAAAAAATGTACTCCAGTCACTACGTGATATTCTCAAGCCCTTCATGCTGAGACGTCTGAAAAATGACGTTTGTCTCGATATACCACCGAAAAAAGAGGTGATGGTCTATTGTCCAAGAACTGAACTTCAGCATGATCTTTATACAGCTGCACTACGTATAGATCTGGAGACTCTGTTCAAAAAAGACCATGAGCCTTTGATTATTGAGGATGAAACTGGCAAAAGACCACCACGTAAATGCAGTTACAGGAATATTTACAGTAGTGTCTATAGAAATCCATTTGATACGAGTAATTATGCATCAACATCAGCATCATCAGCCAATTCATCATCAATATCATCAGCAAATTCAACGTTAACAGCTTCTAATATTGACATTGATGCAATTGAAACCATAAAATCCCTGTCAGAAGCTCAAAAACAGATGCAAAGACACGAGGACGAGTCATTAGTTCATAGTGAAGTGGACAAGTACAAAAAATTTGTTGATGTAAATGAGAAAAATGAGTATTTTTTGTTCAGATTGTCATTTGGTAGTCGTATGATGATGTACAGAAAAATTGTGAATCATCCTTATTTGATTCATTTGCCATTGAATGATGTTGGATTGCCAAAAGTTGATGAGGAATTGATAATTAAATCTGGTAAATTGAGAGTACTCGATCAAATGCTGAAGAAACTGCACGAGGATGGACACAGGGTTTTACTATTCTCGACATTAAAACTGATTCTTGATTTAATTGAGGATTATTTGTCAATGAGACCGTGGAATTATCTCAGATTGGATGGTGATGTTAAGATTGAAGAGAGAAAAGAATCGATACAGGCATTTAATAATGATCCTGACTACTTTTTATTCTTAATAACAACTAGAGCTGGTGGTGTTGGATTGAATCTTGCTGGTGCTGATACTGTCATTATTTTTGACAGTGACTGGAATCCACAGGCTGATATACAGGCAATGGCTAGATGTCACAGAATTGGACAGAATAAACCAGTTGTTATTTACAGATTTTGTACAAAAGGCACTTATGACGAGGCTATTGTTAATCGTGCTGAAGCAAAGAGAAAACTTGAAAAACTCGTTATTTCAAAAGAAATTGATGATTTAAAATTGGATAGAGATGGACTTGTGAAACTTAGGAAATTACTTGAGTCTAATGAACACGAGGTCGTTACTTCAGAACAAGATGTCTTTACTGAAGAGGAATTAAATAAAATTATGGACAGGAGTGACCTCATTCAACAAATGAAAAAGACAAAATCGAAGATAAAAAATAGAGCGGAAGAATAAGACGAGTTAACGATAATGAACGTAATTTTAGTTTTTTTTTTCTTTTAAATAAAATGTTGACTCGAACGTATTAATTTATTTTTTATCATTTAAGTTTATGAATTAGATCGATTGATAATTTTTTTAAGGAGTTTCGTTATGTAAACTAGATAATTCTTCATTTTTGATTTAGATTCAATTTTTAGAGGCTCGTGAACGTCCTGGACCCTTGAAGTATGTTGAATTTTTATTTTTATATCCTTGATTGGATTGTTCACGAAATTCAGCCTCCAGTTTCATGTATGTACCACCTGGGACAAATAAATAATATTATTTTGATACTTTAAACGATTGTAATAGATTATAATTATAATTATGATAATGAAAATAGCAGATATTCGACAATCTCTAGATTTTTTCTCATATTTAACAGATAAATTATAGAAAAGAAAGAAAAAAATGCACAAAATTGTCAAATTTCTGTTAATTTCATTATCATTGATAATTGATAATTACCTGATGATTGATGAGATCCATGTCCATGTTTATGACTCTTGTGAATTACTGTTGATTCTGGTGACGTTCTTTTGGTCAATAGTGCGATCATTTGAGTAGCTGCACGCTCTTCGAAGTCTCGTTGATTGTCTTGATTGTATCTGACTACCAAATTCATGCTCCAGCATCTTCCTCCTTCGTGTCTTCAAGGAAAAAAATGAAAAAATTTGAGGATATCTTTCAAATTAATCATTCTACTGGTTCAATTAGATAAAACTTGATGATAATGAAATGAGAGCAAATTCGCTAATTTTTTAGATTTTTTTAAACAAATTACGATTAAAAAAAAATATTCAAAAAATCTGCACTTAGTTTTTTGAATATCCTACATGTGCATAAAAATTCCATATTTTAAAAATAATTGATTTGTTGAAAAAAGGGAAAAATTGACAAAAAAAATGAAATTTAACAATTTTTGAATTTTTTTTTAACAATCAAATTATTTTTGAAAAATATTAAGAAAATTTGCATTTGTAGTTTTTGGAATCTTCTACATATAAATATATTTTTTATTTCTTCAAGAATAATTTATTTGTTAAAAGAGAAAAAAATCTAAAAATTATCAGATGTCTGTTATTTTCAAATCATTTAAAATTCATGATCCTGAAGATTTACTTTTTTACAGAATTATATCTCTGCTTAATTTTATGTCCAGGCTTGTATGCATGCCAGGCATTTGATTCTTCACTGTTATCAGAATCCTCATCGATACTGCTATCACCACATGCAGTGCCTGTTTCATCCTCATCGCTGCCAGATGTCGAAGATGATGGTGATGGATTTTCAACTTGTGAGGATTGCCTGGATTTCCTGTGTCTCTGTCCATCGATTGGACAGGCCTTCCTGACACCTGGACCACCCCAGATTTTTCCAAGCAATCCAAGCTTGGGTCTGGGTGGTGCAAGTTCAATTCCATCCCACCACATGGGCTCTTTGCACAATAATTTACCTGATGAAGAGAAGGAAGAATACATTTACTTTATTTGAATATATAGTCAAGACCGGGGCAAAATGGGCCTGTGAGATAAAATGATTTGGGAATTTTTTTTTCAAAGTGAAAGACTTTTTGGAAAAATCTGAAAAAATTTGGGAAGATGCTTCGAAGTGTCTACATTGTTGATGAATTTTTTCAAAATTTTTAGTAGATGCATTTAATGAAAAAAAAATCTCGAACTGTTCTGCACCTCAGGTACATTTTGTTCCGATCTTTTTACATTTTCACAATAATTTACCTGATGGTAGTGATGGATCTCTCGAGACGAGTCTCGTTATTTTTTCGGTGTAAAAACGTTGTGGTGGATCCTGAGCAATTATATCTCTGTACATCGTGAATATATTCAGTACATGGCCATCATTGTCCACTGTAATTGAAGGTACGTGTTCCTAAATGAAATTTAATATGATATTAATTTAAATAGCAGACATTTGACAATTTTCAGTATTTTTTTGTCCATAAATAAATTATTTTTAAAAAAATGAAAAATATGCACATTTAGAAAATTCCAAAGACTATAAGTGCAAATTTTTTGATTATTTTTCTTTACAATAATTCATTTAATTAAAAAAAAACAGAAAATTGTCAGATGTGTGCTAATTTCATGGTCATAATTTAATAAATTAAATAAGGATTGACTAAGGATCAGATAAATGATACTGAAAATAACAGACATCTGATAATTATTTTCCTTTTCTTGACAAATAAATTATTTAAAAAAATACAAATAAAAAAAATGCACGTATAGAAAATTTGAAAAAACTATAAGTGCAAATTTGAAAAAAATTGAATTATAATGATTTATTTGTTTAAAAAATCCGAAAAATTGTCAGAAACGTTCTAATTTCATTATCATTTAAATAAGCTTATTTTTAATTATTTTTACTTTAAATCGACATCCTTCTCTATTTGGCAGTGCCTCGAAACGAAAAGCCCTTTGGCTGCAGCAGGGATATCTACCCAGTGGAAAGGACGAAGCTCTTGGCTGTTCATTCGGGAAAAATTGAGGATTATCTGGATGATAACAGCACCAATCCATCTGATTAACTGGAAAGTGAGTTATGCACTGTTGGCAGTTTAAAAAATGACAATCTCCCCATAATCTCCAATAAACTTTTCTCCAAGAGCGTAATTCTGATCGAAGATTTACGATGTAGTCGTTTAAGGTCCAATTTAAATCTCTAAAATTTTTTTTTTTAATGAATAAATTGATATTAAAAAATATTTTCAAAAAATTGCATCGAACGTGTGTTACCTCGTATGCTTACTATGAAGATTTCCCTTATTATCAATCTTCATTGCACTAGGTAAACATGGAACCGAGTCAGAAACTGAACGAATAACATTTTTACAACATTTTCCACATTTAAATAGAGTTGATAGGGAACTGTAATGGCCTCTTCGAGTATCTGGTACTGGATCAGCCAAAGACATAATTAATTTGCAGAATAATCTACTCTGAACTTTGTCCTTTTTGTCTTTTAACGTCTCGACGTCCACATTGGTAAACAAATCAGCTAGTCTAAATGAATAATAATTAATAATTATTAGTAAATTATTACGATACTAAAAATAGCAGATATCTGACAATTCTTCTTATTTTTTTTAACAAATAAATGATTTTTTTTTTAATAAAAAATATTTACATTTGAAAAATTCAAAAAACTAAAAGTACAAATTTTTTAAATATTATTTTTATAATAATTTATTTGTTTAAAAAAAAAATTTAATTGGGAGATTCGTGCTAATTTTATTATTACTAAATTTTAAACGTTTTCAATTAATTAGGCAAACATAATTTACCTTGTAAAAATATTGTCATTCAGACAAGTTAGAATTGTCGAAGTTTTCAATACATCAGACATATTTTCATGGCAAAAAACTAAGCATTGTTCCAGGAGAGGTTCCATCTGAAGAAATGCAGCTGATACTGTAATTGGTATGACATTACTTGCCTCAAGTATTGGCCACTCTGATTTTTTGATAATATCTTTTTTGACCCATCTCATTAACCAGTCGAAAATAACAATATCACAGTGAACAGAAATATCCATTTCCTCTAATTTTTGTCCAGCTGTGACATCCGCAAAGTAGCACATTTTTTGAATCAGTAGTTTTTGGGGACATCTGAAGTCTTTCTGGACATTCTTTGCCTCGTCACACACGTGGATTTCTACTTCAGTTCTGCAAATATTAAAAAAAACTTTTCAAAATCAGGATAATGAAATTATCATACATCTGAAAATTTTTTGAATTTTTTTAAATAAATAAATTACTATGAAAAAATTTTGAAAAATTACACTTTTTGTTTTTCGAATTTTGTATATGCGCATATTTTTGATTTTCTTGTAAATGATTAATTTGTTAAAAAAACAGAAAATAATAAGAATTGTCAGATTTCTGCTATTTTCAGTATCTTTCGAAAGCTCTCATTAGGAATTATTCGAATTTTCTCCAGCAACAGTTTTTTGTGATGATAATGAAATTATTAGCACATATCTGACAATTTTTCGGATGTTTTTTAAACAAATAAATTATTCTGAAAAATTTATTAAAAAATTGCATTTAAGCTTTTTTGAATTTTCTACATTTGCATCTTTTTTATTTATTTTTAATAATTTATTTGTTAAAAGGGAAAAAAGACTAAAAGTTGCCAAAAAACTAAAAATTGCTATTTTCAGTATCATTTTTTGTAAATATCTCGAAAAAATATGAAAAACGAGTTTTTTTTGCAGTATTTGAAATTCTCTGTTGAAAAATTAGGGCAAAAAATTGATTTATCTCGTTTAATTTCTGAGATAATTTAAAATAACTGAAGAAAAAATAAATTTATCTGGTTTTACCTTTTGCAACTAAATTGTCCCTATAAATAATAAACTCACTCGAGAGATTTACGATGAGCTTTACTCTTGTCTTTTTCCTTTTCTTTATTAGTGTAGGACAAAGCAATGGATTTCTCCAAATTCGCAGCTAATGATGTTGTTTTCTTCATATCGTTATTGGTAATTGGCTTTTTAATTATTGGCTGTGATACAGCTGGCTTTGGTAGCATGTAAGGTAAGACAGAATCCAGTAATCCTTCGTGCAAAATATCACTCAAACTCTTCTTCATTAATTTTCCCAATGGATGCTCCTTATTTTCAATTATAACTTCATTTTTTTGTGATTTTAATTTTTTTATTATTGAATTTTCTGGGGATTTTACTGAATTATTCATTGAATATTGGTCAATCTTCTTATTATCCTGATTTTCATGTTCCTGAGACTGAAAATTGCTGACAATGGCCTTTGTGTCCTGAGGAAAAATGCATAAATTTGAAATAAAGATTAATTAGAGGAAGGAGGGAAAAAATGGAGATAAGTAAAATGAAAAATTACTCGAAATCGATGGAAATATTGCAGATGGATTTTTTCTGATGATTTCATCGAAAAGCTGAGAAAATTTCCCATGAAAATCATATGTCAGAAGTTATTTTTTTGAATTTTTCAAAAATTCCATTTTTTGCGGGAGATTTGAAGGTGAAATCCTTCTGTTTTTGAAAAATTTCAGGTTTTCAGGAATATCTCTGGTTCTATTGGTCGTAGCGACCTGGGGTTGATCTTGAATGAAAGGTGAGCTCATTTCTCATCGATTTATGTGGTTTAAACACGAAATTATCAATTTTTCAAGTATTTATAGGGCAAAAACTGATTTTCACAAAATGGACTATAAGTATTTGAAAAATTGATTAAAAAAAATTTGAACCACATAAATCGATGAGAAATGAGCTCACCTTTCATTTGAGATAAGCCCCAGGCCGCTACGACCAACAGAACCGGAGATATCGTCGAAAAATTTAATTTTTTAGATTTTCGAAAGAAAAATCCCTTCAAAACTTGGTCAAAAAAGTGAAATCTTCAAAAAATTGAAAAAAAATAATGTTGACCTATGTTTTCCACCTAAAATTTTCTCAGCTTTCCAATGGAATCATTGGAATATCTCTATCTCGAACCATTTAATTGGAATATCCATTTTACCTCACCTTCCCCTAAATAATAAATTTATTAATTTTACTTTTGTTTGGATATTCTCACGATGCAAATCCTCAGTTCCTACATTTTTTTCATTTGGTGATCGAAGATTCAAATCAATTTTAGCTAATTCACTCCAATTTAACTCAGAATTGGCTGTTAATATAGTTGATAATTCATCAAAACTGTCATTAACTTGATAAGCAGTTCTCATAAATTCAAAAAACATTTGTATCGTTAATTCTGGATATTTTTCATCATTTAGAGAAACTTTGTCATCCATTTTTTTGATATAAGCATCAAATGATCTTGAGAGTCGTGTCTCACCACATCTGGGGCTCTGTGATGCTGAAAATATTAACAATTAATACTCTAGTTGTTTATAGGAATATTGGAAAATCATTAAAAACATCAATTATTGTAAATTTTAATGATTTTTCAATATCCCCATAAATAACTAGATTATTAATTCGAAATTAATGACAATAAATCGGATAATTAATTGAAAATTAATTCAAACATTATTTTATCGATTAAAACATTTAATTTAATTTAATTAATAATATTAATTAATTAATTAATTACCATCACTCATTGACATTGTACTTGACAGTATTGCTTTAGAGAAACCACTTCTCGGTCTATCATCGTACTTATTCTCTGATTCCAATCGTTTTAATCTATTTTGATGCATTTTTTATTACTTTTCGATAAATTAATAATTAAAATAGAATTAGTAAAATAAATTTGAAAAAAATTCAATAACTTCAAAGTTTTAATTTCATAAAAAAACACTAAATTAACAGAATTTGACAGTTTTTTTAAATCTTTTTTTTCTTTTTTTTTAATTAATTTCTATAATAAATTTAATTATTTTATTCCTCCATGACAGATTTCTACGTAAATCAACATAATAATGATAATAATAATAATATTACTTGAAATTAGGGTTTCTACGGCACCCAGTGACGATAGATCAAACAAATTCATTATGTCGCAAACTGGTGAAAAAACACACGTGTATATCACTATTATGTGGAATTATAATGTTTTTAAATTCAATAAAGTCATTGGACCGAGGTTAATTTGTGTTAGAGATGAAAAAAAAAGAAAACGAAATTTATTCTTAAAAAAAAAAAAAAAAAATTATTCATTATGAAATGATTCAAAAATGTTTTTTTACTTCCATTGTTTCGGAGTTTATTGGAAATTCATATTATATGGGGGATTCCCCGAATTTTCTGGTTTCTTTTTTCAGTAGTTCAGAGATGGTGTAAATGTTGATAATATTTTTAATTAATTGGTGCTCAAGCCCTTCATGCAGGAGACAATTGAATAGCCAAGTACAGTCGCCTAGAAAATAAAATCAGGATAAGTAATAATAGTTGTTGATTAAGATAGTGTCCCAGTAAATTCGAGTAGAATTTTTTTTTTTTTTTTTTTTATTACGGCTTCGAGACCCTATTTGGGTCTATTCAGCCTAAACTTTCGAGTAGAATTAATCCCTTATTTTTTTAAAGCGGTTTCAAAGATGATATTTTTTTACATTTTTCTGAATTTTTTCATAATTTTTGTCCGTGCAGTTTATGAGATATGAATTATCAAAGTTACTGAAAATAGTAGTGGTGGGGATAAAACGCCATAAATCGAACAGAAATAACGAAATTACTAAAAAACCACAGGGTTGACCTATTATTTAAAAACAATTGGCGAAGAGAACAGCATTTTAACTAAATAATAGAAGAAAAAAATATTCAATTCACCGTATAGTTATTGAGAAATTTTAATTAGAAGGTAGTCGTAACTATTTGCCTCTCTCTCTATCTCATGCATGTGATAGGAGATTGATGTAAAAAAAATTCGAGAAGAAAAAAATTATATTCACAAGCTGAAGATATGACTTTCGAATAGTTTAATCACTTTTTCGGGTTAATTAAAGCACTTTTTCACGAATTATCAGCAATTAATTGGAAACTAATCTACAAATCGTCATTTTTTTCTGTTTTATCGACTGTACTCAGGGATACTACCTTAATTCATCAGAATGTCCACTTAATTGTGCAATTAATTATTATTATTATTTTTTTTAATTTTTTTTTTTAATTTAAATTATTATTATCTGGTTTACCTCTTTGAACGTTCTGAGGGATAATTCAAAGTATTTAGCATAATCTATGACCATCGGTCTATTTAACGAGTATATTAACATAATTAAAAAAGATGTGTCTTCTCTCCAGACTCTTTCTCCACTGCGATTGAATAATTCCTGACTTAGGACTCGACTCTGCATTAAATACACAATATGAATTAGAATTTCCAATCAAATATTCTTCATTCAATTAAAAACAATTTCAAAAAATATGAAGAATTCAGGAAAATCAGAGAATTCACAAAGATTTTATCACCATTTTTCATTTAAATTTTGGATTGTAAGTGAAATTGGGCGATTTCGTTAAAATCTTCCTTATTCATGTAGAAAACTTCAAGAACTATAAAAAAAGATTGAAACAAAATCGCTTTATCTCGCTTAATTTCTGAGATATTCAAAAAAAAAGTGATGATAGAATAAAATTGATTCGTCTGAGGACTTCATATATGACTCATATAGTGTTCAATAAATTTTTTTACTGTCATACCTCTTCGGCTATTTTGTCCCCGCACCAACAATAGACAAATCCAAAAAGAAAACTTCCCAATACGTAAAGACAACCGATGATTGGAAAGAAGAAACTGTCGTGATCGACTTCCTGAAACTTTATTTTATTTTTTCAATTAAAATAAATCAGAAAAGTGAAGAATCATAATAATAATGTAATTAGCATACATTTGACAGTATTTTTGATTTTTTTCTAAACAAATCAATTATTATAAATGAAAATGTTTAAAAAATTCGCACTCATAGTTTTTTGAATTTTCATTTTTTCTTTTTTCATATTGCATATTTTTCATTTTTTTTAATAATTCACTTTTTGTAAGGAAACTAAAAAAAAACTAAGAAATCATCAGATTTTTTTTTTTACTATCATAAAAAATCGGACTTACTTACCTGTGAAAACATGATTAGAGCGATAATTCCCAGAAGAAAAACATTTATCATTCCCAATGTTATTAAAGCATTGTATAATGTTTTAATCGAGACGAAAAATCTGTAATTAAAAAAAAATAATTGAAAAAACATATAATTACATTTTTTAGCAATTGAAAATAAAAGAGTTACTCGATTAATTCTGTGTGCCTCTTCACGATACATTTAGTGCACGAGCAATTGTACTCATCCTTTTTTGCCTCATCGTCATCAGCATCTCCAGGATTATAATGAAAAATACGTCCATCATTTTGTTTAATCATTAAACGTAGAATCTTCACTTGTCCGCAGCAATGATTAACAAGAATGACGAAGGATCCTTCGATACAGGCGATAAATAATCCCGTGTACATGATACTGAAGAATTGGAGTGCTGATATAACTTGAAAGTACGATTTTTCAAGGGAGAATGGATACCATGCATCAATGTACAATTTCACTGGCTCATTAGTGATTAATGATGTGATCCATGGAAGAAATGGAACAACTGAAAGGTATTTCTAAAATCGAATTAAATGAATAAGTCATTAATGAAAAGGTAAAACAGCCTGGAAACATTTTTTTCATATAAATCTATTTAATTAGGTATAATTAGATGTAGGGGAAGGTGGGGCAAAATAGACACATCTAAATTTTTAGGTAAATATTATGGAAAACTCTTGAAATTAATAGAAATATTGGTGCTAGATTGTTTTTGATGATTCCATTGGAAAACTAAGGAAATTTTAGGCAGGAGACAAGTGCCGGAATTAATTTTTTTGAATTTTTGGCGATTTTGACTTTTTTGAGGATTTTAGAGGGGCGAAACCCTTCCTTTTTTAGAAAATTTTCAGTTTTTTGAGGATATCTTCGATTCTATTTGTCGTAACGTAAAAATTCCAACGGGAGGTGAAAGGTGAGATCATTTGCCATCGATTCATATGGTTTTCAATTTAAAAATATCGATTTTTAAGGTATTTATGGGCATTTTTGTGAAACAGTTTTGTGAAACAGTTTTTGGCCTATAACTATCTCAAAAATTGAGATTTTTGACTTCAAATCCCCATAAATCGATGGGAAATGAGCTCACCTTTCATTTGAGACCAACCCCGAATTGCTAGGACTAATAGAACCAGAGATATTTGCAAAAAACTGAAAATTTTCAAAAAGAAAAGACTTTTACCCCTCAAAAATGCCGAAAAATATCGAATTTTCAAAAAAATTGAAAAAAATGCATTTGACACTCGTTTTCCGACTAAAATTTCCTCAGCTTCTCAATAGAATCATCAAAAAAAATCCATCTCTAACCGTTTCATTACAGTGTCCATTTTGCCCCACTCTCCCCTAATTATATAAAAAATAATTTCCCGGAATAATTTGTTTATTTCGCTGTAAAAAGTGTGAAATTACACAGTGGAAATAAAATTCTATTCTATATTCGTTTATTTCTCGCATTCCCTTCATTACTGAATAATATTTCGAAAATTAAGCGAAATAGCGAATATTTTTCGTAAGAATATTTTTTTGTAGACTCTGATTTTTTTTCAAAAAAAAAAGATCCTTGCAAAAAAATTCGCTGCCTCACTCAGTTTTCGAAATATTAATAAATCATAAATCGCAGAAAAAATGGACTTAACCCGTTTTACCTCTTCACTACTGACTACTTAATTATTAAACTAAATAAGTACTCAATACTTACAGACATTAGCAGAAGCAGTTAAAAATAAAACAATCATCACAACATATTGCGCTTCTTTTGCATAATCATTCATTATTCTTCTCTTCTCATACGTCAAATAATCAGCACGTTGCCAATCTTTTTTGATCCACAGAAAAATTTCACCAACTTCGCGAATGCGAGTTTTGAATAGGAGAAATCGCGCGGACATGAAAATCACGAGATGCGCTAATAGGCAGTGATAAACTCCTTCGTTTCGCCATTGAATAAAATAAGATTTCATTGCTGGTGGTGTTACTATGATTATTAGTGCAAAAGGAATAGCGAAAATAGCATTTCCATAATGTTTATCGAATGGCCAGATTCCTATTACTTTCATCAGTATTCTGATAAATCCTATTTCGCCATCAAATCCAAGAAATTTAACTTTTCGTTCTCCATTCGAGAATTTGAACATTTTTGAAAATGGATCGAAAGAATGAATGTGCAGAAACTTGTGGGGGATTCCCAGGAGCGTTATTACCTGCAAATACTAAGAAGAACATTATTGCAAAAGCTTATGGGTATTTAAGCTCATTAGTATCTGCTAATGCATATTTTATCTCTCATTTTAAAAAGTATACAAATGGTCTCTAGGATACCATATCATAAAATTTTGTTCTTTAGTCGTTTTTTTAAGGTAGTATCCTAGAGTATGGTCGATAGAACAGTAAAAAATGAGGATTTGTGAGATAGTTTCCAATTAATTGAGGATAATTTGGGGAAATGTCCTTTAATTTAGGGGGGAAAGTGATTAAACTATTGAAAAGTCATATCTTCAGCTTGTGAAGAATTGAAGAAAATCATTTTGCTGAATCTCTTGTCTTCCAGAATTTCTTCCGAAAAGGCATCTCTACAAAAAAATCTGAAAAAATTCACCAACAATGTAGACATGTCAGAGCATCTCTTCAAATTTTTTCAGATTTTCTCATAGAGTCCTTCGCTCCGAAAAAAATCCTTACATATTTTTCAAAAATTTTCTCTTTATTAAATTCATTTTTTCTCAGAATTTCTTCCAGAAAAAATCTGATAAAATTCAACAATAATGCAGACATATTGGGGGATTTTCTCAATTTTTTCCAGATTTTTCTTGATCACATGTATGAGATAGAGAGAGAGGCAAATAGTTACGACTACCTTCTAATTAAAATTTCTCAATAACTATACGGTGAATTGAATATTTTCTTCTTCTATTATTTAGTTAAAATGCTGTTCTCTTCGCCAATAGTTTTTAAATAATGGGTCAACCCTGTGGTTTTTTAGTAATTTCGTTATTTCTATCCGATTTAGGGCGTTTCATCATCCTGACGGCCTGAATTTTCTCCATCCTCATATAAATCTCTGATTTTCTTATCAGTACATTCAGGTATACACGTTCATTCAATTTTTCTCGATACTCAAAAATGATCGTACATTTGCATACGATAAGATTATATGGTCGTAAATAGTGTATTGAAATCTAATTATTGTAGGTTGCACGATTCTTATCGCATAGCTGCTAATCTTGCCTCTAATCCACTTGAATCCTACCTCAATTTCGCTCTATTAAACCAGAAGAAAAAGCCATTTATTGCTACAAGTTTCGCGCTAGGGAATTCGAAATTTACGTCGAGTGACCTCTGTCTTGAGAGTGAACCTCAATTATTTAACCTCCCACCTCTTCATCTTAATCGCACAAATATCGAATTAAATGGAAATAAATTGATAACAACAATTCAAGTGAAAAAGGCATCAATTTTAAATTTCTCCAGAAGAAATAGCGCTAAAATCAATTGTTTCATCCACAAAAAAAGGCAAAGGTAAAGATCTAACACATAAAATTAGTCTAAATTATCCTAAATACTCTAAAAATATCAAAATTTCATAAAAATAGCACAAGTCCATAAAAATACATCTTTTTTTCTTACAGATTAGACCAATGAAACACTTCAATTCATCTCAGAAGAAAATCATGACGCAAAAATCACCGAAAACCTCATCAAAAACCCCCGAAAAATTGAAATAAACCCAAAGAAATGATTTAAAATGATTTATCATAAATTACAGCGAAATTACTTGATAATTTACTCATTAGCAGTTTTAGTAGATTGGCTGCAAGGTCCATATCTCTATCGAATTTACTCAGATTCAAATTACACAAAAAACGAAATATGCTGTTTCTACATAATTGGTTTTGCAAGCAGTGGAATATTCGGGATAATCATTGGTCATTTAGCTGACAAATACGGTAGAAAAAAGCTCTGCATCATTTATTTTTTATCAACAATAATAACATGTTTATCAACAACATCGAGTAACAACAAAATTTTGACAATTGGCAGGATTTTCGGTGGTATTTCAACATCAATTCTCTTTTCTACATTTGAATCATGGTACATTGGTCAGCACTTATCGCGTTACAATATAAGAGAAGATTTAATTTCCCTAACATTTGCTAAATCCACGTTTTACAATGGTTTAATAGCTATAACAAGTGGATTTATAGCTTCTGTACTGGTTGATATCTTCGATTATGGTCCAAGTGCTCCATTTCTTTTGTCAGTACCAATTTCATTTTTATCTGCTCTTCTCTGCGCTATTCTCTGGAGCGAAAACATTAAATTAAACACAAAATTGGATATTTCGTATATTTTAAAAGGTTTAAAAGTAATAAATGAAAATGAAGCATTAAAATTTTTGGGAATCATTGAAATTATCTTTGAAACTGTTATGTATATATTTGTTTTTTTATGGACACCAGTACTCGAACCAATTAATCCAAGTTTTGGTTTTGTATTTGGTGTTTTCATGATTTGTATTGTTTTTGGTAGTTATTTACACTCAATACTTGCTAATTCATTGAATATTTCTGTTGAAATTTTACTGTCTTTCAGTATTATACTAGGACTTTTTAGCATTATAACATGCACAATTGGTGTTCATTTACAATTAGACAATGATAATTTATATTTAGGTAGTTATGTTTGTTTTGTATCATTTTTGTTCTTTGAATTGGCTGTTGGAATTTATTTTCCAGCTATTAGCTACTTGCGTGGAATTATTGTTCCTGATAATTTAAGAACAACTGTTACTAATTGGCTAAGATTACCATGCAATATATTAATTGTTATTATTCTTGTTTATATTAAATTTGGTGAGAGTGATAATAGACTTATATTTGCACTAAGTGCTGCTGGTTTGAGCATTGCTGCACTTTATTCTATTGAATTTATTAAAAGTTTTACAAATAGCAATGAGAGTACAAAACAATCTGATATTTTGAGTGCTTAATTTTTATTAATCTATTTTTTTATAGACAATAAAAAATAAACATTAATAAATTGTTGAATAATTAATAAATTTCATGTTAAAATTTAATTATTTACAAATTATTTTTAAAGTTATTGGAAAATTTGTTAATAAACCCGAATTTTTTTTCGGAATAAAGGCTTCTATAAAAAGAATTCTAACAGATAGAATAAATCAATTATTATCATTATTATTATTATTGCCTCTTTATTTCCTTAATAAAAGGATCATACAAAATTATAGCAAAATTTATGAAAATAGAAATTTCTTTAAAATTCAATCACTTATTGCATTGAATTTACATTTTCATTAATTTTAACTTAAATTTAAATAATTAAAAACTACTTAATTAAATTCAAATTGAACAAATTTAAATCATTAAAAATCATAAAAACTCAAATATTATTTTCATAAATTTAATGCTAAATAAAAAAAATTGGTAATCCTCATTTGTTATTTTTTTTGTAATTTTTGACAGTTTTTCAATCAAATATAATGTTTTAAATGCTTTTAAGAAAATGGAAATGTGTTGCAGTGCTTGTCACATTGGTGGACCAAGTGAATACGATGCTTATCAACAATCAGACGAAGAGTGTCCATTAACACGTGATCAGAGTACAAATTGCAGAACAAGTACTTGCATCTGGAAATTGCGAATACTTACGTTGTTTCTGACAATCTTGAGTCTTCTTATGATAGCATACTTAATTTATCTACAGTCATTGATTGGTTTATCAGTGAAAGATCTTATTGATCATGGTGCTGTTGCTACAGACAATGTTAATTGCTCGAAAATTGGAACAGATGTACTTAAAGAAGGTGGAAATGCTGTGGATGCTGCTGTTGCTTCTGTTTTTTGTATGACAGTCGTTGCACCATACAAAACTGGTCTTGGAGGGTAAAAAAATTATCTTCTACTAAAATCACAGTTTATGAGAATGATAATGAAATTAGCACATATCTAACAATTTTTGAATTTTTTCTAAAACAAATGGATTATTTTCAAAAAATGTGAAAAAATTAGCACTTACAGTTTTTTGAAATACTTATGTACATGTTTTTCATTTGTAAAATAATTTTTATTTTTTCAATGAAAAAATGAAAAAATTAGTTAAATGTCTGCTATCAATATTAATAAAGTTAGCACAAATCAGCCAAATTTTTGGATTCTTAAAAAAAAAAAAATTGCATGAAAGAAATTTGCACTTTGTTTTTTTGAATTTCTTACATGTCCATATTTTTAATTTCTAAAATAACTATTTTTTTTATGAGAAAAAAAAATTGTCAGATGTCTGCTTTTAAAAATAATGAAATTAGCATACATCCTACAATTTTTTTGAATTTTTTAAACAAATAAATGGATAAAAAAAATATTTGAAAAATTTGCACTTATAGTTTTTTGAATTTCTTACATGTGCATATTTTTTTTTTTCAAAATTTCTTATTTGTTTAAAGAGAAAAAAATTCAAAAATTGACAGATGTCTGTTATTTGCAAAATCTTCAATAAAATAAATTTTCAATAATTTTGAGAAAATGTTTCAGTGGTGGAATAGCAATGATTCACAATAGAGACGAAGAAGCTGAGCCTTTAGTCATTGATTTTGCTACAAATACGATATCAGGTTGTACAGAAAGGATTATTTTTTTTTAAATTAATTGACGAATGAATTTGAATAATTAGGAGTATTGGAAACGGCTAAAGTGAGAGTACCATCGATAATTCGAGGATTAGAGTTTCTGCACAATTTGAAAGGTCATCTGCCATGGAATCGAATCGTTGAACCAGCTGAAAAATTAGCTAAAGAGGGATTCTTCATTACTAAACATTTTATCGATGAAATATCAAAGATTCCTGATCATTCACTGATATTTGGATATTTGAATCCTGAGGAAATCCTTGAATTGCCTCATTTGGGAGAGACTTTGGAAGCAATTAAAAATCATGGATCTCAAAGTAAATCTATCACAAAAAAATAATTTAAAAAATTGAAATAATTCACTTTTTTCTGAGATGATAAAAAATCTTGTGACAAGACAATTTTTCTATAACAAAATTTCCCTTCGTAATTTTCATATCTTTATTATTATTTTTATATCTATATTTTTTTTATTTTTATTTCGAAATTTTCTGGAGTGAAGTCAATTTTCTCGCAGCAAACTTCTTTTTTTCTCAGTATTAACTTTGTTTTTTTGTGTTTCAAGTTTTTTATAATGGAAGTTTGGCTCTGAAATTCTTGCGAGATGAGTTTGACCAGATTCACGATGATGTACGCTCCCAATTGGCTAATTACGAGCCGATCAAAACCAAAGGAAAAAAGTCGCATTTTTATAATCACGTGATTTACACACCAGAACATTCAGAATTATTCCAATCTACATTAGAAAAAATTGAAAACTTGAATATTCCGGTGGAGGGAAGTTCCTCGATTGAGACACAATTAGAAGTTGCCGGGAGTTTGATTCAAATGAATAATGATGAAGGAGAAAATCGTCAGTTATCAAATCTTTCATCTTTATCAAAAAATTTATGTTTCCTTTTTTTCGAAAATCAGTGAAAAATTCTTTTTTCTTTCAGTTAAACAAGAGAAATACACAGCAGTTGTTGCCGCCGATTCTAATCATAATCTCGTTTCAATTATCACGTAAATTCAAATTAAATTATTAAATTAATGAATTAATCGGTTTATTAATGAATTAATTAGTTAATTAATTAATTGATAGTTAATTAATTGATAAATGAGTTAGTTAATTGACAAACTAGTTGATTAATTGACAAATTAGTCGATTAATCGACAAATCAGTTAATTAATTCATTAATTGGTTGACTAATTGATTAATTAATTAATTCATTGACGAGTTAATCAATTGATTGATTAGTTCAATCAATGACTTTTCATTTTTTTGCACTTCGAAACAAATCATTGAATTAATGAATTAATCGGTTTATTAATTAATTGATTAATTAGGTAATTAATTGATTGATTATTCAATTAATTAATGAGTTAATCAATTCATTAATTAGTTAATTAACTGATCAATGAGCTGATTAATTAGTTGATTAATCAGTTGAATTAATTGATTAATCAATTGATTAATTAATTGATTAATGAGTTGATTAATTGACTAATGAGTTGATTAATTGATTAATTAGTTGAATTAATTGATTAATCAGCTAAATTAATTGATTAATCAGTTGAATTAATGATTTTCTATTTTTTTTTGCATTTTGAAACAGTGGTTTGAGTGCTCCACTTGGTTTAGGACACATGACCGGTGCTGGATTTCTCCTAGACACAATTAACACGAATAATAATCTTCAATCTCTCACTCCTGTAATATTTCATTTGCACAAAAATCCCCAAGAATATTCGGGAGTTCTCGGACTAGATGATCCCATCCTAGGAACAGAAATTCTCTCGCATCTCATTCTACAACACGCGAATCTCTCAACTGCTATTGAGACTCAAAGGTAAAATTATTGAGAAATAATTAAGAAAAAAAAAAGAAAAGAAAGTTTAAAGTTTAATTTGAAATGAAAAATTGAAAAAAAATGTTAATAGGTATTATAAGCTACCTGATGGAATATTAATAGAGCCCAGTGAAGGAAAAGTGCCACTAAATGAAGCCTTAATCTCGGAAATCTCAAGATCCAATCATCACTCGCTTTCAGATAGTTCTCAGTATTTGAAAAGTGTTAATGGAGTGATAAAAGAAAGGGGAATGCTGTTTAGTCATTCAGATAGTAGAGGAGGTGGTGTAGCCTCCAGATACAAATAAAATTGAAAGAGAATTTAAAATTAATTTGATTTTTAAGGTAGTATCTCAGAGTGCGGTCGATTAAACAGAGAAAAAATGAGGATTTGTAAGATAGTTTCCAATTAATTGCTGATAATTTGGGGAAACGTGCTTTAATTTACTCGAGAAAGTGATTAAACTATTCGAAAGTCATATCTTCAGTTTATGAAGAATTGGAGAAAATCATTTTGTTGAATCCCTTATCTTCCAGAATTTCTTCCGGAAAGGCATCTCTACAAAAAAATCTGAAAAAATTCACCAACAATGTAGACATGTCAGAGCATCTCGTCAAATTTTTTCATATTTTTTCATCGAGTCCTTTGCTCCGAAAATAATCTTTATATATTTTTCTAAAATTTTCTCTTCCTTAAATTCATTTTTTCTCAGAATTTCTTCCAGAAAGAAGTTCTTCCAGAAAAAATCTGAAAAAATTCAACAATAATGCGGACATATTGGGGAGTTTTCTCAATTTTTTCCAGATTTTTCTTGATCACATGCATGAGATAGAGAGAGAGAGGCAAATAGTTACGACTACCTTCTAATTGAAATTTCTCAATAACTATACGGTGAATTGAATATTTTTTTCTTCTATTATTTAGTTAAAATGCTGTTCTCTTCGCCAATAGTTTTTAAATAATGGGTCAACCCTGTGGTTTTTTAGTAATTTCGTTATTCCTGTCGAATTTAGGGCGTTTCATCCCCACCACCGCTATTTCCACTAACTCTGATAATTCATATCTCATAAACTGCAAGCCTAAAAATTATGAAAAAAATTCAGAAAAATCTAAAAAATTATCATCTTTCATACAACATCAGAAAAATAAAGATTTAACTATACTCAAGTACACTGGGATACTACCTAAACATTATTTTTTCTTCAATCTCTCCTCTAATTTTCAATTAAAACTACCGCAATTGATCCCGCCTAATGATTCAAAAAATTTGGCACGGATCAGAAAATAACTGGAGCATCAATTCTACCAACATTGTCATGACACCTTAATTCATTATACATTGGTTAAGTAGTGATATGGAAGTTTGCAGCTGCATTATAAGAATTTTCACGTCAATAACCGAAAGATTTCCATTCTGCTATGCAAAAAATTTTTTAATGTACACCATAAATTTACGTGGTTTATTTGGCGTATGTTGAAATTATGATTTTATCAATTAATCAATTAAAAAAGAAGAAAATTAACAATTAAGATTTTATTCAATGTGTGTTTTTACCTATAGTATCAGTGAGAAAAAAACGCGTAATTAATCTGCTTTTAATTTTGCATTTTCACGTTTTGATTCCATCAATAATTTTTCACCCTTTGGCTTCAATTTTGATTCCAATATTCTTCTTCTATCTTCTATTTTCTCCTTTTCGAGTCTCTCGTGTCTTTCCACTGCGTAATCGATCTCAAACGTGAGCTTCCTCACTTTTTTCTGCATTAAAAAAGAAAAGAAAAGAAAAATTTAATTTGCGAATTAAATTGAATTGAATTTTTTGATTTATAATTAATATTATTATTGTGCAGTGACCAAAAAGGCCGAATTTCATCATTTATAAAAGAAAAAACAGAAGTTCTACCTTCAATAATTCATTTAAAACTAATTAATCCTAATTAATTACCAATATTTCTCTCTGCTCATTAATTCTGCCCATTTGCCTTGCTCCAAAGGGTGTTGGTCTTCCATCAGCAAATGAATAATCTGGTAAATTCGTTAGAGGACCAAATTTATTTGGATTTTGTGTCAAACGATTCCTTAAAAATAAAAAAATAAAAATTAACATTTTTACTAATTTGTTTTTACTTTTCCACTTACTGTCTTCGCCAATTTTGGTTCAATAAATTAACTGTCGTTGTGTGAACTTCATTAATTGAATTGTGATTCCAATAAATACCTAAAAAAAATATTAAAAACAATTTAAAAAATTAATTTTTTAAAGGAGTAAGAACACAATTTACTCACGTTTGCAGCATCCAATATTGTTACTAACTCTTCCAAAAAGTGCCATTATTATTTAATAAAATAATGTTAAATTTTCGATCCTCAAAATGATCTAAAAAAACTCAATAAAATTAACAATAATCAGTTTTTCCTGATTTTTTCCTGATAAATTTGTTATTATTGACTGAATTCGTGATTATTGCAAGCATAACCTCTCTCTCTCTCTCTCCCTCTATCGCCCCTCCTTTCCCCTCACCGGCTTTTGAAAAATCCCCAGGAAAATTCCCTAGAATCTAGTGAAATACCAACAACATGAGAAAAAATCCCCAGAACACGATGGCGACTTTACGTAATAAAATTCCCTAGAATCTAGTGGAATACCAACGAAATGAGAAAAATTCCCCAGAACACGATGACCACTTTACGTAATAAATAAAAAAATAAATTGTAGTAGCCTGCTGAGATCATAAGGGGGGAGAGGGAGGGGGGAAATAAGGGGGAAAGAGGGAGAATTCTCAGTTTGACGGGTTTCCTCGTGACAAAAACTTCATTCACAAAATTTTTAACATTGAAATTTCTCTAGAAAAAAACGAAGGATTTATTGAGAGATATTTAAAAATAAATTGAGTTGAATAATTTATTTATTTATGTCAGATAATTTAAACAATTATGGTGTCGGTGATGCAACCGTTTATGGTAAGACAGAGGCAAAATATTGGAGCCGGTATAATCACGAATTGCACTTTTATTACACTAAATAATATTCAAATTATCATTACAAAATTATAATTGATATTTAATTAATCATTTTTTTTAAAGGATGTCGAGAGTTCAAGAAGCTACATCGATGAACTTTATTCACCAGATCCACAGAAATGTCTTGAAGCAATAATGTGAGTTTATGAATAATTTTCTAACCTCAAAATTTACATGTTAATTTGAAAAAAAAATTGTGTCATTTATTTATGGAAAAATGAGAAAGACAATTTTTCGTGAAATAATGAATGTCACGATGATTTTTTGAGAATTAATTAATGTAAACGTAATTATTGATTTTTGAATATTAATTAGACGAGGAAAAGCTATTTTAAACTTTTCCCCCTCTTTTTACAATTTATTGTCAAATAACAATAAAAAAGAAAATTCTCAAATTTTTGTTGTAATTTTCATAAAATTAAAAAAAATGATAAAATTAACACATATCTGACGATTTTGTCGATTCTTTCAAGCAAATAAATTATTTTAAAAAAGCTTTTAAATAAATTGTATTTATAGTTTTATAAATTCTCTACATATACATATTCTCTATTTTTCAAAATAATTTATTTGTTAGATAAAGAAAAAAAAGGAGAATTGTCAGATATCTGTACGTTTTAATGATAACAAAATTATCACACATCTGGCAATTTTGAATTTTTTTTTTTAAACAAATAAATTATGATAAAACCTATGTTCAAAAAATTTGCACTTGCAATTCTTCAAATTTTCTACATTTCCATATTTTTCATTTTTTCAAAAACAATTTACTTTTTTAAAAGAAAAAATAAAATCTGAAAAAAAGAAAAAAATCAGAATAAAATCAGAAAAACGTTGGATGTCAGTTAATTAACACTTCAGCATCACAATTAAACCCAAATATTAACATAAAACAATGAATATAATAAATTTACCGTCTCATGGGACATTAGAAAGTTTTAGTAAAAATTCTAAAAAATTGTCAATTCGCAAATTTAGTATTTTAATTAAAAACCTTCCAATATCCCATGATACTTTAAATTTATAGTTAATAAAATAAAAATGAATCGAAGTAATTAATAAATATAATTATTCTTTTTTCTCAGATGTCTAAAAAATTCAGTGATTGGATCAAACCGTCAGAAGGGTTCCGTAATAGCCCAGGGAGTTGTTCCCCGTCTTCTCCAATTACTATCCGACACAACAGGTTCAGTTGGCCAAAGAATCCGCCTCGAATCCGTAGTGACCCTCGGCTCTCTAGCAAAAGGCACAGATCAGCATGTTCTCGCCTTGATCGACCTTGGTGTAGTGCCCTTGATTCTCCAAGTTCTCCTATCCACACCCTCCCTCGAAACCGATAAACTATCAGACTTATTGATAGAAGCATGTTTAAGATGTCTGAGAACGGTCTTCCAGCACCCGAGTGCCCCAGTACAAACGATATATCAAGAGCCAGCATTAGTGCCACGTTTATTATCACTAGCAGCAAGATCAGTAACATGCCAAGTCTGTGTAGCAACAATATTAACAACCGCCTGTAAATCAGCGGATGAGCAAAACGCCCTGATGAAAGGTGGAGCAGTCGAAACACTTGCTGGACAATTGGATTCACCTTTGGCAGATGTTCAGCTTCCTGCACTCGCATGTTTAGCAAACATGTGCTATCAAAATCGCACAGTCTCAACGATGGTCGCCAATGTAACAACAGGAAAGGACCCAAGTACTAAACCGCTTCCATCCCTTCTCGGACACTTAATGGGAAGAGAAAGAAGTTCAGTCGTTCAACTTGAAGCAGCAAGATGCATTTCTTATATGCACAGAGCCGGTGCACTTCCATCAACCGATAGAATCGTTGTTTATCGTGCATTACCATGTCTCGTACGTTTATGTCATCGAGATAGACCACCACGAGAACGTATAGCAGCTGCTGAAACACTCGCTTATTTAACTGAAGTTGATATCGAACTACAGAGGCTTGCATCAATAAGCAATCATCTTATTCCAACATTGGCTGAGCTATTGAGGCCACATCCACAAGTACAGGATGCTGGATTAGCTCAGGACATGAGACAAGCTGCATTCAGAGCATTTGCATCACTAGGTGCTAATGATGAAGATATTAGAAAGAAAATCATTGAAACAGAGAATCTCATGGAATTAGTTGTCAGTGGATTGCAGGATCCTGGTGGTTCACGTGTTAGATTAGCTGCTGTTAGATGTTTGCATTCGTTATCGAGGAGTGTACAACAGCTTAGGACTACATTTCAAGATCATGCTGTTTGGAGACCATTGATGCAGCTATTGCATGGAGCTGATAAAGGATTAGAGGGAAGAGATGGTGAAGAGGATCTGTTGACAGTTGCCTCTAGTACATTGTGCAATTTACTTCTTGAATTTAGCCCAAGTAAAGAGCCTATACTTGAGTCTGGTGGAGTTGAGTTACTTTGTTCTTTGACTAAACGTCCGGATCCTGCTTTGAGGCTCAATGGCATTTGGGCTTTGATGAATGTCGCTTTTCAGGCAGAACAACGTGTTAAATCACAAATTTTGTCGTGTTTAGGGACTGATCAGATATTTAGATTACTTGCTGATCCAGAGTTAGGGGTTGTTATGAAGGCACTTGGATTATTGAGAAATTTACTAAGTACTAAGGCACATATAGATCGTATTATGGATGAACATGCTGCACAAGTTATGCAAGCTGTTATACTTGTACTTGAGGATGATCATCCAGCGGATGTTAAAGAGCAGGCACTCTGCATCCTTGCTAATGTTGCTGATGGAGACAGAGCGAGAGATCATATCATGGCTAATGAGGATGTTCTCAAGAAACTCATGGATTATATGGTGAGTGAATTTATTTTGTTGTAGGGGGAATGATGGGGCAAAATGGGCGGATGTTCGTTTTGGGAGTTTATACTGTGGAAATTTGTCGAAATTGGTGGAAATATTGGAGATAGGTTTTTTCTGGTGATTCTATTGGAAAGCTGAGGAAATTTGCCATGGAAATCATATATGACAAGTTATTTTTTCGATTTTTTCAAAAATTCCATTTTTTGCGAAAGCCTTGTTTTTGAAAATTTTCCGTTTTTTGGGAATTTCTCTGGTTTTATTGGTCGTAGTGACTTGGGGTTGATCTTGAATGAAAGGTGAGCTCATTTTACATCGATTGATGCGGTTGAATAAAAAATTATCAATTTTTCAAATACTTAGAGGGTAAAAACTGATTTTTCGAAAATGGCCTATAAGTATTGGAAAATTGATTTTAAAAAAATTGTAAACCCATAAATCTATGAGAAATGAGCTCACTTTTCATTTGAGATCAACTCCAGGTCGGTACGACCAATAAAACCAGAGATATAGCCGAAAATGTAAATTTTTTCGATTTTCGAAAAGTAGTATCCCTTCAAAACTTGGCGAAAAAAGTAAAATTTTCAAAAAAATTAAGAAAATAAATTTTCTCACATGTTTTTCATCTGGAATTTCCTCAGCTTTTCAATGGAATCATTATAAAATCTCTATCACAAACCATTCAGTTGGAATATCCATTTTACCTCATCTTCTCCAACTGTTTTTCTATTTTTAATTAAATAATCATTTAAACAGTATCTCCATATTTTCAGATGCATACAAATGTTAAATTAAATATTGCTGCAATTTTTTGTGTCTGCAATTTGGTATGGAGAGAAGAGCCTGGTGCAGAACAACGTCAGGCACGTTTACGTGAATTAGGCTTTTATCGAATTCTTCAGCAACTACGTTTCAATAAAGATTCACAATTATATGACAAGTGAGTTTAATTATTATTGAATATGAAAAAAAAAAGAAAAAAAAATTTACCATATTTAAATTCAGATAAATCTAATTTCAATGAATTTTATATTTTTAGAGTGAAGACAGCATTGGCCCAGTTTTTCGATCCATAAATTGTCGATTACGAAATGCTTATTATTTTTTTTTTAGCTTCTGCGTCACATTAATACTGGGTTTTCCGTACATCAAGTAACACTCTGTGATCCTGCGAGAAACATTACAGCGGCTCTCCCATTATAGAACAAAAAAAAAAAGAAAGATTGGAAAAAAAAAGAATTTGTCAATAACTAATTCAATTGATGACTTTACTGAACTGAAATGCTTGGGTGCCCCTAGTCTCCCTTTTTCCCCTTGTAATTTATTCTAACAATTAGATATATTTAATTGCCCCCAATTTAATGAAGAAGAAAAAAATGAAAAGTGAATTTTTTGTGAATGAATTCTCAATCAAATACTGTACAAAGTTTTTTTTCTTTTTTTTTTTTTAATCAGTAATACTGCACTCTATTCTCTTTTTATTTTTTTTTATTTATAGTTTTGTGTTTTTGATAAATCTATGATTCGCATAATTAACTCGGAAAAAAAGCAATAAAATTATTTGGAAGAAATTGCAAAGAAAAAACTAAACAAAAAAAAAACATTGTTAGTGACATTGAATTTTTTTTTTAATCAAGACACAACCGAATGCAATATGACAAAAAAAACGAATGACTAGCAAACTTACAAATATGAAATAGATATATATGTATATCTATAGATTTATATATGTATATATATATAATTTTGGAATGATTTAACAATCTTTGGTAGAAACTTTAATGTTTTCGAAGTAATATCGAAAAAAAAATTTCGATATTGGGAATGAATTAGAATTTTTTAAGTTTTTTTTTTTTTTCTTTGGAATTTAATTGATGACCTGTGATTAAGCTGGAGCATTACTGTCATTGGATTTTGCCAGACTCTCGATTGAATTATTGGAGAGTGGATCAAGCTCAGCAAACAGATCCAGCCATGAATTTCCATTTTTTCCCTTTTTAAGCTGAAGCTTAAGAGTTTAAAAGAGAAGATAAAATTAATTTGACATTTGAATAATTAAATTTAGAAAAAAAGGAAAATACCTTTGCTTCTGGCTTGGGAGTTACTTTTCCAAGTGTCGCATCACCGAGACTCTGCTTCAATATTCCTGGTGGTAAAAATGTGTCATTTGCTATTGAATCCCATTCGACATTAGTCGTTGATCCACTGTTCAATATATCATCCAACAATTGAAAGTTCTCAGAGGTCAGAAGTTGAAGGGATTCTGGACTTGACTGTTGCTGATCCAATGGAGCGAGAGACGTATTTTTACCAAAATCAAAGCTGGAATTTCCTCCAACAAATGAATCCATGGCGAGATCCAACTCAGCGAGGCTCTTTTCCAGTTCACTAGTGTGTTTTCCATCAACTTGATGAGTTCCATTTCCCTGAAAAAAGTTGAGGATTTAAATTTAGTAGGCTAGGGGAAGGTGGGGTAAAATGGGGACGAGGGGTAAAACGGACACTTGTTAGTTTTGGTATTTTATACAATGAAAATTGCTTGGAATCGATGAAAATATTGGAGATAGATTTTTTCTGATGATTCCATTGGAAAGCTGAGAAAAATTGACATGCAAATCATATGTCGGGAGTTATTTTTTTGAATTTTTCAAAAATTCCATTTTTTGCGAAAGATTTGAAGGTGAAAGTCTTCAGTTTTTGAAAAATTTCAGTTTTTTTGAGATTTTGCAGGTTCTATTGGTCGTAGCGATCTGGGGTTGATTTTAAATGAAAGGTGAGCTCATTTCCCATCGATTTATGGGGTTTAAAAATGAAAATATCAATTTTTCCAAGTACTTATGGGGCAAAAACTGATTTTCATAAAATTGACGTATAAATATTTGAAAAATTGATTTTAAAAAAATTTGAATCACATAAATCGATGAGAAATGAGCTCATCTTTCATTTGAGATCACTCCCAGATCGCTACGACCAACAGAACCGGAGAAATCACCGAAAAAGTGAATTTTTTCGATTTTCAAAAGGAAAACCCCTTCAAAACTTGGCTAAAAAAGTAGAATTTTCAAAAAATAAAAAAATAATAATTTCAACACCTGTTTTCCACCTAAAATTTTCTCAGCATTCCAATGAAATCATTAGAAAATCTCTATCATGAACCGGTCCATTCTACCCCATCTCCCCCTATATCATTTTCCTAAAATAAAAATAAATTAAAAATATCTACTAACATTTCCAAGAAAATTCTCCAGAATTTTATCACTATCACCAGAGTTACTTGTACCATTTGGATTTCCTCCAAAATGTTCATTAAACTCAAAATCAACAAGTTTATCTTGTTTCTCATCAGTATTATTCTCCTTTCCTTGATCAACTGGTTTAGCTTCCTGTGCCTCTTCAACAGTGTCATGATAATCATCGAAAAATAATAATTTATCTTTATCTTTATCATCACCATCATTATTAACACCACCAGTTTCCTCAGCCAATTTAGTTGATGGTTCAACTAATTCCTTGACAACCATAAAATCATATCTCTGATAGCCTTTAAAACTATTTGCTATTGTCGAATATGCCTGAGCTGATTTTTTCGTAAAATTAAGTAATGTACTTTGATAAAGTACAAGTGCATGACTAAACATATTGCATCTTGCTGCTGCTAGTAAATCTACTTTTTGAAGGCAATCCAATGCCTGATTGTCAAATGAGGATTTACCTCTGCGTACACGTATCTGTACTTTTCTAAAACGCTCCAATTGCTTTGATGTATCTGGATCAAGCTCTTGCGATATATTCTTCATCCATGATAGTGCTGCACGATATTCTGTACGTGCTCTCTCCATACACTGGACATTTTTCAGGGTATCTTCAATTGCACGCTGTCGAAATGTCTCGACTTCTTGATAAAGCCTTACTAATGGTGCACGAAGTGCTAAACGTTGTTGTCCAGAGTAAGATAAGGATTTTCCAACTGCTGACATCATTTTTCCAGCTCGTGTTTTGTCCTGTTTACCAGCTTCTTTCAAAAAACGACCCATTGAATTTTCTTCTTGTGCCAAATCTAAAGAAGAAATCAACAATTCAGGAGATGATGGGCAATAAAAGGGGTCAAAGGGGTGAAATATTTCGTTGCCTTGGAGTCAAAGGGGCGTAAATGCTATTTCTATACACAGCACTTACGCCCTTTTGTTTCTACAGCAACGATGTAAGACAGGATTTTTAGTTTTTGAGAATACTATTGAAAATCTGAGGGAATTTGCGATGAAAATCATGTGCCAAAATTGATTTTGTTGGAATTTTTTGAAAATTATCTTTTTTTTTGGTCATTAGAGGTTTGAAATTGAAGGTGAGATCATTTGCCATTTATTTATGTAGCATTAAATAAAAAAAAAATATTTTTAAGGATTTTATGAAGAAAAAAAAATTAATTTCCGCAGAATGGTTTATAAATAATATGAAAAATTGATTAAAATGAAGTAAAAACTGCATGTTTCGATAGCAAATGATCCCATCTTCTATTTAAGATTGTTTTCAAGTCATTACAACTAATAGAATCGAAGAAATTCTTGGAAAAGTGATTTTTTTTTTTTTTTCAATGTAAAAAATCAATTGACACATTTTTATCACCGGAAATTTCTTCCATTTTTCAGGGAAATTGTTGAAAAATTCTCTATCTTAAGTCATTTCTCTCGAAGTATCCATTTCATCTCATTTCAAATTTTACTAATAAATTTAATTTGTTTAATTATTTAATTCATTTAGACACGTACTGCATAATCTTTCTTGATATTTATCAATAACTCTTTGAAGATAGGAGCAAGATTCCTGTATGCTCCTGAAAAGCTCCAATTTGGCATCCAATTCAGCATCAGATGCAACGATACATTCATCCTCTTTTTTTCCCAATTTCCTTGATAATGCCTGTTTTGTTACCCAGTACTGATGCTGCATTTTTGTCATTGCTGAATCATCTGTAAAATCCGATCGCTGGACCCATCTGTCCAATGAATTTCCAGATATTCCAGGACCACCTCTGTCACTGGAGAAAATAATAATAAATAATAATTAATAAATAATAATCATAATAATTAATAAATAATAATGAATAATAATAACATGATTTTTTATGATACTAAAAATAAAAGGCATCTGAAATTTTTTAGTTTTATTCTTTTCTCAACGAATAAATTATTTTCTAAAAAATAAAAAATATGTGCATATAGAAAATTCGAAGAATTACAAGTGCAAATTCTTTAAATATTTTTTTGCATTAATTTACTTGTTTAAAAAAATCGAAAAAACTGTCAGATGTTTGCTATTTTCAGTGTCATGATTTTTTAAGAAGAAAAAACAAATCAATTTTTGATTTAATTTGATATATTTCATAATTCATTTTAAAAAATTGAAAAGTTGTGTTTTTAATTTATATCTATATGTGACAAATTAAAAGGAAATCCGATTTCCTGTATTAATCTACGAGAACAGACTGTCAGAATGATAAGCAGACAGCTTTGCATTGTCAAGCTTCTCACAATTGATTTGATATATATATTTATTTTACTTGAATTTGTTTATTATTAAATTGAAAATAATTTTGGAACTTACTATGTATTCATTGCATGAATGATAATTATTCCCTTTTTGTAGGAATTTTTCTTCCACTATTAATTTTTTAATTTGTTCTTCTGAAACTGCTAAGTATTCATTGACAGCAGTTGTGTCGAAGATATTGTCTATTCTATTATTATTATTCTTGGATTGGCTATATATTGTGACACATAGCCTACAGCGGCCATACTCTAATTCGATTTTTTTAATTTTTTTTTTCATATATATAGGGGAATATAGGGGAGACGTGGCTAGGGAATTGGCAGCCATGTTGATAAAATCGATTTTCACTAGTGAGTTCATAGGAAAGATGCTAGATGGCGCCAGTGCTGTGTTCTGAGTTAAGGTAGTGGTAAAGTACAGTCAATAAAACAGAAAAAAATAGGATTTTTGAGGTTAGTTTCCAATTAATTGCTGATAATTCGGGGAAAAGTGCTTTAATTTACCCGAAAAAGTGATTAAACTATTCGAAAGTCATATCTTCAGCCTGTGAATATAATTCTTTTTTTCTCGAATTTTTTTTACATCAATCTCCTATCACATGCATGAGATAGAGAGAGAGGCAAATAGTTATGACTACCTTCTAATTAAAATTTCTCAATAACTGTACAGTGAATTGAATATTTTTTCCTTCTATTATTTAGTTAGAATGCTGTTCTCTTCGCCAATTGTTTTTAAATAATGGGTTAACCCTGTGGTTTTTTAGTAATTTCGTTATTTCTCACCGTTATTTTCAGTAACTTTGATAATTCATATCTCATAAACTGCACGAACAAAAATTATTAAAAAATTCAGAAAAATATTGTTATTTTTGTCGTCCATCATGATGGATAATAAATTTAGAGGTTAATTGGGATATTGGACTGATGAATAAATATTTGAAGTCAATCTTCATATTTATTTTTTAAAATCTAAAAAAAATAAAGGGTTATCCCTACTCCAATTCGCTGCGTACTACCTTAATCCAAATGTTTGCTCCAATGATAATGCAGATTTCTTCCCTATCGACTGAGTTGTTGATTGCAATTGATTCATTCATCACAAGGTGGCATAGAGCTTCTCGTTCTCTTTCTTTTTGACGTGATAACGTAAAGGGTGGGTTGAAATGCCAGTGAATTTTTAGTTTATTATCCGTTTTTACAATTACAATCCTTGCATTTACATTTCAATTGATTCATCAATCAAAATCTCCAGTGTTTCATCTTTATTTCAGTTATAAAATTTTTCCAAAAAGTTTTTTTAATTTATTGGTTTTTATTGATTTCAGGTCTGGGCACTTTACAGTCACAAATCACATACAAAAATGGTGAGTTTTTGTTTTCTCAATGAAATATTAATGTAAAACGTAAAGAAAAAAGGGAAATATATATTAATTTCGATATTTTAGTCATTCGAGTGATGAAAATACCTATTTGTTGACGAATTATATGATCATCTGCTCTAAAAAAAACACAAGTTAACCTCAAAATAATCTTAGAGGACCTAAATCAATGTTAGAAGCACTTTCAAGTTGAATTTTAATGCTCTGCATTTAAAAAAATCACTTGAAATGACTGAAAATGTATTTATATTCCAACTTTTTAATTAATTTATCACTTATCTAATTTTTCTCATTCTCATTTTTCAGCCGAGGGAAATTAAGGAAATCAAAGACTTCTTGTTGAAGGCCAGGAGGAAAGATGCCAAATGTATGTTCATATTGTCTATAAAATGATCAAAGAAATGTGGAGGAAAATAGATATTAGAGTGTTCCTTCAAATTTAGTAACAAAGAGGTAGAACAGGCTAGATCTATCTTTCTTGTTCCTTGTTTTACGAGAATTTCTTGGAAACTAAGCGAGATATCGCAATTTTGCCTTAATCCTTTTTTATATTTCTCGAAATTCTCTACTAAAAAGCGATGATAATGAAATTAGCACACATCTGAAGTTTTTTTGGCTTTTTTCGAAACAAATAAGTTATTGTCAGAAAAAATATTTGAAGAATTTGTTCTTATAGTTCTTAAAATTTTCTCCGTGTACATATTTTCCATTTTTCAAAAACAATTTATTTGTTAGAACGAAAAAAAATTTAAAAACTGTCAGAAGTCTGCTATTATCAGTATCATAAAAAAAAGTTAGTGCAAAAAAAAGTAACTTCCTTAATTTTTTAGATATTTTTGAAAAAAAATGTAGACAAAAAAATCGACTTATACTGTTCTGCCTTTTTGCTAATGAATTGAATGTTATCCATACTAAAAATTGCTTGAAATCATTGAATGAACACTGTTCTATCAAAATATCCATCTTTCTCCACTTCCCCTCTATAATTAAAGGTAAATCATCATTTCAAACACATCCAATTTATTAATTTATGTTTATTTATTTATTTGTAGCTGTCAAGATAAAGAAGAATGCCGACAACGTTAAATTCAAGGTTCGTTGCTCCAGGTTTTTGTACACCCTCGTCATTACAGACAAGGAAAAGGCAGAAAAACTCAAACAATCCCTTCCTCCAGGTAACTAATTCACTTTTCAACTCAAATTTTCATTCAAATCCAAATAACTTATATTTCTTCAATTTAATCGTTTATTTTTCTCCTCAAACAGGTCTCCAAGTTAAGGAAGTCAAGAAATCAAGCGAAAGGATGTAATTTGAATTAAAATAAAATTTTCATAATACACAAAAAAAAAACTCTGATAATTTATTGACCTAAACCCATTTCTTTCCATAATTACCACTTATCAGCACTAAATAACGTGCTAATCATTCAACGAAACAGCGGTTGAAACTCGTGACCTCGTCTTTTTCGTTATCGCGTGAGCTAGAGAAAAAAATAGCCAGTAATACCGCAGTCGTAGTGTAGGATACAACTTATTCTTTAAAGAAAAATTCTAATAATCCAATGAATTTCGCGTGAAATAAAACGATTTTGAAGGGAAACAAGTGGATAATAGTATTGCTTCCCAACTGATATAGCTTTTTCTGCTAATACTTTAGCAATATGCTTCCGAATGGAAGTGATACAACTTTTTTCAAACCATCATCAAAATATCAAATTTTGAAGAAATTCATTTAAACGCCAATAACTCGAGAACTAATCATGCAAATAAGCTCAAAATTGACAGACAACTAACTGATACAATTCTCAAGATAATATATGAGTATAAATAACATCAGTTGAATAGTTTCCAGAAATTCTATTAAAAACTGATTTTCGAAAAATGGACATATCTCAAAAAGTACAGATCGGATTCTCTTCAAATAAAGCTTAAAAAATAGAGTTCGTCGAGGGGAAGTTATCTACAAAATATGAAATTTTTCTATAAAACCGTTTTGCTGTAATTGAGACTTTTATGCACACACAGACATACACACACACACAGACATGCCCTAAAAATATAATTTTCTCTCTATTTAGACCATTTTAAGTATTTTCTATTGAAAAAAATTACAATCGAAAATTTTGATGATTACATAGCTTCCATTCGGAAGCAAAAACTATTGAATTCAATAGTGTATTGTATTGTGTACACAAGAAGTTGATATTCAAAACGCAGGCGCGTATCGCGTTCTATTTATAATCTTCCAAACATCATCCATATCAGCATGAAGGAAGAAATAAAGTTCTGAAAAAAATTTATTAGTTGTTTAGTGAAAAAAAAAATACTCTCAAATAAAAGAAATCTGCTACGTTTACCTGTACATAGTTTGTGTACGCCTAAAAGACATCTGCTTGTCTGCTTGCGATCAATAAAAATGTGTGACTACTCGCTTTCATATGTTTTCCATAGCTCCATACTGTTGTCAACAAGACACTGCACAATGGAGTAAAAACCTCTCTTCCCATACAATGGAAAATCACATAAACATAGAGAATTGGTGATAAAAAAAAGGGTAAATAATTTTTTTGATAATTCTTGAAGTAATAATGATTTGATGGAAATATTATGATACTGAAAATAGTAGACATCTGACAATATTCAGTTTTTTTAAATTATTTACTTGATAAATTAATTCTTTTTTATAGAAATGAAAAATATGTACATTTGAATAATTTAAAATACTATAAGTTTCAATTTTTGTTTAATGATTTTTTCTTTAAATGACTTATTTGTTCACAAAAATCAAAAAGATTAACAGATGTGAGCTAATTTCTAATTTTTAACAATGAATTGAAATTTTCTAATTTTAATTTATTGTTTATCAATAATTATGATCTTTTTTGATGAAATAATAGAAGTATCGATTTTTCAATTTTCTGTCCCAGTTTTTCAGTACTTTTTTTTATGACAAAAAGCATTAAATTATTCTTCATCATTTTTAAACAGGAAATTTCCATAAAATGAAGACTGCAACGACGAAACGTATTATTGGATGCATTGGTAAATGTACTTCGGGTCTGAGTATTGAAGAGCTTGATGCAATTACTGATAATGTACAAAAAACACTGGATCATCATCAGGGACGAAAGATTTTTCGTGAATTTTTACGAAAAGGAAAACGACAAGATGATCTCAATTGTTTGGATGTTTATGAACAATTCTGTAGATACATTGATAATGAAAATGCCTATGTGTAAGTAATTCATTGAAAAAGAGAGAATATCATTAATGAGAAAGTATTGTGAGATATTGTATTAGGGGATGGTGGGATACAAGGGATAAAATGGACACAAGGGGTAAAACGGACACGGGCTGATTTGGGATTTTTTGCTATGAAAATTATTCGAAATTGATGGAAATATTGGAGATAGGTTTTTTCTGATGATTCCATTGGAAAGATGAGAAAATTTACCATAAAAATCATATGTTAGAAGTTATTTGTTGGAATTTTCCAAAAATCTCCATTTTTTGTGCAAGATTTGGACGTAAAACTCTTCTGATTTGGAAAAATTTCAGGTTTTCGAGAATATATCTGGTTCTATTGATCGTAGCAACCAGGGGTTGATCTTAAATGGAAGATGAGCTCATTTCCCATCGATTTATATTGTTTAAAATTAAAAAATATCAATTTTTTCAAGTACTTATAGGGCAAAAACTGATTTTCAGAAAATGAGCCATAAATATTTGAAAAATGGATTTAAAAAAATTTGAATCACATAAATCGATGATAAATGACCTCAACTTCCATTTAAGATCAACTACAGGTCGCTACGGCCAACAGAACCGGAGATATTGTTGAAACAGTGAATTTTTTCGATTTTTAAAAGGGAAACCCTTTCAAAAGTTGGTCAAAAAAGTAAAATTATCCAAAAAGTGTAAAAAAAAAATTGACACATGTTTTTTGCTTAAAATTTCCTCAGCTTTTCAATGGAATCATCAGAAATTTTCTATCTCGAACCGTTCAATTGGAGTGTCCATTTTACCCCACATTCCCCTATTCTATTACGACTATGAAGTTTCCAAGAAAATCTATTTAATTCGATCGTCATTTTTTTCAGGATATCTTGGAAACTAAGCGAGATAGAGCAATTTTTCCTCCATTCTGTAGCTCTTGAAAATATCTATAGAAAAAGGATTAATGGGAAAGTGCCCTATCTCGTTTAGATTCCGAGATAATTCAAAAAAATAGGGAGAAAATTAAGTGAATTTGCATGAAAACTTGATTTTTTTATTTAATTATTGAGTAAATCACTAATTTCCGTCTTTTCTTTCAGATTGTCAACGACAAATCCAAATCTAAAATCATTAACAAATGACGTTAGTGAGGCATTTGAAACGGCGATTGAGTTGAATGGAGTTCCAGAAATAGATATGACGATTTTGGATAAATTTAATGATGTCCTCAATGCTCCATGCAGAGAGTCCATGATTGGAATTCTCGAGGAAACAAAATTGAGATTAGCTGATCATTTGAAACGTCCACACAGAGATTTTAAAATTTATATTGTTGAGCCATGTCCAAAAACAAGATGATTTATAATATAATGAAAATTCTTACACGTGTGTTTACTCATTTTTTGATACAATTTTATGGTTTTTATTCATTGATTGGAGGAGTTGTTACTTCCATTCATCTACTTTTATCTTTCATTATCCTTTTATACTCGCCAGTCAAGACCAGAAGTCGCAAAAAAAGCAGAGAATTAACATCTAATATACTTCCATGTAGTATCTTAGCATTTTAATGCTCATCGTCGGACGGAGGAGAATTATATTTCATTGAGAAGATAACTCAACATATCTCTTTTTTCCTTCCGAATAGAAGCTATGTAATCATCAGAATTTTCGATTGTAATTTTTTAAATAGAAGATACTTAAAATGGTCTAGAAAGAGAGAAAATGATATTTTTAGCGCATGTCTGTGTGTGTGTGTATGTTTGTGTGCGCATAAAAGTCTCAATTACAGCAAAACGGTTTTATAGAAAAATCTCATATTTTGTGGAAAACTTCCTCTCGACGAACTCTATTTTTTAAGCTTCATTTGAAAAGAATTCGATCTGTACTTTTTGAGATATGTCCATTTTTCGAAAATAAGTTTTAAATAGAATTTCTGGAAACTATTGAACTGATGTTATTTATACTCATATATTATCTCGAGAGTTGTATCAGTTAGATGCCAGTCAATTTTGAGCTTATTTGCATGATTAGTTCTCGAGTTATTGTCGTTTCAATGAATTTCTTCAAAATTTGATATTTTGATGATGGTTTGAAAAAAGTTGTATCTTTTCCATTCGGAAGCATATTGCTAAAGTATTAGCAGAAAAAGCTATATGAGTTGGACAACAATACTATAATCCACTTGTTTAAAAATATTTATGAAAAAATAAGAAAACATATCTTGAACGAGAATCGCCTGTTAAAAATTGAGACTTATCTCATTTCTTTTCCATTAAGGGGTTTCGGGACCATTTTGGGTTATTCAATATTGTTGTGAAATTCATACAGGACATTCATAATTGTATGCTCGCTGCTCATGCTCAATGCTATAAATAATGGAATTTTGGATAGTGACATTAGGTAGAACAAAAATTATCATTTTACTTGATAATAATTCTTCTCTGTTAGAAAGGGCGTAAAAAAAGACAGAAAAAGCAGTTTTTTTGGCAATTTTGTTTATTTGAATGACATGAAATATCATTGAGAATATGTATCTTGCTTTACCACGCTTACAACCGAATCGCACACACAAGATATTGTAACAAATGCTGTTTGTGCTGATTTTAAAAAAACTTTAACATTTCTTTCTTACATTCTTAACGAGTTACAAAGATACTTAAGAAACATGACAATAATTCATTTTCTTTAAATGAGAAAGACAGTTTTGTATAACTTTTGAAGAATTAAAACATGAGAAAACTCATCTATGAAATCAATAACAAAAGGAATGCAAATATTCTTGTTTTCGTTATTTATGATTAACTATAATGCACAACTACCAGATAATGTGGATAAACTGGCATCTAATGTTTCGTAGTTGATTAGATAATGCATATAATCAATTGTAAACAAACGCAGTGAAAGACAGGGAGTATCGTTTGGAGCAATTTCATAGAAAATTCCTACTCCACCAATTGGGGATAATGGATTAGGCAGAACATCAGCAGCATTGAGGTACGGTAGCCTCGACGGTGAATTACTTCCATGCTTGTAAGCTGAACCTCGAAATTCCGCAACAGTATATTCGGATGGATCCCGATTGGTTATCACGTTTTTACATTGTGCTCCATTGCTGAATATTAAAAAGATGCAGATATATTATTTTAAGATGACAATTCAGAAGATTAGTTTTAGGGACAAGATTAAATTTTTTTTTTTTATAATCTTGAGATTTTATAGAACTATTAGTCTGCAATGATTTATAAGAATAATTATGACAATTTCAATGAGCAAAATTACTTCAACAAGTCAATTATGAACTGATTATACTTCATCCATCCATCTTTAGTTTTTGCGTTATTCAATGAAAATTTACCAAATAATGAATATGAATTTTTTGAATCAATTACCAATTTGAGGCCCGGACAAATGTTTCTTCTGTTGGATACAATTTACCAGTTTCGTAACTAAATTTTACGCCATACAATCCAATTGTAAATCCTTCCTCTCCAGATACTAATTGTGGAGAGAATTTAATTCCTAGAATGGTCGAAAAAAATGATCAATCATTTGAGAGATTTACAATATTCAATGAAAAAGAATGATAAATTATGCAACAAGTGTAGTGACAGTATATCAGATAACGCGTGCGGCAAGTGCCGAGCACGTAGCTGAGCGTGCAAACGGGGGAGTGCGCTTAAGGAAGTTCATCCGGTATGGGATTTAATAGTACGAAAAATTGTCACAACTAGCGTAGTGGTTATACGACTAACGTAGTCGTAACCTGTACAGCTGCTATGTACTAGAAATTCTTGTTCGTCGATCATAATTTTTTTTTTGTAAAAAATCGAATTTATAGAAATAATTTTTTTGAAGATCAAATAGAGAAAGGTCAATTCAGCACATTTTCAACTAATTTTGTATGATTTAATGTGCAAGCATAGCATACATTGCGTTATTCGGAAAGCATTCTTATTGATTTCAAAAAGCGCGCGGTTCTGACGTCACTGTCATGCGAGTAAGACAGAGGTTAACTTCCCAAAAATCAGCATTTTTCGAGACAAATTAATTTATTCTTAAATCACCAAGTATCTAATGCATTTGAGGAAGCTCTTAAACTGTTCTTTACATATTTATTTATCCATTATGGAAGTTTCTCCCCAAAAAACCTGTTAATTGCCACAAATTTCATGTTTATAGACGAAAACCCATAAGGGACCGTGTTAATTGAAAAATCTTTATTTATTAATTTCTCCCGAATAAGATATCCGAAGAGTTTGAAATTTTAACAGGTGACTTTTTAGATTTTCAGAAGTATATTCGAATTTTTTCATAATTATTGGTCTGTTAATTCAGTTACCGGATGAACTCCCTTAAACGTATGAGTGGGTAAAGCCTCCGCACGAGTTGTCTATACTATTTTATATTATTCACAAACGGTGTGGAATGGCGCTTGATTATACTCTTTAGGCCCAGTTTCCGGAAGGTAAATTGACCTTAAGTGCAGGTTAGCTTAGCTCTGGATTAACGGGAACCACAGTTAGCATAATTTCGTTTGGAGAAGAAAGATGGCGGGATCAGTGGTACCGCAACGAAAACATTCAAACCTCACTGTAAACAGTGAGCTTTCAGCGATGAGGTTATGAGCAACACCATTGACAGCTACAATCAGTGGTGGTATCATTGTTGTTCCTCCATTTTTCTTCTTAATTCAGAGTTACGCTGACCATGCCCGTAAAAAACAGATTTAGATCTACCTAGATCTAAATTTTGGGACAGATCTACGGAGATCTAGGGAGATATAGATGGATCTAAGAAGATCTAGGGAGATATAGATAGATCTAAGAAGATCTAGGGAGATATAGATAGATCACTTCAGATCTGTGTTGCGTTTTCATTCATCTACTTGAACAAATTCAGACCTATTGAGATCCAAAGAGATCTAACAAGTTAGATCTACTTATATCTCCGTAGATCTCAATAGATCTCATAGGCAAGATCACCGCCAATCTGCGGAGATGATCAGAGATCTAGGTAGATCTAGATAGATCTCCGTTTTCTCATTTTCTAGATCTACTTAGATCTAGGTAGATTTAATTCTTTTTTTCCCGGGTATTGTGCAACGCACAGCGTGTAGAAAGTGACTACTTTCTACACAGCGTATAATAATTGAATAAAATCTGCTTGTTACCTGTTAAAATATACCCATCTGGTAATTGTACATCATCCAAAGCCATCGTCTTTCTTTCACTGGCCGTCAACGATGCTTCGAAGGGATTCTCACCGTTTTTCTTTTGAGTCGGTAGTATCCATGAATAATCTGAAATATAACCATTGGCCTCTAATTTTCCTTCGGCGATTTGGATGTAAATATAATCGCTTGTTCTTTGGAATCGCATAGCCACTACAACACTGGAGAATGTAAGAATTGAGTGAAATTTTCTTAATTAGATGTAATATTTACTATTTACACACTCACTAATTGTGCTTCACTCGGCTCTGCATCAATGCAAGTACAACCTTCGCATACTGCAAACATGCGCACGAACTGAATCTCCCAACGGGCCCTCTCAACTGGTTTTTAGTACAGGTTCTTGTAGGTGTGGAATATACCCGGTTTTTTTCATCGTACTGAACTATTTCATATAACGGCTTAGGACCAAGCTGTAATCATAAGGTATTCTAATTCAAAAGGTTTCATTTAAATATTTTCTAATAGATCTGTTCATTCGTTCCCGGATGGTCAATATCTCGAAAACTAAGCAAGAGAATGGAATTTTTGTTGAATTCTTTTCTGTCAAGATTTCCAAGGCTACCAAACGAGATAAATGCAAAATCGTGCTAGCTCTCTTAGTTTCCGTGTTATTTTCAGAGGATAAATCGATCCAAAAGGACTATTCTATTCTACATTTTCACTACTGAAATTGGTTTTCTTCGTTTAATTGACATTGATTTGAATATTTGTTTGACCATATTGTATCGCCTACATTCATTCATGAATCTTTCAGTTATCAAAATTCATCAACTTTAATCTTTCGAGGCCCAGGTTTATAAAGCTCAATTCGCGCTAATTGTCAACTAGCTGACGGAGTTGTCACCGTTAAATTCATGGTTAACTTCAGGCAGTTAACTCCAGTCAGTGATCTCAGCACAGTTGAAGGTGGCTACCTGAATGGCAGCTGAAATAATAACCAATAACTGAGTACAAATTTAGTTTCATTCAGCTCCAAATCAATGAAGACGAAACAATTCATCCAGTTACGGTACTGTAGGCATCAGATCGTAGCCATTTCAAGCTGTTTTTGAGTACGGCATCTAGAATTCGTCTTAATCGCGTCAAATCAACTCACTGGAGTTAATCACTTGAAATAGATTTTCCATCTCACTTAACTGTGCCAGCACAATTAAATGACTACCACTAATCGGCGATTATCTTTATAAACCTGAGCCCGAATAAATCTTATCTTGAGCTTACTTGCGAACAATATGACCATATATATCGGTCAAAAAACGCACAACGTTCCAAAGCTCCACATCCCAACGTCGTTTGCCTCGGAGTGCCTGAACCACGTTCGGTCCTGCACCACGGGAGAAAAGTTATGCTCTCATTGGAGATTACTACATTATGAAAATGCCAGTCTGAAATAATTTTTAATTAGTCATATGCGGATTTCTATGGAGTACTGAAACTTACCTGCAGAACCACAAGCTGCAACATATGGGCGTTTTTCGATCGTCAAAGCGCTTCTTAAATCCTGTATATACTTCGACATTTGTTCCTTGAGTTTAATTTGTGACTGTTTCACCATGTTAGTCCATGCTAATGAATTGAAAATTGACCAATCAGATTATTATAATAGAGTCGTGATGAGATGATTATTTCGAGAGATGTGGATGCATGAAAAGCAGTTTATCAACAAGGCAAATTCTCCTAGCGGATGATAAATATCCAAGTCATACAAAAATTATGCATATACTTGAAAAAAAGATCGTTCACGTAAGAATGGACCATGGTAAGTCCCTTGGAGCAGTTTGACATTTTGTTGAACAATTGTTTTCAAATGGGATAATAGCTCAGCACGATTATTGAGAAATTAATCAAACTGTAAATTTCCAGTTTGATATTGTCAGCAAATTTTGATGAAGTTGTTGTCTGATGGAATAAATGAAGAATGAATGTATAACATTGTTCATGATGTATTGAGAATTGATTTCATCAACACATTTTGTTAATTATCAAGTAATAGAGTGTTTATAAGTCATTTTAATCTGGAAAAATATGTTGCTCACTCAGAAGCGAATTGCTCATTAATTAGCAGAAAAGGCTACGTAAGAACATTAGTCAATTTTCTACTTGTTGCCTGTTCGCTACTAAAATTACACATCAATCATGAAAGATGGTATAAGCTGACTCTCCATTGAAAATGAAAAGGAAAACACATAATAATACTTCGAGCGAGCCCATCGAGTATTATCATTAGCAGATACTAGTTTAAACGTGAATAAGAAACTGAGAGTCATCAACCAATAGTTATTAATAGTAGTAGTATAGCTGATAAGAAAAATGAAAAGAATATACCTGTTTCTTCAGCGAATTTCTCATCGAGCGCAAGAGTTTGCAGAATGAATGCTTTTATTTCACTTGTGACGATGATTTGAAAGATAGATATAACGCTATGGTGAGATGTTTCTCCATTACACAGAATTTGTGTCCTACCCTACAAAAACATAGCGAATAAAATAAATAGAAGCCTAGACTTATCAAACACTTGCATTATTCTTAGCACATGAACTAAGGTGGGGGGATGAAAAATTATGAAAACCTAAAAAGTTATACAAAGGAAGAGTGAATGAATGAATGAATTGGGGCTGTGCAAATGCTGAAAGCTCCGAATAAATCACGATTAATTGAATATTACTAATTCAGTTCAATAGGGTAATTTCTCGAACACGTATTTTAATTGGTCATGAAATCATAGAAAAGTTCAAGTCTCAAAATTGACCATTACAATTAACATGACAGCTTTAGGCTTGTTGAGCTCGGAAATCATTATGATTTGAGAAGATTATAATTTAGAAAAATAATCTGATCGAGTGATTTGATATTCAAAAGATTCGTTCCTACTCATAACATTCATCCTCCAAATTTCAATACATTCTTTAAATTGATTATTATTTTGATATTCAGTAGCGAAAAGATAAAAGATGATGAATTATTTCCTGCTTCATTAGTTTCTTCCAAATATCTCGGAAACTAAGCAAGATAATGCGATTCTGCTCGAATTCTTTGTTCGTGTTTTTGGCACTCCCTCGTAGCTGTCGAGATATTTTAGAAGGAATATCTGCAAAAAAATCGACTCATTCTCTTTTACCTCTCTGCTACTGGATTCTTAACAATTTTTACCTTCTGCAGTGTTGCTATATCTGTGAGGAATCCAAAATCCGTATCACTCAGTTGCGCGAGAGGAATTATAGCGGCTCGAAATCTCATAAGATTTAGATCGATATATCCCATAATTCGGTCCATCGAATTACTATATACTCTTTTATTGACTCCATTCTTGAGAAATCCCATGACTATATCCCAGTCATTATTTATAGCCATGATGAATTCTCCTATAGTCTGTTTTTTGGATATGATGTCCAATTGTTGCGGTAAGCTAGAAATTAATTCTTCAATATGCTGGAAGTGGTCAGACGCGAAAAGTTGAAGATTGTCCATCTTAAGATCTATCTCTTCAAACTTCTGCAAAATTTCTCTATGATAATTTCCCATGATATCGCTAAGATTGTTCACCGCACCATTCAGATTTGCCGAATCCAGGGCCGCATGATGGTGAGATTGAGATGTATCACCCGCAGTAAGTGATATCACATCTTTTATGGATGATACAGCCGAAGGTAAAGTTCTGATGAAATCCACGACCATTCCTGCTCCACTCACTAACAGATAATATTCACCCTCAATTATAAAATCGGAAATATTTCTCTTTGTATCAATAACTCAGTAGTGAAGGGGTGAATGAGGATGAATTGATTTCTTCTGGCGAATGTTCCTTTTCAAGCAATTCTTTCAGCGAAGATCAGAAGGAATCCTCCTTATGTTCTGGGATTTGTTCAAAAATCATTCACCAAAAATAATCGACTTATCCTGTTTCACCTCTGCACTTGGTGAATCAATAATTAATTTATTCAATTACAGATTGACGTCAGTGTTCCCAGAAACCCCGAAGAATTTTGTAACCATAGTATAAGGAAGAGCACCAAGAGCTGTTTTTTGAACATTTTCAACTGATTTGTATAGTTTGTAATGATGAAATCTGCGATGACTCGTTACTGTGTCGAAATTTCCCCCATCCACAACTGAACAGAAAAAGATTGTTCTTGATATTTTTAGAAAATTGTATGTAATCCTCAATGAAAAAAGGAGTCAGAAAATTTTCTCCAATTCTGAATAATAAATTTTTTCTCAACAGAAACCTACCTCAATGAATGAGAAATATGCATTTCTCACGATTCTTCAATTAATAATGAATCAAATAATGCAGTGGTGGGAAGAATGGAATTGTCATGTGATCATTTTACAGAAAATATCTGCAACCTTTTAGTTTACACGGAGAGAAATAGTATAGTTACCATTAATATGTTCAACATAGTAATGGTTTTTTCGCATCGGGCCACATAGCGATAATTACTATATTAACATGGTAATCATTGCTATGCTGTACATAGTAATATTTGCTATGTCCAACATGGTAATCATTGCTATGGCCAACATAGCAATCATTACTATGTTCAACAAGTAAAATTTTTAATCGTAGAGCCTCAATACCATATTATTATTGTAGGCCAACGTTGCTGGGATAACTCTTTTGATAGACATTTCCAAGCCTATGAAGTCGATACGGATCAACGCACTTGAGCTGTTCTAACGTTCGAGTCGGTCAAACGTTGCACTGTGACTTATTTAGCAAAAAATGGAAAGGGGAAAGAATATGTTTCAAAAAGATGAGTGTGAAAATTGTAATTGAATAAGTATAGTTAATAAAATATGAATTATCCCAAAATATGAATTTTTATTCATTTTTAGAATAATTGATTTACGCTTTCTTATTTTATGATTTTTTGAATAAACTATTAGTTTGAATAGAATAAACTCTTTGTTTTCATATTTCTCATCAATTTTTTTTCAGTATTTATACCTCTTTGTTTTAAGAGTTTTTCATTGAATTCCTTCTTTGGATTTACGCCTTTTTTTCCATATTTTTTTTCATCGAATTATTTTTTTTGAGTTACGCATTTTTGTTTTGACAGTTTTTTCATTAAATTATCTCTAAGGCAACTAGTATGGCAATGATTGCTGTGTTGGACATAGCAATGATGACTATGTTCACCATAATAATGATTACTATGTTAACATAGTAATGATTACTATGTTCAAAACAGCAATGATTACCATGTCGAACATAGTAATCATTACTATGTCCATAGGACTCATTAATGGGGGGGGGTTTCAAATTTGTGACAATGTGTGCCAGAGGGGTCCGGGGAGGTCTCGAAGATTGTAATGTCACAGAAGTCAAATTTAAGAAAGTAGGAAATTTTTTAATATATATCCTTAAAATTCCGGATTAACGTGCCAAAGAACTTTTATGCTTATTAAATGAAGACGATAATACTGTATGGATTGATGAAGGAGAAGACGACTCTAGTCTCATTCCGAATGATATTATGGATTATAATTATGAAGGAAGTGGCATGGAGGTGATTACAAATATGAAGGATTGGTGCGTCAGTCCATGGACTGAAGAGAAATAATATATTTTTGTTTTTAATACCACAATAATATTATTAAATAATATTGAATGAAGTCTTAAAGATGTTACCAAAAAAAAAGTTTATTCAGTTGCTCTCACTAAGATTAATTTATGCAAAAAAAAATCCTAAAATGATTGAATTTGGGGTACAAAAGTGATTGTGTGACATTACAATGCGGGAGGGGGGGGGGTCAATGAAAATGTGACAGAATGTGACATGGGGGGAGGGGGGGGTCTATAAACCATGAAATTCGTGTGACGTACTTAATGGACGGCCCCCATAGCACTCAGTACTATGTGATATAGTAACCATTGCTATAACATAGCAACCATTACTATCCTATTTCTCTCCGTGTACTGGGTTCAAAACTGATCAGTGATTTTGGGAAATTCAAATTGCAAGAAAGGAAATTTAATTTTCAAAGAAACAGACAACTTCCAATACATTGTTTTATATTATAAATGGTTATCTGCTGCAAATAACTTTGAAGATATGTCCACTGAGGGAAAAAAGTGGTAAAAACTATTAAGTATTTGTTCTATTGGTTCTTTGACAATATTTTTTCAAGTAATTAGAAAAGTGGTTCCATTTACTAAATTTTGTTCATTCAATCAATTGGGACTGAATATGCTTCAGTTCACTGTGAAAAATCTTCGAGTACTACTACATTTTCTGAATTGAACGAAACGTTTTTTTCATCGAATAGTTCTTATTGGATGGTTATAATGGATGTGTTTGAAAGGATGGTCTTCTTAATTGCACTCTGCGCGTGTTTACCAAATCTTTAGCAGAAATGGGTAGGTCTTCCCAATGCTTTATTCTGAATTTCCTAACATTCATAAATACTTTGTTTTCTGCTCAACTTAAAAAAAAACGAAAATTTCATTTCTTGTTTTTTTTTTAACGGAATGATCAATTATTGAGAAAAGAAGAAAATCTCAACTTCTTATAAAATTTGAATTTTTTTCATGTACTCCACTATGCCCAAAATTCGATAAAAACGAACTATCTCCACAAAAAAGGTTCAAATATTGAACGAAATGATCAATTACTGAAAAAAAAACCTCCATTATTTATCAAATTTCAATTATTTTCTGTCTACCCGACTTTGCCTGAATGGGCTCAACATGGTTGACGTGGTTTCGTCGATTGGAAAAACAAAAGCATAGTTAAAAATAAAGATGGAATCAAATTTTGGACCCTGAAAACCCTCTCGTTCCCTTAGATACCCCACTTTGCCCCGGTCTCCCCTATATTTAATAGATGAGATTTTGATGCACATGGTGGAGGCCCGTTTGAGCACATAATTCGAGTCAAATCCGTTATAGAATTTTTTTAACCACTATTAACTTTTTTCATCAACTCGAGAGATTAAAGTTGAACTTTACTGCCGTAGAAAAGCACCCTTTCATCACCAATACAAATTGAAAAACCCTATTGGCATATGTGTACCTCTCACAATCTTTCCCGGGCTAAGTCCACATGGTTCTTGCAGTTATTATAAACTATAGGAGTCGAGACTTTCCATCATTGGAAATTTTGAGATAAATCTTTTCTTGAGAGGGTACCAATACTTTTTTCAAGCGACATAAAAAGTGTGTAAAAAGTTTCGAGACTCTTCCCATTTTAATTAGAGAGGGGATTTTCCCCATTAGGTGATTTACGCGCATTCATTACAGATATAACTGATTCACAGTAAGCTGTTGGAAGAAAATAGACGTATGAATAAAAAAAATGTAAATGTTCTCGAAATTTTTGTAGAACTTGAGGTTCAAAAGCACGTCATTCTATCAATTTTCAATTTTTTTTCTATTATTCTAGTACGGGCCATAACTGTACTCATACTGATAAAATAATTTTCTTGTTATTTATTTCTCCAATGAATGGAAGCGTCAAAATCTAACTCACCACCCAGGTTCATTTTTTTTTGAGGGGACGTTGTTTAGCGCCATTTTTCACGGAGTTAGAATTTTTTTTGAATTTCAAAAATTCGGAAATTATTTTGACCTTTAAAAAAAAGTACTAAGAATACCTCAAATTTTCGGTCGCTGGACCACCGGCTCCCCTTAACTTTCGTGACTACTTTACTACAGAATTCAACACCGGTTCTTTTTTACAATATATAAAAGTTCTCGCCTCAGAAGATAACACTTGTCGGACTCAATTGTTACTGAAGGAATATTAAAAAATTCATTAAAAATTAGCGAACTCACCATTGTAAGCTCATTTTATATAATTTCAAATCAATTTACATGATTTCAACGATCTAGCAGCTCTGTTCAGCTTGAGTAAGGTTTCTCAAGTTTATAGAATGCGTAATTCAAGAAATTTAATTGTTTGTGAACCTTCAAGGAAAAAAAAATATTTTTTCCCCGAATTTTCCACGCAGCTAACTGTTTATCAAAAATACTCACCTATTCCTCCAGTGCTAGGTGAATCGTCTACACTAATTACGAACTGCTCAAAACCGTATATATATAGTACCTCAGTATTATACGTGGCACACAAGCGATAAGGGGCTCATGTTCTCTTTCGAATGGAAGGGATGTAATCGCGATTTTTTTCGATTTGGTGAAATTTTATGATAATATGACTGCAAATGATTCAAAACCTCAAGAACTGCTGTTCTTAAAAACTGTCTGTACGAAAATTTGACAGTCCATTTACATTTACATAATAATGTGTGCTCCAAGTGCTTACCGAAATTTTAGCTAAATCGATCCAATAGTTTCTGTGACAAATGAAATTGTCGAAAAATCGTTTCCTCGACTTTTCTCGGTAGAAAATGAATCCTCTGCGTTCACTCTCGAAGAGAGGTGCGTGTTCACAAGATGTGCATTTTACTCTTTTGGAAACAGATGTTGGAGCAAACCATTTCTTTTGTGTATCAAAATTATTAAAGTTCATCAAATTACGTTTTTTTCGTTGTCGACTTCGCTTGGATAAACCATGATAGATAAGGCAAAAAGTTATAGAGCCATTTTTGTAGAGCATTGAAATGTCTACATAAAACAGGATACTTTTGCCCTCCTTGAGAGCAACTAGGAAAAACTGTTAAATATCCTATTGTTTATCTGAAACATTCTCATAGTACCTACATGCTATGGATTGACGTCTTGTGATATTTTCCTTATTTCTGGCGCCTCACCCGTACAAAAATTTTCATTGCAGCTGCCAGGGTACCTGCCATTGGTATTTCGTGGAAATTCCGTGGACAATAACCATGGATTAATCCGTCCATGGAGTATTTGCCATCGATACTCCATGGACGATCGCCTCATGGACAAGCATGAGAAAAAACATATAAAGCTCCTATAGAAGATTGTTGTAGAGTCATTCATCTATGGTGCTGGGATTTTTTTATGGCGGAGACCTAAATCAAAAATATGGGATTTAATACTCCATTATATTCCGGTTGGGAGGCGAATGTGCGCGTGTTGAAAATGCGTAATAGCTAATAGAAATTTTTATACGTGTAGTTTATGAAATATTCCTCAAGAGCCATAGGAAATACAGTGGAGACGAGTTGAAATTGGATAAATATTTTTGTCATTTTTTTTGGACATCTCAGGAACTGAGCTAGGGTAACATGACCGATAGATAGACGGTTGAGGAGAAGTTGGGGTTTATCGGATCATATAAAATAGGCAAATCACGTAGATGAACTGCAGAAAGGAGCGACGCATAGAAAAATAGATGGTAAAAAATTAAAAATCAATTGAACTTGAATGATGAAGAAATGATTGATGAAAATCGGGAAAAGAACTGGAATACACCCCAAATCCCCATGATTATGAATTTCGATCAACCGGTATGTCATCGAAAGCGCATGACTCTATATGAGTGTTATAAACAGAAATTAACGAGAAAAGTCTAAAAACCATTCAATTATTTCTATAAATCTCAATAAAAGGAATCGTCTATCTTTTGGTCGGTGTCTATCGGTCATGTCACCCTATATAGAGCTATTGAGCTCTAACTTGATACTGAAGGTTATCATAGGATAGTTTGATTTTTACTGACTACGCCCTTCAAGGGAATATATATACTTCTCTATTTTCATTCACATATTTTTTAACAAAAGGTGTATATCATTGCGGAGAGGAACAATTATTAATGTTAAATTGTTCCTTTTGAATTGATTTCGCTTTTCAGATTTATTCCCATATTCATAACCTAATTCTAGAATTTCTACCTCTGGATTTCCAGTGAGTTGTAAAACATGTGTCGAGAATTAAAAAAACAATTTGAATTCGAGGCATGTGACGTGAACATATCATAAAATTATTTGATTTTTTTTCCACAGAACAGTGTTTATTGAAGATTAGACGGCTACTCAAATAATTATTAACTACGTCAGAGATTAAATGACAGACAAAATGAATGTTCCCAGTTTGTTTTAAATTCAACATACACTCAGAAAAAAAATTAAGGGAACAGTAAATTTTGTCAGTTTTTTTCGAGATTTTCAAATGACTGTAACTTTGCCAAAAATCATCGGATCGGAATTTGAAAAAAAAACGGTTGAAAAGCTTGAAGTCTCTATTTTCAAAATCTTGAGATGAATTTTTTTTTTTGAGCATTTGTTATCACGAGATAAAAGGGTGAGGAGCAGAATATTTTTTCTTCAAGCTTTCCAACCGTTCTCTTTTATTCCGATCCGATGATTTTTGGCAAAGTTACAGTCATTTGAAAATCTCGAAAAAAACTGACAAAATCCACGATTCCCTTCATTTTTTGGCTGAGTGTATGTTGAATTAAAAAAAAACTGGGAACATTCATTTTGTCTGTCATGTAATCTCTGACGTAGTCAATGTTTTTTCGTTTTCTACTGAATAATTATTTGAGTAGCCATTGTTAGAACTTTACGAACAAATACTGACGACCTATCAGGAAATTTTTTCTTGAAACAGGTGATTTTATCAATTCTAATCTTAAATAAACACTGTCCTGTGGAAAAAAATCAACCAATTTTATGATATGTTTGCGTCACATGCCTCGAATTCAAATTTTGTTTTAATTTTCGACACATGTTTTGCAACTCACTGGAAATCCAGAGGTAGAAATTCTAGAATCGTGTTATGAATATGGATATAATTCTGAAAAGCGAAATTAATTCAAAAAGAACAATTTAATAATAATAATTGTTCCTCTCCGCAATGATATACACCTTTTGGTAAAAAATATGTGAATGAAAATAGAGAACTATATATATTCCCTTAAAGGGCGTAGTCAGTAAAAATCAAACTATCATACGATAACCTTCTGTATCAAGTTAGAGCTCAATAGCGCTATCTAGGGTGACATGACCAATAGATAGACACCGACCAAAACATAGACGATTCCTCTAATTGAGATTTATAGAAATAATTGGATGGTTTTGTGACTTTTCTCTTTAATTTCTGTTTATAACACTCGTATAGAGTCATACGCTTTCGATTACATACCAGTTGATCAAAATTCATAATCATGGCGATTTGGAGTGTATTCCAGTTCTTTTCCCGATTTTCATCAATTATTTCTTCATCATTCAAGTTCCATTGATTTTTAATTTTTTATCATATATTTTTCTATGCGTCGCTCCTTTCTGCAGTTTCTCTACGTGATTTATCTATTTTATACGATCCGATAAATCCCAACTTCTCCTTAACCGTCTATCTATCGGTCATGTTACCCTTGCTCAGTTCCTGAGATGTCCCAAAAAAAATTACAAGAATATTTATCCAATTTTAACACGTCTCTACTCTATTTCCTATGGCTTTTGAGGAACATTTCATAAACTACACGTATGAAAATTTTCATCAGCTATTACGCATATTTTAACACGCGTACATTCCCCTCCCAATCGAAATGTGATGGAGTATTAAATCCCATATTTTTGATTTAGGTCTCCGCCATGGAAATATCCCAGCACCATAGATGAATGACTCTACAACAATCTTCTATAGGAGCTTTATATGTTTTTTCTCATGCTTGTACATGAGGCGATCGTCTATGGAGTATCCATGGCAAATACTCCATGGACGATTAATCCATGGTTATTTTCCACGGAACTTCCACGAAATACCAATGGCAGGTACCCTGGCAGCTGCAAGGAAAATTCTTGTACGGGTGAGACGCCAGAAATAAGAAAAATATCCCAAGACGTCAATCCATAGCACTTTGGTACTATGAGAATGTGTCAGATAAACAATAGGATATCTAACAGCTTTTCCTAGTTGCTCTCAAGGAGGGCAAAAGTATTCCGTTTTTCGTAGACAATTCAATGCTCTACAAAAATGGCTCTATAACTTTTTGCCTTATCTATCATGGTTTATCCAAGCGAAGTCAACAACGAAAAAAACGAAATTCGATGAACTTTAATAATTTTGATATACAAAAAAAAATGGTTTGCTCCAACATCTGCTTCCAAAAGAGTAAAATGCGCATTTTATGAACGCTCACCTTCTCTTCGAGAGTGAACGCAGAGGATTAATTTTTTACCGAGAAAAGTCGAAGGAACGATTTTTCGACAATTTCATTTATCTCAGAAACTATTGGACCGATTTATCTAAAATTTCGGTAAGCACTTGAAGCACACATTATTATGTAAATGTAAATGGACTGTCAAATTTTCGTACAGACAGTTTTTAAAAACAGCAGTTCTTGAGGTTTTGAATCATTTGCAGTCATATTATTATAAAATTTCACCAAATCGAAAAAAATCGCGATTACATCCCTTCCATTCGAAAGAGAACATGAGCCCCTTATCGCTTGTGTGCCACGTATAATACTGAGGTACTATATATATACGGTTTTGAGCAGTTGGTAATTAGTGTAGACGATTCACCTAGCACTGGAGGAATAGGTGAGTATTTTTGATAAACAGTTAGTTACGTGGAAAATTCGGGGAAAAAATATTTTTTTTTCATTGAAGGTTTAAAAAACGATCGAATTTATTGAATTACGCATTCTATAAACTTGAGAAACCTTACTCGAGCTGAACAGAGCTGCTAGATCGTTGAAATCATGTAAATTGATTTGAAATTATATAAAATGAGCTTACAATGGTGAGTTCGCTAATTTTGAATGAATTTTTTAATATTCCTTCAGTAACAATTGAGTCCGACAAGTGTTATCTTTTGAGGCGAGAACTTTTATATATTGTAAAAAAAACTGGCGTTGAATTCTGTAGTAAAGTAATCAAGAAAGTTGAATTGACTTTTTCAAAAATCGACTCATATCATAAAATTGACATTTTGATGTGATGTTGCAAAACATTTAAACCAAGAAAAAGAAGAAGGTTCGTGGAACCCACGAGCGATCCAAGTGAAATTTCTCAAAGAAGTACAGAGTCTCAAACAAAGTAGTGTCAACTATTAGATTGTAATATATATTGTAGATTAATGCGGAACAAAACTTCATGCGAAATCTAAAATCGACTACGTAGCTGGTTCCCAAGCAATTCATTTTCCAAATCACTCCTCCTACATGTAGATTCTGGCATGAAAAATTAGAGTCTTTGGAGGTGGGAGCCCGAGATGAAATTTTTAATCCTTGCGAAAAGAATTGAGTCTCCTGGAGATTCTCCAGCATCTCTTGACCACTCGATGCGTCTTCACGAGATTTGATGTATTTTAATAGTACATTTTTTTGGTTTATACGTCTATTTTCTTCCAACAGCTTACTGTGAATCAGTTATATCTGTAATGAATGCGCGTAAATCACCTAATGGGGAAAATCCCTTCTCTAATTAAAATGGGAAGAGTCTCGAAACTTTTTACACACTTTTTATGTCGCTTGAAGAAAGTATTGGTACCCTCTCAAGAAAAGATTTATCTCAAAATTTCCAATGATGGAAAGTCTCGACTCCTATAGTTTATAATACCTGCAAGAACTATGTGGACTTAGCCTGGGAAAGATTGTGAGAGGTACACATATGCCAATAGGGTTTTTCAATTTGTATTGGTGATGAAAGGGTGCTTTTCTACGGCAGTGAAGTTCAACTTTAATCTCTCGAGTTGAACAAAAAATTGAATAGTGGTTAAAAAAAATTCTGTAATGAATTTGACTTCATCTTGTGCTCAAACGGGCCTTGACTTTGTGCATCAAAACCTCATTTATCACACATATAATAAAGTAAAACTATGTACAAAAATATTATCTAAGAACCAATAGAAGAAGTACATAATAATTTTTACCATTTTTTTTCTCAGTGTACATATTTTCAAAGTTATTTGCGGCAGATAACCATTTGTCATATGCAACAATGTATTAAAAGCTCTCTGTTTCTTTAAAAAGTGAATTTGCTTTTTCCAATTCGAACTTTTCAAAATCAATGATCAGTTTTGAACCCAGTATGCTCAAAGGCGGCAGATCCGTTGTGATGAGCATTTCCTCAATTTATTAAATTAGTTTTTTATTATTTTCTGCGAAATGATCAAATCACAATTCTATTCTTTTCACCAATGCATCACTGCATTATTCATTTCATTTTTAATTGAAGAATCGTGAGAAATTCATACTTCTTATCTATTGAGGTAGGTTTCTGTTACGGAAAAATTTATTATTCAGAATTGGAGAAAACTTTCGGACTTCTTTTCTCATTAAGGATTACACATAATTTTCTACAAATATCAAGAATAATCCTTCTCTGTTCAGTTGTGGACGGGGGAAATTTCGACACAGTAACGAGTCAGCGCAGATTTCATCATCACAAACTATCCAACTCAGTTGAAAATGTTGAAGAAAAAGCTCTTGGTGCTCGTCTTCATACTATGGTTACAAAATTCTTTGGGTTTCCTGGCAATGTTGACGGCAATCTGTAATTAAATGAATTAATTATTGATTCACCAAGTGCAGAGGTGAAACAGGATGAGTTGATTATTTTTGGCGAAATGATTTTTGACCAAATCTCAGAATATAGGGAGGATTCCTTCTGAGCTTCGCTGAAAGAATTTCTTGAAAAGGAACATTCGCCAGAAGAAATCAATTCATCCTCATTTACCCCCTCACTACTGAATTATTGATGCAAAGAGAAATTTTTCCGATTTTATAATTGAGGGTGAATATTATCTGTTAGTGAGTGGAGCAGGAATGGTCGTGGATTTCATCAAAACTTTACCTTCGGCTGTATCATCCATAAAAGATGTGATATCACTTACTGCGGGTGATACATCTCAATCTCATCATGATGCGGCCCTGGATTCGGTAAATCTGAATGGTGCAGTGAACAATCTTAGCGATATCATGGGAAATTATCATAGAGAAATTCTGCAAAAGTTTGAAGAGATAGATCTTAAGATGGACAATCTTCAACTCTTCGCGTCTGACCACTTCCAGCATATTGAAGAATTAATTTCTAGCTTACCGCAACAATTCGACATTATATCCAAAAAACAGACTATAGGAGAATTCATAATGGCTATAAATAATGATTGGGATATAGTCATGGGATTTCTCAAGAATGGAGCCGATAAAAGTGTATATAGTCATTCGATGAACCGAATTATGGGATATATCGATCTAAATCTTATCAGATTTCGAGCCGCTATAACTCCTCTCGCACAACTGAGTAATACGGATTTTGGATTCCTCACCGATATAGCAACACTGCAGAAGGTAAAAATTGTTAAGAATCCAGTAGCAGAGAGGTGAAAGAGAATGAGTCGATTTTTTTTGCCGATATTCCTTCTATAATAACTCGACAGCTAAGAGGGAGTACCAAAAGCATCAACAAAGAATTCGAGCAGAATCGCCTTATCTTGCTTAGTTTCCGAGATTTTTGGAAGAAACTAATGAGGCAAAAAACAATTCATCATCTTTCATCTTTTCGCTCCTGAATATCAAAATAATAATCAATTTAAGGAATGTGTTAAATATTTGGAAGATGAATGTTATAAGTAGTAACGTATCTTTTGAATATCAAATCACTGGATCAGATTATTTTTCTAAATTATAATCTTCTCAAATCATAATGATTTTGGGGCTCAGCAAGCCCAAAGCTGTCATGTTAATTGTAATGATCAACTTTGAGACTTGAGTTTTTCTATGATTTCATGACTAATTAAAATACGAGTTCGACAAATTCCCATATTGAACTGAATTAGTGATATTCAATTAATCGTGATTTATTCGGAGCTTTTAGCATTCACACAGCCCCAATTCATTCATTCATTCACTATTTCTTTGTATAACTTTTTAGCTTTTCATAATTTTTCATCCCCCACCTTAGTTCGTGTGCTGAGAATGATGCAAGTGTTTGATAAATCTAGGATTAAATGTATTTTATTCGCTATGTTTTTCTAGGGTAAGACACGAATGCTGTGTAATGGAGAAACATCTCACCATAGCGTTGTATCTATCTTTCAAATCATCGTTACGAGTGAAATAAAAGCATTCATTCTACAAACTCTTGCGCTCGATGAGAAATACGCTCAAGAAACAGGTATATTCTTTTCATTTTCCTCACTAACTGTTAATAACTATCGGTTGATATTTCTCAGCATCTGATTCGTCCCTGGCGGACCCGTTGTCCAGCTTTTGGTCGTGTACCCCGATCGAAATCAGCGTTGCCAACCATACCATTATCATGGTATCTTTACCATTATTTGGGTCCCGATACCATGTACCATAATATGATTCATGGTATCATGGTATCCTTTTTTTTCATTTCTTGCAAAGAACTTGTCTTCTGTTCGATTCCCTTGGATGATTACTGGAGGAACTAAAAGTTAATATTTCAATGCATCACTTCTTCTCTACTCTCTCCAGTTGACATTCTTCCCTCTCCAAAAATTTTCCCTCAATATTCGACGACATTTACCAAGTGATTTTCTGTCCTCATCCAGTTCTTCCTGGTATTCTTCATGAGAAATATTAGCATAGTCGAGGATTTCTCTCAATATAAATCAACACTTCCAAATCGACACATGAATTCGTGATGATTGTGTGATCACATAATATCTTTACCATTCCATGCCCTCAACAGTTGCGTGCGCTCAACAGACAAATTCATGGAGACAAAATAATATAATGGTTTTACTGTAAGATGTGCAGCTTCGTGGAATATAGGTTTCACACAATTATCCTTCATCTGGCAAGAGTAAAGATTCTTTGTATGATAAAGTGAATCTTAATCTCAGTACGAATGAAGAAGCAGAAAAGGAGTCTGAGATTATATTTGAAGAAATTTGAAAGATTTTAAGAGTAAAATCATAAAATAAAGTTGATCTTATAAAATGATATATTTCATTTAAGTAAATCGATAATGTAGTTATCCGTAAAAAATACATATGAGTATTCAATAGCAATATGAAAATAATGATCTTTCGTTATTATTCAATTGAAATGATAATAGAAATCTATTTAATCCACTGATACCATTATTTACCTGATGATACCATGAATTTTCCCTCTCCGTACCATGGAGTGAGACTCTTGTGTTGGCAACGCTGATCGAAATGTCCTTTCGATCGATCTTTCATCGGTAAATGGTCGATACAAATTCTGAAATCTTTGAAAAACAAAAATGATTGACCGTCAATCACCACTTGTTTAAATCAATTTATTTCCATTTTCCAAAAAATTTCAGATGGAAGCTCCACTGAATGAACTCATCGATATAGGTAATTAACGGATCCGCCAAGGGGGTTCGAACTAGTATCTGCTAATGATAATGAACTTGTTAAATGTTAAACGTTAGGAGAATTTGCCCTGTTGATACATCTGTTTCCATGCATTCACATTTCTTGAAATCTTCATGCCATTACGATGCTATTATAATAATTTTATTAGTCAATTTTTAAATTCATTAGAATGGACTGAAATGGTCAATCAGTCACAGAGAAAACTGACGGAACAACTGTGGAAGTATATACATGATTTGAGGAGCGCCTTGACAATCGAAAAACGCCCATATGTTGCAGCTTGTGGTTCCGCAGGTGAGTTTCAGTATTTCATAGAAATTGGCATATGATTAATTAAAAATTATTTCAGACTGGCAGCTCCATAATGTAGTAATCTCCAATAAGGAGCTCATTCATATGAGATACGACAACATAAGTTATCCTTGCACTCCGAGTCAAACAACGTTTGGATGTGATTCTCTGGAAGAATGCAGAGTTATGAGTTCCGTACGTGTGCCGTGGAAAGTGTGCCAGGACGTAAGCCAAAATAATATTTATTTGAAGGAATAAAGTTGATGAATTTTGATAATCGAGAAATTTATGAATCAATGTTGGAGATACACTATGGAAAAACAAATTTTTCAATCAATTTCAAATGACCGCAGTGTTGGCTGAATAATTGAAAAAATCTCAGTCACCATTTGAAAGTTATTATTCAATTTATTCAGCACCATTGATATTATGATTTTTCATTCCTCGTACCCTTCAAATTCGTGAAAGGAATGCTGTCACTCTGCATATGAACATCTATGTTCGTATATGCGATGGTCATATACAGGGTGATGTTTCCACTATTGTTACAAAATAAGTGGAGACGTAGAGTAAAAAATCCTGAACATGTTGTCGCAAAAATTAATTTTTCCTGATAATTAACTTTTAAATTATTGATGAAAGAATTTTGCTATTTTTGGGCCAATAAAAACGAATAGAATGGCCGCCATAAAGATGAAAGATCCGTGACATTAACAATTGTCTATAATGCCGGCGTTCAGAGTGAATGAATGACATTTCTACGTTCGGAATATAGCTTCTCAACCTCTCTGCTGTCATTCAAGATTTTTGATATTTGATCAATTCAAAGATCAATAGAAAAATAGAAGTTATATGACAAAATGATTAAAATGAACAGCAAATGACCATTGATGACCCCCTCTCCAATCTTTAATTGAGAATTATTAACTTTTTTTTGCATAATTATTTCCCATAGAAAATAATTTGTTGATGTAAAAGATTCATACAATGAATGCGACAATATTTGCAACAATAAATGTGACAATCAATGCAACAATAAATGCGACAGTAAATGCAACAATTAATGCAACGATCGCATTCATTTTTGCACCGACTGTCACATCAATTGTTGCATTGATTGTGGCATTTATTGTTACAAACATTGTCGCATTCATTGTATGAATCTTTTATATTAACAAATTATTTTCTATGGGAAATAATTATGCAAAAAAAAATTAATAATTCTTAATTAAAGATTGGAGAGGGGGTCATCAATGGTCATTTGCTGTTCATTTCAATCATTTTGTCATATAACTTCTATCTTTCTATTGATCTTTGAATTGATCAAATATCAAAAATCTTGAATGACAGAAGAGAGGTTGAGAAGCTATATTCCGAACGTAGAAATGTCATTCAATCACTCTGAACGCCGGCATTATAGACAATTGTTAATGTCACGGCTTTTTCATCTTTATGGCGGCCATTCTATTCGTTTTTATTGGCCGAAAAATAGCAAAATTCTTTCATTAATAATTTAAAAGTTAATTATCAGAAAAAATTAATTTTTGCGATAACATGTTCAGGATTTTTCACTCTACGTTTCCACTTATTTTGTAACAATAGTGGAAACGTCACCCTGTATGTGAATTGAAGAAAGTCGGAAAAATCTTCAGTAGTGAAAATGTAGAATGAAATAGTGCTTCCGTTAACGATTTCTTTCCTCGGAAGAATAACTGGTAAACTAAAAGAGATAATACGATTTCGTTTTTATCCCTTTTGGTTGCTTTTGAAATGTTCTACGAAAAAGAGTTCAATAAAAATTTAATTATCTTGCTTAGAGAACTATTAATCAAGAACGATCGGCAAAAAAATTATGAATTCTGCTTCACTCTTTTGTTACTCTCATAATCATTCATTGCGTAAAATTGACCAATATCTCATATTACAAAATATTCAAATGAAACCAAATAAATTATAATACCTCACAATTACAGATTAATGACGAGCTGGGATATGAATCACTTTACTATGATAAGGATATTCAGACATATTCCATACATAGAAAAAAATGTACTAAAGACCAGTTGTATGGTGCGTCTGTGCGACCTTGTAGGTGCACATGTCTACATTATGCGAAGTTTATACTAACACTGATGCAGAGCCGAGTGAATCACAATTAGTAAGTGTTCAAATAATGAATATCCCGTCTAATTGAGATCATCCCATTCAATTTTTACATTTTCTAGTGTTGTTGTGGCTGTGCGATTTCAACAAATAGGAAGTTTTATTTACATTCAAATCGCCGAGGGAGAGTTAGAGGCCAATGGTTATATTTCAAATTATGCATGGGTCCTACCAACTCAAAAGAAAAACGGTGAGGATCCCTTCGAAGCTTCGTTGACGGTCAATGAAGGAAAAACGATAGCTCTGGATGACGTACAACTACCACATGGATATGTTTTAACGGGTAAATAAAAGATTGTTTTCCGCATGCTGCGCGTTGTAGAGTAATATATACTGTACCTGACTCGTGAGACTCGTCTTCGGGTCATTCTGTAACCTCTAACACTTATCAGAATAGTATATAATGCATCAAGCTAGCAAGAACTTCGAAATCGACAAAATTAACTTAATTTTCCATGGCACATACGAAATTTTTTGTCACAAGGGAGAGAAAAATTATGAAACGTAGTTCTTCTTCCTCCAGTGATAACTGAATACTTTATGGTACGCCGTGCGGAAAAATGCTGCTATGCTTTTCACAAACTGTACAACAAAATACTGTATCTTACTCGTGCGGAAAGTATTTTTAGACTCGGTCGATTACAAAACTTGGCTTTGGCTCGTTTGTCAACCTCATACTCATCAGCAAATATTTTACCGCACTTATTAGATAATATACTATTACCTCACTTGCTATGCTATTCTTCTTGATTAACTATCGAGAATCTTTTAAATGACAAATGATTTTTTGGATTATTTTAGGAATTAAATTATCTCCACAATTGATATCTGGAGAAAAAGGATTTAGAATTGGATTGTACGGCGTAAAGTTCGATTACGAAACTGGAAAGTTGAAACTAACAGACGAAACATTTGCTCTAGCCCCAGATTCACAATGGTAATTAATTGAAATAAATCAAATTCATGTTTTGATCAATTTTCATTGAATCATGCAAAGATCAGAGAGAAATAGATAAAGTTTCATCAGTTCATTATTGATTTGTCAAAGTCATTCTATTTATAGAAATGGTCATAACTATTATTATAAATCATTTCAAAATACTAGTTGTAGAATCTTTTGATTACATGAAAGAATATTGATTTTGTCTCTGAAAATAATTCTTTGATTTCTAATCTTAAAATGATATATCTGTATTTTTCCAATATTCAGTGATGGAATACGCTGTTCAAACATGATGGCAAATCGAGATTCGTCTGAATACCCACTTGCGGAATTCCGAGGTTCAGCTTACAAGCACGGAGATAATTCACCATCGAGGCTACCGTCACTCAATGGTCTTCCAGTTCTGCCTAATCCATTATCACCAATTGGTGGAGTTGGGATTTTCTATGAAATCGCTCCAAATGATACTCCCTGTCTCTCACTGCGATTGTTCACAATGAATTATATGAATTATCTAATGAGCTTCGAAAAATTAAATCCCAATTTACCTATATTAATACATAATTGAAAACATCATGTGTCATAGTTAATCTGTGGCATAGTAAATAATATATGTGTTTCTATAATTATTAACTTCATAGATGATTTTTCTCACGTTTTAACGAGATGATCAATAAAATAATGAAGATTCTTACACGTGTGTTTACTCATTTTCTGATAGAATTTCATGGCTCTTATTTATCGATTGGAGAATTCGTTAATACCGTTAATCTACTTTTATCATTTATTATCATTTTATACTTGCTATTCAAATATACAAGTAGCGAGAAGGAGCGGAGAATTGAAATTTACATTCAAGATAGGCCTGTATTGAATATTAATGTTTTCTTTGAAGTTTTTAAAATTCTATTGTTTGCAATATTTGCTCAGCTTTTCATAAAAAATTCGCTCGATTCACTTATCTAGCGACAATTATTTGATCAGGGCAATGTGGAATTTCACTCTCTTATTCAAAGGCACTTTTTGCTTCCGAATGGAAGCATTGTAATCGTGATTTTTTTCAAATTTGAGATTTCATCGGATTATGACTCCAAATGTTCTAAAATGTCGGAAAAAAATATTTTTTTCACATGTCTGTGTGTATGTATGTGTGTGTGTGTGTGTGTATGTGTGTGATGACACGTTTCATCACTTTATGCAGAAACGGCTGCATGTATCGATATGAAATTTTGAGGGAATATTCACTACGCAAGCGCAATGCTCTCTGCGAAATTTCAGCTAAATCGGTTCAATAGTTCTCAAGAAAAAGCGAATTGTCAAAAAATCGTTTTTTCGAGTTTTCTCAGCGAAAAATCAATTGACAGCGTCTATCCTCCGCGAGGAGATGCGCGCTGATGAGGCGCGCATTAAACCCCGGGGGTGACCAGGGCTCCGATTTTTTTTTTTTTTTTAATATTTTTTTTACTATGATTTTCGAAAAATCGCGGTTATTGCGATCACTTAAAAAATATTTGAGCTAGAGACTTCAAATTTGGTGTGTTTATACATTTTATGAGTGCCAACTTTGCTATTGAATTTCAGCTGAATCGGTTCAATAGTTCTCGAGAAAAAGTGAATCATCAAAAAATCGTTTTTTCGAGTTTTCTCAGCGAAAAATGAGTTGACAGCGTCTATCCTCCGCGAGGAGATGCGCACCGATAGGGCGCACATTAAACCCCAAGGGTGACCAGTGCTCCTATTTTTACTTTTTTTATTATATTTTTTTTACGTGATTTTTGAAAAATCACGGTTATCGCGATAACTTAAAAAATATTGGAGTTAGAGACTTCAAATTTCGTGTGTTTGTACATCTTATGAGTGCGAATTTCTGTATCAAATTTCAGCGTAATCGACCGAACAGCTCCTGAGATATTGTTGAAAAACTATTCCATGCAATGAGCGTATATGCACGGAACTCCTTGTCTGACCATATCCAAGTTGAGCTTGAAAGATCAGTTTAGATGACCATCACCAATCCTAAAAATTTCAGATTTTTCAAAGGATTCTTCTACAAGAATGCTGAAATTTTTTTTTTCTTCAGAAATTCAAATTTTTTTCAATTTTTTTCTAAGGTCACTAGTATTTATCATTTCATCATTAGAAAGTAGATAATTTTTGCTGAATAAATAAGACCTTATTCATCCTGATAGAATAACGAGAAGAACTGGAAATAATTCCTTATACTTGAACTCTAATTTCCAGATTTTTAATTTGAAATGAATCTCATATTTATTCTGTACTATATGTTATATTTATTATTCAAAGTCTTATTCAAAATAAAATTATCATTAAAAATAAAATAATTAAAAAATCAAGTTTCCCTTTCGATTACTGCACGGCCTGGTACATCAAGTTCCCCAAATCGAGTAATTTGATGAAAAAAAAAGCATTCAGGGTAGTGTTGACTTTTATTACATTTAGTGACCAGAAGTATTACTGGAGGGTCGCAAGTGAGACTCACGGTATGGATTTTGGAATTTTAACTGTAAAATTTATTTAACTGACAGTATAATAGACGGTGGTGTGATTAGTTTGAGAAATAAGTTCTGGGAGCCCACGCTATCTCACTTAGAAGAGTATCCGACGCATTATTGGAGGGTTCTGAGTTCGACTCGCTAGGGGTTCGAGGTTTTTCAAAATCAAAATTATTGCTTAATTTTCATTTTCAAATTAATGAAAAATAAATAGTTGAAAATCCATTCGGAAGCTTTATGCCAATTGCATTGGCATAATATTAAATGTTTTTCGTAATGAATTCTTCAATAGTAAAGACATCATAGAGTGAATAACGAGGGGTGAAATTTATGGAAAATGCCCATAGGGTGAAGCGCCTGCTTGTTTCTGTATATAAATGGGAGGTTGATTTTAAAATTTTGTCTCATTCAAGTAATTTCTATTGCCAGTAAAATTTTCTACTATTCTCGCAATTCTTAAGGAGGTTCCCAAGGACCCGCGGAGCTCAACTTTTAAAAAGATTTGCCTATGTAAAATACTATAGATAAAATGATATATGGTTGAGGCGCAGTGTTCCCTTTCCCTGCCATTTATATGCGCAGAAGCTCAAAATGCCATTTATATGCGCAGAAGTTAAAATAACCGTGAAATTCAACAAAAGTACTTGACTTTAACGAAAATTTATAACAAAACTAATACCGCTTGCTTTGGTTATCTTTACAGAAAAATATTTCTTATATCTCCAATTACTGATTCTCAGTTTTTTAAAAAAATTAATAGAAAATTACTCTTGAAATTTAATAAAATGTGTGTGAAATCATTGATCGGGAGTGGGTTTACATGTTAAACATACGAATTTCAGGTGTTAATATCTCCTAATTAACCCCCGCAAGGACTATTCAAATAAATTTCTATATATAAAGGGCACTTTTGACTGTGTGTATGCCAAGTTTCAGAAAAATCTATAGAAAAGTGATTGCTTGGGAACGTCCTTAAGAAGATAAAACTACAAAATTGATCGGCTCACATGAGTTTCAATTTTTTTAAATTGACCATCAACGAATTATCTCTAATAATCCAAATGTATTTTCTACAGGACATTTTTTATTGAAACAAGCAGGCGCTTCACCCTATGGGCATTTTCCATGAATTTCACCCCTCGTTATTCACTCTATGATGTCTTAACTATTGAAGAATTCATTACGAAAAACATTTAATATTATGCCAATGCAATTGGCATAAAGCTTCCGAATGGATTTTCAACTATTTATTTTTCATTAATTTGAAAATGAAAATTAAGCAATAATTTTGATTTTGAAAAACCTCGAACCCCTAGCGACCCTCCAGTAATACTTCCGGTCACTAAATGTAATAAAAGTCAACACTACACTGAATGCTCCCGTGCATATACGCTCATTGCATGGAATAGTTTTTCAAAAATATCTCAGGAGCTGTTCGGTCGATTACGCTGAAATTTAATACCGAAATTCGCACTCATAAGATGGACAAACGCACGAAATTTGAAGTCTCTAACTCAAATATTTTTTAAGTTATCGCGATAACCGTGATTTTTCAAAAATCACAGTAAAAAAAATATAATAAAAAAAGTAAAAATGGGAGCACTGGTCACCCTTGGGGTTTAATGTGTGCCCTATCCGTGCGCATCTCCTCGCGGAGGATAGACGCTGTAAGTTGATTTTCCGCTGAGAAAACTCGAAAAAACGATTTTTCGATGATTCATTTTTTCTCGAGAACTATTGAACCGATTTAGCTGAAATTCAATAGCAAAGTTGGCACTCATAAGATGTATAAACACACCAAATTTGAAGTCTCTAGCTCAAATATTTTTTAAGTTATCGCAATAACCGCGATTTTTCAAAAATCATAGTAAAAAAAATATTTAAAAAAAACTAAAGATCGGAGCCCTGGTCACCCCCGGGGTTTAATGTGTGCCTCATCAGCGCGCATCTCCTCGCGGAGGATAGACGCTGTAAATTGATTTTTCGCTGAGAAAACTCGATAAAACGATTTTTTGACAATTCGCTTTTTATTGAGAACCATTGAACCGATTTAGCTGAAATTTTGCAGAGAGCATTGCGCTCGCGTAGTGAATATTCCCTCAAAATTTCATATCGATACATGCAGCCGTTTCCACATAAAGTGATGAAACGTGTCATCACACACATACACACACACACACACACACATACATACACACAGACATGTGAAAAAAATATTTTTTTCCGACATTTTAGAACATTTGGAGTCATAATCCGATGAAATCTCAAATTCGAAAAAAATCACGATTACAATGCTTCCATTCGGAAGCAAAAATGGCAAAAGTTATTCCGATGATTTTAATGGTAGCTGTATTAATGGTAATTATGTCTCTTTTTTTAATTCGTAGAATTAAACTGGGGGGGGGGGGGGGGGGGATAGAAAGAGTGAAATGGATAGATCTGGGTTTCGATGTTTTATATCCTGAAAATTCACTTGAAAACATCAAAGATAGGCTTTGAGAGACGCTAGAATTGATTTTCTGAATTTCCTCCGATTTTTTATTCAACATTTGAAAAATTAGTTTGTGGCAAATTTCACTTTTTCGAGGGTATTTTCGATTCTATTGGTCGTAGCAGCTTGAGGCTGGCATTCAAATTGACGGTCAGTTTATTTCCCATCGATTTGTCTAGTTCTGAAGGAAAATTGTCAATTTTCAAATAGATATAGAGCAGAAGCTGATTTCCAGAAAATGGTTTACAAGTGAGGCCTACATACGATGGAATGTGTCGAGAAACCTAAAAAATATTGAACACAATCTATTTCGCCCCGTATTTCGCGATAAAACATCATCATTTGGATTCATCTTAATAATGCCCCATGGACCATAATTTTGCTACAATTCAGATTTTTTTCTTTTTCAAATATTCGTTAGGCGTCAAAGAATAAAATTGGGTTTCCTTGTTACGATACAAATTATAGATAAATGGAAAATGAATTTTTTCAAATCAAAAAATTGAGAAAATTTTAATCAAAAAATAAGCGAATGCAAAAAATCTATAATCTGTAATATAGAACGGATACCCAATTTTATTCTCGAAAGAATAACGAATATTCTAAAAAAAAATCTCAATTGGATCAAAATTGTGGTCCATGGGGCATTATTTAGATAAGCCTGAATAATGATGTTTTATCTTGAAATATGGGGCAAAATGGATTGTGTTCAACATTTTTTATGTTTCTTGACACATGCCATCATGTGCCAAAAGTCACTAGATACATTTCTTCATCAACCGGAGACTTTTGAATTTCACCGTGGTCTCCCCTTAAAATTTTTTTAGAAAATTTCCACAACTTTTCAATGGAATCTGGAGAAAAAAAATCTCTTTCCGAACCATTTCATTGGAATGACCATTTCATCCCACTTCCCTCTATATTCATAACATATTATAAGAATACGTCATTTTAGCATCAAAATGGATGTGGAGGGGCAGAGAGGCTGTGGGAAGCGGACAAATTTTCTTGTAATTTCCCAAAACTCGGATTTGGTAAGTTAGTAAAAAATTATTGATTGAATTTCAGATAATGTTATTATTATTTTACAGGATCTCGGGCTACACCGGCTGAATTTGCAAAATGTCTATGGACTAAGGCCGGAATCGTATGTATCAAAATCAAATAATTAATTCAATGTTTTTTTATTCAAAAATGAAAAATTTTCTTTCAGCTGAATCTAGATGGAACATTCGATAGGGCAGAAATTCCTAAATATCTGACTAGAGAATTTGTACATCTTACGGATTATTCGAAAATTCTAGATGGATTCAACAGCTGTGTGGATAGAGGTAAATAATCAATTCTTGATAATAATATCTAATGTAGAGGTATTGGAAAAATGGATGGACTCAGAATTTGATAAATTTTCTCGTAATAGCTTTTAAAGGTATGGAATCAGATGGTGTCCTTCAATGTATAAAAAATGAACACATTTGGGACCTGATGAATGCCTAAAAGGCGATTTTAACTACTAGAAATTCGAAAAATCTTTGACCAAGCATCGTGCACTAAACAAATAAATATTCTTGTGGCACGAAATTTTTTTTTTAAACAAAATTTTCCGCTATTTTGATATCTATATATCGTCACCTTAGAAACAAAAGGGCGTAAGTGCTATGTTAGTACATAGTACTTACGCCCGTTTAATTCTAAAGCAACGATAAATTGAAATTTTCTGGAGTGAAGGAGATGTTCTGCAATAAAATCAATTTTCTTGCAGCAAACTTTTCTTTTCTCAATGTTCTTCTTTTCATCACGACAAAACTGTATCACTAACTGAGAGAAGGAAAAATAAATAATCAAGTAATGAATATTTCGCGCGCTCTTATTATTTTCCAAATGAAATAATAATTCCAAATTAAAATAGTAATATATATATATATAATGATTAATTAAGTATCAATATTAACGCCTGGCAATGTCCATGCACATGTAAGGACCATGGACATGGTACATGTATCACGATACAGATACTGACAATAGCATAAAAACTCTTCAAATCAATAGAAATATTGGAGATACGCTCTCTCATGATTCCATTGAAAAGCTGAGGAAATTTGCGATGGAAATCATATGTCAGGAATTATTTTTTCGTATTTTTCAGAAATTCGACTTTTTTGGTCACGATTTGATGAGATTTTTGGAAAAAATCACTTTTTAGTCCATATCTCCGGTTCTATTTTTCGCAGCGTGAAAATTCCGGAAGGAGATGAAAGATGAGATCATTTGTCATCGATTTATAGGGTTCTGAATCAGAAAATATCGGTTTTTCAGATAGTTATGGGGTAAAAACTGATTTTTACAATTGTGTTGATAAATACCTCGAAAATCGATATTTTCAAATTCAAAACCCTAGAAATCGATGGCAAATAATCTCACCTTTTATCTCCATTCGGAATTTTCACGCTGCGACTAATAGAACTGGAGATATGTCGAAAAATATGAATTCTTTCAAAAACGGAAAGGCGTACCCCTTTAAATCTTGGCTAAGAAAGTAAAATTTTTCAGACAGACGAAAAAATCATTTGAGACACATAATTTCTACCGTAAATTTTCTCAGCTCTTCAATGGAATCATCAGAAATAATCCACCTCCAATATTTCTAATGATTAAGAGAGTTTATCACGATATAGATGATTACAATATCATAAAAACTCTTCAACTCAATAGAAATCTTGGAGATAGGCTCTCTCTCATCATTCCATTGGACAGCTGAGAAAATTTGCGATGAAAATCATGTGTCAGGAATGACTTTTTCACATTTTTGAGAAATTCAACTTCTCTGGTCAAGATTTGATGGAATTTTCGAAGAAATTCACTTTTTTGTCCGTATCTCTGGTTCTATTCGTCGCAGCGTGAAAATTCCGGATGGAAATGAAAGATGAGATTATTTGCCACCGATTCTTCCTGAATCGAAAAATATCGATTTTTGAGATAGTTATGAGGCAGAAACTGATTTTTACAATTTTGTTGATAAGGACCTCAAAAATCAATATTTTCGAATTCAAAGTCCCATAAATCGATGGCAAATGATCTCACCTTTAACCTCCATTCGGAATTTCTACGCTGCGACTGATAGAACCGGAGATACCCGGGATAAAATTTTTGAGTCTTTTGAGAGTCTTTAACGGTCTTCAAAGACTCCCAGAAAGACTTTTCAGTCTCTAGAGTGTCTTGCAAGTCCCGCAACTGTCTCTACAGTGTCTCTCGGGTCTCTCCCGTGAAGACTTTTATCTTTGTTGGTCTCTCCCGTAAGGACTTCTATCTTTACTGGGCTCTCATTAGATTCATAAATCTTTGCAAAGACATAAGTCCTTATGAGAGAGACCGAGAAATGAATTTTTTTTTTATTCCAACTTAATAATTTCTAAGTTTTCAATTTTTATAATTTTTGCAAAGCGCGGAATTATTATTTTTTTCATATTTGACTTTAATTAAAATTCTCAATATTAGCGGAAAGTGGAGTGAAACGGACATAGGGGTAAAATGGATATATTTGAGTTTTGATGTTTATATTATCAATCTTTTTTGAAATTTGACATTGCTCTTTTTTCTTTTATTCAATTGCTGGAAATGACTACTTCACTAAAACCTTAAAATAACGTCATCTAAGATTTCTTTACGTTTCAATAGTTTTTATAGATGACGTGCAGAAAGTTATGAAAATTTAAAGAAAAATATGCAGTTGTGTTAATTAAAACTGGAATCGATCTATATTAAGGATTATTAAAAACTAAGTCACATTCAACAATCTATTATCATCTAAAATATTGATTAATGTATTTTTTGACAAAAAAAAATATGGATAAAAATAAATATTTTTTTGAAAAATAGAAAGACTGATGGCTCCCGAAGCAAGACTGGAGGAGTCCTTATTTGAGAGACTGTGAGTCTCTCAAGTAAGGACTCTGGTTCGTTGAGCAGGGACTGAGAGTCCCTGTAGGAGAGACACGTGTCCCGTTCGGAGAGACAGCAAGGTGTCTCTAGAAAGTCCCTGCCATGGCGCGAATAGGGACTCTGTCAGAGACCGGGACAGGAGTCTTTCGACCACTGAAAGACTCGAATTTTTTCATCCCGGGTAGGCAGGAAAAAGTGAATTTCCCCAAAAACGGAAAGGGGTACCCCTTCAAATCTTAACCAAGAGAGTAAAATTTCTCAAAAAGGCGAGAAAATCATTTGTGACACATGATTCTCACCGCGAATTTTCTCAGCTTTTCAATGGAATCATAACAGGGAATCTATTTCCAATATTTCTATTGATTTAAAGGGTCCATCATGTTATAGATATTTACAATGTTGTGGAAAACTCTCCAAATCAATAGAAATATTGGAGATAGGCTTTTCTCTCGTCATTTCCCAAGCAACATGTATGAGGCACCCACAATTTCTCCGGTGATAATGCTGATATACAAGTACAAAGAGCAATCTGAAATGTCACACTTGATTTTCAAAGCCAAAGTCCCTAATTCACCATCTATGGACCCTATTCTATAGATTCTTCAAAGAAAATAAACATTTCACACTGAATTTGGTATAAAAATGGGATGAGAAGTGCAAAATATATGAGGCACCCGCTGTTTTCCCGGTAATCAATTCCATATTCAGATACAACGAGCAATTTGAGTTTTCATCTTCGATTTTTAGAGCCAAAGTCCTCCAATTCACCTCCGTTGGACCCTATTCTATAGATCCCTCCGAGGAAATAGACATTTCACGTTGAATTTGGTATAGAAATGGGATGAGAAGTGCAAAATATTCGAGGCTCCCACTGTTTTCCCGGTAATTAATTCAATATTCAAGTACAGGGTGCAGTCTCAAGTGTCACTTTCGATTTTTAGAGCCGAAGTCCTATGATTCACCTTCCTCGGACCCTATTCTACAGATTCCCTCGAGAAAATAGACATTTCACATCGATTTTGATATAGACATGGCTTGGAAAGTGCGAAACAAAAGGGGCACCCCCAGTTTCCCCGGTAATTAATTCAATATTCAAGTACAGGGAGCAGTCTGAGTTGTCACTTTCGATTTTTAGAGCCAAAGTCCTATGATTCACCTTCCTTGGACCCTATTCTACAGATCCCCTCGAGAAAATAGACATTTCACATTGATTCTGATATAGACATGGCTTGGGAAGTGCAAAACAAATGGGGCACCCCCAGTTTCCCCGGTAATTAATGCACTATTCAAGTACAGGGAGCAGTCTGAGTTGTCACTAACCATTGGACATTTCATGGAAAATCATCCCGGATCATAATTTCCACTTCCTGCATGCAAGTTCGGACTTCATAGAAGGCATTCTGAGGGATTTGAAAGAAGAAAGACAACCCCAGAGTGAAGGAATGCTCCATATCCGGTATAATAATGTCTTAGTGCGGAAAAACGTCAGCTACAGTGGTCGGGGCTGACTACCGATTGGCCATTTTATGGGAAATCACCCCGGATCATAATTTCCACTTCCTGCAGGCAAGTTCAGACTCCGTAAAAGGCATTCTGAGGGATTCGGAGTAAGAAAGACGAATCCAGAGTGCAGGAATGCTCCGTATCTGGTATAATAAGATCCTAGGGCTGGAAAACGTCAGCTGCAGTGGTCCATACTGACTACTGATTGGCCACTTTGTGGAAAATTACCCCGGATCATAATTTCCACTTGCTCCAGGCAAGTTTGGACTTCATAAAAGGCATTCTGAGGGATTTGGAGGAAGAAAGACAAGTCCAGAGTGCAGGAATGCTTTCTATGGAGTCCGAACTTGCCTGGAGGAAGTGGAAATTATGATTCGGATTGATTTCCCATAAAACGTCCAATAGTTACTGAACTTTTTCCTCATTTTTCGATATGAAAGGTGAGTAAACGCCATCTCCCTGAAATGAATAATACTTTCAATCGTAATCTTGGAGGGTAACAAAACTGTGGTGACTTTTCGACGTCCGGTTGTTGGAGCACAGGTGTTTTGTGGCTAGTTGCAGAAACACCCGAAACATGTGGCCAGTTTTTGAATGGTCATTTTTTTCTGGTCAGCTGCACCCATATATGGCACTTGCCCCTACATGGGGATACAGCCAAAAGGAATAAGAAGAAGAAGCTGCACCCATCCCGGGATGGGTGCAACTGACCAGAAAAAACTGACCAGACTACAACTGGCCATACATTTTGGGTGTTTTTGCAACTAGCCAGAAAACGCCTGTGCTCCAACAACTGAACGCCGGAAAGTGACGACAGCTTTGTTACCCTCCGAGATTCCGATTGAAAGTACAATCCATTTCGGAGAGATGGCGTTTACTCACCATTAATATCGAAAAATGAGCAAAAAGACTGTTCTGGATTCTGAATTGTAGCTAGTCGGGAACGTTTGGCAACAGTTATGACGGAGTTAAGGGTGAACGTCAGTTGAATCGAAATGTAGAACTAATCTTGAATAAATTCACAGATATCGTTGGATGTATTTTAGGATTAGCTGCAGAGATTCGAGTGAATTCATACTGCCAGTACTGAATGATTAATTTAAAAAATTTTCTATTTAACATGCGCTCTTATGTATCATCATTCATGCGTAGATTCCTCACAATTTCAAAATGCGAAATTCGTATTAAATGTTCGATATCTATATGACTTGATTCGAAGACAATCGATGTGTAAAATTTGATGAACCTTCATCAAGCCAGTTATTAATAATTGGAAAAAAAGGAGGGAAAAGTCTTGACGGATCTCTGTCTAACACCGACAATATCAGAGGCTAGCTCTCTCATGCACTTCGTTCGTGTTTGTCTCCTCCCTGCGCCCCATTTCGTCCTTCACCGCACCCCCCGAATGAAAACTTTTTTATGCCCAGATGTTTATTGACAATCGATAGGGTTTTTCATGAATCAGATATTCTTAAGATTTTGTATTTTACGATCAATAATCACTCAACGAATGAAAGAATATTGTTTTAGCAACACGAATATCAATCGATTACAAATTCAATTATTCGAATAAATCAATTATGGTGTGGAGAAAACTTAAAAAAAAAAATATTTCCCTGAATTGTAAGATAAAAGATTCAGATGAATTGGTTATTTATTGTGGATTATCCATTCGTCTGATTCATAAAATTCCGCTTAATTAATTGTTCATGAACGATCACTTCACAAATAGGAAGGAATCAGTCTAGAAATATAGATATCAGTCAACTAGAAATCTTATGAATGAAATGAATAGCTTATCGTGTAGAGAATGAGTTCAAAAAATTGAACTCCTTGTTCATAAACAATGAATTGAAGAACAAAGAATATTAATAGCCCTGCAATGATATCACTTGACTGAGAATTCTATGAATCGGACAGATGAATAATTGATAATGAATTGATAATTTTTCGAATTTGTCATTTTAGTATTACTAAAGGAAATTGTTCTTTAAAAATTTGAGAATCGGTCCGTCCTGAAGTTGAGGAGGAACATCAGACCATATCGAAGACTGTAATTAATGATCTCTACTAGATCGCCTACTAATTTACATTAGCTGTTTGAACCATATTTACCGAAATATGAGCGAATGAATATCAATAATGGGGTCTCGATTGAAGAAATCGAAGAAGTTCCTTTCAACAGTCAATTAAATTTTTCGGCTTGTATTTTTCAAGTTTATTTAGAGTTTTCCAGCATCTTGATGATCTCTGCTAGATCCCCTACTAATTTACATTGGCTGTTTGAACCATATTTACCGAAATATGAGCCAATGAATGAGAATAATGGGGTCTCGATATGGAACTTGCCCCTCTATGGGGATACAGCCAATTGGAATAAGAATGGGGTCTCGATTGAAAAAATCGAGCAATTTCCTTTCAACAGTCAATTAAATTTTTCGGATTATATTTTTCGAGTTTATTTAGAGTTTTCCAGCATCTTGATGATCTCTGCTAGATCCCCTACTAATTTACATTGGCTGTTTGAACCATATTCACCGAAATATGAGCCAATGAATATGAATAATGGGGTCTCGATATGGCACTTGCCCCTCTATGGGGATATAGCCAATTGGGATAAGAATGGGGTCTCGATTGAAAAAACCGAGCAATTTCCTTTCAACAGTCAATTAAATTTTTCGGATTATATTTTTCGAGTTTATTTAGAGTTTTCCAGCATCTTGATGATCTCTGCTAGATCCCCTACTAATTTACATTGGCTGTTTGAACCATATTCACCGAAATATGAGCCAATGAATATGAATAATGGGGTCTCGATATGGCACTTGCCCCTCTATGGGGATAAAGCCAATTGGAATAAGAATGGGGTCTCGATTGAAAAAATCGAGCAAATTCCTTCCAACGGTCAATTAAATTCTTCGGTTTATATTTTTCGAGTTTATTTAGAGTTTTCTAGCATCTCGATGATCTCTGCTAGATCCCCTACTAATTTACATTGGCTGTTTGAACCATATTTACCGAAATATGAGCCAATGAATATGAATAATGGGGTCTCGATATGGCACTTGCCCCTCTATGGGGATATAGCCAATTGGAATAAGAATGGGGTCTCGATTGAAAAAATCGAGCAAATTCCTTCCAACGGTCAATTAAATTTTTCGGCTTGTATTTTTCAAGTTTATTTAGAGTTTTCCAGCATCTTGATGATCTCTGCTAGATCCCCTACTAATTTGCATTGGCTGTTTGAACCATATTTACCGAAATATGAGCCAATGAATATGAATAATGGGGTCTCGATATGGCACTTGCCCCTCTATGGGGATATAGCCAATTGGAATAAGAATGGGGTCTCGATTGAAAAAATCGAGCAATTTCCTTTCAACAGTCAATTAAATTTTTCGGATTATATTTTTCGAGTTTATTTAGAGTTTTCCAGCATCTTGATGATCTCTGCTAGATCCCCTACTAATTTGCATTGGCTGTTTGAACCATATTTACCGAAATATGAGCCAATGAATATGAATAATGGGGTCTCGATATGGCACTTGCCCCTCTATGGGGATGTAGCCAATTGGAATAAGAATGGGGTCTCGATTGAAAAAATCGAGCAATTTCCTTTCAACAGTCAATTAAATTTTTCGGATTATATTTTTCGAGTTTATTTAGAGTTTTCCAGCATCTTGATGATCTCTGCTAGATCCCCTACTAATTTACATTGGCTGTTTGAACCATATTCACCGAAATATGAGCCAATGAATATGAATAATGGGGTCTCGATATGGCACTTGCCCCTCTATGGGGATATAGCCAATTGGAATAAGAATGGGGTCTCGATTGAAAAAATCGAGCAATTTCCTTTCAACAGTCAATTAAATTTTTCGGATTATATTTTTCGAGTTTATTTAGAGTTTTCTAGCATCTCGATGATCTCTGCTAGATCCCCTACTAATTTACATTGGCTGTTTGAACCATATTTACCGAAATATGAGCCAATGAATATGAATAATGGGGTCTCGATATGGCACTTGCCCCTCTATGGGGATATAGCCAATTGGAATAAGAATGGGGTCTCGATTGAAAAAATCGAGCAAATTCCTTCCAACGGTCAATTAAATTTTTCGGCTTGTATTTTTCAAGTTTATTTAGAGTTTTCCAGCATCTTGATGATCTCTGCTAGATCCCCTACTAATTTGCATTGGCTGTTTGAACCATATTTACCGAAATATGAGCCAATGAATATGAATAATGGGGTCTCGATATGGCACTTGCCCCTCTATGGGGATATAGCCAATTGGAATAAGAATGGGGTCTCGATTGAAAAAATCGAGCAATTTCCTTTCAACAGTCAATTAAATTTTTCGGATTATATTTTTCGAGTTTATTTAGAGTTTTCCAGCATCTTGATGATCTCTGCTAGATCCCCTACTAATTTGCATTGGCTGTTTGAACCATATTTACCGAAATATGAGCCAATGAATATGAATAATGGGGTCTCGATATGGCACTTGCCCCTCTATGGGGATGTAGCCAATTGGAATAAGAATGGGGTCTCGATTGAAAAAATCGAGCAATTTCCTTTCAACAGTCAATTAAATTTTTCGGATTATATTTTTCGAGTTTATTTAGAGTTTTCCAGCATCTTGATGATCTCTGCTAGATCCCCTACTAATTTACATTGGCTGTTTGAACCATATTCACCGAAATATGAGCCAATGAATATGAATAATGGGGTCTCGATATGGCACTTGCCCCTCTATGGGGATATAGCCAATTGGAATAAGAATGGGGTCTCGATTGAAAAAATCGAGCAAATTCCTTCCAACGGTCAATTAAATTTTTCGGCTTGTATTTTTCAAGTTTATTTAGAGTTTTCCAGCATCTTGATGATCTCTGCTAGATCCCCTACTAATTTGCATTGGCTGTTTGAACCATATTTACCGAAATATGAGCCAATGAATATGAATAATGGGGTCTCGATATGGCACTTGCCCCTCTATGGGGATATAGCCAATTGGGATAAGAATGGGGTCTCGATTGGAAAAACCGAGCAATTTCCTTTCAACAGTCAATTAAATTTTTCGGTTTATATTTTTCGAGTTTATTTAGAGTTTTCTAGCATCTTGATGATCTCTGCTAGATCCCCTACTAATTTACATTGGCTGCTTGAACCATATTTACCGAAATATGAGCCAATGAATATGAATAATGGGGTCTCGATATGGCACTTGCCCCTCTATGGGGATGTAGCCAATTGGAATAAGAATGGGGTCTCGATTGAAAAAATCGAGCAATTTCCTTTCAACAGTCAATTAAATTTTTCGGATTATATTTTTCGAGTTTATTTAGAGTTTTCCAGTATCTTGATGATCTCTGCTAGATCCCCTACTAATTTACATTGGCTGTTTGAACCATATTTACCGAAATATGAGCCAATGAATATGAATAATGGGGTCTCGATATGGCACTTGCCCCTCTATGGGGATATAGCCAATTGGGATAAGAATGGGGTCTCGATTGAGAAAACCGAGCAATTTCCTTTCAACAGTCAATTAAATTTTTCGGATTATATTTTTTGAGTTTATTTAGAGTTTTCCAGCATCTTGATGATCTCTGCTAGATCCCCTACTAATTTACATTGGCTGTTTGAACCATATTTACCGAAATATGAGCCAATGAATATTAATAATGGGGTCTCGCTATGGCACTTGCCCCTCTATGGGGATATAGGCAATTGGAATAAGAATGGGGTCTCGATTGAAAAAAATCGAGCAATTTCCTTTCAACAGTCAATTAAATTTTCCGGATTATATTTTTCGAGTTTATTTAGAGTTTTCCAGCATCTTGATGATCTCTGCTAGATCCCCTACTAATTTACATTGGCTGTTTGAACCATATTCACCGAAATATGAGCCAATGAATATGAATAATGGGGTCTCGATATGGCACTTGCCCCTCTATGGGGATGTAGCCAATTGGAATAAGAATGGGGTCTCGATTGAAAAAATCGAGCAAATTCCTTCCAACGGTCAATTAAATTCTTCGGTTTATATTTTTCGAGTTTATTTAGAGTTTTCTAGCATCTTGATGATCTCTGCTAGATCCCCTACTAATTTACATTGGCTGCTTGAACCATATTTACCGAAATATGAGCCAATGAATATGAATAATGGGGTCTCGATATGGCACTTGCCCCTCTATGGGGATATAGCCAATTGGAATAAGAATGGGGTCTCGATTGAAAAAAATCGAGCAATTTCCTTTCAACAGTCAATTAAATTTTCCGGATTATATTTTTCGAGTTTATTTAGAGTTTTCCAGCATCTTGATGATCTCTGCTAGATCCCCTACTAATTTACATTGGCTGTTTGAACCATATTTACCGAAATATGAGCCAATGAATATGAATAATGGGGTCTCGATAGGGTACTTGCCCCTCTATGGGGATATAGCCAATTGGAATAAGAATGGGGTCTCGATTGGAAAAATCGAGCAATTTCCTTTCAACAGTCAATTAAATTTTTCGGATTATATTTTTCGAGTTTATTTAGAGTTTTCCAGCATCTTGATGATCTCTGCTAGATCCCCTACTAATTTACATTGGCTGTTTGAACCATATTCACCGAAATATGAGCCAATGAATATGAATAATGGGGTCTCGATATGGCACTTGCCCCTCTATGGGGATATAGCCAATTGGAATAAGAATGGGGTCTCGATTGAAAAAAATCGAGCAATTTCCTTTCAACAGTCAATTAAATTTTCCGGATTATATTTTTCGAGTTTATTTAGAGTTTTCCAGCATCTTGATGATCTCTGCTAGATCCCCTACTAATTTACATTGGCTGTTTGAACCATATTTACCGAAATATGAGCCAATGAATATGAATAATGGGGTCTCGATATGGCACTTGCCCCTCTATGGGGATATAGCCAATTGGGATAAGAATGGGGTCTCGATTGAAAAAACCGAGCAATTTCCTTTCAACAGTCAATTAAATTTTTCGGTTTATATTTTTCGAGTTTATTTAGAGTTTTCCAGCATCTTGGATTATATTTTTTTCGGATTATATTTTTCGAGTTTATTTAGAGTTTTCCAGTATCTTGATGATCTCTGCTAGATCCCCTACTAATTTACATTGGCTGTTTGAACCATATTTACCGAAATATGAGCCAATGAATATGAATAATGGGGTCTCGATAGGGCACTTGCCCCTTTATGGGGATGTAGCCAATTGGAATAAGAATGGGGTCTCGATGGAAAAAATCGAGCAATTTCATTTCAACAGTCAATTGAATTTTTCGGATTATATTTTTCGAGTTTATTTAGAGGTTTCCAGCATCTTGATGATCTCTGCTAGATCCCCTACTAATTTACATTGGCAGCTTGAACCATATTTACCGAAATATGAGCCAATGAATATGAATAATGGGGTCTCGATATGGCACTTGCCCCTTTATGGGGATATAGCCAATTGGAATAAGAATGGGGTCTCGATTGGAGAAATCGAGCAATTTCCTTCCAACGGTCAATTAAATTCTTCGGCTTGTATTTTTCAAGTTTATTTAGAGTTTTCCAGCATCTTGATGATCTCTGCTAGATCCCCTACTAATTTACATTGGCTGTTTGAACCATATTTACCGAAATATGAGCCAATGAATATGAATAATGGGGTCTCGATAGGGTACTTGCCCCTCTATGGGGATATAGCCAATTGGAATAAGAATGGGGTCTCGATTGGAAAAATCGAGCAATTTCCTTTCAACAGTCAATTAAATTTTTCGGATTATATTTTTCGAGTTTATTTAGAGTTTTCCAGCATCTTGATGATCTCTGCTAGATCCCCTACTAATTTACATTGGCTGTTTGAACCATATTTACCGAAATATGAGCCAATGAATATGAATAATGGGGTCTCGATAGGGCACTTGCCCCTCTATGGGGATGTAGCCAATTGGAATAAGAATGGGGTCTCGATTGAAAAAAATCGAGCAATTTCCTTTCAACAGTCAATTAAATTTTCCGGATTATATTTTTCGAGTTTATTTAGAGTTTTCCAGCATCTTGATGATCTCTGCTAGATCCCCTACTAATTTACATTGGCTGTTTGAACCATATTTACCGAAATATGAGCCAATGAATATGAATAATGGGGTCTCGATATGGCACTTGCCCCTCTATGGGGATATAGCCAATTGGGATAAGAATGGGGTCTCGATTGAAAAAACCGAGCAATTTCCTTTCAACAGTCAATTAAATTTTTCGGTTTATATTTTTCGAGTTTATTTAGAGTTTTCCAGCATCTTGGATTATATTTTTTTCGGATTATATTTTTCGAGTTTATTTAGAGTTTTCCAGTATCTTGATGATCTCTGCTAGATCCCCTACTAATTTACATTGGCTGTTTGAACCATATTTACCGAAATATGAGCCAATGAATATGAATGATGGGGTCTCGATAGGGCACTTGCCCCTTTATGGGGATGTAGCCAATTGGAATAAGAATGGGGTCTCGATTGAAAAAATCGAGCAATTTCATTTCAACAGTCAATTGAATTTTTCGGATTATATTTTTCGAGTTTATTTAGAGGTTTCCAGCATCTTGATGATCTCTGCTAGATCCCCTACTAATTTACATTGGCAGCTTGAACCATATTTACCGAAATATGAGCCAATGAATATGAATAATGGGGTCTCGATATGGCACTTGCCCCTTTATGGGGATATAGCCAATTGGAATAAGAATGGGGTCTCGATTGGAGAAATCGAGCAATTTCCTTCCAACGGTCAATTAAATTCTTCGGCTTGTATTTTTCAAGTTTATTTAGAGTTTTCCAGCATCTTGATGATCTCTGCTAGATCCCCTACTAATTTACATTGGCTGTTTGAACCATATTTACCGAAATATGAGCCAATGAATATGAATAATGGGGTCTCGATAGGGCACTTGCCCCTCTATGGGGATGTAGCCAATTGGAATAAGAATGGGGTCTCGATTGAAAAAATCGAGCAATTTCATTTCAACAGTCGATTGAATTTTTCGGATTATATTTTTCGAGTTTATTTAGAGTTTTCCAGCATCTTGATGATCTCTGCTAGATCCCCTACTAATTTACATTGGCTGCTTGAACCATATTTACCGAAATATGAGCCAATGAATATGAATAATGGGGTCTCGATATGACACTTGCCCCTCTATGGGGATGTAGCCAATTGGAATAAGAATGGGGTCTCGATTGAAAAAATCGAGCAATTTCCTTTCAACAGTCAATTAAATTTTTCGGCTTGTATTTTTCAAGTATATTTAGAGTTTTCCAGCATCTTGATGATCTCTGCTATATCCCCTACTAATTTACATTGGCTTTTTGAACCATATTTACCGAAATATGAGCCAATGAATATGAATAATGGGGTCTCGATAGGGCACTTGCCCCTCTATGGGGATGTAGCCAATTGGAATAAGAATTGGGTCTCGATTGAAAAAATCGAGCAATTTCATTTCAACAGTCAATTGAATTTTTCGGATTATATTTTTCGAGTTTATTTAGAGGTTTCCAGCATCTTGATGATCTCTGCTAGATCCCCTACTAATTTACATTGGCTGTTTGAACCATATTTACCGAAATATGAGCCAATGAATATGAATAATGGGGTCTCGATATGGCACTTGCTCCTCTATGAAGATATAGCCAATTGGAATAAGAATGGGGTCTCGATTGAAAAAACCGAGCAATTTCCTTTCAACAGTCAATTAAATTTTTCGGTTTATATTTTTCGAGTTTATTTAGAGTTTTCTAGCATCTTGATGATCTCTGCTAGATCCCCTACTAATTTACATTGGCTGCTTGAACCATATTTACCGAAATATGAGCCAATGAATATGAATAATGGGGTCTCGATATGACACTTGCCCCTCTATGGGGATGTAGCCAATTGGAATAAGAATGGGGTCTCGATTGAAAAAATCGAGCAATTTCCTTTCAACAGTCAATTAAATTTTCCGGATTATATTTTTCGAGTTTATTTGGAGGTTTCCAGCATCTTGATGATCTCTGCTAGATCCCCTACTAATTTACATTGGCTGCTTGAACCATATTTACCGAAATATGAGCCAATGAATATGAATAATGGGGTCTCGATATGGCACTTGCCCCTCTATGGGGATGTAGCCAATTGGAATAAGAATGGGGTCTCGATTGAAAAAATCGAGCAATTTCATTTCAACAGTCAGTTGAATTTTTCGGATTATATTTTTCGAGTTTATTTAGAGGTTTCCAGCATCTTGATGATCTCTGCTAGATCCCCTACTAATTTACATTGGCTGTTTAAACCATATTTACCGAAATATGAGCCAATGAATATGAATAATGGGGTCTCGATATGGCACTTGCCCCTCTATGGGGATATAGCCAATTGGAATAAGAATGGGGTCTCGATTGAAGAAATCGAGCAATTTCCTTTCAACAGTCAATTAAATTTTTCGGCTTGTATTTTTTAAGTATATTTAGAGTTTTCCAGCATCTTGATGATCTCTGCTAGATCCCCTACTAATTTACATTGGCTGTTTGAACCATATTTACCGAAATATGAGCCAATGAATATGAATAATGGGGTCTCGATATGGCACTTGCTCCTCTATGAAGATATAGCCAATTGGAATAAGAATGGGGTCTCGATTGAAAAAACCGAGCAATTTCCTTTCAACAGTCAATTAAATTTTTCGGTTTATATTTTTCGAGTTTATTTAGAGTTTTCTAGCATCTTGATGATCTCTGCTAGATCCCCTACTAATTTACATTGGCTGCTTGAACCATATTTACCGAAATATGAGCCAATGAATATGAATAATGGGGTCTCGATATGACACTTGCCCCTCTATGGGGATGTAGCCAATTGGAATAAGAATGGGGTCTCGATTGAAAAAATCGAGCAATTTCCTTTCAACAGTCAATTAAATTTTCAAGATTATATTTTTCGAGTTTATTTGGAGGTTTCCAGCATCTTGATGATCTCTGCTAGATCCCCTACTAATTTACATTGGCTGCTTGAACCATATTTACCGAAATATGAGCCAATGAATATGAATAATGGGGTCTCGATATGGCACTTGCCCCTCTATGGGGATGTAGCCAATTGGAATAAGAATGGGGTCTCGATTGAAAAAATCGAGCAATTTCATTTCAACAGTCAATTGAATTTTTCGGATTATATTTTTCGAGTTTATTTAGAGGTTTCCAGCATCTTGATGATCTCTGCTAGATCCCCTACTAATTTACATTGGCTGTTTGAACCATATTTACCGAAATATGAGCCAATGAATATGAATAATGGGGTCTCGATATGGCACTTGCTCCTCTATGAAGATATAGCCAATTGGAATAAGAATGGGGTCTCGATTGAAAAAACCGAGCAATTTCCTTTCAACAGTCAATTAAATTTTTCGGTTTATATTTTTCGAGTTTATTTAGAGTTTTCTAGCATCTTGATGATCTCTGCTAGATCCCCTACTAATTTACATTGGCTGCTTGAACCATATTTACCGAAATATGAGCCAATGAATATGAATAATGGGGTCTCGATATGACACTTGCCCCTCTATGGGGATGTAGCCAATTGGAATAAGAATGGGGTCTCGATTGAAAAAATCGAGCAATTTCCTTTCAACAGTCAATTAAATTTTCCGGATTATATTTTTCGAGTTTATTTGGAGGTTTCCAGCATCTTGATGATCTCTGCTAGATCCCCTACTAATTTACATTGGCTGCTTGAACCATATTTACCGAAATATGAGCCAATGAATATGAATAATGGGGTCTCGATATGGCACTTGCCCCTCTATGGGGATGTAGCCAATTGGAATAAGAATGGGGTCTCGATTGAAAAAATCGAGCAATTTCATTTCAACAGTCAATTGAATTTTTCGGATTATATTTTTCGAGTTTATTTAGAGGTTTCCAGCATCTTGATGATCTCTGCTAGATCCCCTACTAATTTACATTGGCTGTTTAAACCATATTTACCGAAATATGAGCCAATGAATATGAATAATGGGGTCTCGATATGGCACTTGCCCCTCTATGGGGATATAGCCAATTGGAATAAGAATGGGGTCTCGATTGAAGAAATCGAGCAATTTCCTTTCAACAGTCAATTAAATTTTTCGGCTTGTATTTTTTAAGTATATTTAGAGTTTTCCAGCATCTTGATGATCTCTGCTAGATCCCCTACTAATTTACATTGGCTGTTTGAACCATATTTACCGAAATATGAGCCAATGAATATGAATAATGGGGTCTCGATATGGCACTTGCTCCTCTATGAAGATATAGCCAATTGGAATAAGAATGGGGTCTCGATTGAAAAAACCGAGCAATTTCCTTTCAACAGTCAATTAAATTTTTCGGTTTATATTTTTCGAGTTTATTTAGAGTTTTCTAGCATCTTGATGATCTCTGCTAGATCCCCTACTAATTTACATTGGCTGCTTGAACCATATTTACCGAAATATGAGCCAATGAATATGAATAATGGGGTCTCGATATGACACTTGCCCCTCTATGGGGATGTAGCCAATTGGAATAAGAATGGGGTCTCGATTGAAAAAATCGAGCAATTTCCTTTCAACAGTCAATTAAATTTTCAAGATTATATTTTTCGAGTTTATTTGGAGGTTTCCAGCATCTTGATGATCTCTGCTAGATCCCCTACTAATTTACATTGGCTGCTTGAACCATATTTACCGAAATATGAGCCAATGAATATGAATAATGGGGTCTCGATATGGCACTTGCCCCTCTATGGGGATGTAGCCAATTGGAATAAGAATGGGGTCTCGATTGAAAAAATCGAGCAATTTCATTTCAACAGTCAATTGAATTTTTCGGATTATATTTTTCGAGTTTATTTAGAGGTTTCCAGCATCTTGATGATCTCTGCTAGATCCCCTACTAATTTACATTGGCTGTTTAAACCATATTTACCGAAATATGAGCCAATGAATATGAATAATGGGGTCTCGATAGGGCACTTGCCCCTCTATGGGGATGTAGCCAATTGGAATAAGAATGGGGTCTCGATTGAAAAAATCGAGCAATTTCATTTCAACAGTCAATTGAATTTTTCGGATTATATTTTTCGAGTTTATTTAGAGGTTTCTAGCATCTTGATGATCTCTGCTAGATCCCCTACTAATTTACATTGGCTGCTTGAACCATATTTACCGAAATATGAGCCAATGAATATGAATAATGGGGTCTCGATAGGGCACTTGCCCCTCTATGGGGATGTAGCCAATTGGAATAAGAATGGGGTCTCGATTGAAAAAATCGAGCAATTTCATTTCAACAGTCAATTGAATTTTTCGGATTATATTTTTCGAGTTTATTTAGAGGTTTCCAGCATCTTGATGATCTCTGCTAGATCCCCTACTAATTTACATTGGCTGTTTGAACCATATTTACCGAAATATGAGCCAATGAATATGAATAATGGGGTCTCGATATGGCACTTGCTCCTCTATGAAGATATAGCCAATTGGAATAAGAATGGGGTCTCGATTGAAAAAACCGAGCAATTTCCTTTCAACAGTCAATTAAATTTTTCGGTTTATATTTTTCGAGTTTATTTAGAGTTTTCTAGCATCTTGATGATCTCTGCTAGATCCCCTACTAATTTACATTGGCTGCTTGAACCATATTTACCGAAATATGAGCCAATGAATATGAATAATGGGGTCTCGATATGGCACTTGCCCCTCTATGGGGATGTAGCCAATTGGAATAAGAATGGGGTCTCGATTGAAAAAATCGAGCAATTTCATTTCAACAGTCAATTGAATTTTTCGGATTATATTTTTCGAGTTTATTTAGAGGTTTCCAGCATCTTGATGATCTCTGCTAGATCCCCTACTAATTTACATTGGCTGTTTAAACCATATTTACCGAAATATGAGCCAATGAATATGAATAATGGGGTCTCGATATGGCACTTGCCCCTCTATGGGGATATAGCCAATTGGAATAAGAATGGGGTCTCGATTGAAGAAATCGAGCAATTTCCTTTCAACAGTCAATTAAATTTTTCGGCTTGTATTTTTTAAGTATATTTAGAGTTTTCCAGCATCTTGATGATCTCTGCTAGATCCCCTACTAATTTACATTGGCTGCTTGAACCATATTTACCGAAATATGAGCCAATGAATATTAATAATGGGGTCTCGCTATGGTACTTGCCCCTCTATGGGGATATAGCCAATTGGAATAAGAATGGGGTCTCGATTGGAAAAATCGAGCAATTTCCTTTCAACAGTCAATTAAATTTTTCGGATTATATTTTTCGAGTTTATTTAGAGTTTTCCAGCATCTTGATGATCTCTGCTAGATCCCCTACTAATTTACATTGGCTGTTTGAACCATATTCACCGAAATATGAGCCAATGAATATGAATAATGGGGTCTCGATATGGCACTTGCCCCTCTATGGGGATATAGCCAATTGGAATAAGAATGGGGTCTCGATTGAAAAAAATCGAGCAATTTCCTTTCAACAGTCAATTAAATTTTCCGGATTATATTTTTCGAGTTTATTTAGAGTTTTCCAGCATCTTGATGATCTCTGCTAGATCCCCTACTAATTTACATTGGCTGTTTGAACCATATTTACCGAAATATGAGCCAATGAATATGAATAATGGGGTCTCGATATGGCACTTGCCCCTCTATGGGGATATAGCCAATTGGGATAAGAATGGGGTCTCGATTGAAAAAACCGAGCAATTTCCTTTCAACAGTCAATTAAATTTTTCGGTTTATATTTTTCGAGTTTATTTAGAGTTTTCCAGCATCTTGGATTATATTTTTTTCGGATTATATTTTTCGAGTTTATTTAGAGTTTTCCAGTATCTTGATGATCTCTGCTAGATCCCCTACTAATTTACATTGGCTGTTTGAACCATATTTACCGAAATATGAGCCAATGAATATGAATAATGGGGTCTCGATAGGGCACTTGCCCCTTTATGGGGATGTAGCCAATTGGAATAAGAATGGGGTCTCGATTGAAAAAATCGAGCAATTTCATTTCAACAGTCAATTGAATTTTTCGGATTATATTTTTCGAGTTTATTTAGAGGTTTCCAGCATCTTGATGATCTCTGCTAGATCCCCTACTCATTTACATTGGCAGCTTGAACCATATTTACCGAAATATGAGCCAATGAATATGAATAATGGGGTCTCGATATGGCACTTGCCCCTTTATGGGGATATAGCCAATTGGAATAAGAATGGGGTCTCGATTGGAGAAATCGAGCAATTTCCTTCCAACGGTCAATTAAATTCTTCGGCTTGTATTTTTCAAGTTTATTTAGAGTTTTCCAGCATCTTGATGATCTCTGCTAGATCCCCTACTAATTTACATTGGCTGTTTGAACCATATTTACCGAAATATGAGCCAATGAATATGAATAATGGGGTCTCGATAGGGTACTTGCCCCTCTATGGGGATATAGCCAATTGGAATAAGAATGGGGTCTCGATTGGAAAAATCGAGCAATTTCCTTTCAACAGTCAATTAAATTTTTCGGATTATATTTTTCGAGTTTATTTAGAGTTTTCCAGCATCTTGATGATCTCTGCTAGATCCCCTACTAATTTACATTGGCTGTTTGAACCATATTCACCGAAATATGAGCCAATGAATATGAATAATGGGGTCTCGATATGGCACTTGCCCCTCTATGGGGATATAGCCAATTGGGATAAGAATGGGGTCTCGATTGAAAAAACCGAGCAATTTCCTTTCAACAGTCAATTAAATTTTTCGGTTTATATTTTTCGAGTTTATTTAGAGTTTTCCAGCATCTTGGATTATATTTTTTTCGGATTATATTTTTCGAGTTTATCTAGAGTTTTCCAGCATCTTGATGATCTCTGCTAGATCCCCTACTAATTTACATTGGCTGTTTGAACCATATTCACCGAAATATGAGCCAATGAATATGAATAATGGGGTCTCGATATGGCACTTGCCCCTCTATGGGGATATAGCCAATTGGAATAAGAATGGGGTCTCGATTGAAAAAAATCGAGCAATTTCCTTTCAACAGTCAATTAAATTTTCCGGATTATATTTTTCGAGTTTATTTAGAGTTTTCCAGCATCTTGATGATCTCTGCTAGATCCCCTACTAATTTACATTGGCTGTTTGAACCATATTTACCGAAATATGAGCCAATGAATATGAATAATGGGGTCTCGATATGGCACTTGCCCCTCTATGGGGATATAGCCAATTGGGATAAGAATGGGGTCTCGATTGAAAAAACCGAGCAATTTCCTTTCAACAGTCAATTAAATTTTTCGGTTTATATTTTTCGAGTTTATTTAGAGTTTTCCAGCATCTTGGATTATATTTTTTTCGGATTATATTTTTCGAGTTTATTTAGAGTTTTCCAGTATCTTGATGATCTCTGCTAGATCCCCTACTAATTTACATTGGCTGTTTGAACCATATTTACCGAAATATGAGCCAATGAATATGAATAATGGGGTCTCGATAGGGCACTTGCCCCTTTATGGGGATGTAGCCAATTGGAATAAGAATGGGGTCTCGATTGAAAAAATCGAGCAATTTCATTTCAACAGTCAATTGAATTTTTCGGATTATATTTTTCGAGTTTATTTAGAGGTTTCCAGCATCTTGATGATCTCTGCTAGATCCCCTACTAATTTACATTGGCAGCTTGAACCATATTTACCGAAATATGAGCCAATGAATATGAATAATGGGGTCTCGATATGGCACTTGCCCCTTTATGGGGATATAGCCAATTGGAATAAGAATGGGGTCTCGATTGGAGAAATCGAGCAATTTCCTTCCAACGGTCAATTAAATTCTTCGGCTTGTATTTTTCAAGTTTATTTAGAGTTTTCCAGCATCTTGATGATCTCTGCTAGATCCCCTACTAATTTACATTGGCTGTTTGAACCATATTTACCGAAATATGAGCCAATGAATATGAATAATGGGGTCTCGATAGGGCACTTGCCCCTCTATGGGGATGTAGCCAATTGGAATAAGAATGGGGTCTCGATTGAAAAAATCGAGCAATTTCATTTCAACAGTCGATTGAATTTTTCGGATTATATTTTTCGAGTTTATTTAGAGGTTTCCAGCATCTTGATGATCTCTGCTAGATCCCCTACTAATTTACATTGGCAGCTTGAACCATATTTACCGAAATATGAGCCAATGGATATGAATAATGGGGTCTCGATATGACACTTGCCCCTCTATGGGGATGTAGCCAATTGGAATAAGAATGGGGTCTCGATTGAAAAAATCGAGCAATTTCCTTTCAACAGTCAATTAAGATTTTCGGCTTGTATTTTTCAAGTATATTTAGAGTTTTCCAGCATCTTGATGATCTCTGCTAGATCCCCTACTAATTTACATTGGCTGTTTGAACCATATTTACCGAAATATGAGCCAATGAATATGAATAATGGGGTCTCGATAGGGCACTTGCCCCTCTATGGGGATATAGCCAATTGGAATAAGAATGGGGTCTCGATTGAAGAAATCGAGCAAGTTCCTTTCAACAGTCAATTAAATTTTTCGGTTTATATTTTTCGAGTTTATTTAGAGTTTTCTAGCATCTTGATGATCTCTGCTAGATCCCCTACTAATTTACATTGGCTGCTTGAACCATATTTACCGAAATATGAGCCAATGAATATGAATAATGGGGTCTCGATATGACACTTGCCCCTCTATGGGGATGTAGCCAATTGGAATAAGAATGGGGTCTCGATTGAAAAAATCGAGCAATTTCCTTTCAACAGTCAATTAAATTTTTCGGCTTGTATTTTTCAAGTATATTTAGAGTTTTCCAGCATCTTGATGATCTCTGCTAGATCCCCTACTAATTTACATTGGCTTTTTGAACCATATTTACCGAAATATGAGCCAATGAATATGAATAATGGGGTCTCGATAGGGCACTTGCCCCTCTATGGGGATGTAGCCAATTGGAATAAGAATTGGGTCTCGATTGAAAAAATCGAGCAATTTCATTTCAACAGTCAATTGAATTTTTCGGATTATATTTTTCGAGTTTATTTAGAGGTTTCCAGCATCTTGATGATCTCTGCTAGATCCCCTACTAATTTACATTGGCAGCTTGAACCATATTTACCGAAATATGAGCCAATGAATATGAATAATGGGGTCTCGATATGGCACTTGCCCCTCTATGGGGATATAGCCAATTGGAATAAGAATGGGGTCTCGATTGAAGAAATCGAGCAATTTCCTTTCAACAGTCAATTAAATTTTTCGGCTTGTATTTTTCAAGTATATTTAGAGTTTTCCAGCATCTTGATGATCTCTGCTAGATCCCCTACTAATTTACATTGGCTGTTTGAACCATATTTACCGAAATATGAGCCAATGAATATGAATAATGGGGTCTCGATATGGCACTTGCTCCTCTATGAAGATATAGCCAATTGGAATAAGAATGGGGTCTCGATTGAAAAAACCGAGCAATTTCCTTTCAACAGTCAATTAAATTTTTCGGTTTATATTTTTCGAGTTTATTTAGAGTTTTCTAGCATCTTGATGATCTCTGCTAGATCCCCTACTAATTTACATTGGCTGCTTGAACCATATTTACCGAAATATGAGCCAATGAATATGAATAATGGGGTCTCGATATGACACTTGCCCCTCTATGGGGATGTAGCCAATTGGAATAAGAATGGGGTCTCGATTGAAAAAATCGAGCAATTTCCTTTCAACAGTCAATTAAATTTTCCGGATTATATTTTTCGAGTTTATTTGGAGGTTTCCAGCATCTTGATGATCTCTGCTAGATCCCCTACTAATTTACATTGGCTGCTTGAACCATATTTACCGAAATATGAGCCAATGAATATGAATAATGGGGTCTCGATATGGCACTTGCCCCTCTATGGGGATGTAGCCAATTGGAATAAGAATGGGGTCTCGATTGAAAAAATCGAGCAATTTCATTTCAACAGTCAATTGAATTTTTCGGATTATATTTTTCGAGTTTATTTAGAGGTTTCCAGCATCTTGATGATCTCTGCTAGATCCCCTACTAATTTACATTGGCTGTTTAAACCATATTTACCGAAATATGAGCCAATGAATATGAATAATGGGGTCTCGATATGGCACTTGCCCCTCTATGGGGATATAGCCAATTGGAATAAGAATGGGGTCTCGATTGAAGAAATCGAGCAATTTCCTTTCAACAGTCAATTAAATTTTTCGGCTTGTATTTTTCAAGTATATTTAGAGTTTTCCAGCATCTTGATGATCTCTGCTAGATCCCCTACTAATTTACATTGGCTGTTTGAACCATATTTACCGAAATATGAGCCAATGAATATGAATAATGGGGTCTCGATATGGCACTTGCTCCTCTATGAAGATATAGCCAATTGGAATAAGAATGGGGTCTCGATTGAAAAAACCGAGCAATTTCCTTTCAACAGTCAATTAAATTTTTCGGTTTATATTTTTCGAGTTTATTTAGAGTTTTCTAGCATCTTGATGATCTCTGCTAGATCCCCTACTAATTTACATTGGCTGCTTGAACCATATTTACCGAAATATGAGCCAATGAATATGAATAATGGGGTCTCGATATGACACTTGCCCCTCTATGGGGATGTAGCCAATTGGAATAAGAATGGGGTCTCGATTGAAAAAATCGAGCAATTTCCTTTCAACAGTCAATTAAATTTTCCGGATTATATTTTTCGAGTTTATTTGGAGGTTTCCAGCATCTTGATGATCTCTGCTAGATCCCCTACTAATTTACATTGGCTGCTTGAACCATATTTACCGAAATATGAGCCAATGAATATGAATAATGGGGTCTCGATATGGCACTTGCCCCTCTATGGGGATGTAGCCAATTGGAATAAGAATGGGGTCTCGATTGAAAAAATCGAGCAATTTCATTTCAACAGTCAATTGAATTTTTCGGATTATATTTTTCGAGTTTATTTAGAGGTTTCCAGCATCTTGATGATCTCTGCTAGATCCCCTACTAATTTACATTGGCTGTTTAAACCATATTTACCGAAATATGAGCCAATGAATATGAATAATGGGGTCTCGATAGGGCACTTGCCCCTCTATGGGGATGTAGCCAATTGGAATAAGAATGGGGTCTCGATTGAAAAAATCGAGCAATTTCATTTCAACAGTCAATTGAATTTTTCGGATTATATTTTTCAAGTATATTTAGAGTTTTCCAGCATCTTGATGATCTCTGCTAGATCCCCTACTAATTTACATTGGCTGTTTGAACCATATTTACCGAAATATGAGCCAATGAATATGAATAATGGGGTCTCGATATGGCACTTGCTCCTCTATGAAGATATAGCCAATTGGAATAAGAATGGGGTCTCGATTGAAAAAACCGAGCAATTTCCTTTCAACAGTCAATTAAATTTTTCGGTTTATATTTTTCGAGTTTATTTAGAGTTTTCTAGCATCTTGATGATCTCTGCTAGATCCCCTACTAATTTACATTGGCTGCTTGAACCATATTTACCGAAATATGAGCCAATGAATATGAATAATGGGGTCTCGATATGACACTTGCCCCTCTATGGGGATGTAGCCAATTGGAATAAGAATGGGGTCTCGATTGAAAAAATCGAGCAATTTCCTTTCAACAGTCAATTAAATTTTCCGGATTATATTTTTCGAGTTTATTTGGAGGTTTCCAGCATCTTGATGATCTCTGCTAGATCCCCTACTAATTTACATTGGCTGCTTGAACCATATTTACCGAAATATGAGCCAATGAATATGAATAATGGGGTCTCGATATGGCACTTGCCCCTCTATGGGGATGTAGCCAATTGGAATAAGAATGGGGTCTCGATTGAAAAAATCGAGCAATTTCATTTCAACAGTCAATTGAATTTTTCGGATTATATTTTTCGAGTTTATTTAGAGGTTTCCAGCATCTTGATGATCTCTGCTAGATCCCCTACTAATTTACATTGGCTGTTTAAACCATATTTACCGAAATATGAGCCAATGAATATGAATAATGGGGTCTCGATAGGGCACTTGCCCCTCTATGGGGATGTAGCCAATTGGAATAAGAATGGGGTCTCGATTGAAAAAATCGAGCAATTTCATTTCAACAGTCAATTGAATTTTTCGGATTATATTTTTCGAGTTTATTTAGAGGTTTCTAGCATCTTGATGATCTCTGCTAGATCCCCTACTAATTTACATTGGCTGCTTGAACCATATTTACCGAAATATGAGCCAATGAATATGAATAATGGGGTCTCGATATGACACTTGCCCCTCTATGGGGATGTAGCCAATTGGAATAAGAATGGGGTCTCGATTGAAAAAATCGAGCAATTTCCTTTCAACAGTCAATTAAATTTTTCGGATTATATTTTTCGAGTTTATTTAGAGTTTTCCAGTATCTTGATGATCTCTGCTAGATCCCCTACTAATTTACATTGGCTGTTTGAACCATATTTACCGCAATATGAGCCAATGAATATTAATAATGGGGTCTCGCTATGGCACTTGCCCCTCTATGGGGATATAGCCAATTGGAATAAGAATGGGGTCTCGATTGAAAAAATCGAGCAATTTCCTTTCAACAGTCAATTAAATTTTCCGGATTATATTTTTCGAGTTTATTTAGAGGTTTCCAGCATCTTGATGATCTCTGCTAGATCCCCTACTAATTTACATTGGCTGTTTGAACCATATTTACCGCAATATGAGCCAATGAATATTAATAATGGGGTCTCGCTATGGCACTTGCCCCTCTATGGGGATATAGCCAATTGGAATAAGAATGGGGTCTCGATTGAAAAAATCGAGCAATTTCCTTCCAACGGTCAATTAAATTCTTCGGCTTGTATTTTTCGAGTTTATTTAGAGGTTTCCAGCATCTTGATGATCTCTGCTAGATCCCCTACTAATTTACATTGGCTGTTTGAACCATATTTACCGAAATATGAGCCAATGAATATGAATAATGGGGTCTCGATAGGGCACTTGCCCCTCTATGGGGATGTAGCCAATTGGAATAAGAATGGGGTCTCGATTGAAAAAATCGAGCAATTTCATTTCAACAGTCAATTGAATTTTTCGGATTATATTTTTCGAGTTTATTTAGAGGTTTCCAGCATCTTGATGATCTCTGCTAGATCCCCTACTAATTTACATTGGCTGTTCAAACCATATTTACCGAAATATGAGCCAATGAATATGAATAATGGGGTCTCGATAGGGCACTTGCCCCTCTATGGGGATGTAGCCAATTGGAATAAGAATGGGGTCTCGATTGAAAAAATCGAGCAATTTCATTTCAACAGTCAATTGAATTTTTCGGATTATATTTTTCGAGTTTATTTAGAGGTTTCCAGCATCTTGATGATCTCTGCTAGATCCCCTACTAATTTACATTGGCTGCTTGAACCATATTTACCGAAATATGAGCCAATGAATATGAATAATGGGGTCTCGATATGGCACTTGCCCCTCTATGGGGATATAGCCAATTGGAATAAGAATGGGGTCTCGATTGAAAAAATCGAGCAATTTCATTCCAACAGTCAATTGAATTTTTCGGATTATATTTTTCGAGTTTATTTAGAGGTTTCCAGCATCTTGATGATCTCTGCTAGATCCCCTACTAATTTACATTGGCTGTTTGAACCATATTTACCGAAATATGAGCCAATGAATATGAATAATGGGGTCTCGATATGGCACTTGCCCCTCTATGGGGATGTAGCCAATTGGAATAAGAATGGGGTCTCGATTGAAGAAATCGAGCAATTTCCTTTCAACAGTCAATTAAATTTTTCGGCTTGTATTTTCCAAGTATATTTAGAGGTTTCCAGCATCTTGATGATCTCTGCTAGATCCCCTACTAATTTACATTGGCTGTTTGAACCATATTTACCGAAATATGAGCCAATGAATATGAATAATGGGGTCTCGATATGGCACTTGCCCCTCTATGGGGATGTAGCCAATTGGAATAAGAATGGGGTCTCGATTGAAAAAATCGAGCAATTTCATTTCAACAGTCAATTGAATTTTTCGGATTATATTTTTCGAGTTTATTTAGAGGTTTCCAGCATCTTGATGATCTCTGCTAGATCCCCTACTAATTTACATTGGCTGCTTGAACCATATTTACCGAAATATGAGCCAATGAATATGAATAATGGGGTCTCGATATGGCACTTGCCCCTCTATGGGGATATAGCCAATTGGAATAAGAATGGGGTCTCGATTGAAAAAATCGAGCAATTTCATTCCAACAGTCAATTGAATTTTTCGGATTATATTTTTCGAGTTTATTTAGAGGTTTCCAGCATCTTGATGATCTCTGCTAGATCCCCTACTAATTTACATTGGCTGTTTGAACCATATTTACCGAAATATGAGCCAATGAATATGAATAATGGGGTCTCGATATGGCACTTGCCCCTCTATGGGGATGTAGCCAATTGGAATAAGAATGGGGTCTCGATTGAAGAAATCGAGCAATTTCCTTTCAACAGTCAATTAAATTTTTCGGCTTGTATTTTCCAAGTATATTTAGAGTTTTCCAGCATCTTGATGATCTCTGCTAGATCCCCTACTAATTTACATTGGCTGTTTGAACCATATTTACCGAAATATGAGTTAATGAATATGAATAATGGGGTCTCGATATGGCACTTGCCCCTCTATGGGGATGTAGCCAATTGGAATAAGAATGGGGTCTCGATTGAAAAAATCGAGCAATTTCATTTCAACAGTCAGTTGAATTTTTCGGATTATATTTTTCGAGTTTATTTAGAGGTTTCCAGCATCTTGATGATCTCTGCTAGATCCCCTACTAATTTACATTGGCTGTTTAAACCATATTTACCGAAATATGAGCCAATGAATATGAATAATGGGGTCTCGATATGGCACTTGCCCCTCTATGGGGATATAGCCAATTGGAATAAGAATGGGGTCTCGATTGAAGAAATCGAGCAATTTCCTTTCAACAGTCAATTAAATTTTTCGGCTTGTATTTTTTAAGTATATTTAGAGTTTTCCAGCATCTTGATGATCTCTGCTAGATCCCCTACTAATTTACATTGGCTGTTTGAACCATATTTACCGAAATATGAGCCAATGAATATGAATAATGGGGTCTCGATATGGCACTTGCTCCTCTATGAAGATATAGCCAATTGGAATAAGAATGGGGTCTCGATTGAAAAAACCGAGCAATTTCCTTTCAACAGTCAATTAAATTTTTCGGTTTATATTTTTCGAGTTTATTTAGAGTTTTCTAGCATCTTGATGATCTCTGCTAGATCCCCTACTAATTTACATTGGCTGCTTGAACCATATTTACCGAAATATGAGCCAATGAATATGAATAATGGGGTCTCGATATGACACTTGCCCCTCTATGGGGATGTAGCCAATTGGAATAAGAATGGGGTCTCGATTGAAAAAATCGAGCAATTTCCTTTCAACAGTCAATTAAATTTTCAAGATTATATTTTTCGAGTTTATTTGGAGGTTTCCAGCATCTTGATGATCTCTGCTAGATCCCCTACTAATTTACATTGGCTGCTTGAACCATATTTACCGAAATATGAGCCAATGAATATGAATAATGGGGTCTCGATATGGCACTTGCCCCTCTATGGGGATGTAGCCAATTGGAATAAGAATGGGGTCTCGATTGAAAAAATCGAGCAATTTCATTTCAACAGTCAATTGAATTTTTCGGATTATATTTTTCGAGTTTATTTAGAGGTTTCCAGCATCTTGATGATCTCTGCTAGATCCCCTACTAATTTACATTGGCTGTTTGAACCATATTTACCGAAATATGAGCCAATGAATATGAATAATGGGGTCTCGATATGGCACTTGCTCCTCTATGAAGATATAGCCAATTGGAATAAGAATGGGGTCTCGATTGAAAAAACCGAGCAATTTCCTTTCAACAGTCAATTAAATTTTTCGGTTTATATTTTTCGAGTTTATTTAGAGTTTTCTAGCATCTTGATGATCTCTGCTAGATCCCCTACTAATTTACATTGGCTGCTTGAACCATATTTACCGAAATATGAGCCAATGAATATGAATAATGGGGTCTCGATATGACACTTGCCCCTCTATGGGGATGTAGCCAATTGGAATAAGAATGGGGTCTCGATTGAAAAAATCGAGCAATTTCCTTTCAACAGTCAATTAAATTTTCCGGATTATATTTTTCGAGTTTATTTGGAGGTTTCCAGCATCTTGATGATCTCTGCTAGATCCCCTACTAATTTACATTGGCTGCTTGAACCATATTTACCGAAATATGAGCCAATGAATATGAATAATGGGGTCTCGATATGGCACTTGCCCCTCTATGGGGATGTAGCCAATTGGAATAAGAATGGGGTCTCGATTGAAAAAATCGAGCAATTTCATTTCAACAGTCAATTGAATTTTTCGGATTATATTTTTCGAGTTTATTTAGAGGTTTCCAGCATCTTGATGATCTCTGCTAGATCCCCTACTAATTTACATTGGCTGTTTAAACCATATTTACCGAAATATGAGCCAATGAATATGAATAATGGGGTCTCGATATGGCACTTGCCCCTCTATGGGGATATAGCCAATTGGAATAAGAATGGGGTCTCGATTGAAGAAATCGAGCAATTTCCTTTCAACAGTCAATTAAATTTTTCGGCTTGTATTTTTTAAGTATATTTAGAGTTTTCCAGCATCTTGATGATCTCTGCTAGATCCCCTACTAATTTACATTGGCTGTTTGAACCATATTTACCGAAATATGAGCCAATGAATATGAATAATGGGGTCTCGATATGGCACTTGCTCCTCTATGAAGATATAGCCAATTGGAATAAGAATGGGGTCTCGATTGAAAAAACCGAGCAATTTCCTTTCAACAGTCAATTAAATTTTTCGGTTTATATTTTTCGAGTTTATTTAGAGTTTTCTAGCATCTTGATGATCTCTGCTAGATCCCCTACTAATTTACATTGGCTGCTTGAACCATATTTACCGAAATATGAGCCAATGAATATGAATAATGGGGTCTCGATATGACACTTGCCCCTCTATGGGGATGTAGCCAATTGGAATAAGAATGGGGTCTCGATTGAAAAAATCGAGCAATTTCCTTTCAACAGTCAATTAAATTTTCAAGATTATATTTTTCGAGTTTATTTGGAGGTTTCCAGCATCTTGATGATCTCTGCTAGATCCCCTACTAATTTACATTGGCTGCTTGAACCATATTTACCGAAATATGAGCCAATGAATATGAATAATGGGGTCTCGATATGGCACTTGCCCCTCTATGGGGATGTAGCCAATTGGAATAAGAATGGGGTCTCGATTGAAAAAATCGAGCAATTTCATTTCAACAGTCAATTGAATTTTTCGGATTATATTTTTCGAGTTTATTTAGAGGTTTCCAGCATCTTGATGATCTCTGCTAGATCCCCTACTAATTTACATTGGCTGTTTAAACCATATTTACCGAAATATGAGCCAATGAATATGAATAATGGGGTCTCGATAGGGCACTTGCCCCTCTATGGGGATGTAGCCAATTGGAATAAGAATGGGGTCTCGATTGAAAAAATCGAGCAATTTCATTTCAACAGTCAATTGAATTTTTCGGATTATATTTTTCGAGTTTATTTAGAGGTTTCTAGCATCTTGATGATCTCTGCTAGATCCCCTACTAATTTACATTGGCTGCTTGAACCATATTTACCGAAATATGAGCCAATGAATATGAATAATGGGGTCTCGATAGGGCACTTGCCCCTCTATGGGGATGTAGCCAATTGGAATAAGAATGGGGTCTCGATTGAAAAAATCGAGCAATTTCATTTCAACAGTCAATTGAATTTTTCGGATTATATTTTTCGAGTTTATTTAGAGGTTTCCAGCATCTTGATGATCTCTGCTAGATCCCCTACTAATTTACATTGGCTGTTTGAACCATATTTACCGAAATATGAGCCAATGAATATGAATAATGGGGTCTCGATATGGCACTTGCTCCTCTATGAAGATATAGCCAATTGGAATAAGAATGGGGTCTCGATTGAAAAAACCGAGCAATTTCCTTTCAACAGTCAATTAAATTTTTCGGTTTATATTTTTCGAGTTTATTTAGAGTTTTCTAGCATCTTGATGATCTCTGCTAGATCCCCTACTAATTTACATTGGCTGCTTGAACCATATTTACCGAAATATGAGCCAATGAATATGAATAATGGGGTCTCGATATGGCACTTGCCCCTCTATGGGGATGTAGCCAATTGGAATAAGAATGGGGTCTCGATTGAAAAAATCGAGCAATTTCATTTCAACAGTCAATTGAATTTTTCGGATTATATTTTTCGAGTTTATTTAGAGGTTTCCAGCATCTTGATGATCTCTGCTAGATCCCCTACTAATTTACATTGGCTGTTTAAACCATATTTACCGAAATATGAGCCAATGAATATGAATAATGGGGTCTCGATATGGCACTTGCCCCTCTATGGGGATATAGCCAATTGGAATAAGAATGGGGTCTCGATTGAAGAAATCGAGCAATTTCCTTTCAACAGTCAATTAAATTTTTCGGCTTGTATTTTTTAAGTATATTTAGAGTTTTCCAGCATCTTGATGATCTCTGCTAGATCCCCTACTAATTTACATTGGCTGCTTGAACCATATTTACCGAAATATGAGCCAATGAATATTAATAATGGGGTCTCGCTATGGTACTTGCCCCTCTATGGGGATATAGCCAATTGGAATAAGAATGGGGTCTCGATTGGAAAAATCGAGCAATTTCCTTTCAACAGTCAATTAAATTTTTCGGATTATATTTTTCGAGTTTATTTAGAGTTTTCCAGCATCTTGATGATCTCTGCTAGATCCCCTACTAATTTACATTGGCTGTTTGAACCATATTCACCGAAATATGAGCCAATGAATATGAATAATGGGGTCTCGATATGGCACTTGCCCCTCTATGGGGATATAGCCAATTGGAATAAGAATGGGGTCTCGATTGAAAAAAATCGAGCAATTTCCTTTCAACAGTCAATTAAATTTTCCGGATTATATTTTTCGAGTTTATTTAGAGTTTTCCAGCATCTTGATGATCTCTGCTAGATCCCCTACTAATTTACATTGGCTGTTTGAACCATATTTACCGAAATATGAGCCAATGAATATGAATAATGGGGTCTCGATATGGCACTTGCCCCTCTATGGGGATATAGCCAATTGGGATAAGAATGGGGTCTCGATTGAAAAAACCGAGCAATTTCCTTTCAACAGTCAATTAAATTTTTCGGTTTATATTTTTCGAGTTTATTTAGAGTTTTCCAGCATCTTGGATTATATTTTTTTCGGATTATATTTTTCGAGTTTATTTAGAGTTTTCCAGTATCTTGATGATCTCTGCTAGATCCCCTACTAATTTACATTGGCTGTTTGAACCATATTTACCGAAATATGAGCCAATGAATATGAATAATGGGGTCTCGATAGGGCACTTGCCCCTTTATGGGGATGTAGCCAATTGGAATAAGAATGGGGTCTCGATTGAAAAAATCGAGCAATTTCATTTCAACAGTCAATTGAATTTTTCGGATTATATTTTTCGAGTTTATTTAGAGGTTTCCAGCATCTTGATGATCTCTGCTAGATCCCCTACTCATTTACATTGGCAGCTTGAACCATATTTACCGAAATATGAGCCAATGAATATGAATAATGGGGTCTCGATATGGCACTTGCCCCTTTATGGGGATATAGCCAATTGGAATAAGAATGGGGTCTCGATTGGAGAAATCGAGCAATTTCCTTCCAACGGTCAATTAAATTCTTCGGCTTGTATTTTTCAAGTTTATTTAGAGTTTTCCAGCATCTTGATGATCTCTGCTAGATCCCCTACTAATTTACATTGGCTGTTTGAACCATATTTACCGAAATATGAGCCAATGAATATGAATAATGGGGTCTCGATAGGGTACTTGCCCCTCTATGGGGATATAGCCAATTGGAATAAGAATGGGGTCTCGATTGGAAAAATCGAGCAATTTCCTTTCAACAGTCAATTAAATTTTTCGGATTATATTTTTCGAGTTTATTTAGAGTTTTCCAGCATCTTGATGATCTCTGCTAGATCCCCTACTAATTTACATTGGCTGTTTGAACCATATTCACCGAAATATGAGCCAATGAATATGAATAATGGGGTCTCGATATGGCACTTGCCCCTCTATGGGGATATAGCCAATTGGGATAAGAATGGGGTCTCGATTGAAAAAACCGAGCAATTTCCTTTCAACAGTCAATTAAATTTTTCGGTTTATATTTTTCGAGTTTATTTAGAGTTTTCCAGCATCTTGGATTATATTTTTTTCGGATTATATTTTTCGAGTTTATCTAGAGTTTTCCAGCATCTTGATGATCTCTGCTAGATCCCCTACTAATTTACATTGGCTGTTTGAACCATATTCACCGAAATATGAGCCAATGAATATGAATAATGGGGTCTCGATATGGCACTTGCCCCTCTATGGGGATATAGCCAATTGGAATAAGAATGGGGTCTCGATTGAAAAAAATCGAGCAATTTCCTTTCAACAGTCAATTAAATTTTCCGGATTATATTTTTCGAGTTTATTTAGAGTTTTCCAGCATCTTGATGATCTCTGCTAGATCCCCTACTAATTTACATTGGCTGTTTGAACCATATTTACCGAAATATGAGCCAATGAATATGAATAATGGGGTCTCGATATGGCACTTGCCCCTCTATGGGGATATAGCCAATTGGGATAAGAATGGGGTCTCGATTGAAAAAACCGAGCAATTTCCTTTCAACAGTCAATTAAATTTTTCGGTTTATATTTTTCGAGTTTATTTAGAGTTTTCCAGCATCTTGGATTATATTTTTTTCGGATTATATTTTTCGAGTTTATTTAGAGTTTTCCAGTATCTTGATGATCTCTGCTAGATCCCCTACTAATTTACATTGGCTGTTTGAACCATATTTACCGAAATATGAGCCAATGAATATGAATAATGGGGTCTCGATAGGGCACTTGCCCCTTTATGGGGATGTAGCCAATTGGAATAAGAATGGGGTCTCGATTGAAAAAATCGAGCAATTTCATTTCAACAGTCAATTGAATTTTTCGGATTATATTTTTCGAGTTTATTTAGAGGTTTCCAGCATCTTGATGATCTCTGCTAGATCCCCTACTAATTTACATTGGCAGCTTGAACCATATTTACCGAAATATGAGCCAATGAATATGAATAATGGGGTCTCGATATGGCACTTGCCCCTTTATGGGGATATAGCCAATTGGAATAAGAATGGGGTCTCGATTGGAGAAATCGAGCAATTTCCTTCCAACGGTCAATTAAATTCTTCGGCTTGTATTTTTCAAGTTTATTTAGAGTTTTCCAGCATCTTGATGATCTCTGCTAGATCCCCTACTAATTTACATTGGCTGTTTGAACCATATTTACCGAAATATGAGCCAATGAATATGAATAATGGGGTCTCGATAGGGCACTTGCCCCTCTATGGGGATGTAGCCAATTGGAATAAGAATGGGGTCTCGATTGAAAAAATCGAGCAATTTCATTTCAACAGTCGATTGAATTTTTCGGATTATATTTTTCGAGTTTATTTAGAGGTTTCCAGCATCTTGATGATCTCTGCTAGATCCCCTACTAATTTACATTGGCAGCTTGAACCATATTTACCGAAATATGAGCCAATGGATATGAATAATGGGGTCTCGATATGACACTTGCCCCTCTATGGGGATGTAGCCAATTGGAATAAGAATGGGGTCTCGATTGAAAAAATCGAGCAATTTCCTTTCAACAGTCAATTAAGATTTTCGGCTTGTATTTTTCAAGTATATTTAGAGTTTTCCAGCATCTTGATGATCTCTGCTAGATCCCCTACTAATTTACATTGGCTGTTTGAACCATATTTACCGAAATATGAGCCAATGAATATGAATAATGGGGTCTCGATAGGGCACTTGCCCCTCTATGGGGATATAGCCAATTGGAATAAGAATGGGGTCTCGATTGAAGAAATCGAGCAAGTTCCTTTCAACAGTCAATTAAATTTTTCGGTTTATATTTTTCGAGTTTATTTAGAGTTTTCTAGCATCTTGATGATCTCTGCTAGATCCCCTACTAATTTACATTGGCTGCTTGAACCATATTTACCGAAATATGAGCCAATGAATATGAATAATGGGGTCTCGATATGACACTTGCCCCTCTATGGGGATGTAGCCAATTGGAATAAGAATGGGGTCTCGATTGAAAAAATCGAGCAATTTCCTTTCAACAGTCAATTAAATTTTTCGGCTTGTATTTTTCAAGTATATTTAGAGTTTTCCAGCATCTTGATGATCTCTGCTAGATCCCCTACTAATTTACATTGGCTTTTTGAACCATATTTACCGAAATATGAGCCAATGAATATGAATAATGGGGTCTCGATAGGGCACTTGCCCCTCTATGGGGATGTAGCCAATTGGAATAAGAATTGGGTCTCGATTGAAAAAATCGAGCAATTTCATTTCAACAGTCAATTGAATTTTTCGGATTATATTTTTCGAGTTTATTTAGAGGTTTCCAGCATCTTGATGATCTCTGCTAGATCCCCTACTAATTTACATTGGCAGCTTGAACCATATTTACCGAAATATGAGCCAATGAATATGAATAATGGGGTCTCGATATGGCACTTGCCCCTCTATGGGGATATAGCCAATTGGAATAAGAATGGGGTCTCGATTGAAGAAATCGAGCAATTTCCTTTCAACAGTCAATTAAATTTTTCGGCTTGTATTTTTCAAGTATATTTAGAGTTTTCCAGCATCTTGATGATCTCTGCTAGATCCCCTACTAATTTACATTGGCTGTTTGAACCATATTTACCGAAATATGAGCCAATGAATATGAATAATGGGGTCTCGATATGACACTTGCCCCTCTATGGGGATGTAGCCAATTGGAATAAGAATGGGGTCTCGATTGAAAAAACCGAGCAATTTCCTTTCAACAGTCAATTAAATTTTTCGGTTTATATTTTTCGAGTTTATTTAGAGTTTTCTAGCATCTTGATGATCTCTGCTAGATCCCCTACTAATTTACATTGGCTGCTTGAACCATATTTACCGAAATATGAGCCAATGAATATGAATAATGGGGTCTCGATATGACACTTGCCCCTCTATGGGGATGTAGCCAATTGGAATAAGAATGGGGTCTCGATTGAAAAAATCGAGCAATTTCCTTTCAACAGTCAATTAAATTTTCCGGATTATATTTTTCGAGTTTATTTGGAGGTTTCCAGCATCTTGATGATCTCTGCTAGATCCCCTACTAATTTACATTGGCTGCTTGAACCATATTTACCGAAATATGAGCCAATGAATATGAATAATGGGGTCTCGATATGGCACTTGCCCCTCTATGGGGATGTAGCCAATTGGAATAAGAATGGGGTCTCGATTGAAAAAATCGAGCAATTTCATTTCAACAGTCAATTGAATTTTTCGGATTATATTTTTCGAGTTTATTTAGAGGTTTCCAGCATCTTGATGATCTCTGCTAGATCCCCTACTAATTTACATTGGCTGTTTAAACCATATTTACCGAAATATGAGCCAATGAATATGAATAATGGGGTCTCGATATGGCACTTGCCCCTCTATGGGGATATAGCCAATTGGAATAAGAATGGGGTCTCGATTGAAGAAATCGAGCAATTTCCTTTCAACAGTCAATTAAATTTTTCGGCTTGTATTTTTCAAGTATATTTAGAGTTTTCCAGCATCTTGATGATCTCTGCTAGATCCCCTACTAATTTACATTGGCTGTTTGAACCATATTTACCGAAATATGAGCCAATGAATATGAATAATGGGGTCTCGATATGGCACTTGCTCCTCTATGAAGATATAGCCAATTGGAATAAGAATGGGGTCTCGATTGAAAAAACCGAGCAATTTCCTTTCAACAGTCAATTAAATTTTTCGGTTTATATTTTTCGAGTTTATTTAGAGTTTTCTAGCATCTTGATGATCTCTGCTAGATCCCCTACTAATTTACATTGGCTGCTTGAACCATATTTACCGAAATATGAGCCAATGAATATGAATAATGGGGTCTCGATATGACACTTGCCCCTCTATGGGGATGTAGCCAATTGGAATAAGAATGGGGTCTCGATTGAAAAAATCGAGCAATTTCCTTTCAACAGTCAATTAAATTTTCCGGATTATATTTTTCGAGTTTATTTGGAGGTTTCCAGCATCTTGATGATCTCTGCTAGATCCCCTACTAATTTACATTGGCTGCTTGAACCATATTTACCGAAATATGAGCCAATGAATATGAATAATGGGGTCTCGATATGGCACTTGCCCCTCTATGGGGATGTAGCCAATTGGAATAAGAATGGGGTCTCGATTGAAAAAATCGAGCAATTTCATTTCAACAGTCAATTGAATTTTTCGGATTATATTTTTCGAGTTTATTTAGAGGTTTCCAGCATCTTGATGATCTCTGCTAGATCCCCTACTAATTTACATTGGCTGTTTAAACCATATTTACCGAAATATGAGCCAATGAATATGAATAATGGGGTCTCGATAGGGCACTTGCCCCTCTATGGGGATGTAGCCAATTGGAATAAGAATGGGGTCTCGATTGAAAAAATCGAGCAATTTCATTTCAACAGTCAATTGAATTTTTCGGATTATATTTTTCAAGTATATTTAGAGTTTTCCAGCATCTTGATGATCTCTGCTAGATCCCCTACTAATTTACATTGGCTGTTTGAACCATATTTACCGAAATATGAGCCAATGAATATGAATAATGGGGTCTCGATATGGCACTTGCTCCTCTATGAAGATATAGCCAATTGGAATAAGAATGGGGTCTCGATTGAAAAAACCGAGCAATTTCCTTTCAACAGTCAATTAAATTTTTCGGTTTATATTTTTCGAGTTTATTTAGAGTTTTCTAGCATCTTGATGATCTCTGCTAGATCCCCTACTAATTTACATTGGCTGCTTGAACCATATTTACCGAAATATGAGCCAATGAATATGAATAATGGGGTCTCGATATGACACTTGCCCCTCTATGGGGATGTAGCCAATTGGAATAAGAATGGGGTCTCGATTGAAAAAATCGAGCAATTTCCTTTCAACAGTCAATTAAATTTTCCGGATTATATTTTTCGAGTTTATTTGGAGGTTTCCAGCATCTTGATGATCTCTGCTAGATCCCCTACTAATTTACATTGGCTGCTTGAACCATATTTACCGAAATATGAGCCAATGAATATGAATAATGGGGTCTCGATATGGCACTTGCCCCTCTATGGGGATGTAGCCAATTGGAATAAGAATGGGGTCTCGATTGAAAAAATCGAGCAATTTCATTTCAACAGTCAATTGAATTTTTCGGATTATATTTTTCGAGTTTATTTAGAGGTTTCCAGCATCTTGATGATCTCTGCTAGATCCCCTACTAATTTACATTGGCTGTTTAAACCATATTTACCGAAATATGAGCCAATGAATATGAATAATGGGGTCTCGATAGGGCACTTGCCCCTCTATGGGGATGTAGCCAATTGGAATAAGAATGGGGTCTCGATTGAAAAAATCGAGCAATTTCATTTCAACAGTCAATTGAATTTTTCGGATTATATTTTTCGAGTTTATTTAGAGGTTTCTAGCATCTTGATGATCTCTGCTAGATCCCCTACTAATTTACATTGGCTGCTTGAACCATATTTACCGAAATATGAGCCAATGAATATGAATAATGGGGTCTCGATATGACACTTGCCCCTCTATGGGGATGTAGCCAATTGGAATAAGAATGGGGTCTCGATTGAAAAAATCGAGCAATTTCCTTTCAACAGTCAATTAAATTTTTCGGATTATATTTTTCGAGTTTATTTAGAGTTTTCCAGTATCTTGATGATCTCTGCTAGATCCCCTACTAATTTACATTGGCTGTTTGAACCATATTTACCGCAATATGAGCCAATGAATATTAATAATGGGGTCTCGCTATGGCACTTGCCCCTCTATGGGGATATAGCCAATTGGAATAAGAATGGGGTCTCGATTGAAAAAATCGAGCAATTTCCTTTCAACAGTCAATTAAATTTTCCGGATTATATTTTTCGAGTTTATTTAGAGGTTTCCAGCATCTTGATGATCTCTGCTAGATCCCCTACTAATTTACATTGGCTGTTTGAACCATATTTACCGCAATATGAGCCAATGAATATTAATAATGGGGTCTCGCTATGGCACTTGCCCCTCTATGGGGATATAGCCAATTGGAATAAGAATGGGGTCTCGATTGAAAAAATCGAGCAATTTCCTTCCAACGGTCAATTAAATTCTTCGGCTTGTATTTTTCGAGTTTATTTAGAGGTTTCCAGCATCTTGATGATCTCTGCTAGATCCCCTACTAATTTACATTGGCTGTTTGAACCATATTTACCGAAATATGAGCCAATGAATATGAATAATGGGGTCTCGATAGGGCACTTGCCCCTCTATGGGGATGTAGCCAATTGGAATAAGAATGGGGTCTCGATTGAAAAAATCGAGCAATTTCATTTCAACAGTCAATTGAATTTTTCGGATTATATTTTTCGAGTTTATTTAGAGGTTTCCAGCATCTTGATGATCTCTGCTAGATCCCCTACTAATTTACATTGGCTGTTCAAACCATATTTACCGAAATATGAGCCAATGAATATGAATAATGGGGTCTCGATAGGGCACTTGCCCCTCTATGGGGATGTAGCCAATTGGAATAAGAATGGGGTCTCGATTGAAAAAATCGAGCAATTTCATTTCAACAGTCAATTGAATTTTTCGGATTATATTTTTCGAGTTTATTTAGAGGTTTCCAGCATCTTGATGATCTCTGCTAGATCCCCTACTAATTTACATTGGCTGCTTGAACCATATTTACCGAAATATGAGCCAATGAATATGAATAATGGGGTCTCGATATGGCACTTGCCCCTCTATGGGGATATAGCCAATTGGAATAAGAATGGGGTCTCGATTGAAAAAATCGAGCAATTTCATTCCAACAGTCAATTGAATTTTTCGGATTATATTTTTCGAGTTTATTTAGAGGTTTCCAGCATCTTGATGATCTCTGCTAGATCCCCTACTAATTTACATTGGCTGTTTGAACCATATTTACCGAAATATGAGCCAATGAATATGAATAATGGGGTCTCGATATGGCACTTGCCCCTCTATGGGGATGTAGCCAATTGGAATAAGAATGGGGTCTCGATTGAAGAAATCGAGCAATTTCCTTTCAACAGTCAATTAAATTTTTCGGCTTGTATTTTCCAAGTATATTTAGAGGTTTCCAGCATCTTGATGATCTCTGCTAGATCCCCTACTAATTTACATTGGCTGTTTGAACCATATTTACCGAAATATGAGCCAATGAATATGAATAATGGGGTCTCGATATGGCACTTGCCCCTCTATGGGGATGTAGCCAATTGGAATAAGAATGGGGTCTCGATTGAAAAAATCGAGCAATTTCATTTCAACAGTCAATTGAATTTTTCGGATTATATTTTTCGAGTTTATTTAGAGGTTTCCAGCATCTTGATGATCTCTGCTAGATCCCCTACTAATTTACATTGGCTGCTTGAACCATATTTACCGAAATATGAGCCAATGAATATGAATAATGGGGTCTCGATATGGCACTTGCCCCTCTATGGGGATATAGCCAATTGGAATAAGAATGGGGTCTCGATTGAAAAAATCGAGCAATTTCATTCCAACAGTCAATTGAATTTTTCGGATTATATTTTTCGAGTTTATTTAGAGGTTTCCAGCATCTTGATGATCTCTGCTAGATCCCCTACTAATTTACATTGGCTGTTTGAACCATATTTACCGAAATATGAGCCAATGAATATGAATAATGGGGTCTCGATATGGCACTTGCCCCTCTATGGGGATGTAGCCAATTGGAATAAGAATGGGGTCTCGATTGAAGAAATCGAGCAATTTCCTTTCAACAGTCAATTAAATTTTTCGGCTTGTATTTTCCAAGTATATTTAGAGTTTTCCAGCATCTTGATGATCTCTGCTAGATCCCCTACTAATTTACATTGGCTGTTTGAACCATATTTACCGAAATATGAGTTAATGAATATGAATAATGGGGTCTCGATATGGCACTTGCCCCTCTATGGGGATGTAGCCAATTGGAATAAGAATGGGGTCTCGATTGAAAAAATCGAGCAATTTCATTCCAACAGTCAATTGAATTTTTCGGATTATATTTTTCGAGTTTATTTAGAGGTTTCCAGCATCTTGATGATCTCTGCTAGATCCCCTACTAATTTACATTGGCTGTTTGAACCATATTTACCGCAATATGAGCCAATGAATATTAATAATGGGGTCTCGCTATGGCACTTGCCCCTCTATGGGGACAGGGTCGCCATATGGGGCTACTTATCGCCATTTAGGCTACTTCTTGAATTGGCCGGCTACTAAAATTCGAAGGAAGGCTACTTGTCGCCATAAGGCTACTTTTCTATTACAGTGAGAATTTTTTCTTTCGACCTTCAATTTCATTTACCTAAAAATATAAAAAATGATGAGAATAAGAATGAATTGTGAAAATGAGAATACAATGAATGTTTCCATTTAAATTTACCACCACATTTTATTGCATCATGTTATATCAACATATTATTCGAAATATGATTGAAAGTATCGATCGTGCTGTCTTCCCTTCATAAAATGGACAGGGTATTAAAATCGAACATGGCGGATTCCATCTCGAATTGAAGGATAATCGAACTCGAAATGAAAATAGTCGATTATATAGCCTGGCGGAGCCTGGCGGAGCCTGGCGGAGCCTAGCGGAGCCTGGCGGAGCCTAGCGGAGCCTGACGGAGCCTGCCGAGCCTGGCCTAGCCTGAATTCTAACTAATCCTAAATTCTGCTATCTCTGATAGCTATTTCTGCTATCTATACCTAAAGAAAGAAGTTTCACTTCAAAAGTTTGAATTAATAATAAATTAATGACTCTTTCCCAAATTATAAAAATGCTTCCCTAAACTTCCCTAAACTATTCCGAAAAATTTAAGGCTTAGTTAGCTTTGAAAATAATTTTTCTATCTGCTACGTATACGGAGGTATCATTAAAATTTAAAATAAAAAATAGAAGTCTACGCTAATCAACGGAGGCGGCCGCCGACGGCGCTAGTAAAATATAATTGAAACCAAAGATGACAGTCATAGTAATAATGATAACCAAACTAATGATGAGGACATTGACAAAGTTCTCAATTTAATTAAATATGCAGAAGACATCAATATTGATGAGCTGTCTGATGATATTTACGAGTATTGAAAAATATTTAATTTTCAGATTCCTTTGATCACCTAGAAATTGAAAAATTTTATATTCTTCTATTGAATAAATATACTTGTTATAAATTGAATATAAAAATAAAAAAAGATTGAAAATTTCATGATTATCGAAATAAATATTTAGTGATATATATTGAATAATAATAATAATAACAATTATACAGATAAATTATTCATTTCATGTCCCTCATTCAAAATAATTTCTGGCTACTTTCGGCTACTTCAGCGCCACAGCCAGGCTACTCGTCAGCAAAAGAGTCTGGTTACGCTGTATGGGGATGTAGCCAATTGGAATAAGAATGGGGTCTCGATTGAAAAAATCGAGCAATTTCCTTTCAACAGTCAATTAAATTTTTCGGATTATATTTTTCGAGTTTATTTAGAGTTTTCCAGCATCTTGATGATCTCTGCTAGATCCCCTACTAATTTACATTGGCTGCTTGAACCATATTTACCGAAATATGAGCCAATGAATATGAATAATGGGGTCTCGATATGGCACTTGCCCCTCTATGGGGATATAGCCAATTGGAATAAGAATGGGGTCTCGATTGAAAAAATCGAGCAATTTCCTTCCAACAGTCAATTAAATTTTTCGGATTATATTTTTCGAGTTTATTTAGAGTTTTCCAGCATCTTGATGATCTCTGCTAGATCCCCTACTAATTTACATTGGCTGTTCGAACCATATTTACCGAAATATGAGCCAATGAATATGAATAATGGGGTCTCGATATGGCACTTGCCCCTCTATGGGGATGTAGCCAATTGGAATAAGAATGGGGTCTCGATTGAGAAAACCGAGCAATTTCCTTTCAAAAGTCAATTAAATTTTTCGGATTATATTTTTCGAGTTTATTTAGAGTTTTCCAGCATCTTGATGATCTCTTCTAGATCCCCTACTGATTTACATCAGCTGTTAGAACCATATTCACCAAAATATGGGCACATCAATATAAATAATGGGGTCTCGATTGACAAAATCGAGTAAGTTCCTTTTGACAGTCGATTAAATTTTTCGGCTTGTATTTTTCGAGTTTATTCAGAGTTTTCCAGCATCTTGATGATCTCTACAAGATCCCCTACTAATTTACATTAGCTGTTTGACCCATATTTACCAAAATATGGGCACATGAATATGAATAATGGGGTCTCGATTGAAAAAATCGAGCAATTTCCTTTCAACAGTCAATTAAATTTTTCGGCTTGTATTTTTCAAGTATATTTAGAGTTTTCCAGCATCTTGATGATCTCTGCTAGATCCCCTACTAATTTACATTGGCTGTTCGAACCATATTTACCGAAATATGAGCCAATGAATATGAATAATGGGGTCCCGATATGGCACTTGCCCCTCTATGGGGATGTAGCCAATTGGAATAAGAATGGGGTCTCGATTGAGAAAACCGAGCAATTTCCTTTCAAAAGTCAATTAAATTTTTCGGATTATATTTTTCGAGTTTATTTAGAGTTTTCCAGCATCTTGATGATCTCTTCTAGATCCCCTACTGATTTACATCAGCTGTTAGAACCATATTCACCAAAATATGGGCACATCAATATAAATAATGGGGTCTCGATTGACAAAATCGAGTAAGTTCCTTTTGACAGTCGATTAAATTTTTCGGCTTGTATTTTCGAGTTTATTCAGAGTTTTCCAGCATCTTGATGATCTCTACAAGATCCCCTACTAATTTACATTAGCTGTTTGACCCATATTTACCAAAATATGGGCACATGAATATGAATAATGGGGTCTCGATTGAAAAAATCGAGCAATTTCCTTTCAACAGTCAATTAAATTTTTCGGCTTGTATTTTTCAAGTATATTTAGAGTTTTCCAGCATCTTGATGATCTCTGCTAGATCCCCTACTAATTTACATTGGCTGTTTGAACCATATTTACCGAAATATGAGCCAATGAATATGAATAATGGGGTCTCGATATGGCACTTGCCCCTCTATGGGGATGTAGCCAATTGGAATAAGAATGGGGTCTCGATTGAAAAAATCGTGCAATTTCCTTTCAACAGTCAATTTAATTTTTCGGCTTGTATTTTTCAAGTATATTTAGAGTTTTCCAGCATCTTGATGATCTCTGCTAGATCCCCTACTAATTTACATTGGCTTTTTGAACCATATTTACCGAAATATGAGCCAATGAATATGAATAATGGGGTCTCGATATGGCACTTGCCCCTCGATGGGGATATCGCCAATTGGAATAAGAATGGGGTCTCGATTGAAAAAATCGAGCAATTTCCTTTCAACAGTCAATTTAATTTTTCGGCTTGTATTTTTCAAGTATATTTAGAGTTTTCCAGCATCTTGATGATCTCTGCTAGATCCCCTACTAATTTACATTGGCTTTTTGAACCATATTTACCGAAATATGAGCCAATGAATATGAATAATGGGGTCTCGATATGGCACTTGCCCCTCTATGGGGATGTAGCCAATTGGAATAAGAATGGGGTCTCGATTGAAGAAATCGAGCAATTTCCTTTCAACAGTCAATCAAATTTTTCGGATTATATTTTTCGAGTTCATTTAGAGTTTTCCAGCATCTTGATGATCTCTGCTAGATCCCCTACTAATCGACATTGGCTGTTTGAACCATATTTACCGAAATATGAGCCAATAAATATGAATAATGGGGTTTCGATATTGCACTTGCCCCTCTATGGGGATATAGCCAATTGGAATAAGAATGGGGTCTCGATTGAAAAAATCGAGCAATCTCCTTTCAACAGTCAATTGAATTTTCCGGCTTGTATTTTTCAAGTTTATTTAGAGTTTTCCAGCATCTTGATGATCTCTGCTAGATCCCCTACTAATTTACATTGGCTGTTTGAACCATATTCATCGAAATATGAGCCAATGAATATGAATAATGGGGTCTCGATAGGGCACTTGCCCCTTTATGGGGATGTAGCCAATTGGAATAAAAATGGGGTCTCGATTGAAAAAATCGAGCAATTTCCTTTCAACAGTCAATTAAATTTTTCGGCTTGTATTTTTCAAGTATATTTAGAGTTTTCCAGCATCTTGATGATCTCTGCTAGATCCCCTACTAATTTACATTGGCTGTTTGAACCATATTTACCGAAATATGAGCCAATGAATATGAATAATGGGGTCTCGATATGGCACTTGCCCCTCTATGGGGATGTAGCCAATTGGAATAAGAATGGGGTCTCGATTGAAAAAATCGAGCAATTTCCTTTCAACAGTCAATTAAATTTTTCGGATTATATTTTCCGAGTTCATTTAGAGTTTTCCAGCATCTTGATGATCTCTGCTAGATCCCCTACTAATCGACATTGGCTGTTTGAACCATATTTACCGAAATATGAGCCAATAAATATGAATAATGGGGTTTCGATATTGCACTTGCCCCTCTATGGGGATGTAGCCAATTGGGATAAGAATGGGGTCTCGATTGAAAAAATCGAGCAATTTCCTTTCAACAGTCGATTGAATTTTTCGGCTTGTATTTTTCAAGTATATTTAGAGTTTTCCAGCATCTTGATGATCTCTACTAGATCCCCTACTAATTTACATTAGCTGTTTTAACCATATTTACCGAAATATGAGCGAATGAATATCAATAATGGAGTCTCGATTGAAAAAATCGAAGAAGTTCCTTTCAACAGTCGATTGAATTTTTCGGCTTGTATTTTTCTAGTATATTTAGAGTTTTCCAGCATCTTGATGATCTCTACTAGATGGTCTACTAATTTACATTAGCTGTTTTAACCATATTTACCGAAATATGAGCAGAAAATAGGGATTCCGGCTAATCAAATATCGCACATGCTTTCAAGTAGCGCATAGAGAAAATCAGAAGACGACAATAACGACATTGAACGGCTGTCTGAAAAGCTGTCCCCTACGCATTGCATCCTGGGAGTGTCGGCTCATTCAAAATTCGGAATTTTTTTTTGATCCTTTAATTTTTTCCACTAGTGTATTTCAAAAAATTTAATATTTTCTTCGTTGAATAAACAATAAATTCACAAAATAGGGAAAAAGCCTTAGCAATATAGGTAGCAAATCAATAGAAATTTGATGAATCAGACGAATGAACAATTCACAATAAATAACAAATTTCCCTGAATTTTTTATCTTACAATTCATGGAAATTTTTTTTTTTTGAGTCTTCTTCACCCTATAATTAATTTATTCGAATCATTGAGTTTGCAATTGATTGATATTCGTGTTGCTAAGACAATATTTTTTCATTTGTTGAGTGATTATTGATCGAAAAATATAAAATCTTAAAAATATCTGATTCATGAAATACCCTATCGATTGATAATAAACATCCCGGCATAAAAAAGTTTTCATTCGGGGGGTGAACGGTGGGGAACGAAGTGCATGAGAGAGCTAGCCTCTGATTTTGTCGGATTAGACAGAGATCCGTCAAGGCTTTCCTCTCCTTTTCCCTCTCTTTTTTTTCGATTATTAATAACTGGCTTAATGGAGGTTCATCAAATTTTACTCATCGATTGTCTTCGAATCAAGTAATATACATATCGAACATTTAATACGAATTTCGCATTTTGAAATTGTGAGGAATCTACGCATGAATGGTGATCCATAAGAGCGCATGTTGAATAGAAAATTTCGTTAATTAATCATTCAGTACGGGCAGGATGAATTCCCTCGAAACTCTGCAGCTAATCCCAAAATTGATCTGACAATATCTGTGAATTTATTCAAAATTAGTTCTACATGTCGATTCAACCGACGTTTCCCCTTTACTTCTCCATAACTATTCCCAAATGTTCTAGACTAACTACAATTCAGAATCCAGAACAGTCTTTTTGCTTACTTTTCGATATTAATGGTGAGTAAACTCCATCTCTCTGAAATGGATTGTACTTTCAATTGGAATCTCGGAGGGTAACAAAGCTGTCGTGACTTTCCGGCGTCCAGTTGTTGGAGCACAGGCGTTTTCTGGCTAGTTGCAAAAACACCCAAAACGTCTGGCCAGTTGTAGTTTGGTCAGTTTTTTCTGGTCAGTTGCACCCATCCCACCCATCCCTGTGTTCAGGATAGTAGTGTTTCGCTGCTCCGCCTACAGATGGTGTTAGAGCATCTAACGAACTAGACGCGAAAATTTGAAAGAATTCTAATAAAACTCATCTCTTCAACTAGTACATCGTTCTTCTACAAGAGACAATACAATAAAAAAAATAATTGAATGATAATTTCAATTTGTAGAAATGAATGTATAAAGGATAAGAAAAATAAGAAAATTTGTTGTTTAGAAGTTTTATAATTACTTAGGCATGCATTTGGTTCATACAAAGATACTTATCGTCATTCATCGGTTGGATATTTTTCCTCCATTTCTGTTACGAGAAGTTCGATAGATTTTACTATTCTATCAAATGCACGTAATGTTATTGCTGGAGCGAGTTCGTTCCCATGGAATAGGATTGAGAAAAAAGCGTCAAAGTGCTTGATAAAGAAACGAGGACCAGCATCCCGTAGTGTTGTTCTTGCTGCTAAAACAATGAATAAATGAAGGAAAAAAAAAATTAAAAAAATTATTATGTTGTTAATGAGTAGACTTGAGCTTTTGTGGTTGAGTTTACTCGGGAAGTCAAGTTTGAATTTTTTTAATTACCATCCAATGCTGTACTTATTGAACGCAATGGTGTGAGATCTTTGACATAAAATTGACCACTTTTGGGCTCCAGGAGATCGTCTTTCTTCAGTGGTATAACAAATTTTTGATCTGTTATCATCGTGATGGTTTGTATTAAATATAGGATACTTTTTAACTTGTTGAGAAAAATTAAGGATGTCCTAGTGGTTCGGGCAATCTATTTTTCCTTCTCAATTTTGGTCACTTTCGATAGAATAGCATGAGTAGATTTTTTTAAAATTTTGTTTACCCCATGTTACCGGACAAATAAGGCGAAAATTAATTTTTGAAAATAATTAAATTAACATAGAAACTCCATAAGCGAGGCTCAGTTTCAGTTTCACTGCAAAAATTCATGGTCACAGACCTATTTTTTCTTTATATAACCTTATATGTTTTTTGTTCGTCAGAATGTCTATTTTTTTTTGAAATCGTGAAAAATGTATGCTACCGGACATATAGTGACGATTAATTCAATTGATTGCATGAAAACATCAATGGCGGCCATATTGGTATTTGAAATCTGAGAATCCTCCAATCCCAGTTCTCGATGCTGGGACAGCGTGAGTCAAATCCGGAACAATATTGAATATCCATAATATTATTTATTTACAATTCATCATCTCGGACATCGTTCTAGTATCGGTAAAATGTTGAAAAATCGAAATAGTTATAGTAATTATAATAACTGAGAAGAAAAAAAAAAAAGTCGATCATTTGAACCTGCCACTATGATATCCTTAATCACATTTTATTCAGTAATTACTTGAAATTCTTTCACTAGATTCTCATGAACCAAAAATATCAAATTTTATGAATCTCTCTTTACTAGAAATTATAATAAGAAAATGCTATCAGATAATGCCCTCCATTTTCTATGATGATAAATCTGTAAAAAAAGCCGCGAGAATCGAAGCCTGAATTCAACCGTAACTTTTCAAAACCACTGCTGCCAATTCACTTTTCATAAACGCATGACGTAATGTCAGTTTCGATTTCTCAACATGGCACTGTTCGATTCGAGATGTCTATACCATGTGTTCATAGAGTAAAAAATAAATATTGTGGAGGTAAAAACTTGGAGTTGAGTGTTAATTAAAGTTTATACAATGGCAAACATCGAGAATATGGTATGTAATTGATTATTAAATTGATGTCAAACTAAAATCCAACAGATACATTTCACCTCCAATGTTCTTTCTAATTCATTAATAAATAGTATATCTCTGCCGATAGCACCTTTCCTTGGTTATTCCCACTGAAATTTCAATTATTGTATTCAACAATATATTTAACATTGAATTATAGGCACTTGTAATTAATTTAATTCCAATTCGCAGACAGCTGATCAGCTGATAGCTGGAAGCAGTGTTCTATCCAGACCAGCTGAAGAATTCGACAATGACGTGAGTTAATATTGTTAACATAAATAAATGATAATGATCATTAATTAATGATGATAAGACTATTGAAATGACAATGAAATCAGTATACATCTGACAATTGTTTGTTTCTTCTAAACAAATAAATTATTTTTAAAAAAATAGTTTTCAAAAAATTGCACTTACAGTTTTTTGAATTCGCTGCATACGTATTTCTTTTCATTTTTTATTAATAATTTCTTCGTGTAAAGAGAAAAAAAACGTACAAATGTCTGCTTTTTTCAATTTCATCTATTATAAATTTAGTAAAAAATTGTATTTCATACGTTTTTGATACAAAAAGTGAATAATTCATGTTATGAATAAAAATTATCATTTTACAGCCCTCTGTTGAAGCAATGTGGGCAATTAAAGCCTATGAACACGCTGAAGTTTATTTTAACGTAAGTTAAATGTAGATGTGACTATAAATTCGTGAAGAAAACGATTGATTTCAATTTTTCATCAAATTATCATTTTAGATTCTTTGCTCAGTGAACACGAAACTCCTCAAACTCACAGCCCACGATGACACAATATATAAAACTTTTCGGGAATCATTTCCCGATTTGAAAATAGACCTAGTAAATGAGGATGAAATGAAGTCTGCTGAGGGAAAAAACAAGTGGAGGCCATTCTGTGAACAATTCAAAGACCTAGTTGAAGATTACAGTATGGGAACACTCTTGAGAGTTGACTGTAGTGATGGATATACTGAGAAAAACAGTATTCTTGTATCGAGAATTCAGTTTTATGCAATTGAACTGGCGAGAAATCGCGAATGTCTCAATGACTGTATCAGAGAAAAATTCAAGCCGAAGTAATATCTGAATAAAAAAACATTTGTATTAATATATCTACAATTGAAAATATATCTTCTCTTCCAGAAAAATAGGATAATGAGATTAGCAGACATTTGACAATTCTGTTTAATTTTTTTGAAGAGATAATTTATTAGGAAAAAAATTATTTAAAAAATTTACATTCATAGATTTTTAGATTTTCTAACTATGTGAATATTTTTTTTTTTTTAAATACTTTATCTGTTGAACAAGTAACCAATCTAAACATTGTCAGACGTCAGCTATTTTATGATGATCAAATTAGCACACATTTCACAATTTTTTCATTCTTTTTTTTTTTATAAATTATTGCGAAAAAAAATATTTGAAAAATTTGCATTTGCAGTTTTTTGAATTTACTCAATGTACCTATTTTTTTTTCAAATAATTTATTTGTTAAAATAAAAGAAATAAGAATTGTCAGATGTCTGTTATTTTAACTATCACCGAAAAACTGGAATACATTATGAGCAAGAGCTGGGTAAAATAAATGTCTCCATATTTTTATTTCTTCTTCTTCTTCTGGATACTTAGACTAATCAAAGGATTCGACATTCGCGCCTGATACTTCGATCTAACAGCAGTAGCCCGAGATCCAGCTGCATCCCTGTTAAAAACACGTTTCCTCTGGCCAAAACCTAGAAACTTCTTCAACGAAGGTGGCACAATGTATTCCGGCACATCCTTCAAGTGCGGCTGTAGTTTAACCGTATGAAGAGCTTTATCCTGTCTCAACGTTTGCAAATCCCTAGGATTGTCCTCAAAGTAGCTCTTCAGCTTGTCGCAAGTCAACAATTCTTGCTTGATTTCCTTCAACCTAGCTTCTCGTACTGCAATCCTAGTCACTGCTTTCCACGCGTCATTCGCCCGATACCTAAATCCTTCAACCTCCTCCAATTTAAACTGATAAGTCTTGAACAAACTGCTTCTTCCATAACTCGCTTTAAGTTTCTCTTCAACCTCCTCCATCAATCCTCTCTCCTTAATAGCAACAAAGCTCAGTGCAGTTCCTTGATTCTTCCCTCTTGCAGTTCTCCCAGCTCTGTGAATATAAGAATTAACATCCAACGGAAAATCAAAATTAATAACATTAGAAACAAACTGGAAGTCAATTCCCCTCGCAACTCCACTCTCCTTATCCTTTCTCCTTTTTCCTTTTTTCTCCTTCATGACATGCGGCTCTTCAAGAGCCTTTTCATCAGAAGCAATGATGATGTCGTAAGTTCCTGAATTAAACTGAGTAACAGCTCTGCATCTCGATGAAGCAGGAAGTTCCGAGTTGAGAACACAAGTTGGAATACCAAATTGCTCCAAAAACAGCTTTAGCTTGTAGCATCTGTCAACAGTATTAACGAAAATGATCGTTTTTCCTCTGATAAGGTGTAGTTTTAGAAGAGAATAGAGAATCGCAGCTTTGTCGTTTTCTTCGGCGGCTAAACTGTAATGCGCCAGTTGTGAAGGTGGTGCTAAAGGTGCTTCTTCAAGTTTTAGTGTTGCCGGATTGTGCAAAACTAGTTTTTTAAGAGCGAGAACGTCTTCAGATAAAGTGGCAGATGCTAATGCAGCTTGATAGACAGTAGGAAGATAGTCTAATACTTTTTTAACTTCATCTTCGTATCCAAAGGAGAAAATCAAGTCTGCTTCGTCGATTATTAGAGTTTGGAGGCTTTTCTTGATGCTCAAGTTGCCTGCTTTCAAGTGCTGATAGACTCTTCCCGGAGTTCCAACGACAATATCCGGATTTTCTGCTAGAATTGTCTTTTGAATGGTTAGATCAATCTGCGGGCTTATGTCAACGGATTTAACTTCTCTGGAGCACTTGATGGTTAGTTCTGTGAGGACTTGGTGAATCTGTTTGCATAGTTCCTTGCTGGGGGCTAAGATTAAAGCCTTTGTTTCTTGTTTCTTCTGGTAAGATTTATTTGAGAGAATTTTTTGAATTAGAGGAATTGCAAAAGCTGCGGTTTTTCCAGAACCCGTTCTTGCACGAATCAAAACGTCTTTTCCGTTGAGAAGGAGGGGAATTGTTTTTTCTTGTATGGCAGTGGGCTCCAACCATCCCAACTTGGCTATCGCCTGTGAAAATTAATTTTTTTTTTAATAAAAAATTGAGATGTACGTAATTTAATATTGTCACTATAGGAAGAAAGGGGCGTAAAAGCTGGACTGATACATAGTACTTATGCCCTTTTGTTTCTAAGGCGACGATATATGATACTAAAAGCAGCATATATCTGACAATTTGAAAAAAAATTTTCTCATGAAGGAAAAATTATAAAAGAAAAAGGGAAAAATATGCGAATGTAGGGAATTTAAGAACCTATGAGCGTAAGTTTTTTAAATATTTTTTTTCGTACTAATTTATTTATTTAAAAAATGCGCAAAAGTGTTAGATGTCTGCTGATTTTATAATATCATAAAATAACAGTCATCTAACAATTTTTAGACTTTTTTTTTCGTCTCACGCATAAATTAATAAAAAAAATTTGAAATATGGACATGTAGAAAATTTGAAAAACCGTAAGTGGATATTTTTGAATATTTCTTTTATAATGCTCAATTTGTTGGAAAAAATCCATAAAAATTTCAGATGTCTGTTAATTTTATTATCGTAATTTGCTAGCTGTTTCGAATTACCTTTAAAATCCTGTCATCAAGCCCCAATTCGTGAAAACTAGTGACTTTATCCTCTTTTTGCTCTTCTGTCTGCATTTCTTCATCGCTGTCCATTATAAATAAATTGTTATAATGTTTTTTTTCTCTATCGATATAATGAAAAAGTCAGCTTAGCACGTGTTGTTGTTATTGTTGAATTCGCCTAACCTCAAAAATATAATGTTCAAACGATTATTTTGATGTTGAGAGCGCTCGGAAGATGTCGTTACGTGTCCATTGAAGTCCCTCAATTTTTTATTCCCGGAAATTGAAGGAATTACCCCTCATTCACTTTTGAAATCAATATTTCCTCATCAAATTTATTGTTCGTAATTTTTTTGTTATGGATACCGTGGATGTACCACTTTCCGGACAGTTAGAATTGAAGTAATAAAATGAAAAAATAAATTAATTAAATGAATCAAACAATTTAGTTGATTTTTATGTTGAAATTTTGCAAGTATTGAAAATCTGGTTTTCTCATTTGAATATTAATTATTAGTATGTTTTGCTGCTGCGTCCGGAAACTGGGACCTGTCCGGTAACTGGGTCCCCCACAGTACTTCTACTCTTGATTTCATTAAAAAAAATTATTTTCTCCATTAGAAATTAGAATAATTAATATTTTTTCAGAGTACTTGATGAAAGACGACTTTACTCAATAATAACTTGAGAATATGAAGCCTTCAGACAATTTCATTTTATATAATCACTAGTTTTTTCTTTAACAATTAAATTATTATTTTTAAAATATTTTCAAATTTTGCATCACAAGTTTTTTAAATTTTGTATATGTCCATATATTTTCATTTTTTGAAATGATTTATTTGTTAAAAAAAAAAGAAAAAATAAATAAAAATAATCAGATTTCTGCTATTTTCATCATCAAAAAAATTTACTATAAAAATTGCTCTATCTCACTTAGTTTCCGAAAAAAAAATTATTGAACTAATGAAATGAAACCGATTTGTCTGAAAATTTCATATCATCACCTTGGAAACAAAGGGGCGTAAGTGCTATGCTTATAAATAGCACTTATGTCCCTTTGTTTCTAAGGTGACGATATAGTCATAGGTAATTTCATTGAGGGCTTCTTATTGACACAATGATTAGTCTCGAAACATGATAATTTCGTCTCATTTGCCAACTGTTTCTCTTCCGGTATTAATCCAGTATCTGTCCCTTATCAAGGTCAATGTGGGTATCGCTTAGCAGCTGCTTCCTCCGCCACTTCTATTCTGAAATGAAGCGTAAGAATGTACAGATGGCTTCAAATACGCAATGAGAGGGGTGAGAAAATCGTTGGAAAAATTGGTGGAGTAGAACTAACGGCTCCACCCGTTTTTTCTTCAAAAATTGCAATTTTTTCAAAAATTTAGATTTCACGATAAACACTAAAAATAGTAGACATCTGAAAATTTTTAGATTTTTTTGTCCATTTAACAAATAAATTATTTTACAAAAACATGAAAAAAACCTATCTTTAAATGAGATAATATATTATAAAAATTTTGAAAAAATAAAAAATATACACTCGTAAAAAATTCAAACAGCTTTAAGCGCGAATTTTTCAAATATTTTTTTTCATAATAAATAATTTGTTATAAAAAAATTGGCAATTGTGTACTAAATTCGTTATATCATCTTTGCTTTAGAAACAAAGGGGCGTGAGTGCTAATGCTTATACACAGCACTTATGCCCATTTGTTTCGAAGATGACGAAATTTCATAAATTAAATTTTCTCTTGAAGTTACAAGAATCTTCCAGTTTTTGGAGTAGTTTTTCAAATAAAACCAGTAAAAAAACGTCTCGATGGATTTCAGCAAATGTGTGGGTATGGCGTAATCACCTTCATAACCATATATTTTCATATAAGGATCGATAGAATTGGCGCCTTGGCACCGTAAACATCCTGCCTGGGGGAAACCAGGCAAAACTGGAGGGGAAAAGACATTTGCCCCAAATATGGAATAACCGGCGTCGATGAATCATTCATCATTGAATTGCTTCCTCATCGCAATACAAAGTATTTACCGATGATTTTTCTAAATTCCACACGTTTTTTTTTTTTCCTAATTCGCAAGAAAAACGCAACAAATGAAAAATTCCCAATTAAACAAAATTCAAATGATTTTATTGGAGGAACTATTTGAATGCGCGGAGGAATAATGAGGCGCAGTGTTCGTGGGTCTTGCGGTTGTGCGAGGACCAACCACGTGCCGCGGGCGAGACACTATTGACCAATCAGGAATACCGGTGAAGAACGAGAGACCGAGGATATAAAGAGAAGTGAATTTCAGCGAAGCGGAGTAGTCTGACGACGTACGCCGTTGAAAATTGTTTGCTGAAGTGCCATTGCTAACTTCTGCCAACGTATCTTTAACGACTCTCTCTTTTTTACGTTACAAAAAACTAAAAAAAAAACTTCAAAATGGTGAGTGGCCTTTAATTATTAGTTTAAAATGCGAAAATTTCTCTAAATTTTCCTTTAAATTAGGTTTTTTCAAGATTTTTTGTGCTGATAAAAAATGTCTGGGAGTTTCTTTCTTTTGTTTAATGATTTTTCACGATTTAATTAGGCTCTTTTACGTGCAAAAAATGGGTTTAATTGAATGAATTGGGGCTTGGGAATATTTTAGAAGGTTTTAGCGATCAATTTGCCGTAGATTTTCTCTTCTAATTTGATATGAAACGCGTGAAGGGGCATTCTGTCAAGCGTCAATTTTGTTGGGCGGCCATTTTGTAACGGTTTTCCTTAGCCGGCCGGCTCCACCCTGACGTGAATCATTCAATTGACGTTGATCAATAAATCCGTGATACCATTTTTTACATAAAAAATTATTTTAAAAAAAAGGGCAATTTTCATTCATTCTCGAGAACTTATTTAGTTGAATTTCATAACTTTTTTTTGATAATTAATTAATTTTTTTGAATTTTTATTACAGCGTGAATGTATCTCAATCCATGTTGGACAAGCTGGAGTCCAGATTGGTAATGCCTGCTGGGAATTGTACTGCTTGGAGCATGGAATTCAGCCCGATGGACAAATGCCATCTGACAAGACCATAGGTGGTGGCGATGACAGTTTCAATACTTTTTTCAGTGAAACTGGCGCTGGAAAACACGTACCCCGTGCTGTTTTCATTGATTTGGAACCTACCGTTGTTGGTAAGATCTTAATTCATTCATAGAGATAACGTCATCTTAGAAACAAAAGGGCGTAATACTATGCTCATACATGATGCACTTCCGCCACTTTGTTTCCAAGGTGACGATATATTTTGGATGATTTATCATCATATCGTCACCTTAGAAGCAAAGGGGCCTAATTGTCATGTATAAGCATAGCACTTACGCCCCTTTCCCTCTAAAGTGATATATTTAGATTTATAAAAATGAAATTTGATTTATCAACAGTCCCTGTATATTATTAAAATTCACAGATGAAGTTCGTACGGGTACTTATCGCCAGCTCTTTCACCCAGAGCAATTGATCACCGGCAAAGAAGATGCTGCAAATAATTATGCACGTGGCCACTACACAATTGGCAAGGAAATCGTCGACTTGGTCCTAGACAGAATTCGCAAATTGGCCGATCAATGCACAGGACTCCAAGGTTTCCTGATCTTCCACTCATTTGGTGGTGGCACTGGATCAGGCTTTACCTCGCTTCTAATGGAACGTCTCTCTGTGGACTACGGAAAGAAATCGAAACTCGAATTCGCAATCTATCCAGCACCCCAGGTCTCCACTGCCGTTGTAGAGCCCTACAACTCAATTCTAACGACTCACACAACCCTCGAACACTCTGACTGCGCATTTATGGTTGATAATGAGGCAATCTATGACATCTGTCGTCGTAATCTCGACATTGAAAGACCGACTTACACGAATTTGAACAGACTGATCGGACAGATTGTCTCGTCAATCACTGCATCATTGCGCTTTGATGGTGCACTCAATGTCGACTTGACCGAGTTCCAGACGAACTTGGTACCTTATCCAAGGATCCATTTCCCACTTGTGACTTATGCACCAGTTATCTCCGCAGAAAAGGCTTATCACGAGCAGTTGTCTGTTGCCGAGATCACCAATGCCTGTTTCGAACCAGCCAATCAGATGGTCAAGTGCGATCCACGTCATGGAAAGTACATGGCTTGCTGCATGCTTTATCGAGGTGATGTTGTACCCAAAGACGTCAATGCAGCCATTGCCACCATCAAGACCAAACGTACCATTCAGTTTGTTGACTGGTGTCCAACTGGATTCAAAGTTGGTATCAATTATCAGCCACCAACTGTCGTACCAGGTGGCGATCTTGCCAAGGTCCAACGTGCTGTTTGCATGTTGTCCAATACTACAGCAATTGCTGAAGCATGGGCTCGTCTTGACCACAAGTTCGATCTCATGTATGCCAAGCGTGCTTTTGTTCATTGGTATGTTGGTGAGGGAATGGAAGAGGGCGAATTCTCTGAGGCACGTGAGGATCTTGCTGCTTTAGAGAAGGACTATGAGGAAGTTGGCATGGATTCGGCTGAGGGAGAGGGCGAGGGTGCTGAAGAGTACTAAATTCGATTTCAATAATTCCAAAATTTAAAACACAAAAAAAGCACATCGAGAGTTTTTCGGTTTTATTTATTTTTTTTTAGGTTCCTCTTTTTTCTCTTTTTTGTAATTCACAATTTGAAAACACATTCCTATTGGATATAAATGTCATTAAAAAAATTCAACTCAAATTTTTTACGTCTCGATGAAGAAATACATTATTTAAAACTGCATTTTTCTGTGTATGTGTGTAAATTTAATTAATGACCTACCTTTATTGATATTGTTTCTTCTTTAATTGAGTAAAATGAGGAGTTTGATCAGAGTTTATTGGTTTATTGTGGTTTTTTATGTTAGTTGCAGCCGATGATAACGATTAAATTTAACAATGTCATTAGAAATCTTGATGAAACACGTAGGGGAAGGTGGGGTAAAATGGAGATGACAATTGAAGGGTCCGAGATAGAGACTTTCTGATGATTGCAATGGAAAGCTGAGAAAATTTTAGGTAGAAAACATGTGTCAAAATTGTTTTTTTTTTCTATTTTTTTTTTAATTTTACTTTTTTGGGTGAAGTTTTGACGGGGTTTTTCTTTTTGAAAATCGGAAAAATTCACTTCTTTGACGATATCTCAGGTTCTGTTGGTCGTAGCAATCTCTGAGGTTGATCTCAAATGAAAGGTGAGCTCATTCCTCATCGATATTATGGTTTAAATTTTTTTTTAATCGATTCTTCAAATTCTTATAGGCCATCTTCTGAAAATCAGTTTTTACCCTGTAAGTACTTGAAAAATTGATAATTTGTTCTGTAAACCACATAAATTCATGGGAAATGAGCTCAGCTTTCATTTAAGATCAACCCCAGAGCGCTACGATCAATAGAATCAGAAATATTCCCGAAAAACTGAAATTTTTCAAAAACAGAAGGATTTCACCTTCAAATCTTGAGAGCAAAAAATGGAATTTTTCAAAAATTCTAGAAAATAACTTCTGACATATGATTTCCATGGGAAATTTCCTCAGCTTTTCAATGAAATCACCAGAAAAAACCTATCCTCAATATTTTCATCGATTTCGAGTAATTGTCATGATATAAAATACCAAAACTAACAAGTGCCCGTTTTACCCCTTGTCTCCATTTTACCCCACTTTCCCTTTACGTCTGGAGATCCTGTAATTTGTGCTTATGTGTTCAAGATGACTCAAAAAATTTCCGAGATTTTAAAAGAAAATCTCATTTTATATTACAAAAATCTTTAAATTATTCGAGAATCGAACGACGATGGACGATTAATCTTACGGAATATATGTTACAAATCCATTTATTCATCATCAAATAAATTTTTCATGAAAATGGAGCTGTTGACTCTAACAAGAATGGGAATTTCCGATTCCTCATGGACGAATTCAAAGGATTTTTCTCTTTTAACAATTCAATAATTATTTAGTGTGATTCAGAAACGTGGAAATCGTGATGACTAAAATTACTTTGTTTTGTATATTTAATAGTAATTAATATATATATATATATATGTATATATATATATATCTTATATATATTAACTATTACAATAATTGAAATTCTAATAATCGTCATCACTTTATCATCAATAATACAATTTATCAATGATTCGTTATCTCTCGACTATGCTTTAAAAATTGTTCATTTTCTCTAAATTCTTGTACGATTTCTTATTTTTCCCTATTTTTTTTTATTACTCTGCCACTTAAGCGTGCAACAATAAAAATCTAGCTCACAATATATCATTCATCTTCATAAATTCATCTTTTTTTTTCTTCATTATTTTATTATTATTATCATTATTCTGATTCTAACAAGAAAAATGACAAAAATTCATGTCATAAACAGATTTGTTTCATTTTTTATTTTTTTCTCATACTTTGTACAAAGGAAAAAGAATTAATTAATTAAAAACAAAAAAAGAAAAAAAAAAAGAAAGGAAATTTTTTGAATATTCGCACTTTCTCTTGGATTCACACTCTCTTTTTTTCCCCCTTTTTTTTCTCTTGTAAATTTAAAATTAAATTGGGTAGTGTAAAAAATAATATATCCGCATGTGCATTAAAAAAAAGGCTTTTTTTTCCTAATTTTTCTCTTGAAAATTCAAAAAAAAAAAACTTCATATTATCAAAATTACGATCCAAAGAGACTTTCTTCTTGAAAATTTCTATACTGAAGTGAAAAATCTTTAATCGAAGACTGCGCATCATCATTTAGACGAAAAACATAAAAATAATTCAATTATTTGATTACTTTTAATCTTTTAAAAAATTTATAATTTATAATAAAAAAAAAAATTAAAAAAAAAAAATCTAAAAGACTTTCTTACTCACATTCTCACGAATCGGCACCATAAAACGCTGCATATTTCAACCTCTCGTGAACACATCGCTTTTCAAGCGACCACAACACGAAGGAATATATTTTAATGATTTCAAAAAAAAATTATTATAAAAAAAATTCTGCGATTGAAAGAAACAAGCTAATTGAAAATTTATCAGGAAGATAAGTTTTTTCCTTTTTTTTTTCAATCAATTACAGAATCTGATAAGCAACACACACGTATTTTCCTCCTTTTTTTAATGAATATCGCGACGGCCACATTTTTTCCATTCAATTAATATAATTTCTTCCTCTTTTCTGACTCTCTCTCACTTTTAATGTTTCGATGCAAAGCGCGTGCAAGAAGCTAGGCCATTGCGCGAAGGAAGAGGTGAAGACGAATTTACCCATTGACCATATCAAAATCATGGCAATCAATAAATCTTTAATAATATTTTATTAAAAAACATTTGTTTTAAAATGAATTTTTTGAGTATTAGAAATTCTTACTTTTATAATTTTTTTCAATTTTTTTTTTTTAATTTTTCAAATTAATATTTTTCACGAATAAAATCGCCTGTACCCTTCACATTACCATTAAATCATCATACCTAATTGATTTGTACGAGCTCAAAAGCCAAAATTTCGGCCTTTCGCGATGGTGCTTTTGTCATCAAAATTTTCTTTCATTTTAAATAATTTTTTTTTTTTTTTTTCATTCTTTCATTAGTACCAATTTAATTACAAATAGGGAGCAAAGAATATTTCTTTAATTAAATTCATTGAATTTCGCTGATAAAGGTGTTTCGAAATCCCTCAGAGCGCTCTGTACCGAGTTAAAAAATCAAAAACAAATCGTTTCAAACGATTTGCCTGATTTTTCATCAAAAATTCCATTTATTTAATGGATTTTTGTTTTATTATTCATTTTTTTTTAAATTCATTACGCTGATACGCATTACCGAGCAATAAATTTCCAAGCCTCATCCATCGATTTTTTAAATAAAAAATCACAATCAAGTGACATACGAATAAACAGAATAATTAATTATAAAAAAAAAATCAGTTATATCTGATAATTATAACAACAAAAAATTCAATAAATATGATTATTTCACGTCACTTGATTGAAGTTAATTAGAAAAAAAAGAAGAAAAAGAGAAATATTCTTCATGAAATGATGACAAAATTTTAGAAAAATGCAATAAAATAGGATAATTGAATCACTTTTAATTAACTTAAAAATGTAATTAGATTGTTCATGATGTATAAACGTTTACGTGTAACATGATTTTTTTCTTTCTGTTAATTAATTATCTTTTTAAATCTTGACTGTGTAACACACCATACGCACATGATCACGTCAGAAAGAAAAAAAAAAAATTCATTAAGATTCTCGAAAAACCGATGAGTTTTTTTTTCCATTATTTTCTTGTGTTTCTCTTTTCTTTAATACATCATGCGATGCTTAACAAATTAAAAACGTAAAAACATTAACAATACAATATAGTTTCCTTATTTCGTAGACATAATGTGATGGCAGTCTTGAGTCCTGGAAAAAGATGCTGTAGTGTTTTTTTTCAATTTTTTTTTTATCATTTGCTCGTCGGCTGCTTCAGGCGATTATTAATTAATTATTATTTCATAATTTCCTTTATTTATTTTCACAATTTTTTTTTCAAATTCATCTCATCTGCTCTCTTTTTTTTTTTTTTTCATTTCTTTGCACTTAGATCTTGGGTCTAACTTTGTTTCTTCACTTATGGTAAATTATTTTTTTTGTGGCAGTGTCTGTAAAAAATAAGAAAAAAAAAAACACGTGAGAAATTTTGTTAATTAAAGAAGATATTTTTATTATTCAGGGAAATATTAGAGGAATTTTTTTGTTCAAATTAAATGGAATGTGTGAAAAAATGAATGAAGTCTATTCGAGCTTCTAAGTAAAATTCTATTAGAAAAATAAGGACAAGTAAAAATTTGTTCATTGGATGATGGTCCCAGTTTCCGACAGTGTCCCAGAAACTGATTATTTTTGCAAATTCCTAAAATAATATTTACAATATATTGTTTAATATTCATGTACTGAACTCGTTTAGCACCAGAAATATGTCGTCACCTTAGGAACAAAAGGGCGTAAGTGCTACGTATGAGCAAAACACTTGCACGCCTTTATTTCTAAGGTGAAGATATATTAATTAAATTAAATTAAATTACATTTAATAAGCAAATGATCGTTGCCTTTGTTTTACACTGTCAAAAATAGGCTCTGAAGTGCCAGAAACCAGGACCAACATGGTAATTGAATGGATTCAATCTAAGAAAGATACGCACCCGAGTTAGGACTACCTACGCCTCGACAGGCTTCTTTTTTTCCTTCTTTTTCTTCAGGAAAGATGGTGTCCTAAGTCCCTTCTTCTTCTTCTTCTCCTTCTTGGGTGACTCCTCACTAACGCTGACATCCTGCGACATGGAACCCTTAACATGGAAGGTCCCAACGAATAAACATAAAAAACCTCATGCACATGCAGATAAAAATCCAATTTTCATTCAAATATTATTTCCCCAATTCAATGATTTGTTTCTTGGTTTTTTCTAATTTTAATTTGCAATACGAGCAGAGGCACTAATCAATTTTTACATACTCTTCTACCAATTAAAGTGATTCCCTCATGAATTTTTTAATTGAATAAAAATAAAAATAATTGTCAATTTGTAAAAAGGAAGTTAAGAAAATTGATCTAATTTTTGTAGGGGAAGGTGGGGTAAAATGGAGACAAGAGGTGAAACGGACACGTGTTAGTTTTGGTATTTTTATACTATGAAAATTACTCGAAATTGATGGAATTATTGGGGATAGGTTTTTTTTCTGATGATTTCATTGAAAAGCTGAGGAAATTTCCCATGGAAATCATATGTCAAAAGTTGTTTTTTTGAATTTTTTTAAAATTCTATTTTTTACGAAAGATTTGAAGATGAATTCTTCTGTTTTTGAAAAATTTCAGGTTTTCGGGAATATCTCGGGTTCTATTGGTCGTAGCGATCTGGGGTTAATCTTAAATGAAAGGTGAGCTCATTTCCCATCGACCAATGTAGTTTTAAAGAAAAATTATGAATTTTTCAAGTACTTATAGGGCAAAAACTGATTTTCAGGAAATGGCCTATAAGTATTTGAAAAATTGATAAAAGAAAAATTGAACAACATAAATTGATGGGAAATAAGCTCACCTTTCATTTGAGATCAATCCCAGATCGCTTTGACCAACAGAATCGGAGATATCACCGAAAAAGTGAATTTTTTCGATTATCAAAAGGTAAAATTCCTCCAAAACTTGACCAAAAAAGTAAAATTTTCAAAAAATCGAAAAAATAATAATTTTGACACATGTTTTTCACCTCAAATTTCCTCAGCTTCCCATTGCAATCATTAGAAAATCTCTATCTGCAACCGTTCAATTGGAATGTCCATTTTACTTCATCTTCCTCCAATATAACAATTCACTACGAATTTAATGAATCAATGAATGAATTATATTTAAAAAAAATACGTGAATGATGAGTGTGATTGATGATTACTCTTCCAGGCATCACATCACATCGACTAATGGATTTGCCCTAAATTTTACATTCTTAATCTTCAAAAAATTCAAAATAAAATGAATAAACTTCAAATTTTTTTCCTTTTTTTTCTAAAAAATACAATTATTAATTAATGAAAACATTGAAGAATTTTTTGAAGATCACATGTGATGAAAATTGTCCCATGAAATTAGTGAAATGACAGTGAATTTGAAATACAAGAATAGGGTGAGTGGTCCAATGGTTGAACGAACAAGAAACGTCAAATACCAGTGATCGAACATATGAAATTCGATAATTACTGATATATTCAAAAGTTTTATAGGCTCTTGTTCGAGTTGATGAACATTATATTGTATTTCGAAGATTAGAAAAATGATATTTCACTGGATTAGCAATTTTTTTCAGAATAAATACGTTAAATACAATCAATGCATTGAATTTAAATATGGAAATGAATCCAATAATATATATACGTCAGATAGTGCGATCACTGGACGAGTTCGAACACTGGTCAACTCACCCTACTAATTTTCATCAATAATTTAAACAAATTATTAATAATAGTAAAACGAACCTCCTTGCTGCTATGAGAAAACGTGCTGTGATGGGCATCTGAATGATCTCCATTTACGGTATTCTCCCCTGTAACACGAATTAAATTGTAGATTGACTTGAATTTTCAATTAAAATAGAGAAGACCTTTAGTTTTATGCATTTAGAAATAAAGAAGAATATAAGAATATGAGATGAAAAAAGAAAATGCATGAAAATTATGAATGAAATGTGAAGAATGAGTGAAAAATTGATAAAAATCCCTTACCTCAGTGTGTGAATATTAGCTTCTTTAGTTACCGTAATTTCTTTTTTTTTCATGATTACGTGCATAATAGTGCAATTGCAATTGTGGGAGGATGCAAATAAAGAAAATGTTCTCTTGAAAAGAAAGACCTTGTGAATTTATTTCTTTCTCTTCCAAAAAAAAAAATATATTTTTTTTTTAATGCGATGATAAAAAAATAAGAACAAATGTGTAATATTATATTTTTTTTCTGTTCAAAACATAAAAGAAAGGAATTTGTTACTTAGTTACTTAGTTTCTTTCTTCCAAGTATTTTTTGTTAATAACAATATTTTTTTAATGAATAAATGCAATTATAAAGAAATATGTACATTCAAAAAAAAAAAAAGGCAGAAAAATGAATTATGTGTCAAAACATAATGGTAATTTCCGCTTCCAATAACCAAAAGAGAAGTATTATTTTGATAGTATAAAGCAAAAAAAAAAATAAATGAAATAGAGTAAAAAAAAAAAGGATTTTTTTTCTAAAGAAAAGATAATGTAATAGAGATTACCATTACATTTTTTACAATGTTAATATTAATAATACACAGCCTGTGATGATTATCAGTGACAATTGGTACTAATATTTTTAAATCCTAAAAATTAGTACGTTTCGTTTGTTTTTTTTCTTCTTTTGTTACAAAAGCTATGGCACAAAGCTATGATCTTATTAAATTAAATTAAAAAAATGTAAATTATAATGGAATGAGTATCAAATTATTAAATTAAATTAAATTTGATAAAGCATTTTGTGAATGCATAAAAATAACCAGTGTTTTTTTTTTTTCAATGTCCTGCAATTGAAAAAAACCTTAATTCTACGTTTTTTTTCAAGTGAAACGTAAAAACGCGAATGAGAGAAAAAATAAAAATCGGAATAATCTCATTTCTTAAGAATTAATTATAAATTTTGTATCAGCGTCTAAAATGCTCATTAAAAACGCTACTATGTTTTTCAATGGTATAAAACATTTTAATAAACAAATCAACATAATTCAAAGAGCATCCTGATGGAACAGATAGGATCATCTCTATCAACATCAATAAAATCGTCATCAACAAATGTTTGATTCAAATTCATGCCACTGACAATTTTGCAGAGTGTTGTATTCTCGTAATCTGGTACTGATGGAATCGGAGAAATAATCAATTCACAACTATGCTCCTTGTTCGATATAATATGCTCTATCTGAATGAATTCTCGAGTATCAACCGATAGTGCCATTAAACATTTCGAGCATACATCGTATCGTTCATTTATTTCAGAATCCTTCAAAGGATTTCCAATATCTTCAATAATAATAATACTGTCTTCAACAATTACCTCATTTTCCCGATTCAAATCTCCAGTAAATACCGGAAATTTGCGGCAAACATTGCATTTTTTCGGGAGAATCTCCAAATTTTGTGATGTTTCTTCGTTCAATTGGTTTTTCTTCATAAATCCTTCATCGATATTCAATTCTCTCGTTTTTTTCATGAGACAGTAGTTGCAATTGAGGATCGGAAGTTCTTCTTGATGATTAATTGACCTCGGAACATTATCGCAAATTGGGCATTTCATCAAAAAAGTTTCAATTTCTTCAGATTCTCCGTCTTTTCCATTTTTTTTTCGAGAAATCTCTAATTCCTCTAGTGCTGATGACACATCAGCGAAATTAACGGTTGTATCGTGCTGATCGAAATTCATATTTGGGAAAAAATGTGCTGATGACCGAAGATTCGAGGAGACATCACCGTAATAAACAGTTTCTCTGCAATCGTCAGAACTGCATTCTGATATTGTGTAGGTTTCATGATCGCTAAAGAGATTTGTCGATGATCTAGAATGGGTTTCATCATTTTCAAAGCCGCATTGAGCAATAAATCGCGTCTGAACACTGTTTTCCGAGCTATTCTGACCAGTTTGGAAGGGAGTAGAACTTTCTTCCTTGCATGATAAGAAATCCGCGGTTGAAGAACGTTCACTTGGCGCAAAATCGTCATCAAGAATCGTCGAATACTTGGAAAAAGGCTCTGGAGAATTTGCTGGAACTTTTTTCATCAATGGTTCATCGTCATTGCAGTCTAGAGTAATTTCCTCTAAAGAATCCTTCATTTCGGATATTTCGTCCTCGAGAATCGGTGACAATGTTCGATCCTTCGAAATATCAAGGACAACTGTTTTCAACTCTTCGTCTTCAGAAATTGGGGGTAAATCTGGTTTAAAATTTCGCGGAGAAGATGGGAGACTCGAGATCTTTTCCTTTACTTCAGTAATTTTAACTTCAGCTATTTCAACCTCATCAACTTCATCAGGGATATTATCCTGAATATTATCAGCCTGATTGTCCTGAATAAATGTTGAACTATCATCATTTCCACGAATTTCATTCCAACTCTTCTCCATTTCCGATTCATTGCAGTCCCACATGTAAACTAAATTCTTCTCAACGTCATCCGTAATATTATCATCTGAAGTTTGTGTTTGAGCAGTTAACGAATCCTCAGAATCCTTGTCGAAAAGCTGAACTTCATCATCAGAAATTTTATTTTTATCATTATGCAGATATTTTTCCCTGCTATTATCGGATTTCGTGTCATTTTCTAGTGATGAAACTTGAGTTTCCGACTGACTCGATATATTAATCGTATTTTCGATCGATAAATTCATGCCCAATGATGAAAAACTGCTCTCAGTTTCATCCAATGATTTCCTGTTACTGCCTTTTGTTATTTTCTTAAATCTCGTGACAAATCTCCTGACACTCTCTGATTTATTGGCGTAGAGAGAACTTTCAGCTGAATCACTCGAGTCTAGAGTCTCTGATTTACTCTTATTCATGGATTCCTCAAAAACAATTGCTTTTGCAATCAACTGCATTTGATTGGCATAATGCTCAAAAGCTTCTATATCACTCGAAAAAACTTCTCCATTCTCACCAATGCAGCAAGAAGCGACGATTTGCTCCAATTCTTCCTTCATAGACTCTTCACTTTCAGGATCTATGTCAATCCCATTAAATATCGATTTAATTTCATTAATCAGATCTTCGGAACTCTTCATGAATTCCAATCTTCTCGTTTCTCCAGCAATTTCTGGATCATTGACTTGTTTTAATAGATCAGGAGTTACTGGAGGCACTTTTCCCTCAGAATATTTCTCAGCTTCCTCAGAATTTGCATCTTTGATCTCAGTATTTGCACTCTCCTTTGCTTTTTTTAGATTAAAACTTCCAGGTGAAGATCCCGAAGTATTCTCAGCATCTGAAGCAACTTTATCGATTATGTGATGTATTAATTCGTTAATAACGATAAAATTGAGAGGAGATTCACTTTCTCTGCCGTCTTTACTGTCTTCTCCAATAGAATTTTGAATTATCTCTTCGATTTCCTTGATTTGCTTTTCTTCCGTCAATTCCTGATTGATTTCTAATCCCATTTCGTCCATCACCTCGTCAATAATGTTTTTAGCGACATGAAGAGCGGTTAATTTTGCCTCTAAAACAGTTCTCAGGTCCGTTGAACATCCCTGACAGTCGAAATTTAGACATGCAAATCCTTCCAGGACGTCATCAACGATGTTTTCAGCATTGACGAGAGCCTCGCGTTCTCCAAGTCCTGCAATAACTTCATTTGCCGATGTTGCAATGTCCTGGACGAAAACTTCGTCCTTCGACTCTTCAAGTTCGATGAATGTGGAGTGAGGAAGTTCTAGAAGATCAGAACCACTTACTGAACAGTGCTCATTGTCAATTGAACCATCAGGTGACAAATCCTGATCCGTTTCTAAATCAATTGAATTCTCGAAGAGATCGATCGTTTTATTGAGATCAATCCTTAATCCTGGACCCATTGCAGCATCTTCCTTGGTACTTGGGATCATTTCCTCCCAAATGTACTCGATATTCTCATTGGAACACTCGGAATTACGGTCTAGAGAATTAGTACGCGAGTATCCGACGAATAAACAGTCGGAACAGTTGCTTTTTCCGCAGTTAAAGTGCTCCTTGGGATTTTCCTCATTGTCACAGTCTCCGGATGCTGTTGGAGTCAAACTGTAGAGTAGGCTCACTTGGGATGGATTCAGATTGTATTTTTTTGAAGTATCCGTTTCTGGAAGAAAGGGGGATGTTACGGTTTTTGAGGGCGTCAAGTTGGTTTTGAGGGTGTTTATGACCTCCGTCATGCTGTCCTCGCGGTTGTAATTTTTAGGAATTGGGGAGGAGTATCTCCAGGGGCAATCGTCGCTTATGTCCCTTTCGAAAGATGTTTTAAGGTCTTCTTCGGTTTCTTCTATCCAATCAGTAGTAAATACTGTGTTTAATGCCCTTTTTTCTTCGGTTTTTTCTGTTGATAAATTCTCTTTCAAGGAATTTCCATTTTCATCGGGTAATTCGCTCTTTTTTATGGAATCTGCAGGTTTTTTATCGGGTGACATTTGAATTGGATCGATTTGATCGTTTGTGCTGATGTCTGCATTTACCAATTCCACTTTTTCTGCTTGAGGAAAAATTACTTCCGTTATTGTGACAACACTCGATGAATTTGTGGGTTCTGAGGAACTGGAGATCTTTAAATCTTCGGCAAGGATGTCAATTCTTTCTGGGAAGCTGGATTCTGAGAAGTTTAACGAAGGTTCATGCAGATTTACGAAATAATCGAAAGTCGGGGTATTTCCTTCACTTTTTGATATTCTCGGATTTTTTGAAAATTTCATAATTGCATTGACTAGTGGAGGACTCTTTAAATCGTTCATTTCAATGCTTGAAGGCAGTGACAATCTTGGAACTTTAGCTTTTGAAGATAGTCCTGGGCTCATGTTTGTGAAAATTCGAGTGTAGGCTCTTTTTCTCGTTGGAAAATTGAAATTTATTGGATTTATTTCTTCGGTTGGTGAGAATTTTTCGACGATGATTTTCTTGACAAATCCTTCATTATTCAGAAATACTTTGGAATTTTGTGGATATTCGGATTGTAAGTTTCTTGGTGATAGACTTTTTCTCTTTTCTCCGAAGGTTTCGTGAACGATACGCAGAAAATTGGCACGGCTCGAATTTCTATACTCGTTGTACCATTTTTCGTATTCTTCGAAGAATTTACGTTTAGCTAGGAACACAGAATTGGAGCGTCTTTTTGTTATGAAATTGCTGGATGGATTCTTCTTTATTTCGGTTATTTTTGGCTTCTTCAACTCTGCAACTGTGTTTACTTTGATGATCTCCATCTGACAACGTTGATACTGTGGCGACCATCCAGTTGCTGTGTCCACATCATCGCTCATACTGGATAAATAATCTGGAAAAGGATATTATCCAAGAAAACCTGAAATACCTGTCTTCAAAATGCTCATTGATCCGTTTTTAATTTATATATAAAATGTTTCACTTTTTGACTTTTTTATTTTTTAAATCGATTTTCCAATGGCTTCGCATTCACGAACTGCTCGCACCATTGCTTCAATCATTCAATGAGTCAATTGATGAATTTTATGATCAGAAATTAAAAATTATAATGAAATTACACTAGTGGAAAAAATTAAAGGATCAAAGAAAAATTCCAAATTTTTAGCGGTTTTTCAAATGGCCATATTTTTCTCAAAAATGATCGTATCGGAGTAAAAAAAAAAACAATTTGAAGCTTGAAGTCTCTAGTTTTGAGATCTTGAGACGAAATTTTCTTTTGAGTTATGCGCATCGCGCTATTCTAATGAGTACAGTGAAAAATTTTTCCAACTCAACCACAATCAATCAATTTTTTTTTTTCATCCTTTACATGAATTTGAAAAAACAAGGAAAAAAGAGCTTTTGGTGAATTTTTAAAACAAACATCAAACTTTTAATCAGAAATATTGAGAGAACCACCCATGTTAAGTGTGTCTTCTACAGTTCAATATACCCACAACAACCCTACAAAGTTTCAATTCAAACAAAGTTTCAACCCTACAAGCGTTCAAATTTATGAAAGAGAAAAAATCGAATTCTTTCTTGTTTTTTTTTTCATAAATTTAAACGCTGTTCGCAATGAAGATGTGGGAAAATCTGAGGAAATTCTTTTCTTCCATTTTGTTAAAGATTCTGAACTGTTGAGTGCAAAAAATGTGATACTTTAATTTTTTAAAAAATTCAATCGAATAAAACAAAAAAACGGCTGGGTGGATTAAATTAAAACTTTGCAGGGTGGTTGTGGGTATATTGAACTGTAAAAAGCACACCTAACATGGGTGATTCTCTCAATATTTCTTATTGAAAGTTTGATGTTTCAAAAATTCACCAAAAGCCTTTTTTTTTCTTGTTTTTTCAAATTCATGTAAAGGATGTAAAAGAGAATTTTTCCGAAACAAATGGCCTCGTAGAGAATTTATTCAGGTTTTCAAAAATCATCATTAATTTTCTATGCGGTCATTGGTTGCTAAGTTATCGATGATCAAAGACAAAACGATCTTTTTTCATTCAAAATTCGATATCTCAGTGAAAAACGGGTCGAATCAAGATAAAAAAAAATAAATTGAAGCTGAATGAACAAACTATCCGGTCCATTTGGTGGTTGAGTTGGAAATTTTTTTTTCAAGTCTATAGAGGAAAAAAAAAAGTCGAAAACTTTCGAAGAAATTTTTTCCACTGTACTCATTGGAATAGCGCGATGCACGACTTTTTTTAGTCCTTTAATTTTTTTCCGCTAGTGTATAATGAAATTAGCATAAATCTGACAATTTTTGAAATTTTTCTAAAATGAATGAATTATTGTAAAAAAAAATATTTAAAAAAATTGGCTAAATTTATATGATATTCATTATATTCAAATATACACTTAATGAATTAAATATAAAAAAAAAAAAATATAAAAAGATTTTAGGAAATAAATGTAAAGATTGACTTTCTAATTTATTAATCTTCTGTCCAATATCCCAATAATCTCAAAATTCAATATTCATCATTATGGACGACAACAAAAATAAAAATAATTTTTTTTTTTTTTTTTAAATTGCGCTTATATTTTTTTTTTAATTTTCTGCATATCCATATTTTTAATTCTTCCAAAATGATTTATTTATTGAAAAAGGAGGAAAAACTAGAAATTGTCAGATATCTGCTATTTTCTGTTTCATGAAAAAAAATGGAATAGCATAGGGAAAATATAAGGAATCATTGCGTTTTTTTTTGTTTCTTGAAGGAATTAATAGCATAATTAGCGTACATTGGAAAAGGTGCGAGCGTTTGGTGACGACGAGGGGGAGTTTGAAAAGAAATGAAGCAAGATAAAATAATAATAAAAAAAAAGTATTTACAACATAATAAGACTTGCATGCACAAGATGAAACATGAATAACAAAGGACAGGGGAGATATTTCTATTTCCTCTCCATTGAACAGAGCTTCCTCTGTTCGCTTACCTCTCTTGTTATGAGTATTCCTTGGATCAAGGGCATCACGACGCATCTCATTTAGAAACTGGCTCGTTGCATCAGCTATTAACGAATAACAAAAAAATGGACGAATTTCATGCAAACGTTTACATTTGAATTTTTTTTTTTTTTTCGAAATTAAACTTGAAAAATCAAATGGGATAAAGATAACGAAATTGAGGGGAAGTGCGTTTTTTTTTACTGACTTCTCACCTTCTAACTTTGCTTTTGAAAGGACTGGGTAATCATTTATTACATCCAGTGATTGCTGAATATGAGGAGCTTCCGTCACCACAACAGCTACTGTTCTGTTTGTATCGTTCACCTTATCATGCCCATGCTTCTCTCCTAATTCATGCAGTGTACAAGATTTTCATGCAAATACGTGTATATTTTTAATTTTTAATTTTTCCTTTTTTTTTTAATGAATGGGAAAAATTGTGAAGTCTCTCGAGTATCAAGAAATGATTTTTTTTCTTTTGAATACGTGCAAGTGCTTGGATTTAAAATAAAAAATGATTCTGTGTTGGATATGATTAAGATTGTGACTTTTTTTTTTAAATTCTTACCGTCGCTTAGCACAACTTCCGGTTGACTTGGCACAGGCACTTGTTTCTTTTCTATCCGCAATACACGTGGTTCTGGATAACAGATAATTGAGATAATTAATTGAAGATATTACGAAATTTGCACGAAATTAGTGAAAATATTTGGGATCAGTTTTTTCGAATGATTCCATTAGAAAGCTGAAGAAATTTCCGTTAGAAAGCATAAATTGAAATGGATTTTTAAGAGATTTTCTGGAGATTCATCTTTTTTAACTAAAAATAATGAGTAATCATTTACGAATTTGAAATTTTTTATTTTTTAAGAATTTCAAGGATCTTTCCGGTTCTATTGCTCATAGCGACTTGGGGAGTGGATCTTAAATGAACGGTGAGATCATTTTCCATCAATATTGATAGTTATTGAAGAGAAATTAACGATTTTCAAGGTACTTATAGAGTAAAAACGTGTTTTTCACGAAATGCCCCATAAATACTTCAAGAAACGATAATTTTTTCTTCAAAGCCACAAGAATTGATGGCAAATGATCTCACATTTCATTTAAGACCAGCCTCAAATCCCTAAGATCAGTAGAACTGGAGATATTCTCAAAAAAGTGAGAAAAAAAATCGAAAATGGAAAGAAAACCTCCATTCTTGTCAAAAAAAAGTAGAATTTTCACAAAAATCAATTCTTTTACGTGTTTCTCACCGGAAACTTTCTCAGATTTTCAATAGAATCATTAAAAAAATTATATCTTAAACCGTTTCATGAAAATTCCCAATTTATCGCCCTTTCCTCATTCATATTGTCTCTATTTAAATTTGAAAAAAATGTCAAGAAGTGTCTTTACCATCTCTACTCTCCTCTTCTGTCTCAGACGTAACCGATACTGGCGATTGTATTGGACTTTTGGCAGTGCTTGATTCGTGTGTCGCTCGACTAATATTGAATGACGATAGAGCTTCTGATTCTGACTGTGATTCATCATAAATATCACCCTTTGTTTTACGTTCAACTTCTTTTTTATACTGATCAAGTTCTTGATCTGTAATAGCATCAAATGGATTTTTGGCATAGGGAGTTTTGTAAACCATTGCATTGTGTTGGAATCCACGTTGAATTATTCCTTTACTTGCAGCACCAACAAGAACCACTGATTCTCCAGTTGCACTCATAGTAGCATCCTTGGAGAGGAAAAAAAGAAAATGAATATGAAATAATCAGAGGAAATTAAAAAAAAAAAAAAACAAATTAAAAATGTTTTCAAAATATTTTTAAAAATTCTGGAAAATCTCAAATAGTGAAATAAAATGTTTTTTTTTTCTTCTCTTTATTTCAATAAAAAATCATTTAATCACTTGAAGATGATTGGCAGGTACAATCGGAAGAAGTCCAATTTTTGTATAAAATCGTTAATAACAATTTATACAAGATGAAATTCTCAAATCTGATTCATTAAATCTAGGAAGAATTTCATGAGAAATGAAATAAGCCCTAAAAACAGAAAATTAATTGAAAATTGATAAATTTTCATTATTTTTTACATTCTTTTAAATCTTGAAAAATTTGAAAAAATGTAAAAAATAATGAAAATTTGTCAATTTTCAATTAATCTTTTGCTTCTAGGGCTCATTTTATTTCTCATCACATTTTTCACGGACTCACTGAATCAGATTTGAGAATTTCATCTATTATAAATTGTTATCAACTATTTTATAGAAAAATTGAACTTTTTTTTCCGATTGTACCTCCAAATCATTCTTATTAATCAACATACCTGCATTTTTTTAGCTTCCTCCCATGAGACACCTTCCAGAATATGTGACTGTGGTCCAGCTGTCATTTTATCAGCTCTACGATTATCTTTAATCTGCTGTTGCAATACCTTGAATTCTTTTGGATTTGTATTCTTCGGTACAAATTGTAATGCACTGTCGATTCTAACTGGTGTACTGCTGTGAGTTGGTGATCCATCGGATACCCACTGCAGACAAAACCAGAATTTTTTTTGTATTCAAGTTAGACCCATTAATAATATTCAATAATTTTTGTTTTTTTTTCAATTAATAAAAGCACCTGATCAAGCCGATTGAAAAAATGACTCTCTTTTTAATAATTTAAATTTGTATAAATGTGTGCCTGTATCATGCTAATCTCGATGGTCACGTTAAAAAAAAAAAAAGAGAAAAAAAAATTCAAATTCAAAAGCATTTATTCATTTATTATTGAATTGAAATTAATTTTCTTAGGGTCAAATAACAATCTGGTTTTGTCTATTAAACAGTGGATGCATACCGAGGCCACCGAGAATAAAATAAGATGACCAACAGGCACACATTCATTCAGAGTCATTGTGTAATGATTATTTTTTTTTTTCTTAATTACTACGTGAAAAATTAATGATATGACATAAATTATTTCGACTGAAAATTAAAATTAATTTTTTTTTTCAATTAAACAAAAAATAAGAATGAGGAGAATTAAATAGAATGTTAATTATTGATGATTCTGATGAATTTTTCCACACCCGTGATGAGGAATTTAGAGAACAGAAATGTGAATCGAATTGACGCTGGTGATATAGGCCCTCATGCGCATCAAAAGTACTGATTATCTAGCGAAATAGAGATATAAATAGTATATAAATAATTAAATGGACTCAGTCTGATTAAATAAGTTCCAGTAAATTCTGAGAGAGAGAGAGAGAATGGAAGGTTTCCTCTTTACCTCTTCTGCATTCTGTTCCACCCACTATAATTAACAAAAAAAAAAGCCAAGAAAATAAACATTAGAGGGGCTTAAAAAAATTCGACGAAATAAATTATTGGAAGGAGATTTTTTTTTTAAATTATAAAAAAGCCTAAAATGAGTTTTTTTAATTAATATCATGTGCATTTATTCCACATTCACACGTAGCATGCCTTCAAAAATATGAAAACATGAAAAAAATCATGTTTTCATATTTTTTTATGTTGATCATAATTTAATTCTTTTAGATTAATAATAATTATCTTTGCAATGAGATTTTTTTTTTTTTTTTTTTCATCTTTATTTGAACATTGAGAAAAGCTACAGAAAGGAAAAAACAATGACACTTTTCTTACGTGATAACAATGCTACACGAATTTAATTATTCCTTTAATTAGAAGCGACAAAAAAAATTCAAAGCTAAACCCAAGGAATCAAAAAATATTACGAAAATAATTTAATTAACAGAATTATTCGCGCATGATTCACATGAATTTTATTAATATTCTGGCACTTTGAGAGGAATAAATGGCATGAGTGTAAATTGCTCATAATATCGGGAGTATTGCACATTAAAATGAGATTTTTTGTTACCAGATTAATGGAATGGCTAATTTAATTCAAAATACAAATTGATTCGAAAAACTGAAATTGGAATGTTAAAAAAATCACGAATTTTCGTATTTTAAGTGCAATATTTCACTCTAATCCTCCCAATCCTACTCAATAAATCTATTTAATTATACTTTATTTTTTTCTTTTCTTTTTCATTAATCTCGCAAGCCTGATTGAAGCGTTACAGCTCTGATATAATTGCACAATTAATCTCATTAGTAAAACCACGTAGACATTTTCAATAGATTATTATATAAAGCATAACACATAGAAAAATTTATGCATTTTATAAAATTTCTTATTAATTATCATTTTTCCTCTTTTTAAAACTCTCAATAGGAATAATAGTCAATTACATTTTGACTACCACTGATTTCTTTTTTTTTTTTTTTAGTAATTCTTTCAAAATGTAATTTATTTTCTAATATATGAAGTTAACTCCCCAGGTAGTTAAATACGATTAAGGTAAAAATATTTTGAAATCAACGAGAAACCTCTAATGTTTCGTTTTTTTTTTTTTTTTTTTTCATGATTGAGGTGGAAATACGAATGAAATATTCTTTTAAAAAAAAAAGGGTACTTTCTATTCGTCGATGTCAAGGAGCCGATTGACTAGTTAGATTCATGATTTACTCCAATCTCAAGGGAAAATTCAGTTTCACTCTGCACTGAGATTGCTTAATTATATGAACTGTGTGCAAAATATTCAGGATTTCGTTTGATTCCCTAAAACTGACTATAACTATTGCCGGAATATATGTATATATATTTTTTTTTTTGTTTTTCAATTATATATTTTACTCAGATTTATTCTCAAAAGTAATGACTTCTACCTTGGTGATTTTCTTGGGATCTGGTGTTCCAGTTTCGAGAATCTCAACTTTTTGATAGACATTTGGTGAATTGAGCCAGTGTGTTCTGTCGAATCCTTTGCGTCCACCTTTCCAAAGTCTGTAAATAGATTAAAAACCAAAAAAAATTAAAAATTACATGAATAAAAATAATTATTCAATGATTCGAACACTAAAATTTTTCTTAATTCTTACTACGAGACCATTTTTTGGTGAGAAAAAAAATTCAAATCTACTCATTTTTCTAGAGAAAAACGCAAAAAAATGGTCTTACAGTAAAAATCATGGGATAAAAATGAGAAGATTTCATGAAAAATAGTAAATTCATACAAACCCTTGCTTATAATTTTCTTCCTCTTCCAACAAATACCCAAGTGATGATACCGCAGGTGGTACTTCAACATCATTCCTAGGTCTCGGTGGTTCGCTCTTGATCAAGGGATGTCTATAAATATAACCAGTACGAAAGCCAGCATTATCAAGCATTCTCATAAGCGCCTCAAACTCAGTACTTCCAATTCTCCAGCGTTTTTCCAGTTTTTCAGCCAATGCAGGTGGCTCAGTGATGGTGCTGTGATGTGGTACTGGTTGTCTTCTTGATGCCTCAAATATAGCCTTCTTAGCTTCTTCCGAAATTAGTGCAATATTTTCAATGCCAGCTGGCATTAATTTCAATTGGGTTTCACAGGCCAATACAGTATTATAAACATTGTAGAAAGCCTCCTCGATAGTTTCACCACAGCACAATGCACCTCTGTTAGTCAATAACATAACTTTATTAATTGGTCCAAGATTTCGTGTTATCTTGTCTCTTTCTTCTTGTTCAACAGTTTCTCCAATCCATTGGTGAGTAGATACTTCACCAATAACAATACTCTCTTCGCCAATTGGCAAAATTCCACTTTTCAATGATGAAACTGCTGTTACTGATGGTGTTGTTATGTGAATAATACACTTGATATCTGGTCTTGCAGCATGTATCGTTGAATGCAGTTGAAAACCACCAATATGTACACCAAAATTGGTTGTTCCTTGTTCAACAATTTGGCCCTGCATATCTACTTTAACTAAACTAGATGCTGTTATCTCGTGATATAGAAGACCATATGGATTAACAAGATAATGCTGATGATCTTGATTTAGGCGAGCTGTTATTTGTCCACCGACACCCTGAGTCCAACCATAAAGATCCAAAAGTCTAAAAACTGCAGCCAATTTGCAGCGCAAAAGCTTTTCACCTTTTGCATAGCCCATACTCTCTACACCACGGATGTCGTTAATAGGCATTACGCAATTTGAATTCTTGAACACATTTGAATTGAATCGTGTTCCCTGTGCTCCCATCATATCTGAAATCTGCTGGAGTAGACCTGATGGACCAGAACCATTGTTCATTTGTGTTTCGATAATACGTTCCAATTCTTCTCTGAATAGTTTTGAACTCATCATCATCTCGACTCTTCGTCTCCTCTCCATTTCTTTCACGTCCTGATGAAGAAAAAATTGGTGATTATCTTTTGAAGAAAGGAAGTACATGGTCAAATCATTTTTTCGTTAAACTCTGACTTAGAAGCTAAGGGACGTAAGTGCTATTACTTTAACATAGCACTTTCGTCACTTTTTTTCTAAGGTAACGATAAATTATGGCGTAAGTGCTATGTCAAAGTATAGCACTCACGCACCTTTGTTTCTAAGATGATGATAAATTATGGAAGATACTTACTGCTTCTATATCAGCCGGTCTCATCTTGCTTTTTTCCTCTTCTGTTAAACCATCCATAAGACCATTTGTGTGCGGCTCTGTGAGCTCCTGCTGACTTGTGTCTGCCATCCTCGGGTCTCCCCCAGTTATCTTCGACTGCAGCAAAAAAATTGAAAAAAAAATTAATTAAGTTAGATTATCAATCATAAAAACAAGATTTGAAAATCTTCGAGTTTTTTCCTTATTTTTTCAAATTCAAAATCATTTTATGCTTCTTTTCATATTTGCTGACCTCGTCAATAGGTAGATCAACATATCCATCAAGACAATTTAATAGCGACTGATTGAGCGAGTTTGCATATAATGTTATGTGCAGCATTATTTAATGCACCATTTTTTTCGACCTCGTCATTCTCATTTCCCATTCAATTTAAGAATTAAATTCCAATTTTTCTAATTTTTTATTTTTTTTAAATTAAATTTTAAACTCGAATAATTTTGATTAATAGAAAAAAAAAGGCAGAAAATTGCGGAATATCCACAATAGTTGGAGTGATTTTTCGTAATTGAGAGAAGAAAAAAAGTATTTAAAAAAAAAACTAATAAGGTGAATAGAATTTGTCGTCTTTACGAAAGACTTTTTGAGACTAGTAACCGATAAGGAGAGCTCTGGCTCTATTAACACGACTTGAAATGTGTTACATCACTGGGTGTCTATGCGCATAAACTGCAGTTCTTTGCGCTGGAGATTCCTGCCAAATGCTAATAGATGCCGAATGCGACCGACATTTTTTTCAATGTGTTAAAATATCGAGAAACTCCAATAGCAAAGAAAAAAGCAATTTATCAGCAATATTTCAAAGTTACCACGTAATTATCGCGTCTATTACCGCAAACATGAGACTCTTATCAGATTTCATTGCTTAAAAATGTTATCAGTGACAAAGATAGGCGAGAATTCTACTATCACCTACATTTTCACAAAAAATTTGTAATTATTAAAGATGCATTCCCACTAGTTGCACTATTGACATGACTCCCGCGTGAATGACCTTTGTCTCTGAATAATAGGCATGACGTCAGGATCCTCTCTCACTAATTCATTGGAATGAAAAAATGACAAATAAAACAAGAAGAAAAAGTAAAACTCGTACCTCTCAAGTTCACGAATTAAATTTTTGATATTAAGTGTTGGGTTTTCGAATTAACTGAGAGGAATTAATTAATTCAAGTTGATTCAATACAAACATACTCGCGATATTTTCAAGCACTATTCTTCTTATTCTTGTTCTCGTTTTCATTTTGTACTGTCTGATATTCAATTAATTAATTTATTCTCGTAAAGAAGAAGAGAACAAAAATTAATAAATGAGTAGTGGAGTAATTTCGAATTTTTAATTCATTAGATACTTTTATTTTTCTTTTTGGAAAAAAAACTGAGAGATCGTCGAATTTTTAAAATTTTAGTCATTAGAATGGGCAACTTAGAAAAAAGAAGGCGCAAGTGCAATATATAAGCATAGCACTTACGCCTCTTTATCCCTCAGGTGATGTAATCATTTCCATATCAATAAAACATAAATGAATAGTAAAAAAACAAACGTAAATGAATAGTGGAATAATTTAGAATTTGAAAACTAATCAAATAGTTCATTTTTTTAAAAGAAAAACTGAAATATCTCCAAAATTTTCAAAAATTCATTGATTAGAGTAATAATCATCACCTTAGAAACAAATTGGCGCAAGTGCTATATATAAGCATAGCACTTATGCCCTTTTACCTCTAAAACGACGTAATAATTTTTTATCAATAAATTCTTGTACTACGAGTTTTTCCATGATATGACGTACACTTTGAGTTCATAATTCTCACTTTTAATAGGTAAATGGGGCATTTTATTCGTCGACGCGTCGTTCTAATAATAACGCAAACGGTTACGCGACAAGAGGATGCCACGCCTTGGTCTCCAATCGTTCCAGCCTTCGGCATGTTTCATCATTATTATTATTATGATTATGATTTTCATTCTTATGTTTGGATTGCATTATGTGAAGAAGATGCGACGGAAATGATTTAATCTGTGAATAATGAAAAGGAAGGAAAAGCATCAGCGATATTTCAAGCTTAAATGATGACTTTTTTAAACGAAATTGACAAGAAATCATTAAATAATTGATTAGGATAAAAGGATTTTCTATTTACATTTGGGCGATGAGGATTTTGTGGGCTGGTCAGTGTGTCGATGGGTCTGAGAATCTCATTCGAGGTCAAAAACACCTGCCTGGCAACTAGGAATGGATCAATAGAGACCCATGGTGCTTCTAGCATAACACGTGTCACTACTGGCTGATCAATTTCCTTAGCCTCTTCATTCTCGAATATTTTTTTAACCCCTCAATTTTTACCAGCATGAACATTGGGGGAGAGCTTTAATGATACCCAGTAGGATGTATTCTCGAGCAATTTTATCAACCCTTGAAACCTTTGCAGCCCTCTAGAAAAATCCAGTTGAATTTAGATATAGGGGAAAAGGTTGAGTGAAAGGGATGAATATATTTTAGTTTTTATGCTTTTTTATCACGAAAATCGATCGGAATGAGTGAAAATATTTGAGATAGGTTCTTTTTGATGGTTCCATTGGATAGTTAAAAAAATTTTCGTTCAAGAAAAAGAAGTCAAAATTTATTTTTAACAATTTTGAGAAAGTTCGGACTTTTCAAATGAAATAAAGGCGACAATTCTTTACAAAATTGAGAATTTTCACGTTTTGGAAGATATCTCTAGTTCTATTGGTTGTAGGGTCTTGGGATTAGTCTCAAATGAAACGTGAGCTCATTTGCCATCGATTTATGTAGTTTTGGAACAGAAAACAATCGATTTTTGAGGTATTCATAGAACAAAAACTGCTTTTCAACGAAATGGAACATTCAAGTCGATGATTTTCTTTTTCGAACGACATGAATCGATGGCAAATAATCGCATCCTTCATTTAAAACCAATCCCATATCGTTACGACCAATAAATCCGCAGATATCCTCGAAAAAGTGGAAAAAAATAAAAAAAAAATCGAAAATGGAACGGTTTGGACTATTCGTGCCCGAAAAAGTAGAATTTCCTAAAAGTTCTGAGAAAAAAAAAATTTGAGATATGTTTTCCACCGAAAATTTCCAGCTCTTCAATGGAATGATCAAAAAAAAAATCTTTCTCAACAGTTTTCATCAGAATTCCCATTTTACCCCACTTCCTCCAATAAGAAATTCTGCGGGTTTTAAATTTTTTGAGAATTCGATTCAAAAGCTATAAATTCCTCAGCTTGAACTTCACAGTCTCTGCAGCAATAAATAACCCAAACACAGAGAAATTCACTGAGCTCTGCACTTTTCAGGATTCAAATGCAGTATATTCTCAGACGTTGAGTCATCAAAAACAAATGAAAACAATGGATTTATTGTTGCATCCATCATCAAAAGCATCAAAAAGCAAAGGTAATCATTAAAATTATGTTGACCCACTTAATATTCGAAATTTTCCTTCTATTCCATCAGAATTCTGTTCAAAACATGAAGCTATAAAATGCAGAAAAAAGACATTCAAATATGTTTACATTTTTTTTTTTTTATCAACAAACACTTTTTCATCTCTGACATTTAAACACAGATGTTGTCAATAATCCAAGTGTATTACCAGATTGTTTATGTAACAAGTGTATAGAAAGAGACGTGACTGGCCCAGATTAGCCGTGATTATTGCACTGTAAAAACTGGCCTAAATTCTATTTAAATCAACAACAAATAAGTCAACATTGTTTTTTTTATTTCCTTCTAAAATGACTTCTTCTTTATTTGATTTCATTTGATTTGAAAGGGTCAATGAGAATCATGATGTACCGTTGATTCGAAAAAATTACTGAGGTAATCGACTGCAGAGACTAACACAGCATCCTCCAAACCATGAGTGAAAGGCGCACGATTATTAGCAGGCAAGGCCTACTTTACTGAGAGTGGATATATGTATATATATATATATATATACGAGTGGATAGTACTGAAGAAGCCCCACTAAATGCAAAACCCAGAGAACCCGTTTCCTTTTCACGGGATAATTTTCTTCTTTTTTTTTTTCTTTTTTGCATGAGTCACTCGTGTATCCATTGGGGAAGAGAGGTTCCCTCGTGTATTGCCCACCAGTATACGCCCACGATTTTCTATTCATTTGCCACAGAGAGTCTGAGGTTTGTATCAAACTTAATTATTTGCTGTGTAATTTCATGGGATATTTGAGGTAAAGTGATATTGCAGGGAACTCGAGTATGGTTGAATCCTTATTTTTTTGATGCTGTATCAAAGATGATGTTTGTTTTTTTTTTACATTTTTCTGAATTTTTTCATAATTTTTGATCGTGCAATTTATGAGATATGAATAGGGCCGAGACGTTGGTGTACGGTTTGATCTAGCCTGAAGTTGCCTCTGAATTAAACACATTTTGAATGATTATGAATGTTAAACTGACATTTATGAACGTCAAACTGACTTTATGAGCGTTCAAAACAATTGGGTGAAATTTTAGGGGAACTTCCAGAAGAACTTTTGAATTAAAGGAACTTCCAGAGGAACTTTTAGGGGAACTTCCAGAGGAACTTTTAGGGGAACTTCCAGAATAACTTTTGAATTAAAGGAACTTCCAGAGGAACTTTTAGGGGAACTTCCAGAGGAACTTTCAGGGGAGCTCGTAGAGTAACTCATTACGATGAATAATAATATCCAAATGTTGATCAATTCTTTAAATTATTGGGAAACACGAATCCTTTAACGTTTATAAATGTCAATTTGGCATTAATAACCATATAAAATGGGATTGATTTATAGGCAACTTCAGCCTAGATCAAACCTTACACCAACGTCTCGGCCCTAGATATGAATTATCAAAGTTGCTGAAAGTACCGGTGGTTTGGATAAAATGCTCTAAATCGAACGGAAATAACGAAATTACTGGAAAAAAACCACAGGGTTGACCCATTATTTAAGAACAATTGGCGAAGAGACCAGCATTTCAACTAAATAATAGAACAAAAAAGATATTCAATTCGCCGTATAGTTATTGAGAAATTTTAATTAGAAGGTAATCGTAACTATTTGCCTCTCTCTCTATCTCATGTATGTGATAGGAGACTGATGTAACAAATATTTTAGAAGAAAAGAATTATATTGACAAGCTGAAGATATGATTTTCGAATAGTTCAATCACTTTTTCGCGTAAATTAAAGCACTTTTTCCCCGAATTATCAGCAATTAATTGGAAACTAGGGAGATTTCATTTAAAAAAAATATTATTCTAGAGAATAGAGAATAAAGTGGTGCACTTCTCCCAGGCCAGTCAGCCCCCACGTGCATTAACGAGTTACGTTGAATAGTGTGTGAGTAACTTCAAACTCCCATAGTAGAGGAAAAAATAAGAGGGAGAGGAGAGGTTGAAGAGGTTACTCGACTGGGAAAATCGCGAGGTGCCACGTGACGAGTTGAGAGTCAACTTGAGACCTCAATATCTTCTTCATGATTCACCCACGTGTGCATTAAAAAATCTGCGAAACTTCAAATAAATAAAAAAAAAAATTACAATTGAAAAATAATGAAATTCAAAGCTTTCACCGCATCTTCATATTTGTTTTATTATCGTGTCTGTTGAGATGAGATTTGAGGCAGAGGAATTGGTGCGTCAAATAGAAAGGAAATCGAGGAAGAATGAAGATGTTGGCGATGGGCAGCTTCGCATTTAATCTTGTATGGAGGAGATATAAATCTTAAAATAAGGCGTATCGAACGTTTGAGTTGCTTGGGTGTGAATTAAGTGGAGTGAATTTACTCAAAGGCTTTCTCACCATTCCTTTAGCGATAAAATCGAGGCTTTTTCAACGGCAAATGAGGAGATACGATTGGATTTCACATTTATCGTCTCAACTACTTCGTAAATTAATTAATCGGTGATCTGCAAATTTTTCTTGAATCCATTACTCCCACACTGAGAAAAAATAATATCTACTGTCGGAGATAAACCTCGCTCATAGTTACCAAAATTTGGGTTCATGTAATTATTTTGTTTAATGAAGAAAATTGATTTGAAGAGATCAACTATGAAGTGTAGTCTAATGAGCTGGAAATGAGTTCAATATCATGCAACGTTTGGGACATGTTATGGCACTGATTTTTTTAAAATTGATTTGTTGTAAATATATGGTATTGTGAGAAAATGAAGATCTTTAATTACAAAATTTAAGAATTTGTGCCCTCTGGTAGAGATCAAGTGTTTTCTCTATATAATTTTATGATGTACGAGTCATAGAGAAGAAACGATAAAATCTGAAGTTTTCAATTATGATGAGATTTTCTTCTGAGCAATTGCAAAATTTTCTATAGAAGGAGAATTTTACTTTATATTAGTAGATTAGTTTTCATCTGTATGATCGAGTATTGTATTCAATCAATTAATGCTTTAAAAGAAAAAAATTTAATGAATAGAAGAAGCATCATGCTAAATTTTTTTTAGCTTTCTCTCGTCGTTCTTTAGAAATAATTTGGTAAAGTCTAGCAGAAATGTAGGTATTCTTCCTGCAAATTAATATTTTATGAAATTGAATGAGAAATTTTATGAAATTTTTTTGATTGAGAAAAATTTGTAATATTCACTTGCACATAGCAAAATTTATTTGAAAGCAGTATTTTTTTTCTTTCATTCAAATTTTTTATGAATATTTTGATTATTTCATTATTTTTCGATCTTTAATTAGAAACAATATGGTAATTAATCAATGAAGTTCATAGAGAATTGAACAAGCAAGGCTTATAAAACCGGAAGTTAAAGATTAACCCGAATTCGTGGCTTCCTGAGCTACTGGCAACGGCATTTATTGCAGAGAAACGAGAATATCCACGAGACTGATGCAGTGGAGAGGCGAATAGCGAGGGAGGTACCTGGGTATTTTGCTGTGGCGTCGCCTAGCCGGGACTCCGGACGTTATTGATCCACCCGGTGCGTCAGGACGTCTGCAAGCGGAACCGACTAATCGGTGCGAAAAAGAAAAAATAAAAAAAATAAAAAAGTGTGGCAAAGAGAACAATTCCTTTCACTGCTTTTCATTATCTCGTTCAATTGTTCATCATAATTAATTCAAAAAATCTGGAGCGAATCATCTGCTGATAGATAAAAGATTTTCGTTTGCTTCAAATTGAAATTAAAAAAAAAAAAAATGGGAAAGTCTGCTTTCAAAAATTATATGAATAATTATTATTAATTAATGAAATTAATCGAGAATTTTTTTCAATTCTGTGTAATAGAGCGGAAGAACGAGATTTTTCTTCTTGAAATAGGAAAATTTATTACGATAATAAAATTTGAGAATGTGACAATTTTTTGAATTTTTTTTTTAACAAATAAATTATTATAAAAAAAAATGTTCAAAAAATTCTCATTTATAGTTTTTTGAATTCACTAGCTGTACACATTTTTCATTTTTTTTAATAATAATTTATTTGTTAAAAGGAAGAAAAAAAAATCTAAGAATTGTCTGATTTTTGCGATTTTCATATTTTGTGTGATATTTTATTTTTGTTTTAGCACTTAGAAATGTGTGTTTTGAGGAAAAATAATGAGCTTGAAGATTTAACACTGAAAAGGTAATTATGCTAATGAGCATGAGGCCTGATCGAGTGACCCATTGAGAATCCTCAACTTCCGGTGACATCATTGAGCATCAGTTATATCAAGATTGAACTAGACATAATGGAAATTCATGGATAAGAAGATATTTAAAAAAAAAACAAATATGTGGATAGCACGGGGAAAATTCGAAGTGCAAACCCAGTTCTATGTGGATCGAAATGTAGAATTGTGGTTCAATGACCTTAGTAAACGATTCCTTTTCAACTTTTAGCCTTCATCTTTATCCCCCTCCGGTTTGTAAGGGATTTATTTCGAGAGCAAACTCAGTAAGTTTAGAATGCCAAAAATGCGAAGCAGGGAAAATCGGATATATTTTGGGCACTAAAGAAAAGTCTCAACACCAAAAAGAAGAAAAAAAAAAAGTTTTTTTTTAAATTCTATTTTTGATTTTTACGGATATAATGAAAAATTAATGGAGAAAAAGATAAAATAATGCATTATACTGAAGTTTAGACGGAAGTCGGAAGCTCGGTTAATTGCGGACAGCCGCCATTGACTTCCGGCGAACACAAAAATGCGTCGATTGGGGTAAAGGGGAAAAAAACAGTTGACTGCACGAAACCCATTGAAATTCCAAATGAAAAAAAGCTCCAGACGTGTTCATTGTGCAATGAAAAAAACTTTTGATTTATCTCTTTTCATCTGCACAGAGAGGAAATTTCCTCTTTTGTATTTTAGCATTTTATGCGCGGTTATTTATTATAAATTATAAGATAGAGGTGGGTCAGCCCGTGAAACTTGAACTCACGTGATTCTTGCGGAAATGCACAGTAGCATGAGGATAAAACTCAAGTTGTACATAATGCGAATAGCTAAAGCAGCTGCAAGAGATTGAAGATAATGCGATAATCACGTTCGAGAGCGAAGCAGACTTCTGCTTAGGATAGATTACTCATCAGTTGCATCTTTATCTTGAATGAATATCACTTCTCAAAATCCTCAAAAGTTGATAATTTAAGGTAGTGTCGATGCCTGGGTAAAATCGATGAAACATGAAAAAATGAGGATTTGTAGGTAGTTTCCAATTAAAGAATATAATCAGATAAAGTGATTAAACTATTTGAAACTCATATCTTTAGCTCGTCAATATAATTTTTTTATTCTCGAATTTTTTTCTACATCAATCTCCTATTACCTGCATGAGATCGAGAGAGAGAGGCAAATAGTTATGCCTACCTTCTAATTAAAATTCCTCAATAACTGTACGGTGAATTGAATATTGTTTTCTTCTATTATTTAGTTAAAATGCTGGTCTCTTCACCAATAGTTCTTATTAAATAATGGGTCAGCCCTGTGGTTTTTTAGTAATTTCGTTATTTCCGTCCGATTTAGGGCGTTTCATTCCCACCACCACTATTTTCAGTAATTTTAATAATTCATATCTCATAAACTGCACGGACAAAAATTATGAAAAAATTCAGAAAAATGTAAAAAAATATCATCTTTGATACGGCATCAAAAAAATGAGGATTTAACCATCCTCGAGTTCCCTGGGGGAACTACCTTAAATCGCGAAAATTGAGTGTAAACCACGATCACAAATGTCGCGTGTGCTGGCGCACGTTTCTGCCTTTTTTTAAAATGACGATGTAATGAGCATTCTCGGCATATCAGGCGAAAGTATTACAAAGAAACGAGTCACCTCTGTGTGTTTCGTCTAGACACTATAATCGATCGTCACGATATCCAACAATGGACAGTTTCCTAACTGTTATCGAAACGTTATCGAAAAAATAAAAAAACAGGATTTAAATGATTGTAATTGATTTTTTTATTTTAAAAAATTCTAAATTATCTCAAATTCTTTCAGGAAATGAAAGATAAAAAGAACTCATACATAACATCAATGTATATCATGGTTAACGGTAACTTTACGGCACAAAAGAAGTGAAGAAACATTGAAAAGTTTCATCTCTCTACAAACGACTCCAAGTTCATGGACTGGATGTTAGCCGCATCTGCGGTCCACCACCGCGTGTTTTTTTTTCAATGCATTTCTCCTGCTTTTTAATGGCTTTTATCTTTATATTCCACGTAATCCAGGCGATCCTTCGAGTTGTTAATTGGAACAACGTGGATTCGACAGCTCGAAAAGTTACACGGTATATGTATGCGAAGTATAAAAAAAGGAAACATTGGGAAAAAAAAAAAGAAGAGCGATCGATACTTTCCGACTGAGTGCGGTCAGAAGTCCGTTAGGTTCTCTCAATTCTTTCATCATATCTTGTTCTCATAAATTCATTAAAATCATTGGATTCACAAAATTACAGGGAAAATAGACCAGTAAGACAAGAGAGTCCAGAATTTTTTTCAACAGTGAAGAACTCTACCGAAAAATCTGAAAAAAAATTCCTGAAAAAAAAATTCCTGAATGATTTCAACCAGCGCAGGCCCATTTTGCCCCGGTTTTCCTTACTACCGCTGGATCGAGAGGATAAAATTAGTCTTTTTTTTGTCGTTTCCATGTGTTTTGAGTCTAGGGAACTATAACGAATTGTTGAAATATTTATCCGCCTATTTTTAAACCTTCCTTTTCCCTCCAAAAGTGAAAAAAAAAACTGAGAATCATTTTATTTTTCTCTCAAATATTTTTGAACATGACTCACTGACCCTAAAGCTGCCTCTCCGATAAGCTCCAAAGCCAGATATCCATAGTCAATAACCATAAATTCAATTGATAAGCAAAGCAAAAGAAGAGAAAACACGTCTGATATAAATTTATGTACCTAGAAATCTTAAATTATTTACTCTAAAAAATTTTTATCCACCTATCAGTTATTTTACCTACGTTAATTATGAAATTGTTTGTGCTTTGGCATTGGGTGTCATGGAGTTGGTAAATGGAAGCCATGGAAAGAGCCCTCCGCGTGTGTATGCCATCCAATGCACTGTGAGGGATTATTCTTAGACCCCCAACGGTACAATGACTCCGTTTCACGTTGACGAACACGATAGCGTCTTTTTTTTCCGTTTTTTTTTTTTGAGAAAGAAAAGGGAAAAATCTTTAAATGCGTTTCGGTAAGATAAGAAAGCAATTATATTCTTTCCCTTGGGGGAATTTCTTTTACACTTATAGTAAAAAAAAAATTAGGATTTTTTTTTTCATGAGAAAAGGAAATTATTTTTCATTTTAGTTCTTTCTACGAAAGTACATGAAACGTTTTGTGTCATCGATTTATCGGCCTAATACTATTGTAGAAAAAAATATATCGTTACGTTAGAGTCAAAAGGGCTTATGTTTTGTGTATAAGAATAGCACTTACGCCTCTTAGTTTCTAAGGAGACGATATATGATAAATATAGGTATATATATGCACGTATAGAAAGAAAGTTAGAAAATCTTCGAAAATAGAAAAAATCTATTTTCTTGTTCCTTTAATTCAGAAATATTTCGGAAAATAAGCGAAATAGGGCGATTATGCTTGAATTCTTTGATTTATTGATTCTCAAAAACTGCAAAACAGGATTGGGAAAAAATCATCTTGCTGAAGCTAGCCATGAAAATATCCGTAGAATTTCCGCGCGTTTCAGGGACGTCATATTTGGAGGGAAGATGGAATTTTTTTAAGTTTGAAATTTCTCATTTTTTGCGTATTTTTTTTTCACCTCCCGTATTTCCGGTTCGAAGAGCTCCCTGAAATGATCGTTTTGTACCACAATAAGAATCGTCCCTCATTTCACCATAGGGCTGGACCAATGAAAAAAATATGGAAAAAATGAGAAATTTTGAACTTAAAAAAATTCCACCTTCCCTCCAAATATGACGTCCCTCAAATTTCCGGTTCTGAGGGTTTCCAAACATCTTGGCCCTTCACCTTCAAAAGGATGGTCTCTTAATTCGCCATAGGACCGGACTTATAAGAAAAAATATGGAAAAAATGAGAAATTTTAAACTTAAAAAAGTTTCATCTTCCCTCCAAATATGACGTCCCTCACATTTCCGGTTCTGAGGGTTTCCAAACACCTTGGCCCTTCACCCTAAAAAGGATCATCTCTCAATTCGCCATAGGACCGGACTTATAAAATTAATCTTTCACGATCTTTCCAGTACGTTGATCTAAGATACATAAAAACATCGATTTTCTTGTCAGCCAATCTTGTTTTTCCTATTTTATAAAATCTCTTCCAATAAAAACGGAGGAGTACGTTTTTCATTACGAGGAATACCCTTGAATCAATGAAAATGTGTAAATGCTGACGGTTTCATGATTGTCATGAGGCCCAAAGCGTGCAAAAATTCTGCGGATGTTTTCACGGCTAGCTTCAGTGACATAAAAAATCGCCTTATCTCGAATTAATTCCAGAAAATTTATTGTTAATTTTTCATGTTAACTAGTCAAAAACGTCATAAAAAAAAAAAAAATTAGAAAATGAGGTCTTTGACTCGTTATCATGAAAAATTAAAAAAAATAAATTTCCTGGTATCAATTCTTATCAATGAATGTATTCATAGCAAATATTGAATAATTTTGTAAAAAATTGAAAAAAAAATCATTTTATCGTGAATAAATGAATGAAGAGCTTGTAACCGAGTTACTCCATCAATTCTCCATTTTTTTTTTTCACGAACAATTAGTGATAACTTGAGGATCAGTGGATCAGTGGAGAGATTGATCGGACTGCGAAACAACTGTCGATTTACTGCAATATTATCATGATATGAGCTTCGAAGTCTCGCATTACGATTGAATTTTTTTACGCTTTTTCTTTTTTTCCTCATTGCCAAGAATACGACTCATTGAAGATTATAGTTACATCGCACACAAAAAATAAAAGAAAATGAATGAAATGTTGGATGCTACATGGAATAGAATTAAAAGAGGTACGATGACACAGACATTTGAATTGTACGAGAGAATCTCGTGTATCATTGCTGGTGTATTGTTTCAGTCACGTTCTTGACCACCAAGAGAAGCCTTAAAATTGAATCAAATGACATTTCATTTACAGTATTATCTTTTTTATCGTGTATATCACAAATAAAATGTAATAATCCAACATTAGAATTTTAGATTTTTTTTTAAAAATAGAAGAAAGTGGGATAAACTAAAGATTCTGATGGAACAATTCGAGATAGAATTTATTTATCTATTCTCCTAAAAAAAATTGATTTTCCAAAAAAAAAACAAAAATGATCAAAAATAAAGTTTGACACATGTTTTCTTCCTAAAATTACCTCAGCTTCCCACTGAAATCATCAAAAAAACACGTATCTCAATTATTTTCACTGATTTCTCCCCATTTTCATAATATAGAACATCAAAATTGAAAAAAAATTGACTAAATCGATCAATTGCTCTCAAACTAAAAAAATACGTTAGCTTCCCTGATGTTAAAAATTTAATGACGAAGCTCAATCGAGAACAAGAGCCATGCCTGATCATTTCTACTTGAGATTCACCTCGTCAAGTCTTCATTGAAGCATCTATCTCTATCTATGCCAGAGGACTGGGTCACGTTCATCAGAGTATTTATAAGCCACTTAATAATATTACATTACATAATTCTATGTACCCCAGAAATGTGAGAGAATACTTGATCCCACATGTCAGAACACTAGAATAATTCATTTACCTCACTCATTAAATTCCTCCCATTATTTCTTTCTAAATTACTATCAAAACTGTTTTCTCCACTTGATTAGCATGAAAAAAAATTTACGAGAACGGACAATTCTGACGCAATTCAAGAAATACATTGGACAGACTATGAAAATAAAATCAGCATTAGTATTCGTAAACTGTCGTGATAATTTTTTATTTTTCTGAATAAATAAAAGGCATTTTTGTGTAATTCGTGGAAAAAAAGGAGAAAAAAAAGAGACACAAGAGTTGCAGGAGGTCTCCATGGTGCAACTCAACTTGACTAGATTTGTGCTAATTGGCTCAACCCAGCGGTGGTTTATAACGGTGCTTTTCAAAACCGTTCGCGCACATCACAGTACGTATCTTTGTACATGGCATCATCGTTGGAAAAAAAAAAATGTAATTGACGAAAGGCCATTGTAATAAAAAGAATTATCATTGAGAATAGTAAACATCTGACAATTATCATTTTTTAAATTCTTGAAAAATGAATTATTTTGGAAAATTGAATATACGCACATGTACGATGAGAAAAATAATAAGTGGTAAAAACTATTGAATATTTGCTCCATTGGTCCTTAGCGAATATTTGATTGAAATAATAGAAAAAAAATGGTCAAATTTACTGGATTTTGGGTATTTGAACAGTTGATTTGTTTGAATGACCAAAATTTAGTAAATTCAACAACTTTTTTAATTATTAAAAAAAAAAAGTATTATGAAGGACCAATGGAACAAATATTTGATCATTTTTTCAATTTTTTCCTCTCAGTCTAAAACATTAAGAAAATTATGACTACAAATTTTTTAAATATTTTTTTTTTATAGTGATCTATTTACTTGAAAAAAACCCAAAAAATCGTCAGATTTGAGTGAATTTTATGATAATGAAATTAGCATACATCTGACAATTGTTTGAATTTTTTTAAATAAATGGATTATTGTAAAAAAAACATTTAAAAAAATTGCACTTATAATTTTTTTGAATTTTCGTCATATGCATATTTTTTTTTTCTAATCATTCATTTTTCGAGAAAGAAAAAATGAATAAAAGTAATCAAATATCTGTTATTTTCAGTTTCGTTGAATTTCATTATCACAAAAAAATGAGAATGTCAATGCTAGATGATTATTCTTGTCTCTAATTTTATTTTCAATGATTAGCCGCATTTTTGTCCCCATCAGACAACCAGTGGATTGATAGAACGCTGAAAATAGTCAGAGTTGAGAGAAATGAGTTGAGAGACGAATTAGAAATGGAAATAGGCATGGAGGTATCTTGGAAAGGTTCAGATACCGTTTTTTAAAAGGTTAATGCACCCGAAAAACAGGAAAAAAAAAAATGATACGAGACACACAACTCAATGAACATGGATTATGCCACAGTAGTTTTGAGTTAAAGATATATTATGTAGCTATGTGACTTCATTTCACGCACGTAACCGCTAGATTTACGCAATTGTAGAGAAAGAAATTTAATCCCACGATTTTCTTGCAGAAAAAAAAGAAAAATCTCACGTGCTTTTCCGTTCTCTGTGACAAAATTCTTTCCAGCAATTAAACGAAAGAAGATTCTTTTTTTTTTTTCTAATTTCGTTGAGAATGTGAGACTAATGTAAAATTAATTAATGTGAAAAAAAACCATAAAAATATATATTATGAAGAATTTTTTAGCTTCAATTCTTAATTGAATGGATGCACTCAGGGTGCACTCTGACGAGGTCATAGGCAGATGCAGAATGAAGTGATAAAGAGAGAAAAGAATGAAAAATTGAAAGAGATTGAGGAAGAGAGAGAATACCTGCGACCTTACGCAATCCACCGGTGTATTGGAGCATTTCATGTTACAACACACACACACACACATATGAACGATGCTTGGTATTCACTCGTTTTTCTCATTTATAAATTTTCTCATTGAGAAAATACGCATGCGCCAATTTACACCCATTCTTAAAAGCCTATCTTCGATTATTGGTTATAAATAGGTTTTTCCAGGGATATTGATAAATAAAGTAAGTAGAACAAAAAGAAAATATCGCAATAATTAAATGTGACATGATTTTTTTCGCTAAATTTACTTGATAACACGTGAAATGTGATTTTTTCTATCAAATGCCTTACGCCTCTTTGATTCTAAGGCGACGATATATAAAACTAATGCAAATGAAGTAAGTTAAGTAAAAAAAATGAGTTAACAGGAAGAAAAACAAACGGAGATAAAAAAAATTGTAACATCGACGAAATATATTTTACTCTAGAGTTCTATGAAGAATTCTTTGCAATTTTGTCGAAATTAGAGGATTGGAAATTTGAAAAATCATTGATTTCTTCTTGTAAATTAAATGTGAAATGACTTTTTTTTTGTAAGTTACTCGAAAACTAAGTGACATGTACTTTTTTTTTACTATCAATGCCTCTATTTAATTCACGAAAATAGATTTCTATGAGGAATTCTTCAACAATTGTGTCGAAATTGGCAAAATGAAAAATTGTAAAAAAAAAATCATTGATTTTAAAATGTGTAAACGTGTTTTGCCCGTTGGCTTGCGTCCTGGTGATGTCATGGTTTAAACATAGAGATTATCCTACAAGGCGATATAACGAGGCGTCGCCGTAGCGCTGTTGCTTGTATTTCGCGCTAACTCAGATTGTTATTTCCTCATTCGTTTGTGTCTATCGCATAACGCGCGTCTTATCAGCGCCGAAATATCTGAAGAAAGAATAAGAAATAACAAAAAATGAATCAATGAATTGTAAAAAAGTATAAAAATTGAATTATTTATTAAATAAGTTGTTCCAACGGTTTTGTCGTGGCTCTAGACGCTCTCACAATGCATAATTGTACTCATCTAACCATTCTCCACATCTTTTTGTGTTTACCCATTTCAATTAAAAATCAACATTTTTTCATCAATTTGTAAGAAATCTTCGATCAAAATAATTCTACCAATACTTCTTCACATCCAAAAATTATTCTCTCATAGGCACTGGGCTAAAAATACACTGGCATAAAATATCTGAAGGTCACAAACACCGGAAAAATAAATTAACATCGAATATAAACTCTTCACCAAAAAATCATTTACATTGTACCTATTTGCTTTGACTTATTGATTCTTGCGAATCGAATCACATTGATTCAAAATCAATAAAGTTCTTATAAAATCGATGAAGTATGACCATAAATTTAGCAAAAATCAGATAATTTTTGGGATTTTTTAAACAAAAAAAATTTGCATTTATATTTTTTTAAATTTACTATATATGCATATTTTTCTTTTTTTTTTATAACTAATTCATTTGTTGAAGGAAAAAAAAAATTCTAAAAATTGTGTCAGATTTCTGCTAATTCTAGTGTCATGATTAATTTTATTTTGACATAGGAGCTTACCAATTTGATCGACAATTCTTGAAATTAAGAATTCCGAGTGTGTTTATAATTTTGAAAAATCACTTTGCCTTTAAAATTTTGTCTCGAATTGAAGAGTAGAAAACCAAAGAAGAAATAAGAACAGACACCTCACACTTTGCACACACACACACACACACACACAATGAGTAAAAAATTTTACAATTATTTTCTCGCAATGTTACGATTCACTGAAAAAAAAACACACACAAAATCATTGATTAGAACTTTTTCTTTAATAATTAAAAGAAAAAAACAAAAACTCATTCGTTCAATTTAATTTAATTTAATTGATAATTCTTGCCATGATTCTCCATTTAAATTAATCAAATGGGTTTCGTATGAGGCTTGGAAGACGCCACGAAAAATACTACAACACGCCCGTACGGTCTCACGAAGCCGTTCTGTCCGCTCCCGATAGCTCTCTGTCCAATGTTAACGCTCCTCTTGGCGAAGAGGGGGGGGGGGGGGGGAGCTCTCTCTCTTTTTTTTTTCCCCTTTACCAAAGTAAAGTCAGAGACTAGACCCCTTCGCGCAACCGAAACTCTTGACTGTGTTAAAAGCGTTTGTATACTTCTATATACATACACAGACACAATGAGACAAAAAAAAGGAAGGAAGAAGAGACACACATATATATATATGTATATATACAAATACAGACAAGACCCGGGCCAATCGCCCTACGGCACCGGTTTTCTTCTTCTTCTTCTTCTTCTTTCTCTTCCCCCTTCTTTTTCATGAACGCATCACTCTTGAATTTTTCGAGGCACTATTGGTAAATGAAAAGATCTTCTCGCTTACACATGGAGGAATTATGCACGGACACTGACATAATAACCTGCGTGGGCAGTTTCTACCGTTTGAATTCAATGAAAAATACATTTTGGGGGGGGGTTCAAAAGTACTAGTTGATGATTAATGGTTTTTTTTAGCTATTGGAATCTATTTTTCGTTTGGAATTTATGATAAAAATTGAGGTTTTTTTGGTCAATTGAGGTGGTATGCTGGTGGAGTACGGTTGATAAAACAGAAAAAGATGAGAATTTGTGGATTTGTTTTCAATTAATTTCTGATAATTTGAGAAAGTGTGCTTTAATTTATCCGAAAAAGTGATTAAACTATGCAAAAGTCATGTCTTCAAGTTGTCAATATAATTTGTTTCTTCTCGATTTTTTTTTTTTACATAAATTCCCTATTACATGCATGAGATAGAGAGAGAGAGAGAGGCAAATAGTTATGGTAATTATGCAGGAAAGGGGCCTACATAAAATTTAAATAAATTATCAAAGTCAAATCTTCGGAAAAAAATATGAAATGCGCAAGCAGGATTTGAACCCACGATCCTCTGATTACACGTCAGGTGCTCTGACCATTGAGCTATTGCGAGTTCCTATACTTTCCTTCAAATTTTTGACCAAGAAGATATATTACATCATTTTCGCCACCTCCCTTCCTGAGGTAATTTAAATTAATTTCAATTAATTTTTATTTGGATAGGCCGCTTTTCTGCATATTTACCATAGTTACGACTACCTTCTGATGAAAATTTCTCAATAACTATACGGTGAATTGAATATTTTTTGCTTCTATTATTTAGTTAAAAAATGCTGTTTCTCTTCGCCAATTATTTTTAAATAATGGGTCAACCCTGTGGTTTTTTTTAGTAATTTCGTTATTTCTGTCCAGTTTAGGGCGTTTCATCCCCACCACTGCTATTTTCAGTAACTTTGATAATTCATATCTCATAAACTGAACGGACAAAAATTATGAAAAAATTCAGAAAAATGTAAAAAAATATCATCTTTGATACAGCATCAAAAAAATAATGGGTTAACCGTACTCGTTAGTAAGATAATCCAAGTTTACATTAAAAATTTGCTGAATTTCAATTTATAGATAGAGTCTTCATAATGTTGAGCAATGTAACAATTGTGCCGTAACAATGGGCTTTTATAAAGAAACGATGCAGTGTCAGTGTGTGACAATGCCGTAAAATGCCACCTGTGAGGCGTAAACACGTGCCTCCTTCATTGCTTACATTAATCCTCCAGGTGTTTTCCAACTTCATCGGTCAATTACCCCAAAACATCTCTAAATTCTTACCCTTTTCCTATTTTTATCCTTCGCCCCCCCCCCCCCCCCACCCCCACCTCAACAGAAAAAAAACACAATAATCTTGTGCGCCCTCTCCTCACAATTTTCTCAAAACCTCGAAAAAATCAATGAAAAGCCCATTTTATCCACTTGAACACTTCTCGTGCCTTCCAAATTCAAAAAAACAAGAAACAAATTAAAACACATAGTAATTCAGTAGTGAAGAGGTAAAACAGAATAAGTCGACTTATCCTTGTGATTATTTTGGAGGGAATAGCTCGTAAACTAAGCGAGATAAGGCGATATCACTCATATTTTTTGATATGAAATTTCAAGAGTTACAAAACAGATCCGAGTCAAAATCGTCCTATCTCGCTTATTTTTTGAGGTATTTCCAAAAAAGTGAATAAGAAAAAAAAAGACTTATCTCGTTTTACCACTTCACTACTGAATTATTGAATGAATAAAACATTAACTTCCATCTTATTCCCAAAACCATGAAAAATCCCCCCAACAAGCGCAATTCCATGAATAACCCGAAAAATTCTCTCTCTCTCGCTAAATCAAAAAAATACAAAAATTCCAACAAATACTTCACTTTCGCCCAATGTTAACGTTCCTCGAAAGTGTCGAAAGAAAGTAAATAAACATTCAATTAATATGTCAATAGTAGAAGTAACAAAAATTGCGTAAAATACATTTAAAAAAAAAACGGGTCTGTCCGTTTCTCTCTATTTATTATGTGACCTCTGAGAGGAGACCCAGGGCCGTAAACGAGAACTTAGCAGGGCGGCAAATGGCGGAAACCCGTGACAAAAAAATCCACTTCTCCAACGATTCTTTGCGTCCCTTTGTGTGTGTGTATGTGTGTATGTATGGTTGTTCGAATCAATCACACAAATAAATTTATTTGAAGATTCATGAAAAAGCCTAAAAGAAAAAAAGTTCTTTCCTATTTTAATAAACAAAAAAAAATTGTTTTCCATTATTTCATCAAAATTTCATTTCATTCTATTTTATTTTCATTTTAGTTTTTTGGTTAAGGCAAGGTACTTGTGTGTGACACACCCCTCTGCCCTACGTCACTCGATTCACGCTCGCACTTCTCTACATCACTCGACTAATTTTTTCAATTTTAATTTATATATAATTTTTAGAAGGAGCATTAATGCAGGGGAAAATGCGAGAGTTCGTGTCGGAATGGAGACACAAGGATTTTTTTCATTAATTCAATTAAAGGACAAAAAAAAATAACTCACCTGTCAAGAGACACCGGCTTTTCCTTCCAACTACAGACACCCGGAGAACACACACTCACGGCACACCGAACACCGTTTGACTGCTTGAGGTGTGAGTCGAGAGAGAGAGAGCGGCTACACACACACACACAGACAGGGACGTATACCGTTCCGTTCGGCGATCAGCCTCCCCCTTTTCGGCTGTGTGTGTGTGTATGTATATATATAGGTTCTATTCTTTTGGCGTAATCACACACACAAACACAAACCCATAGACATAGATACAGATATACGCACACAATGAAACTGTCACTGGGATTCGTTTGAATTATTTAAGTAAAAAATTAAAATTAATCAGTGAATTTTAAACACTGTTGATGATTTTAACGATTTTTTGATTTTTTTTTTTTCTTTGGTTATTTAAATTATTTGTTGGTTAAATTTTGAGGTATCAGTTTTCATTTTTTTGTGTTCATGTGTTTGGAATGAGATTAAAGAAATGAGGATCGATCGGACGTTGGCCATTTATCGGCGTCTCTCTTTCTCTTCAAAAATTCGTTAACTGCGCAGATACACTGCGCACGTATTGTCGTAAATTATTTTAATGATTTTTGGGGAAAAACTCACGGATTCGAGAGGATGTGACAAATAATATTGGAAATAATTACTTTTTCCTTTATTTGACAGTCTATTTTTTTTTTTTTTATTTGTAAAATTCTTTCTTTTTTATGGAAAAAGGGGAAATTTTGATTGGAGAATACGGAGAGATGTATGTTTCAACTCTAAAAACACAAGTGAGCTTCTCATTGGTCGATTTTGAGGGCACGTGATTGGATAGAGCTGCAAGATGGCGGAGAAGGCATCACTTGGTGCGTAATATTTAAAATTTCAAATTGAATCTAAAGTGTGAGAAATTGAGGAGAGATGGAGTTGAACGAAAATTCCAGTGTTTAATAATTTTTACAAATAAAAATATGAAAAAAAAATTAATTGCAAATCAGTTGTTGATGTTTCGAAAATAATGAAATTGATGAAACTATTGGATTCTTTCATCATTTTCTATTTTTAATTAATCTATATGACGTATGGAAAATGAAAATTACGAAAATTTACTTCAATTGGAGAGTGGAATTAATGTTTTTCTCGAGTCAATAATAAATTTCGAGGAAAATACGAATGAAGAAGAGGAACGAGACACAATTCTTGCTTAATAATTTTTCGGATTTTTTTTTGTAAATATTTGAAAATTGTATAAATACATGAAGATGATAAACAGAGGATAATCTTATCCATTGTTACAATAATTTCAAGGATTTGAATAAAAGAAATGGGAAATTATATTATTTCAATGGAGGGGAGGAGGGGGGAGGGTAGAATGGATATTTCAATTGAACGATTTGAGATAGAGATTTTCTAATGATTGCAGTGAAAAACTGAGGAAATTTGAGGTGGAAAACATGTGTCAAGATTATTTTTTTCCAATTTTTTGAAAATTTTACTGTTTTGGCCAAGTTTTGGAGGGGTTTTCCTTTCGAAAATCGAAAAAATTCACTTTTTCGGCGTTACCTCCGATTCTGTTGGTCGCAGCTACCTAGAGTTGATCTCCAATGGAAGGTAAGCTCATTTCTCATGAATTTATGTGGTTCAAATTCCTTTTTATCAATTTTTCAAATACTTATAGGCCATTTCCTGAAAATCAGTTTTTGCGCTATAAGTACTTGAAAAATTCATAATTTTTTCTTTTAACCACATTAATCAATGGGTAATGAGCTCACCTTTCATTTAAGATTAACCCCAGGTCGCTACGACCAATAGAACCCGAGATATTCCTGAAAACCTGAAATTTTTGACAAAAACAGAAGGATTTCATCTTCTAGTCTTGCGCAAAAAATGGAATTTTTGAAAAATCCAAAAAAATAACTTCCGACATATGATTTCCATGGGAAATTTCCTCAGCTTTCCAATGGAATCATCAGAAAAAAATTATCACCAATATTTCCATCGATTTCAAGTAATTTCCTTAGCATAAGACACCAAAACTAACACGTGTCCGTTTTACCCCTTGTCTCCATTTTCCCCCACTTTCCCTTATATAAATCCATAGAATGAATAAATCAAACGGCTAGACGTGAGAAATGTAGCTTCATTGACATTGCTCGCGGTTAAACGATGTCGAATTGATGAAGAACGTCATGGAAGAACAATCAATCGATCATCGAGCAGAACGATCAATCATAAAAAGACGAAAAACAAGTTTTTTTCCCCTTTTTCTCCCTTTTTTTCATTCCTCAAATCCTGGAATTGACTCAATAATTGCTCTCACATCGGAATAAATAAGCGCGATTCTGATAAATTTGATTTAAAAAAAAAAAAGAGAAATTAATCCACATTTTATTGGTAAAAACATACAATCTGCATATCTCTCCACAGCACAAACAAGTGTTCCGATAAGATTGGGCAGTAAATAAAGAAGTTTTTTTACAAGCACAGACTTTTAATAATATATTCAACACTCCTTAATTCATGAACAATCGTATAAAGTTGATCTTCGCCCCCTCCCGTTCTCCCTTGAATTTATTTCATTTTTATTTTTTTATTTTTTTTCCTTTCGTATAATGTGTTTGCCTCGGATTTTTCTTCTCTTATTATATAACAACCAGTTTGGTTGCTGTCTTTGATCAGTGGCTTTCCAGCCAGCGTCTCGCGTTATTCATCATTAAAGTGGTGCGCGTTTTTCGGGTGAGAGATAGATACTTCAATTTTGAAATTCGGGCCAGTGGAGGAATTATTTCGTTGGATTTGCAGTAATTTTGCGTTTTGTGAAAAGAAGTTCTTTTTTTTTCTTTGAATTTCCATTTTTTTTTTGATTAACGAGATGAATTCTATTAGAACAGTATTGACGAAGGTAACTTTTACTATTTATTTATGATTTTTATGGTGAAAACCGGTTGATGTCCTGCCATATTGAGCTTAAAACACTTAAATACTCTTTATTATTCAATTTTCCGGCAATTTATGAAAATTCAATTTTTTCTTAGTGAATATTAGAATTTTAAAAGAATAATTTAAATTAAATTAGCTGCGATTAATGATTTTTCATGATTTTGATACTAAAAATAACAGAAATCTTCCGATTTTTAATATTTCTTTTATCTTTTAAAAGAAAGATTTAAAAAAAAATATGCACATGCAGAAAAGAAATTTGAAAACTTTTGAGTACGAATTTTCTAAGATTTTCTTTAGATCAATATTTAATTTTAAAAAAATTCCAAAAATTGTGAGATATCCGCTAATTTTAATATCATGATTTTTCTGTTATTTTCTCGTGGCTTTGCCTACGTGGCGATTATTTTAAAATTGTTTCTAAAGGCCTTCAGACCACCTGTATCAAGAATAAATGGATATAATTCTCTGTTTTTCCTCTTGAATAAATGAAAATTTCTTTTATTATTATTTCATATTATATATTTTTTTTTTCAGATCCCCAGGGAGATAGTCAAAACAAGAAAAGTACACGTGTCTGCAGCAGTATTGAATCATTTTCCAGGACCTTTGACCCAGTTTACAGAAGATGAGATAATGATGAAAGAAACTGGTAAGTTCATATGAAAGAAAAACACGAAAATAAAAAAATAAAAAAGAAGAATTTAATAGGAGAGAGAGAATGAGGCAAAATGGACCATTGAAGTAACATGATTCTCGAATTTTTTTTTAGAGTGAAGGAATGCATGAAAAAATCTGAAAAAAATCGAGAAGATGCTCCAAATTATGGAAATTGTTGGTGAATTTTTTCAATTTTTTTCATTGAGCCCTTCACTCTCAAAAAAAATCCCAACTCTTTTTAACTAACTGGTCCATTTTGCCCCAGCATCCCCATTACTATTAATGTTTAAATATGCGTCTCCCCTAAAATTAATGTTTGAATCATTTGTCTAGTTGCAAAATTGGCGAAGGAAGAAATTCTACCATTAGTCAAAAAAATGGAGAAAGATGGAAAAATTGATGATGGTGTACTGAAGCAGCTGTTTGAGAATGGGGTAAGATAAGAGAAACTGATTAATTGTTATTACAGATATGATTATCAGTAAAAATACGAAGTAAACATGAATGTTGAAAATATGATGATTAATTAATTTGAATTAATAAATTAGTTAATGGGACTTGAAATACCAGCAGAACTTGGAGGTACAGGCAGTAATTTCATGACGACAATTTTAACAGTAGAAGAAATTGCTAAAGTTGATGGTGCTGTTGCTGCACTTGTTGATATACACAATACACTTGTTAATTCTCTTATTATCAAAGTTGGTACTGATGAGCAAAAGGCCAAATATTTACCGAAACTCGCGCAAGAATATGTGAGTGAATTTTAAATGAAAAAATGACGATTTAATTCATTTTTCAATAAATATTATTGCCTTAGAGCTAAAAGGGCGTAAGTGTTATTCTTATACATGGCACTTACGCCTCTTCGTTTCTAAGGCAACGATATTATTCGAATCGCAAATTATTATTATTATTATTATTGTTATTAATAAATAATTATTATTCCAGGCTGGAAGTTTCTGTTTGACGGAACCAAGTGCCGGATCCGACGCATTTTCCCTAAAAACAGAAGCAAAAAAGGATGGCTCACACTACATTATTAATGGAACAAAAATGTGGATATCAAATTCAGATATTGCAGGAGTATTTCTAGTCTTTGCTAACGCAAATCCATCGGCGGTAATTAATTACTATTTTACCATTACATGAAAAATAACCACGACCTCGATTCAATTTATCTTATCGGAATAAGATACTATTCGTTATCTTTAGTTGGGTAACACACACAAGAGGCTCGTTTGTCAAAAATTCCAATGAACTTTTGTGCTATTCGATGATAATTGAAAGATTAATGATAATATTACTCAATTATTATAATTAAGGGATGAGGATTGTGGGAAGGTGGGGTAAAATGATGGGGTAATACGTGTCACTTTGACCCTTTTTGTCCATTTTACCCCACCTTCCTCTAATAAAAGTGTTTGGCAGCGAAATTTATATGATATTCATCATATCGTCGTTTTAGAAACAAAGGGGCGTAAGTGCTATGCTTATACATGGCACTTATGCCTCTTTAATTCTAAAAGAATGATGTAAATATTCATTCAATGTATTAAGGATAAGAAAATATTATTACTTCATTGAGGCTTAGATTCATGCTCTTCTATCACTCAAGCTAATAAAATTATTAACTGAATTATCAGGGATACCGAGGAATTACGACTTTCTTCGTGGACAGAGAGATGGAAGGCGTTACTGTAGCAAAACCAGAGGATAAACTTGGTATAAAGGCATCAGGAACTTGTATGGTGCATTTTGAAAATGTCAGAGTACCAGAGGAAAATATTCTTGGTGAATTTGGCCATGGCTACAAGTATGCAGCTGGATTTCTCAATGAGGGAAGAATTGGTATTGGTGCACAAATGATTGGCATTGCTCAGGGTGCTCTGGATGCAACGATACCCTATACACTGGAGAGAAAACAGTTTGGAAATGATATATTTTCATTTCAGGTAAACATTAAATCGATAAATTATAAATTTCACTGTCTGCACTTTTTTCATGATGCTGAAAATAGCAGAAATAAAAATTTCGAGTTTATTTTTCAACTCTCAAATAATTTGTTTTTAAAAAAATTAAAAATATGCAAATGTAGAAAATCTAAGAATCTATGAGTGTAAATTCTTTATAATATTTTTTTTAATACCAATTTATTTGTTTTCAAAAAAATCAAAAAAATGTGAGATATGTGCTAATTTTATTTTCATCTTTTTTCTACGTTTAATAACTGATAATTTTTATTTTTTTTCTTCATTATCAAGTCAATGCAACACCAAATAGCTCAAGTAGTTACTGATCTCGAGGCAGCCAGGCTCTTAGTCTATAACGCAGCTCGAAAAGTCGAAGCCAAACAGGAATTCGTTAAAGATGCTGCGATGGCAAAACTCGTTGCCTCAGGTAAATGCAATTTTTCATATTAATATCTAATAGAAATGAAAGTAATCATCAATAATTTATCATATTTTTCTTTAAACAGAGACTGCACTCAGAGTTACAGCCAAGTGTATAGACTTTATGGGTGGTGTTGGATTCACAACTGACTTTCCCCAGGAAAAATTCTTCAGAGACTGCAAAATTGGAACAATTTACGAGGGTACAAGTAACATGCAGCTCTCAACAATCGCAAAACACATCAGGAAACAATACTCGTGATTCCATTTTTATTCTCTTAATATGATACTAAAAATAGTAGACATCTGAAAATCTTCATATTTTTCTTCTTTCCACCAAATAAATAACAAATGAAAATAAAAAATATGCACATGTAGAAAAATGAAAAAATTACAAGTGCAAATTTTTTAAATATATTTTTAATAATACTCTATTTGTTTAAAAAGATCTGAAAAATCATCAGATGTCTGCTAATTTTATTAACATACTCTTTTTCAAGTTTTCTAAGATTTTTTTAATATTCCATAAACTTCCAATAATTTTAATAACCGAATAATTTTAGATATAAATCTTTTTTTTTATACATTGACGAAATAAATAATTCATTGCAAATTGTTTTCTATGCGTTATTTATTCCTCAAAATGATTTAATCATAATTAACTTAAAGAAAAAAACAAAGAATTGTGTCCATATTCATCAAAGAAATGGAAAAAATGATAGTTTATCATACCAAAAACTCATCACAATCTTCAATAACAAATAATTAATCATCTATGACATACATATATCTAACTCACAATAGGGTAACTCATCATTTCACTTCACTTGGGATCATGTGGAAGCTTGAATCCAACTAAATCAGCAGTTTCCCTAACACTTCTCTCTCCAACTCCAGCATAATCAGTCTGAATCTGCTTGTAGACTCTCAAAGATGACAAATAACAGTTGTAAGTATCAGCCAAGTGTTTCAATTCTTCCCGAGCTTTGCAAAGTGTTTCTGAAGTTTCTCTATGTGCTCTTGCCTGCTCCAAAATATACTGTACCATGATATTGTCCTTGATTCTAGCTTCACTCGATGTTGCCCTTATTTCCCTCAACAGTGAACGTATTAACTTCAAGTTGGTGTTCATTTCAAAAAACCTCTGGAAATGTTTTGCAATCGAAAAAACGAAATTAATTCTTGATTCTCTCGTAGAAAAAGTATTCACATTAATTTTCTTTGGATTTTTTTTTCCTTTTTTTCAAAATCAAGTTTTTTTTTTTCGTTTTATTTTATAAATTTACGATATTCTGTAGATTAATGTTGGAATATTCTAAAAACGAATCTTCTATTTCTCAAGTCTATCAATTATTAAATCATGAAAAAATCCTCTTTCTCTCTCTCTCTCTCTCTCTCTCTCTTCATTTATCTCTTCTCATCATATTATTTTATATAAAAAATCTTAATTTATCAGTCTCTATTTCGTTCAAAATTATCCTGACGAAAGGGAGCCTCGCCAATGTCTTGCCAAAATTCATCTCCAGCTCTTTCAATTTTTTCCATAGTAAAAATATGAATTGACGTTGAATTAAATGCCTCACGTGCCATATCAAAATCTGGTTGTAATTTAAATTCCGTTGTAATTGGATGTATTTTTTTAATTAATTCAATTGAGTCCCTGAGGTCCATATCAATAATTATATCATCATTAATTTCATCAAATGAATTTGTCATTAGCATACAATTATTCAAATTTTTACCCCAATTAGCATAAATACAATTGGCAATAATACCTTGAAAACAATGTGGCATATAAAATAGTGTCAAATTATTATTAACTTTACGTTTACCCTCTTCATTTTTATCAATCAATGATAATCCAAGTATTTTAAGTACTTCAATTTCTTTTGTTATAAATACAGGATCATAAAGATGTACATGGCTTTTGTATCTTGATTTAATTGTTAATAATGCAGCTAGTTGATATTTTGAGCTACGATTCTCTGAAAAATTACCCAATCCATAGCATACAATTTCTGGTATTGTTGTGCTACTATTATCAAGGACACTCAGAGACTCTGCCAAGCCTTTGTATAATATTTCACGATATGGTGAGTTCCTTAGGGCTATGACTGCATCTAATACTTCACTGTAATAAAGAAGATAGAATTTTGGCAATTTTTTTACATTTTTGAGGTTATAAATTATATATTGTTGCCTTAGAGTTAGAGGGATGTAAGTGCAATGTATAAGCATGGTACTTACGCCCTTTTGTTTCTAAGGCCATTTTTTTCTTTAATATAAATGATAAGGCTAGAGATACAGAAATGCCTTATTTTGTGTGTTTTTTTTTAAACGTTAATGAGACACTTTAATGATATAGACACTTGAAAAAACACTAACATTTTTACATAGAGAATTCAATGGATTCATCGAAGGTTTCTGTACCTATAACCGTATTCGAAATACAAAAGAGGTGAATATGATTTTTTTTTTTTTTTTTTTTGACTTTGATTCTGAACTTACCGGAGGAGAACGTCAGTGTTGATTTCAGGTTCACGTAGGTTTAGGGCACGATTTAGTACGTGATTTACAAATTGACGTCTTATGTGCCTTCTACGTCGTAAAACGATTTGAAACTCGTCGAGTCCGGGCATGTTTTTGAGGTTAGGGAAAGGGTAGACCGGGTGGGGGGAAAGGGGGGGAGGAGATGGGGCTTCTTTATTGGAATTCATAAATGATAAATACTGGGTAATTGTTGGATTTTATTATTTAAAAAAAAAAGACGAAAAAAAGGGGTAAAATGGGGGTTTTAAAGGTAATGGTTCGAAATTGAATTTTTTTTTTCATGATTTCATTGAATAGCTGAGGAAATTTGCGTTAGAAAACATGTATCGGAAGTCATTTTTCGGAATTTTTTTGAAAAATTCATCTTTTTGGGGCGATTTGAGGATAAAAATCCTTTTTTTTCGAAAAAACCTTAGTTTTTTGAGGATATCTTTGGTTCTATTGGTTGTAGGCAAAAAGTCGAAGACGAGGTGAAAGTTTGGATCATTTGCCATTTATTCAAGTGGTTTTGAATCAATTTTCATTGATTTTTCAGGTATCTATGGAGAGAAAACTAATTTACATGAATCATTTCATCAATAATTGAAAAAAACTTTATTTTTCTTCTTTTCAGAACTCCATAAATCGATGGAAAATGAGCTGATCTTTCAATTGAAATTCAACTTCTAGCTCTAGCACCAATAGAACTGAAGATATCTGGAAAAAAAATAATTTTTTCCACAAAAAGAAAGAATTTTACTACTTAAATTCACCTTAAATTGTCGAATTTTTAAAAAATTACCAATAATCACGTCTGGCGTATTATTTCTAGCGAAAATTTCCTCAGATTTTCAATGGAATCAGGAAAATTCAATTTGAATGGCTTTCATTCAAAAAATACATCAACACAAAAATATTCTGATACTTAAAATAGCAGACATTATGACAATTTTTATTATTACTTCTTTTGTTCTTGTAAAATTAAATATTTAAAAAAATTAAAACTATGCACATATGAAAAATTCAAAAAAATATCACTGCAAATTGTAAAGAGATTTTTTTTTCATAATAATTTATTTCATTTTCAAAAATTCCAGAAATTGTCAGATGTGTATGTAAATTTCATTATTATAAAATATTTAAATAAAATTAATATTTAAATAAAGCGGTTAAAAATATCGCATAACAATTTCATTATATTCGTGGGAAATAGAACGTTTTAGAGAGAATTATCATTATTACCTAATGAAGTATACGATCCATTTCCCAAGGTCTCTAGTTATTCATCAATAATGTTTCCATTTCGTCCAAAAATTTGCAGATTATTATCACGACCCTTTAAAAAATAAATTAAAAATCATTTTCCAACTTTAAACTCATTAAAAACTTCATAAAAGTACAATTTTTCGTTGATTTAATCCAATTATTAATTATCTTACCCAAAGAAAGTTATCGAATTTCACCGCTCAATTTAAACGTCAACTCAGTAAATAAAAAAGATTTCTTCCTGAAATAATGAAATTTTCAATATGGCGTCACTCACAACAGTCGCTCCACAGTTGAACCGTCAAATAATGATTATTCACTTTTTCATTGATTCAGTTTTTTATTTTCAAGTTAATAAAATGAATTAAAAGTGGAAGTCATAGTGCAAAAAAATCAATATCCAATAATATTTCAATTATGAATAATAATAATAATAATAAACAATCGGCAAAACAATTTTCAAGGTGAGTAATTGAAAAAAACATGAAAAAAAACAACTATTGAAGTAATTTTTCCTGAAAAAATATAAAAAATTCTAAAAAAAAAAAACACTAAAATCTAAATTTTTACAGCAAAATTCAAGTTTGTAATTTTTTTTTTAGTGACACTGACATAATGACAATGACGATGACAAGGCCATAGTCCGAATGCAATTAAACAAAAGATGAAAATAAATTAAAGAATCACAAATTGAGGGTAAGTAAATAAAAAAATACAAAAATTTAAAAAAGTCAAGAATTTTGATAAAACCACAATTTTATTACTTTTTATTTTATTTTAGTTGGGGCATCCAGACAGTTATACAGAGAGATGGAAGATTATACTCCAGTGGAAGAAGACTTTCAAGGTCGTCTCCTTCATCAAGCAGCTCTCTGGGACAACGCCGAACTACTGGAGGATCTTCTTCGAGGTGAGCACTCTCAGTACATAAATAGCCAAGATTCATGGGGTCGAACGGCTCTTCATGCCGCAGCTATAACTGAAAACTCGAGATGTCTCAGTGTTCTCCTGAAGAGCGGGGCAAATCCGAATATTCCATGTGGTCCACGTGGCCAGTACCGAACGCCTCTGCACATCTGTACGGAGCATGGACACAGTGGAAACATCGGAAACCTCTTGGAGCACAATGTAGATCTAACGGTTCGAGACAGTAATGGTCTAGCGCCTCTGGACATTGCTGGGAAAAATAGCGATAAAGTGTCGATTAGTTTGTTGAATGCTGCTGTTGAAAGATACGAATTGCTGAGACAAGCAACACATGCTTCATTGAGAGCAGCTTGTATCCAGGGAGATTCGATTGCTGCGAGAAATGTCATACAAACAGCTACTGATCACCTAGAATGGATCATTAATATGGCGCCAAATGGGGCAAATACTCTATTATTCATTGCTTGTGAAATGGGACACAGAGACATAGTTCGTCTTCTTCTGGATCATGGAGCTGATTGTCGTAGTCATCCAGTGACGAAATACTGTCCACTTTATATCGCCTGTTACAATGGTAAATTTGAAATTGTAGATCTTCTTTTGCGTCACTTTCCCAAACAAATACAGTCAATGACTGTTGAACGTTGGCTACCTATTCATGCGGCAACAATCAATGGACACGCTTCGGTTGTTGAGTTATTGTTGAAATTCGAATATCCGCAGTATTTGTATCAACGGTTCAAAGATCCGTCCGGTGAGTTTGAGTATGACATGCCATTTGACATTAATACACAGGATGTAACTGGACAGAATGTACTTTATATTGCTAGTAGATTGGGGAATTATAAGTTAGTTGAAATGTTTTTGCTTTATAAAGTTAAGTCGATTAAGATAAATGATGATGAAACACCTCATGCTTCTACTGAACAGTTGCCGATTGCTAAAAGGCGTATTTCAACGGGCATTCAGAGACTAATGTCTTCGTTAAATTTTAGAAGTAAAAATTCAGAGCAAAAAAAAGATGACAATATGATTTGTCCACTTCAATTAGATATTTATTGCAATAATAATACGGAAACTGCATTGCATGCTGCAGTTAAAGCTGGGCATACTGAGGTAGTTGGAGTTCTGTTGCAATCTGGGGCAAATCCGAATTTACCAATTAAATTGCACAATACTAGTAGATCATCGTTGAACAAAACAGAGGCTGAAAATGAAGCTGTCAATAATACGAGTGTTTTAACAATTGCCTGCCATAATCGTGATGTTAAGATAGCTGATTTGTTGCTAAAACATGGAGCAGTTGATAATGAATGTAAAGCATTGAAAATAGCAGCGCAAAATCGTGATGAAATTCTTACAGCCAAGTTACTATCGATAAAGGCACATGCCGATCCTGAATACAAAATTAATAAGAAAGCTATGACTGAGGGAACTCAAACATCACATTTCTCCGCTCTATCGAGTTTTGGTAATGTAACTTATCCATCTCTATTTCCAAATACACCAACCATGATAAATTGGCATGATCAACAGTGCAGATTATCACAGATACGAACACAATGGTTGATCGATGCAGTTCTAAATGTTAATAAAAAATTAAGTGGTAAAAATAATGACCTAGCACTATATGCCATAACAAGAATTGATATTTCCCAGAATTCAATAACTACAGTACCGTCCATAATATTTTACCTCCAAAGCTTGAGATATCTCAATATGGCACAAAATAAAATAGACACATTGTCGGAAAAATTAGAAACTGAAAAGAGAAATTTGAGAGATGGAAGAGAAAAGCTTTCTCCAGTTTTGGAAGAAATGTATCTACAGGATAATCGTCTTGAGAAACTTCCAGAGTTTCTTATGAATTTACCAGGACTTGAGATACTGGATGTTTCTAATAATAAACTTCAACGTTTGCCGGATAATCTTTGGCGTGCACCAAAATTGAAGGAATTGAATGCATCATTCAATCTTTTGTCTGATCTGCCTAGTCAGGCTTCTCAGAATATTTCAACGAGGAAAGACTTCTCAAATACTAGTAGCTTTGATTTATCTTCGAGAAGTCCATCGAGTAGTAGTGCACATGAGGGACTTGAAGGAACAATTGCAATGAGTAGAGATGACTCATCCGAGTTTGACTCTTTCACGAAATTAACCAATGCACAGATTATTGAAATAGAAAGGCCGCACGTGTGGACCAAGTCCGTGCGTGTTTCCGAGAAAATAAACGATGACACAGAACCAGGTGTCCGTTCTGTTTTAACTTCTCTGAATTTAGCACATAACTTATTCAATAGCATACCTGTTGCACTACCCTGTCTTGCTGTTAGTTTAGTCAGATTGAATATGGCTTATAATTCTCTGCGTTCAATGAGCCACATCACTTCTTATCCAGCCAGTTTAAAGCAACTGGATCTGTCGAATAACCAAATATCTTGCTGGCCAAGTTTACCACAGGTTGACCCTAATTTCACGGATTCGATGGAACAGGCGTCAACTGCTTGTTACTGTCCATCAACAAATGTCCAATCACCTATAATGAATTCGGTTAACAATAGGCAGAGCTGCAGTGGCGCATCATTAAGAGACATTGTTCTCATGTCCGTTTGCACACATAGAAGACACTTGCGATTAGAGAATCTAAGAACATTGGTTTTAGCTAATAATTTATTGACGAGAATCCAATTGACATCGGTCGACGATGGCGAAAATGTCATGAGCTTTGACGAGAGCGGAAAAGTCTATTACTACAATGAGAGCGATCGTTATTTCGATTCCGATCGTGAGAGTAAAGCATCAAAAAATTCAAGTACACTGTCTGGACAGGGTCATCAAACGCAGTATTCGAAGCTTTACCTTCTTTTTCCTAACGTCAGTATGTTGGACGTGAGCAATAATAATTTGAAAGAAATACCTCATAATATCTATGAATTGAACAATTTATCTGTATTAAATATAAGTGGAAATGTTGAAATTAGCGAATTACCTCCGCAAATGGGATTACTATCGCGTCTTTGGAATTTGAATACTCAAGGCTGTAAGCTGCAAGAGCCGCTTAAGACAATGATCGAATCGAAAAAGTATAAGACGATGGATGTCGTTGGTTATTTGAAATCCATCCTGGAAGATGCAAAGCCTTATGCAAGAATGAAGCTAATGATCGTTGGGATTCAGGGAATTGGGAAAACAAGTCTGTTAGAGCAGCTACGTCAGGAGGGTGAAGTACCGAATAAAAAGAGGTCCTCAGAGCACTGGGCGAAGCGAATGGGCAATAAGAATATTAATACGAAAACAGCCAGAGGCACAACGATATCGACAGTTGGCGTTGACATCGGAGATTGGATCTACGAGAAGAAAGTTAGAGGACAATCATCTCATGGTGCTGTCTACTTCAGAACTTGGGATTTTGGAGGGCAAAAAGAGTATTACGCTACCCACCAGTATTTTTTATCGAAGCGCAGTTTATATTTGGTCGTTTGGAAGATAACAGACGGCTTTAAGGGTGTCTCGGAAATATTTCAATGGCTCGTCAACATCCAGAGTCGTGCCCCAAACTCTCCAGTCATCGTTGTAGGAACCCATTATGATGTTTCCAATGAGCAGAGTGAGATCCTTCAACAATATATTCGGGATAAGTTCATAAATGTTGTGGATGCCGAGAAATGTGGCTTGCCAAAGGTCATGGAGACGATTGAAGTGAGCTGTAAGACACGGCACAATATCAAGATGCTGTGCAATCTCATCTACGATGTTGTGTTCAGTCTAAAATCACCTGGAAGCAAAGAACTCCTTCTTGAACAAAGAGTACCAGCTAGTTATCTAGCGCTGGAGGATGTGGTAGTGCAATTGGCACATGATAGAAAGCTTTCCGGAGGAGATCCTGTACTCAGATCTGATCAGTATTATACAGCTGTTAATAATGAGCTTCAGAAAGTGCACAAATCTTTCAGAGATTTGGCTGAATTGCATCAGGCAACGCTATTTCTCCATGAAAACGGGATCATCCTTCATTATGATGATGCTACATTGAAGGATCTTTATTTTTTGGATCCTCAGTGGCTCTGTGATATGCTTGCTCATGTCGTTACAATTCGGGAGATCAATCCCTTTGCTAGAGCCGGTATTATGAAGCTAGATGACATACAGCATGTCTTTAAATCTTCAACGATATCTTCAGTCGATACTCAGGGTTACATAGTTAGTCTTCTCAATAAATTTGAAGTGGCGCTTACTTGGGACTATAGGACTCTTTTGATTCCTTCTTTGTTACCAACTGAGGAAGACATTCAAAGAAATAATCAGATAATCAAAATTCCGTTGAAGTCAAGGGGTTGGCACGTAAGGACGAAGAAGATAAATTCTCCTAATACTATATTAGATTCGATCATGGGTGACAGTAAGAGGAATAGTCGTCACTTGGACCTCAGTCGGAACAATAAAATGTCAACTTTGACCTCAAGACCACAACCAGATTGCTCAGTTACTAGATTATTGTTAATGTCTTATTTTCCGAGTGGATTCTGGTCGCGACTCATTACCAGAATCCTCGCTGATGACACTATAGTAGATATTGTTATGTCTTTTATAACTCCGTTCAAAGATTTTGTCGATGACAATATATTCGTTAGCTTATTGGATAGTAATGCCGAGTGGGTTGTTTGGCAGACTGGGTTAGAATTGCGATACACGGGAATTACATTACTGAGATTGAAGGAAGTCAATTGGAAGATGAAGAATACACCGTATGATTATAGACAGCTCAAATTCAAATTGAAGCAGGATGGCATTTGGTGCAGTGTTGATCTAAAGAATTCAGCGATTCTGGAGATTTGGTTTCCTGTTGATACTTTGGTGATCAAACAACCGATAATGTCGTCATTTTCTTCGGGAGATAATGAAGATCCTGGGGAGGAGGAGCCGATGGGTTATCAGGCAATTGTAGTTGAACCTCGTCCAGAAAGTATGCCTCAGCTGTTAGCTCTGATCGTTGATCATATCGATATACTTCTCGAAGACTGGTATCCAACGCTAGGCACTCGATTTGTTCACACTTCAGAAGGAAAACTCCTCGTTACGAGATTGATCCCCTGTCCAAGATGCTTATTGAACAGTACAAATGGAAATACTGATTCTGAGCGTAGGGAAGACCATGAAGCTTCGACATCGGGAGGTTCCATGGAGTGTTCCGGTGATGGTGATGACGAGGCATGTAAGACACCTGATGATTGCTGCACGTATCATCAGCATCATGAGAGGCAGAGTCAGGATAGTTACAAGTCGGATGGAGACAGTGGCGTTGGATACGACAGCTCGGCATCGAGTAGAATGCCTTCACTAGAAGGACATCCAGACGTTATGAATCGTCAGTGTTCAAGTAAAAACGTGAATTTGGATGGAATAACAGTCTACTCTTGGATGGTAGAAGAGTGCATTCTGTCTGCTTACAGCAACAAAACAATTGCCTGTCCAAAACACCTTGATATTCCATTGTCCCATGTAGCTCCAGATATCATATTCATGGATTTAGGTGCTAAACATCTCATCAAATCAGATGACATTAAAAGAGGACGTATGTTGGGACGTGGTGCTTTCGGATTCGTATTCAAAGGATCCTGTAGAGTTTCTAATGGAATCAGAGGTGGAGATCGAATTGACGTAGCCATGAAAATGCTTCAACCAGTTCCCCCAGGACCGAATTCCAAGCCTTCAGCAGTGCTCGCTTATAAAGCTGCACAGAGTAAATGGGATCGAGACCCTCTGCAATATGCTTGCAAGGCTTACTGTACAGCCAGACAGGAATTGAATATCCTACTGACGTTGAAACATCCAAATATAGTGCCTCTCATCGGAATTGTGATAAGTCCCTTGGCACTTGTTCTCGATCTAGCTCCAGAAGGTGCTTTGGACAATGTTCTCAAGAACTATCGGCGTTCAGGTGCTAGACTAGATCCTCATACATTACAGGCAATAATTCTTCAGGTTGCCAAAGCAGTGGAGTATCTCCATCAACAGCACGTGATTTACAGGGATTTAAAATCGGAAAATGTCCTGGTTTGGATGATACCACAGCCTCATCAAAATGAGCATCTGGAGCATCCCGTTCACGTCAAAGTTGCAGATTACGGTATATCGAGATTAACATTGCCATCAGGTGCCAAAGGATTTGGAGGAACTGAAGGATTTATGGCGCCTGAGATAATAAAATATAATGGGGAGGAAGAGTACACTGAGAAAGTTGATTCATTTTCATTTGGAATGTTTATTTATGAGCTCATAACTCTTAGACAACCATTCGAGGGGCATGAAGCTGTGAAGGAGTGCATTTTAGAAGGTGGAAGACCACCGTTGTCTTATCGAGAGACTCTTTATCCTTGTTATGTTCTTGATTTAATGGTTATTTGCTGGGCACAAAATCCAAAAGATCGTCCAACGGCTAGTCAGATTGTGTCAATAGCATCAGCTCCAGAATTTACGCATCTAATTGATGTTACTCTATTAACTGAGAGAACCCACGTAACAGCTATCACTGCAACATCCAGACCTCCTGCTTCAGGCTCATCTTCTGGAGTTAACGAGAGCTTTATTGCCGATGAAATATGGTTGGGTCATAATAACGGTGAAGTTGATATGTTATTGAGTACAGAAAAAGGCTGGCATCAACATGTGCGAATCGAAACACCAGTAATTCCTTACGCAATGTCAGGAGTCGATGGTTACATTTGGATTGGCGATAATGCTGGACAAATTCATGTTTATCTAGCGTCTAATTTTGGTTGTGTAGCAAGTTACTATTTGGAAACTGATCAAAATCTGTATAGAGAGTCTAAAATCATTGGTCTCATTCATTTGGAGAACATCAAACAGTTTGTAGTAGCCTTACATAGTGGAAAAATTTATCTACTGTCTAATAATTTTACGCAAATGAAGAAAACTGAAATTTTCAAAAACGTCCAAGACAATATCAAAACTTATTCATTAGCTGCGATATATAGAAGAAGGAGAATTATCGAGTTGTGGGTTGGACAGAGCTTCGGCAAAATATCGATTTACATTATTAAAGAGAATGGAAATCTAATTGACACCTGCGAGCTCGTTCACATGGAAAATGAGACATCCAGTAAGAATTTATTCGCAACGTACATACTGAGCGCTGAAACTTCTGTATTGTCTTACACCTATCCAGGATGCATTGTTTATCAATGGGATATTGAAACTAGACAGATTATCAATAAATTGGATATGTCAAAATTAGTACCATGCTCAGAGAGTCTAAAATCAATTTCTATTGAGGAAAATTTCACAACAGAAAGATGCCAAGTTACTGCTTTAGAAGTTTGTATGAATCAGCTTTATATTGGGACAACATGGGGCTGTATTGCAGTTGCTGAATGTAATTCATTGAGACCAATAACAGTATTTAGGCCATTTGAGGGAAAAGTTTCACAGATTGTTGCATTAAAATCCCCGGATAAAAAGAGATTAACACTGGCAACTGTTGGACAGGGATACAGAAGTTTAATATCAAGATATACTGATTATCCGATGGATTGTTTACTTGCAGAAGATCTTAGACACAATATGTATACATTGCTATGGGGATCCGAGCACTGGTCTGCTGCGTAATTATTATAATACTTTTTTTTATTAATGCTTTAATCGCAATTGTTGACAATTATTATTCGATACTGTGTATTAATAGGATAATCTGAAGTCAAAAAGAAAGAAGGGAAGACTTTCTGAAGAGAAAAAATTTCAATTTACGATATTTTTTAATATCTCCGATAAGAGAACGTCCAGAATTCAAGTATAAATTAAACGCAAAGCATTTTCGCATAAAAAAGAAGATTTATCTACAAGTCCAATTATGTGATTGTATTAATAATCATTTTTACGTCGAGAAAAAAATGTCGGATTCGATGATAGAAATAGTAATCTTGAAGAATTAAGGTAGAAGTACGGTTTGTGACTACTGTACTCTTTTTAGCCACTTTATATTCAAATTCGAATATAAATAATTTCATAAGTACGATAACATTATAAGTTTGATTCGTACAATAATGAAAGTTTCAAAATTCTATAAAAATGTTATTTTTATCTGAAAATTTTTCTTCTATTAACTCTTATTAAAAGTAGTCAAAAGAAGGTGCAAATGTGGCCAAAACTGGTACTTCTACCCTATTTGAAAATACAGTGAAAAACATTTATCAGTGATATTAATAAGCGAAAATAGGATAAAATGGACTTTAACTATGTCCATTTTAGCCTATTCCTATGATGTTACTTAAGTTATAAATTTCATCTTCCAATTTTACATATAGTGCATATGTATTTTGTAATTTATTAATATTATTAATTAATATTAATTGATAAAAACGCCTGGCGTCCTATTATCTACAATAATCGGTGTAAATCTTATTACGTAAACTGATGGTTGTCAATGATATTTTAATTATGGAATAGTATTTATTTATTTATGTAATAATTTTTAACGAAGTGATTGGGTAATGTTTTAATTAATGCTTTCGTATCCAAAGAAATTCTATTCAAAATATTTTGTAAATAGCTTCTTTCTCTTTTCCTCTTTTTTTTATTAATTTAAAGTGAAAATTCTCTTAATTGTAAAATGTCATGTACCATTTTTTTCTGGAGAAATAATTTATTTCATCACAATTTTATTAATAATATTTTACTCATTTCTTTTTTCTCAATGTAATGAAAATAATAATTATAATGAATATATAAAAAAAATTAAATGAGAGTTATTTGTGTGTCTTGTGTTCACTTTCCTTCGAATTCCACTGATTTATGTGAAGCTAGCAATTAATTATAATTGAAAATGTCTAAAAAAAAAAAATGAAGTGTCTAATTGAAAAATGACATCAAATAAATTAGAAATACAATCGGGTGATAGTTACAATGGTGCAAGACACGACAATTTTTCATGGTCTCAGAGTATAAGTGATCTTGATGTGATCGTAAAGATTTCGTGCGATTTGAAGTGCCTGAATGACCTCAAAATTCATGTCTCGACGAGGAGAATCAAGGTCGAGGCATGTGTAAGATGTTCCAGGACAGGTGATGTCAATACTGAAGAGTGGAATATTATTTTGCAGGGTGAATTGAGCTTTGAGATCAAAAGTGCAGAAACTATTTGGACTTTTTTACCTGGTTTTTACATTCACGTAAGTATACTGAGAGAAAAACAAGGGGTAAAAAAAACTATTGAATACTGATTGCATTTGTCCTTAGAAAAGGATTTTTTTAAATAAATAATTTAAAAAATTTAATTCAAACAGATTAACTGTTTGAATTAATGAAAATCAAAAAAATTCAACAACTTTTTTAATTATTTAAAAAAATAAAAACACTGAATCCAATGGGATTCAATATCTGATCATTTTTACCACTTTTTTTCCTTTCTAAGCAACGGGAAAAACGGATTTACAGGTAAAAATGAATCAGAATGTCTTTTCGGAGATGAGTTATGAATATTTTTACTCTGAAAAAAAATTCTTGTCTATTCTGCCCCTTTTGCTTCCGAATGGGAGCTATGTAATCATCAGAATTTTCAATTGTAATTTTTTAAAATAGAAAATCCTTAAAATGGTCTAAAAAGAGAGAAAATTATATTTTTAGCGCACGTCTGTGTGTGCATAAAAGTCTCAATTACAGTAAAACGATTTTATAGAAAAATTTCATATTTTGTGGAAAACTTCCTCTCGATGAACTCTATTTTTTAAGCTTTATTTGACGACATTCCGATCGGTATTTTTTGAGATATGTCTATTTTTCGAAAATCAGATTTTAATTGAATTTCTGGAAACTATTCAACTGATGTTATTTATACTCATATATTAATCTCAAGAGTTGTATCAGTTAGATGCCTGTAAATTTTGAGCTTATTTGCATGATTTGTTCTCGAGTTATTGGGGTTTTAATGAATTTTTCGAAATTTCATATTTTTATGATAATTTGAAAAAAGTTGTATCACTTCCATTCGGATGCATATTGCTTAAGTATTAGCAAAAAAAGCTATATCAGTTGGAAAACAATACTATTATCCACTTGTTTCATTGACAAAAATTACCAGAAACTTGTTATAATAGATCCACATGGAGAAATTGAGGGAGAGATGGTGGGACTGTTTGATAACGAGTGAACCAAAGATCTCATTAGACAAAATTGATTGTTCACGTCGAATTGATGAATTGACTCCTGAGGAGGAGATGACACTGCAGGAATTAATGTGGGGAGAGCATAAAAATATGCTGAAGAGAAATGAGAAAGTAAAAGAACAATGAGCTTCAATTCAATGCCTCCATTCATTTATTAATTTCTTTAAATAATACAAAAAAAACAAATATTGACATTTTTCTTCATTCTTCCATACAAATAGACATGTGATGTTTTTTTTCATGGAAAAATTTCATAAATCCTCATTACTAACTGACAAGAATAATATATATCTGTCTACATTACGGTAAATCTCATGCATTCTTGGATTCGTACACTATCGAACCCACAGGTTATTGAGTTCATTCCGATTTCTCTGATTGTATACAAATTAATGCCTATTTTTATATTATAATGTGGGCTAATAACATTAACCCAAATTGATAGTATTTAAATTTCATCTGTTTTCTTCAATTTCTTTAAGAAAAATGGATTTAAAGGTTTTTTTTTTCATAATATTGAAAATAATAGACATCTGAATATTTGAGTGTTTTTTTTTTTTCGTTTCTTCAATGAATAAATTATATGAAAAAAATGAAAAATATGCACATTTAGACAATTCAAACATCTATAAGTGCAAATTTATTCAATTTGTTTTTATAGTAATTATTCTATTTGAAAAAAATTTTAAAAAATTGTCAAATGGGTGCTAATATTATTGTTATTTTTTCATTATACTGAAAACAGCTGATATTTGACAATTCGAGTGTTCTTTATTCAACGAATTAACTATTTGAAAAAATGAAAAATATACACAAATAGAGAATTCAAAAAATTACAAGTGCAATTTTCGTAAAATATTTTTCGAAAAATAATTTATTTATTATTTTAAAAAATCAAGAAAATTGTCAGATATGTACTAATTTTATGACAATATTTTTTTTCCCGATATTCTCATAATCTCTTTTCGATCAAGCAATAAGTAATTGCATAAAATTAATTCATTATTCTCTATTTCATAGTAATTCCGTAGGATGTAAACGTATTACATCCATATTATACCGTAAAGTAGGCTAATCACATCGTCCTACATAATTTGAATTCTTTATATTTTTATTTTTTCGTATAAAAAATCGGATCATGATTAACTTCATCACCCAATGAATCCCTAAAACCCCATTAAAAACTTGTTTAATCCTAATTTTATACAAAATTCTCAATCTTAATGCCAAAATAGTGCTACTTTGACTGATAAAATAAAAAAAAAAGGCGCAGAAAAAAGAAAATGATTAATAACATATCAATTAATCACAAAAAAAAAAAAAAAAAAAGAAAAACCTCAGATGAAAAGCAGTCATCAGATCATGTGTGTAAAGAAACACAGTGGAATTTTATTACACAAATCCATTGGAATTTCTTAGGTTCGGTTAGAATTTTCTCTCTTCAGATATTAACCTGTTGCATTTTGTGGTATGAGTACTTGTCTCAAAAGAAGTAGAAGAAGAAGAGGGACAGGTAACTCTCAGCCACTTACCAGACTCGTCTTTTCGTTATTCTCAAATTGCGGCTCTCTCTCCGTACTTTTTCATTTTAAATTGTCCGCTCACAATCATCTGAAAAAAATCATAAATCATTGATAAATTATCATCAAAAAAAATCCAAAAAAATCGTAAAATATTCGGCTTTAACAGGAAAGAATTGTCCTTAGAAGAAAAAAAATTCGTAAAATTAGTTAGAAAAATCAAAAAAAAAAATACCTCTCTTAATAATGAGCAAAGGCAAACTGGTTGAGAACCAAGATCAGGTAAACTGGTAAAACACACCTACCTGCGTTAGTAGTGTACAACGAAGGTGGTTGGGGAATATTCTTGACTATCCATTGGTATAATATTTTCCCCACTACACCTGAAAAATTTAGGTGTTCCCGTGAGTGCCTTTCTTCAGTAAGTCTACAGTTCTTCATCCGTTAGGTACTCGACCAGTGTTCTGTGACCAATAAAGAACAGAAAGAAATAAAGAAAATCCGTGCTGGATTCCTTTCTTCTCTCCTCTCTCTCTCTCTTAACTTGCAATTTAAATCTGAAGAGTAAAATAACAATTATTATCAATAAATATCATGAGTTCCAGTGTTTTTGTTAATTTTGTGTTTATAAAATTTAAATCTATAGCATAAACTGCTAATTCCTTTCTAATTTACGCATTCCTGTGTTAAATACTGTATGTTCGGATCCAACTTTATTGAAGAAAAACCAAAGAAATTTCGTGCTGGATTTACACCTCTGTGTATTCTGCACGAGTGTGATTTATATAAAATAAAAAGTGCTTCTTTTGTATTTATTTTAAAAAATATATGAAATAAGTATATTTTTATATTTCTTCTGTAAAAAATGCCGTGCTCAGCAGTGACGCTATCTCTGGCAACCATAACCGGCATCATTGCCACAGCACTTCTTTCCATTGGCTTCTCCACGGATAACTGGCTCTACACTGAGGTCAAGCGTGCCCAAATACAGGTTTGTGTCTATAATACTGTTATTTTTACCATTTTTCCACCAACTTATGATGAATTTCACAGTATTTATGTTTTACGAGGGAAAATCGGTATTATAATGGAAAAAAAAATCCTGCACTATCATAAATTCTGAATTAAATTGCTTTATATTAATTTTTAATATAAATCATCTTTGGAATAAGACAAGGGTTCTTGGTAATTGCGCGGAGGAAATGGGCAATTGATAATGCATCAAGATAACGCGAGATGAGGAGAAGAGGGGGGGGGGGTGGAAGATGAAACCGCAGCAAAATGGACCCGCGCATCAAAATGATTGAGATTTTTTTTTTTTTTAGTGAAGATGTTCATGTAAAAATCTGAAAAAATTCAACAATAAATGGAACATATTGCAGCATCTTTCCAAATTTTTTCTGATTTTTCAATTGAATCCTTCACCAAAAGAAAAAAAAAAATCCTGGTTCATGTTGCCATGAAGGTCCATTTTACTCTTGAATACTCTTTTTTTCCTATTTAATTGAGTATAAGAAACGTAAATTATTGGTTTTCCTGAAGTAATGAATGTGCAGGGATTATTGGTACGTCCTTGTGCCCGGGTTAACGTCCTGCATTAAATGGGCTGGCAAGCACCAACATCGCGCATTATCTCTCTGCATAACCGTCTCTATACATACGCATGGAATTTTTCCGTTTATTCATTGCATTTTTTTTTTTTTATTTACTGCTACAATACGCCTTTTTGTATCCCGTAATTATTTTATAGACAGAGTGAATCTGTAGTTTCTTTTATAACTTTTATAACTGTTTAGCTGGTACAATGGAAAAAAAAAAAAAATAGGAATAATTTTTATGGAAAAATAGAATTTAAGTAATCTGTGACGAGTAATAGATTCAAATAGAATTCATGGAACCTTGGTAAAATTTAGAGGATCGACATTCTTTGCCGCACCCATTTTACCACGTTGACTTTAAAGACTGTTAAGTTTTCGAACCAATCAAATCGTTAGTCCTAGAAGAATAGTGGCGTAAGTGCTATGCTTATGCATTGCACTTACGCCCTTTTGTTTCTAAGTTGATGAAATTTATTCTGTTAGATTTTCTCAAAAAATGTCTTGGAAACTAAGCAAGATAGAGCGATTTTTCATGAATTTTTGTTTGTAGCTCTTGAAAATTTTGTACAAAAGTGTTTTGGGGCAAAAAGGGCGTATCTCCAGCATTTACCGAAATTATAATATAATTTTTAAAACAACTGGGAAAAAAATGAAATTTTTTTTTTATTAAGCCACAAATTTATTTGACTTTTGTTCATTTTTAAATGAACTGAATTGAATTGTGTTCATGATTTTATTTGGAAAAACTTGACTAAAATTATTCTGAAAGAAAGTTCTACTGGAAACTCGTTCACCTATCTATCTACTGTATAAATTTTAATTTGGGAAAAAAAAAGAAAAGAAAAGAAACGAGATAGAAAAATAATAATACTACTGAGTTTCGAATGTTGTTAAACTGGACGAGTGAAAACTCACCTTTTTCTGAACAAGTTGGAGAGAATTTAGTTTAAAAATGAAAACATATTGAAATAGAAAAGTGGCAAATAATAAATCAGGTTTTAACACTAATTTAAATATTCAATTTAAATTTAATTTCAATTAGACATTTGTATTTGTATTTTTACTTCTATCGAATTGCAGAGGAAAATGGAATAGAGAAATAGAGAGAAACAGAGGGATTGTGAAACAATTGCAGGAAATAATCTGCACTTGTTTGTGATATAATTTCCTCCCAATTAGAGAATTCCTTTTTTTTTTTTTGAAAATTCTGGAAGGATGTACCGTGATTCGTTTGTAAGGGTTTTTTCCTTTCTATGTCAAAGAAATCGTATGCTAAACGCCGAATGTGAAAGCAGTTGAAACGCGGCTGTGTGTTTTAACTCGATGAAACTCTCTTTTTTTTCCCGCTATTTCCTCATTCTTTATTTATTTTTATTTTATTTGTGGAGAATCTTCAATTAATTAAATATAAATTCGAGTTAAGGTAATTTCCTAGAGTATGGTTAATAAAACAGGTAAAAATGAGGATTTGTGGGTTTGTTTCCAATTAATTGCTTACAATTTGGGAAAATGTGATTCAATTTACCCGAGAAAGTGATTAAACTATTCGAAATTCATAGCTTCAGCTTGTCAGTGTAATTTTTTTCTTCTCGAATTTTTATCTACATTAATCTCCTATTACATGCATGAGATAGAGAGAGAGACAAATAGTTACGACTACCTTCTAATTAAAATTTCTCAATAACTATACGGTGAATTGAATATTTTTTTCTTCTATTATTTAGTTAAAATGCTGTTCTCTTCGCCAATAGTTTTCAAATAATGGGTCAACCCTGTGGTTTTTTTAGTAATTTCGTTGATTCCGTCCGATTTAGGGCGTTTCATCCCCACCACCGCTATTTTCAGTACCATGACATGTAACCAGAGGGTCGCGGGTTCAAATCCTGCTTGCGCATTACATATTTTTTCCGAAATTTGATTCTCTTAAAAAAAAAAAAAAAAAAAAAAAAAAAAAAAAAAATTATTACTAAAAATTAATTTATTAATAAATTTATTTGTTTAATGGCAACTATGATAATTCATTATCATAAACTGCACTGTCAAAAATTATTAAAAAATTCAGAAAAATGTTAAAAAATATCATCTTTGATATGGCATTAAAAAAATAAGGGATGAGCTGTACTCGAGTTTGCTGAAATACTACCTTAAATTTTCAACAAGAAAGGCATTTTCTTCGTCTTGTGAATGACGACAGTCTCTCAGTATAAATGTATGATGCAAGAATATCTACGTAGCCTCATCAAGGACATTCACCATTCTTGTCAATCGATTCGTTACATTCCTATCTACTATTATCACCTCATAATATCCAGTAGTACTGTAAAATACGATAATTATCATTAATTGCAGAAGAAGGAAAATAGAAGAAGAAGGAAAATTTTTCTAAAAAGTTTTATGAGAGAAAGATTTGTGTCAATAAAAGATTCGAGAGAAACTTCTTTTTTTTTTTTTTATTTCTCTATTTTCTCCATATGACATGCGACCATTAAGTGGTTCAGGTGAAGAACAAGCAATTTCCGGAATGATAATTAGATGTCTCGATGAGGGTGTGTCTATCATTAATTTCTATCGGTAATTTTCCTTTTTTTTCCTGTCTAATTTCGTAAATTAGATAAAATTAAACAGTTATTTTGAGGAAACTTTCTTTATTTATCTAAATTTTCTGATATCATCTTGGAAACAAAGAGGCATAAGTGCTATGTTTATACATAGCACTTGGGCCACTTTGTTCAAAAATTTTGGAAAATGTCAGATCGTAAAGTATAACATATTTTCAAAAATAAATTAAATTTGAGAAAAATCTTGAAAAAATTTCGTAAAAAATCTTGGAAATATTTTCAAAGTAATTTTAAAAATCCTGGAAAAATGTAAAATCGTAAAATATATAACGTATTTTATTATTTCTTAGAAACAAAGTGGCGTAAGTGCTATGTATAAACATATCACTTACGCCACTTTGTTTCTAAGGCAATGTTATATATATATATATTACTGAAGCACTAATGACAATTTAATTAATCCTCATTAATTTTTCAGCAATATGCCTCGAAGAATCCGGAACAAAATCACGTGATAGAACAGATGAACTCAAAATATTACTACTACACGAGAACCCAAGGACTCTTCAGGATATGTTATCCAAAAGAACGTCCACCAACTGGTAAATAACAAAAAATATGATATCAATATATTATGAATATACCATAAATATATTCTGAGAATTAATTCCTGCTCCTGAGATTGAATCAATTCTTAATATATCATCACCTTAGAAACAAAGGGGCGTAAGTGTTATGCTTATACACAGCACTTACTCCCCTCAGTTTCTAAGGTGATTATATCATGTATATACCATGAAATATCCTGAGAATTGAAGAACATATCGCCTTAAGGGGGGGGGGGGGGGGGGGGGTAAGGGTTTACGCGTGAAAAAAAACGCTTTTTTTACGAATTTTTTTTAGACGTATGGATTGAGCAACTTTATTGAAACCTTTTGAACATTATTGAGTATGAATTCAACAACATGAAGTAATTTTTTTATACGAAAATATCCACAAACAAGCCGGTGACGGAGCATTTCTGAGAACATCTATTGAAATAGACGATTTGCAGTGATCACTGTATCTCAGCTAAAAATTATCAGAAATAAAAATCCATTGAAATTTAGTCAAAGTATCATCAAATCCTCCCCCCCAACGTTCTCTGATTATTTTTTTTTTCATTTTTCAATTTTTGATGGTCATTTAAAGTAAAAACTGCTATTTTTTGTTCGAAAAATTGCGCCATTTTGTGGCACAATTTTGGTAGAAAATCCCTTTAATGTAAAAAAAAAAAAATAATCAGAGAACGTTGGGTGGAGGATTTAATGATACTTTGACTAAATTTCAATGGTTTTTCATTTCTGATAATTTTTAGCTGAGATACAGTGATCACCGCAAATCGTCTATTTCAAAGAAACGTTCTTGGAAAAGCTCTGTTGTTAGTGAATATTTTTGCATAAAAAAATTACTCAATGTTGTTCAATCCATGCTTAATAATGTTCAAAAGGTTTCAATAAATCTGCTTAATCTATACGTCTAAAAAAAAATCGTAAAAAAAGTGTTTTTTTCTCCGCGCGTAAACCCTTACCCCCCCCCCCCCCCTTAAAGTCAAAGGAGCTTAAGTACTATGCTTATGCAGGGCACTTACGCTCCTTTCATTCTAAGACAACGATATCAATTACATTATTAATCATTAGTTATTATAATTTATGAAATATCGTAGTAGTCTTCTAAATCACAGTCTTATCACGGAAAAAAAGAATTAAGACGAATAAGGCCTCAAAAAAATCCGTTAATTTTTCACTTCAGCTTCGTATACGCGTTAAGCCAGATCCACACCGTTAGCGCAAATGTAAATTACTTAATTGTCGGCTGAACGTCTTCATGTTTTCCCTGGTATAACTAGAAACGCCTCTATTTTTCTTTTCTTATGTCTAATTGACAAATTTAATGTCACATGTTGTAAGACAGTGCTGCGTACAAAACAATGGACTGTAATTTGTTGGAAAATAATAATTAATGAAGATTCGGTTATAATGAGCAGTAAATAATTAGTGTGAAGATTGAAAGTTTTTGGAGGGTTGGTAATGTTCAAAGAAATTAGGGGAAGGTGGAGTCAAAAGGACACGTTTTGATGAAAATTAGTGGAAATAATTGAGATAGGTTCTTTCTGATGATTCCATTGAAAAGCTGAGGAAATTTCCGATGAAAATCATGGGTCAGAATTGTTTTTTTTTTTAATTTTTAAAATTTGCTATTTTTTTAAAGCAACATTTGAAGGTGAAACTCTTCTCATTTTGGGAAAATTTCACTTTTTTGAGGATATTTCTGATTTTGTTGATCGCAGCGACTTGCGGTTGGTCTCAAATGAAAGGTGAGATCATTTGCCATCAATTTATGGGCATGCGAAAAAAAAATGATCGATTTTTAAGGTATTTATAGAGCAAAACATGATTAAAGAGTGATTTTCACAAAATGGCCAATAAATGTCTTCAAAATCGATTATTTTCTCTTCAAAACGCCATGAATCGATGGGAAATCATCTCACCTTTCATTTGAGATCAACCTCAGATCGCTATGACCAATAGAACCGGAGATATCCTCAAAAAACTTTGAAAAAAATTGAAAATTCAATTTTTACCTTCAAATCATGACCAAAAACATCAAATTTTCGAAAAATTCAAAAAAATTAAATCTGGCACATGTTTTCCACCGGAAATTTCCTCAGCTTTTCAACAGAATCATTAAAAAAAATTCATCACGAACCATTTCATCAGAATCTCCACTTTACCGCACCTTTCTCTACTGTAACAAGGATATTTTGCTCATTATTGCAGAATTATTAATTATACATTTGATGATAATGATGATTTGTCAATTTATCATCAACCATAAATGATGAGGTTCAAATGAAACTGTCATTCTAAGTTTGTATTTACCGTTTAGTGACCGAGAGTACCTTATCTGGTTTTGGAATACCACTGAGAAAGACATCCGGCACGTGGCTTCCGGTTGACTAGGTTGACTACATGCTCGTGATACAACATACGTGATGGCCTCAACTCTTTCATTAAAACTATCTAACTGGATATTTTTACATTCAGTTTTCCTTTTTTTTTTTTTTTTTCATCATTTACATTATTGCATAAACGTATTTTTCCCAAGCTCCAACACCTCCACAGATTAATCAATCTCTCTCTCCTTTTGTCATATATACCCACTGTCTGTTCATCATTCTCCTTCATTATCTTATTGTTCTTATTGTAAATTTAACAAAAAAAAATTTGTTTCTATTTGCTTTGTTACAGTGGAGACTTATTTGAGCCCTGTTGAAACACATTGCATGAACATTGATTATTTCATTCCCGATGAAGACAATGAAACCAGAGGCTTTTCCGAGGATGCCATGACACGACTACGTAAGATTTTTTTCCATCAGATTCACTTTAAAAAAAAATAATAATAATGAAATTAGTAGACATCTGCCAATTTTTTCGATCTTTTGAAACAAACAAAATGATTAAAAAAATTGCATTTGTAATGTTTTTTTTTTAATTTTCTACATTTGCAATTTTTTTTAAATTGATTTGTTTTGAAAAATTAAAATTGACAGATGTCTGCTAAAAAAAGCAGACATCTGGCAGTTTTTTTGAATTTTTTAAACGAATGAATTACTATAAAAAAATATCTCAAAAATTCGCACTTTTTGAATTCCTTTTATTTTTTAATTTATTTGTGAGAAAAATTGGAAAAATTAATATTAACCGATGTCTGTTGAAAATAGCCGACATCTGTCAATTTTTTTATGTTACTGAAAACAGTATGATAAAAAAGGAAAAAAAGTAATATATAACAATTTGATTGAGATGATTTTGTAATTAACTCAGGAATTTTTAATTTTTCCTCCAGACATGGGAAGATCGATGATTGCCCTCTTTATGGTTGGATTCTTGGCGATATTCTCAGCATTTTGGACTGGTGTTGTTGGCTGTTGGCGCAGATCACCTGGCAACATTACAGCCACTGCTATACTCATGCTATTTGCTTGTAAGTTTA